>JAGIQG010000004.1:7022268-8222268 GCA_024679065.1 Sphyrna mokarran
AAGGACAGTGCGGTCCCTGAAAGAACACTAATTGCATTTTTACAACAATCTGACAGAATTGTGGTCATTTTTCAAGGCACTGGCTTTTTATGAGTGGCATGGTCAGGGTGGACACTCAGATATTCTTTCCTAGGTTAGAAAAGTCAAGTACTAGAGGAGATAGGTTTAAGAGGTATGGAGAAAAGTTTAGAGGAGATGTGTGAGGCAAGTTTTTTTACACAGAGGGCAATAAATGTCTGGAATGCACTGATCGGGGAGATGGTGGAAGCAGATAGAATAACGGCATTTAAAATTCTAGATGAATACATGAACAAAATGGGAATGGAAGGATAAGGAATCCGAAAGTGCACATGGTTTTAATTTTGGCAGACATCATGATTAGCATAGGCTTGAGGGCCAAAGGGCCTGTTCCTGTATTGTACTGTTCTTTGTTCTTTGCCCTTATTTCAAGAATATTTTAAGTGAATTCAAACACTCAAACTGCCAAGGAGAGATTTGAATTCACATACACAGATTTATTAGTTAAAGCCTTGAAACCATGAGTCTAGCAACAACAGCAAAACAAGGCAGCATAATGGTGCAGTGGTTAGCATCTTACAGTGCCAGGTTCAATTCTGGTCTTGGGTGACTGTGGAGTTTGCATCTTCTCCCTTGTGTGGGTTTCCTCCAGGTACCCCGGTTTCCTCCCACAGTCCAAAGGTGTGCGAGGTTAGATTGCTTGGCCATGCTAAATTCTCCTTTAGTGCCAGGGGATGAAGGAGATAGGACCTGGGCAGGATTATTGCTACTGTGGGCTTGATGCACCATATGGCCAATTGTTGGGATTCAATGATTCTATGTACATAATAATGTTCTACCTGATCAAACAAACCTGGGTTATAATGCAACTGTCAGGGGAGAGAATCCTGTAGTAATCTCTCCTCACATTATTTATGAAGCCTTTTACTTGAAGGCAGTCCAGGGGCAGAGCTGCAGGCTGAAAAAAACAGCAAACCTTTCAAGACCACTTGCTTGCCCGAAGGGTTAGCTTAAATGAGAGGTTCCAACTTGCCTGCCTTGAGCAAATGCTGAATCCCAAGAGGGTAGCAGTGTCCCTTTTCTCCAGGTGTTAAATTATTGACCTGAAGATGAGGAAGGTAAGGTTAATGGATAAAGAAAGTTTTCCCATTCATTGACATGCCAACACTGAACTTTTACCAACTGCTGGACAGACTCAAAATCACCCATCCCTCTTTCAATTACATGTTCATGGCATGGACTTTGTTGGCAAGGTTGGCAATTATTGCTGATCTGGAGTACATAGAGATCAACAATATCCTGATTGAATGATGGAGCAGGCTCAAAGGGCTGGGTTGCCTACTTCTGCTCCACATTGCAATGTTCTATGTTCCTATGTAGTTGGCTGTAAGAAGGTGGTGATGGGCCTTTTTCCTGAATAACGGGTGGTAGGTTGCACACTGAAATGGCTTGCTGGGTCACCATGGAGATGTTTAGGAGTTAATCATGTTGGTATAGAACTGGGGTCACATAAAGGCCATATCAGGTCAGATCAATAGATTGTGTTTCTTCAAGGACATTCCTGAATCAGCTGTATTTGAAGAGTGATCCAACAGTTTAATAGCCACTTTTACTGATGTCAGCTTTTTTAAAACTGATTTCAAAATTCTCAGATTGTCGGGGAGTGCTGCACAGCTGGAGGGTGACATCTTTTGGGTGAGATATTTAACCAAGGCCACATCTGCTCTCACAAGTGGACATAAAACTCTTGAAATAAAAAGTGAACACCAGTGAAAGAGAGCATTATATTAAAGAAGAGCAACTATCCTGAATAGTTCAGTCAACATTAATAAATGATCTGGTTATTATCACATTGTTGTTTATGAGGTTTTGCTGTGCAGAAAATGGCTGCTGCATTTCCCTCATTATGATTGTGACTGCACTTCAAGATGTACATTATTGGTGTGAGATGCATTAGGACTCGCTGTGTTCATAAAAGGAGCTAAATAAATGCCTGTTTTTTTTCAATCCAGGAACATACTTTATCGTACCTCCTAATATCTGCCTTCCAATCTCTTGGAAATGCCAGCAGCATGACTGTGGCACAATGATTAGCATTGTTTCCTACAGTGCCAGGGACTCAGGTTCAGTTCTGGCCTTGGGTGCCTGCCGATGTGGAGTCCGCATGTTCTCCCCATGTCTGGGTGCTCCCAATTCTTCTCACATTCTAAAGGTGTTTAGGTCAGGTGGTCTAATGTGCAGGTTTACTCGGCTAAGGCCTGGTGAGATGCTCTTTTGTAGAGCTGGTGCAGATTCAATGGACTGAATGGCCTTCTTCTGCATAGTTGGGACCCTATAGAGTACAACAACTCACATTTATATAGTGTTTCCTTAACAGAAATATAGAACATAGAAACACTACAGCACAATACAGGCCCTTCGGCCCACAAATTTGTGCCAAATATGTCCCTACCTTATAAATTACTAGGCTTATCTATGACTCTCTTTCTTACTAAGTTCCATGCACTTATCTAAAAGTCTGTTAAAAGACCCTATCGAATCCGCCTCTTAACACCGTTGCTGGCAGACCATTCCATACACCCACCACTCTCTGAGTGAAAGACTTACCCCTGACATCTCCTTTGTACCTACTCCCCAGCACCTTAAATCTGTGTGGCAGTCATTTCAGCCCTGGAAAAAAGCCTCTGACTATCAATATAAATATAGCCCCAAGTTCCTCAGGAAAGTCATCAGATGAAGATAGGGATCAACACAAAGGAGAGGTGAACACAAATCAAAGAGTTGAGTTTCAGGTAGTATCTGAAACGAGGAGGTAGAGGTGAAAACTGTTCCGGAAGAAATTCACATATACTTGAAGGAATGAAAGCAGAGAATTGACATAACTGACCTCTGTTCCTTCTGCCTGGTTAAGCCAGGCTTTATTCTGGAAAAGAGGGGAAGAAAATTCTGCCTCTTTCCTTATAAACACGAAGAACAAGTTGACATTAGCAAGTGTGGCAAAGTTGGTCATTATAGTCAAACACACTAAACATGTGTATGTTATAATTTCTAAATTACAGGAGCAATTCCCCCCAGCCTACTGCAATGCTCTAGCAACACAACGGGAGACATCAGAGGATACTGTTTAGCGGGCTCCCTGTTGGGCACCATGTCTTTGGTCCAGGTTTTCTGGAGCTATCAGTTCTATGCCAGAAATCAGTGCAAAGCTGATTTAAATATTTAAATTTGTTTTTGCATTTCATTAGCAGGTCCAGGACTAAAGTCTCCAGGCCCACTATCGCCTACCTCCCCAGCCCTGCCAGGAGTGGTTCACTCCAGCGGGATTTACAACAGCTCCCCATGAATGGAGAACTGGCAACCTCATCCTGCTGGAGGGAAGAGAGGCCATGGAGGCAATACCCACAAGGTGGCCAGGGTAATGAAGGGGATACCCCATGTAGAGTGCCAGCCTGCCCTCTAGTACTGCACAAGGGGCACCTTGGCTCTGCCAACTGGGCATTGGGCAGTCGGTGCTACCAGGGCTGCTGAGAGGTCAGGTTTGCCGAAAGATTGGGCTGCCTGGGGGTGGAGTGGGGTTGGGGGGGGGGGGGGCGCTGTCAGGTCAGCTGAGGATGGGAAGGTGGTAGGAGATCGGGGCTGGCCATGGGGTAAGGGCGTAGGAGTCGGTAGGGCATTGGGAAGCCTGCGATTGAGGGGTGGGGGGAGGGGAGGGAACAGACCGAAAGGGCAGCAATCTGAAGGCTGGCAGTGCGGGGATGCTGCACATGTGATAATCTCAGCACCGACAGATTGGCACATGCGTAATGGACCACTCAGCATTGTGCTGCCGGCCTTTCCAGTAGGAATAGGCTCCATCCATTGATTCTCAGAGGGAATCTTGCTAGAACTCTGCATCTCCCAGTGAGTCGAATACATATTCTGAAAATCCCGCTGAAAAAACAAACAATGGGAGTTTCTCCAGTTTTTATGCAAATTCAGCACTCAGAATTGTTTTGGGGGAATCGCCCTCTACATTTTAAAACTACATTCAGCTTCTCTTTAATTTATGGACAACAGTTTAGGAGTTTTATACGTTGAGAAGGAAAAGAACATTTTTGGAACCCTTGGTGCTCAAAGTGCATAGAGGCCCCACTTTGCTCACAGTTCTGGGGCTGCTCCTGATGCCATGTCTGAGGCTCTGCATTATCCCACCCCAAATTCCAAGGATAGATTATCAAAGTCTGGCCAAGACTTTGGGAAAGGCCTCTGTGAAAACTTTATCCTTGATCCATGGGATAAAGCTCACATTTGAATGTATGGTGATGGTCTGGGTGAGGGGTGATCTCAGTAGAACCTGATACCACCCGAATTTCTTCTCTCTATTCACTAGGTATAAATCTCCTTTCACAAACTACCCCATAAATTCAGTGAATTGAAGGTCCACACTTTAACCAATGGCTATTCTTTTTACCCATAAGCTTATGCTTCCATCAATGACCAATCTGTAATTCAAAGACTATCCCTCAGTATTGTATTATTTTATGTATTGGTGTGACAAATAGGCTTACATTAACACTGCAAAGAAAATCCATCAATTACCACACTCTGCCACCTATTCCGGTACACTGAGGAAGAATTTAGCACGGCCAATGCACCTAACCAAGCACATCCCTCGGACTGTGGGAGGAAACCAGAGCACCCGGAGGAAACCCACGGAGACATGGGGAGAACATGCAGACTCCACACAGACGGTGACCCAAACTGGGAACTGAACCTGGGCCCTTCATACTGTGAGGTGGCAGTGTTGCTTTGCTGCTTAGTCCAAGTCTTGCAGTTTTATTTTTCTCAAAAGCTGATCTATCACTCAAAGGGCGATCTTTTTTTTTGCTAAGGTTCACCGAGAGCCTGCCCTTTCAGTTCACAGAAAATCCGATTTGAAATCTTCAATGGCAGGAAATATACTCGGGCGCTGTGAGGCTCAACAGGTTCTGAAGTTAGATCCTGGAACAGAGCTCCGATTCCATCACACTTCCGCCAAGTTTTTATGCACTCCCCGTGGTGCAATTTCATGAGCACCGAGCAAGCCAGATTGCAAACCCATAGGAAGCTCGCAGAGTCCTGATTACTTTCAAAGGGATGGAACAAGCAGAAATAGGTGACATTTTATTCCTCTAAACACACAGAAAAAGCTGCAATCTGTTCTTTCCACAGCTCGCTTTCAATCTGCAGCCTCCAGTTGGCACAGATGTCTCTTTATGCTGTGCCAGGGGTAGTATATAAAAAAGTGTTCTTCCCATGACTGCTTGGCATTTGATACTATAAATGCTCTGTGCATAACAATAACTCACGTTCATATTGCATCGAAAACATTCAGTCACTGACATGAGAGCCAGTGTAAATCAGCAACAGAAAAGTTTAAGGGGGCGCGGCTTGTGAGTGGTGCACTTTTAGAGGATTTGGTATCTGGGGGATTTTCACAGTAACTTCATTCCAGTGTTAATGTAAGCTGACTTCCGACATGAATAAAATAAACTTAAGGCTTATTGATTGATTACATGGGTAAGACGGGTGTAGAGGGATATCGGCCAAATGCAGGCAATTGGGATTAGCTTAGGGGTTTAAAGAAAAGGGTGACGTGTACAAGTTGGACCAAAGAGCCTGTTTCCATGCTGTAAACTTCTATGATTTTATGACTCTATGATGGTGAAAGTTGAGAGATCAAATATAAGCACTCGAAAAAGTGACAAAAATAAGCTTTAGAGAAAGTAAAGCTCTCTTTCATAATCTATTGGGCATTTTTAATCTCATGCCAAATTGCCCTTAAAGTCCAAAGGTATGTAGGTTAGGCGGATTGGCCATGATAGGTTCTCCCTCAGTGTATCCGAACAGATTCCAGAGTGTGGCGACTGGTTTTGATTGAAACATCATTGCAGTTTTAATGTAAGTCACCAATGTGAGGCCAATAATTAAACTTTTAAAACCTCCAGTTTCCTGATTCGTACTGTGATCAAAGCAGAGTTGGCACCTTTTTCTGCACGTAATAGGTCTTATTCGGTACAGCCCTCGGAGTGAAGGGGGTCATAGAATATGGAAAGAAAGGCAGGAAAAGGCTGTTGAGTTGGGATGACCAGCCATGGTCACAACGAATGACAGAGCAAGCACAAGGGATAGAATGGCATCGTCCGGTTCCTATTTTCTAAACGTAAAAATTCACAGTTATTTCACATGTGCGGACTTCATGGGTGGTACAATGGTTAGTGCTTACAGCACGAAGGACCTGGGTTCAATACTCGGCTTGGGCTACTGCCTGTGAGGAGTTTGCACATTCTCCCTATATCCTAATGGGTTTCCTCCAAGTGTTCCAGCTTCCTCCCACAGTCTGAGAGATGTACTGGTTAGGTGCTTTGGCTATACTAAATTGCCTCTTAGTGTACCCAAACAATGTGGCAACTAGGTGATTTTCACAGTAACTTCCTGGCAGTGTTAATATAAGCTGATTTGTGATACTAATAAATAAATTTTAAAACTAACTTGTGACACTTTCTCTCTGATTCCATATCCAGGTTCAACTAATCAAGCACGGCAAACATCAAAACTAAACAGATTCACATAATCAAACACAGGACAATTGAACACAACACTAACACTACGACCTGATCTTCCTCATCTTCCTTGTGGCCTTTATCAAACCTAGTTTGGATGTGGCCTTCAAAGCCTTGCCCTTCATCTACGTTTCTCAATTGTAAAAAGCCGTTAAAGGAGTTATCTTGAAATCCAATGGGTGATTCCATTATCCACTGAGCACAGTGGGAAGCCATCACTTCAGAGAGTTTCAATCGGATAATGAGGTTTGCTATTGCTATCTTGCATTATCTTAAACAAGGCTTCCTTGTAAAAACATTGAATTTCCTTCTTAAATGCTTAACAGTTTTATTTATTAGTCACAAGTAAGGCTTACATTAACACTGCAATGAAGTTACTGTGAATATCTCCTAGTCACCACACTCTGGTGCCTGTTCAGGTCAATGTACCTAACCAACATGTTTTTCAGACTATGGGAGGAAACCGGAGCACCCGGAGGAAACTCACGCAGGCATGGGGAGACCATGCAAACTCCACACAGGCAGTGACCCAATCTAGGAATCAAACCCTAGTCCCTAGCGCTGTGAGGCAGCAGTGCTAACCACTGTGCTACCCAAATGATTACTTTGTTGTGATATCTTTATGGTGCTGAACAATAAATCCCTAATCTAAGGAAGAATATTATTGTGGATAAAAGGGACATACTGTTAAAGCTTCTTCACCTGCACTCAACAGGACAGTTCGTAAAAATAACAATACAAGATGAAAACAACAACCTATGCTTCGCAGCATGTGGAAGTTTGAATGTGGTAAGTATGGAACTTAGTCTCATAAAAAAAACAATAGATGCTATCCCCCTTAATGAGTTAAAATCTGACTGTAATAGATTGTTTGCTAGCTAAGGGTATAAAAGAGAATAAAGAGCCAAGACAGGTAGATAGATTAATACAAATTAGTTAGATTGTCATTGAATGGCAGAGGATAAGCTCAAGGGCCTGAATGGCTTCTTTCTGTTCCAATGTGTTTCACTAGTACATAAGAGCATCACAACATGTCAACATAAAATGTGGTGAATTCACAGAATCCCAACAGTGCAAAAGAAGCCATTTGGCCCATCGAGTCTGCACTGACTCTCTGAAAGAACATCCTACCAAGTCCTATTGTCCTGAGACAAGGCCCACCTTCACCTCAGCCCATAACTGCATACATTTACTGTGGCCAATCCACCTAACCTGCACATCTTTGGACATGGAGGGGAAATTTAACATGGCCAATCCACGTAACCTGTGTTTCTTTGGACGTGAAGGAACAATTTAACATGTCCAATCCACCTAACCTGCACATCTTTGGACACGGAGAGGCAATTTGGCCAAAAGAGAGGCACATGGCCAATCCACCTTAGCTGAGGTGTAAAAGTTGAAAACTCAGTTAAGGTTTTCACTTCTGTGTCTGATCCATTGGCTTCTGTGAGAAAGTGCAGATGCAAAATAAAGTTTATTTATTAGTCACAAGTAAGACTTACATTAACATTGCAATGAAGTTACTGTGAAATTCCTTGTCACCACAATCTGGCGCCTATTTGAGTCAATGTACCTAATCAACGTGTATTTCAGAATGTGAGGAAGAAACCAGGGCACCTGGAGGAAGCCCTTGAAGGCACAGGGAGAATGTGCAAATTCCACACAGACAGTGACCCAAGGCCAGAATTGAACGCACATCCCTGGCGCTGTGAAGCAGCAGTGCTAACCACTGCGCCACCATACCGTCCACTCAATGCCACCTTCCTTTATTCGATGATAAGTGAAAACATTTAAAAGATAGGCTAAGAGACAACTGAGTAAAGAATGCAGATTTTCTTCTCTTGTGGAGATTGGTAAATCAAATGAGTTTTTAATGACAGCCTGCAGTTTCATGGTCCCCATTACTGAAATTAGCTTTTCATTCCAGATCTATTTAATTGAATTTAAATTCCTGAGCATTCATAGTGGGGGCCGTTTCCAGATCGTTAATCGAGGCCACTAGCTTATTAGTCCAGTAGCATAATAAAACTGTTTCCCCAGAATTAAGCTGCTGCTGCCCCAGCTGTCTTTGTAACTTGAGGAGAGAGCAGGAGAGATCAGGAAGCTGAGAGACCGAGAGAGGCAATTTCTGCGACTGAAGCATTACGCTGTCTTTGAGAGCAGTGCAGCTTTTGAACATGAAAGTGAAATTCTGGCCAACACTTCAATTCAGTGGCTGTCGGTGTTACAAAATGAAAACAAACCCACCCCCTCACTGGTGACCGCATACTGTCAATCTCTACTTCTCACATCAGTGTGAATGAAAACTCACCAACCAGTGCAGAAAATTAACTGACAGTCACCAGATAATCCTGAGCAGATTTGACTGTGTCAACAACCCTCGGAGAAATGCTGTTAATACCACGAATCCCAATTACTGCAAGATCTGTTGTCACGTTTTAAATTCAGCCGAAAACCAATGTTTTCATCATGCTAACTGCAAAAACCACAGGGATTATATAATGAATCTTTATAACCTCATAGTAAAACAGAGCTGCAGTACCAAACAGTAAGCTAAGTGGCCTTTAACTTAATTACATGGCTTGTTCACAGTGCCAATTACCTCTCATGAGAAACAGGGATTTTATTTTAATTCTAGTTTTCTTTCACACTCTCCCTTCTATGCTGAAATCTGGCTTTTTCTCCAGTCCACATACTTTAATCCTCCTCTGCAGAATCCCCTTGAGTAATGGTGGCACGCTGGCACAGCAGTTAGCAGTGCTGCCTCAGAGAGCCAAGGACACGGGTTTGATTCCCGGCTTCGGTCACTGTCTGTACAGAGTCTGCACGTTCTCCCTTGTGTCTGCGTGGGTTCCCTCCAGGTGCTCCAGTTTCCTCTTGCAGTCTAAAAGACCAGCTGGTTTGGTGCATTGGCTGTGCTAAATTCTCCCTCAATGTACCTGAGCAGGTGCCGTAGTGTGGCGACTAAGAGATTTTCACAGTAATTTCATTGCAGTGTTAATGTGAGCTTACTTGTGACACTAAAGAGTCATCATTATCAGCACCTAGTTGCTTTCAGAATCAGTGCATGCATGGATAGAAGCCAGTATTCAATCTGTTCTTTTCTGGTTTAGGACGGTCTGTGGATTCTAAGTTTCTCCATTTCTCCCCTCCACTGAGAACATTTACATATGCTCCAAAAAATTGTATCATCAACTTAAGATCAAAACTATTATGGAAGGATGAAGTCGTCATGTACACCCTAATTCCCTAAAGACAAATTACCTCACTCAAAGTCAGTAAATTTAGTTGCTTTTATGCTGTCACTTGTCAATTCCTGCATAAAGCTTCAAATTATCAGTCATTAAAGGAATAAAATGTTGTATCAGAAGCATGATACAGCAATTACAGGTCTCTAACTGATGTGCATTAAGTAACTGTCTATCAAAGGCAGGGGCATACTGAATTAGATTCAGGCTGAGTGAGTGATGGGGAACTGAGTGAATGGCATCGGCAGGTAATCGCCAACAGAAGCAAACACAACTTTTTGAAATTGTTTCTGCCTTCTTTCCCTGCTTATCTAAACCAAATTGAAAAGACTACCCAAATCTGACCAACAGTTGGGGAGCAAAACAAGACTAGGTCATTTGGCAAGTTCCCACATGGCAGACTGGTAACAAAAACTAAAATTGCATGGGATTCAGAGTGGGCCAGCTAGATGGCTACAAAACTGGTTTGGTTGTAGAAGATAGAGTGTAGCGGTAGAAGGCTGTTTTTCAGAATGGCGATCTATAGCTTGTGGTGTTCTGCAGGGATTGGTGCTGGGATCTCTGTTCTTTATCCCGTATGTAAATGATCTGGAGGGAAATATGGGTGGTCTGATTGGTAAGTTTGTAGGTAAAATGAAAATTGGTGGTGTTGTTGATAGTGCTGGAGATTGTCAGAGGATATAACAGGATATAGTGGTCCACTAAGTCTACATAGGTAGAACTGAGAATTAAGAAGGGTCAAATCACTTTGATAAGGTTGTACATTAGGCCCCCCAAATAGTTGGCAGGAAATTGAGTAACAAATATGTAAGGAGATTACTAATAGCTCCAAGAAAAATAGGGTGGTAACAGTTGGAGATTTTAACTTTCTCAACATTGACTAGGACAGCCTTAGTATTAGAAAGCTGGATGGGGAGAAATTTGTTGAATGTATTCAGGAGCAATTTCTCATTCAATATGAGAATAGTCTGACTAGAGACGGGGCAAAACTTGAATTCCTCTTGGGAAATAAGGAAGGACAGGTGACAGAAATGTGAGTGAGGGATCACTTTAGGACCTGTGACCATAATTCTAGTGGTTTTAAGACAGCTATGGATAATGATAAGTCTGGCCCAAAGTTAAAATTCTAAATTGGGGCAAGGCCAATTTTGATGGTATCAAAAGTTAATAGGAGGAGTCTGTGAGAAGGAAAAGAGATGTCTGGTAAGTGGCACTCTTTCAAAAGTGTGTTAGCCAGGGTTCAGGGTAAACACATTCCATTTAGAGCGAAGGGCAAGGCTGGTAGAAATAGGGAACACTGGATGACTCAGGATATTTAAGCCCTGGTCAAGAAAAAGAAAGAGATATATAACATGCATAGGCAGCTGGGATCAAGTGAGTCCCTTGACAAATATAGGGGGTGTAGGAGTTAAGAGAGAAATCAGGGGGCAAAAAGGGGACACAAAATTATTTTGGCAGATGAGGCAAAAGAGAATTCAAAGAGCTTCTATAAATATATAAAGAGCAAAAGAGTAACAAGAGAGAGAGTAGGGCCTCTTAAGGATCAACAAGGTAATCTATGTGTGGATCCACAAGAGATGGGTGAGATCCTAAATCAATATTTCTCATCAGTATTTACTGTTGAGAAAAGCATGAATGTTAGGGAACTTGGAGAAATAAATACTGATGTCTTGAGGAGTGTACATATTACTGAGAAGAAAATGTTATAGCGCATCAAGATAGATAAATCTTAGGACCTGATGAAATGGATCCCAGGACACATTGGGAGGCTAGGGACGAAATTGTATGTCTCCTAACTGAGATATTTGAATCAGTGCTAGTCAGGAGTCAGGTACCTGAAAATGGAGAGTGGCAAACTTTATACCTTTGTTTAAAAAGAGCTGCAGGGAAAAACTTGGGAACCACAGGCTATTGAGCTTTATATCTGTGGTGGGTAAATTGTTGGAAGGTATTTTGAGAGGTAGGATCTACACGCTTCTTGACAGAAGTCAGAAGGTGGTTGTGGAGAGTTGTTTTTCAAACTGGAGGACTGTGACCAGCAGTGTGCTCAGGGATCAGTGCTGGGCACACTGTTATTTGCATTTATATTAATGATTTGGATGAGAATATAGGAGGCATGGTTAGTAGGTTTTCAGATGACATTAAGATTGGTGGCGTAGTGGAGAAAACTAGCTCCAATTGCAATGGGATCTTGATCAATTAGGCCAATGGGCTGACAAATGACAGATGGAGTTTAATTTAGGCAAATGCGTTTTGGTAGATTGGACCAGGATAGGACTTACTCAGGTAATGCTAGGCACTGGGGAGAGTTATAGAACAAAGAGATCTGGGAGTACATGTTCATAGCTTCTTGAAAGTGGGGTCACAGGTGGACAGAGTGGTGAAGAAGGTATTCAGCATGCTTGGTTTCATTGGTCAGAATATATTACAGAAATTGGAATGTCTTATTGAACTTGCACAAAACATTGGTAAGAGCTCATCTGGAGTACTGAATGCCCTATTATAGAAATTATATTATTAAACTAGAAAGAGTGCAGAAAAGATTTACTAGAATGCTGCTGGGACTTGGATGGATTGAGTTACAAAGAGAAGCTGGATAGACTGGGACTTTTTTCTCTGACTGTAGGAGGCTGAGGGGTGATCTTATAGAGGTCTATAAAATAATGAGGGGTACAGGTCAGCCAGACAGTTAACATCTTTTGCCAAAGGTCAGGGAGTCTAATACTAGAGGGCATAGGTTTCAGGTAAGAGGGGAGAGATATGAAATTGTCCAGAGAGGCATTTTTTTCACACAAAGGGTGATAAGTGTCTGGAACAAGCTGCCAGAGATAGTAACAGAGGCAGGAGCATTTTTTTCTTTGAAAAACCATTTAGATAGTTATATGGGTGCAATGAATATAGAGGGATATGAGCCAAATGCAGGCAATTGGGATTAGTTTAAGGGTTTTAAAAAAAAGGGTGGCGTGGACAAGTTGGGCTAAAGGGCTTGGTTCCATGTTGTAAACCTCTATGACTCTATGACTCCATATACACAGACTGGAAACTTGGATACAGAGAAATGACAGAGTTTAATCCGGACAAACGTGAAGTGATGCACTTTAGAGGATCAAATTTAGGTGTGAATTAAACTGTAAATGGCAGAACACCAAGGAAAATAATATACAGAGGGATCTAGGGGTGTAAGTCCACAATTCCCTAAAATACAGGTGGCCAAGGTGATTAAGAAGGCATATGGGATATAAAAAAAAATTCTGTCTTTAGACAGTCCAAATCGCTCTATTTCCTACCTATTCATTTTACTCACTCAGATGTCTCTTAAGTGTTGTTAATGTGCCTGCTTTCATTCTGCTTTCATCAGCCAGGCTCTGAGTACAAAAGTTGGAAAATCATGTTGCAGGTATATAAAGCCTTGGTTAAGCTGCGTTTGAAATATTGCATGTAATTCTGATCATCACACTACCAGAAAGACATGGACGTTTTGGACAGAGTGAACAGAATGTTTACCAGGGTATTGCTTATGATTACCGGGCTTTGAGAATTCAGTCACGGGTCCAATAATCACATTGAGAATAGATTAGAAATAGATTAAAATTTGATCCTCCAAAATGCGCCACCTCCCTATGTCAGAATTAACCTTCGTCCGTCATTTCTGTGCCCAGGTCTTCAGTCTATCTCTATCCTGTTGTATCGTCTGACAAGCCTTGGCACTATCAACATTCCACCAATCTTCATATTATCCACAAACTCTCCAAAGCCTGTCCACCTCCTGTAAGGCACTACTCAGGAGTGTGATGGAATTCTCGCCACTTGCCCGGATGGGTGCAGCTCCAACAACACTCCAGAAGCTCGACATCATTCAGGACAAAGCAGCTTGTTTGATTGGCATCCTATCCAACATTTTCAACATTCACTCTGTCCACCAGTGATGCACTGTTGCAGTACTGTACCATTACAAAATATATTGCAGCAATTCAGCAAATTCTTTCAACACACCTTCCAAACGTGTGATTTCTACCACCTGAGTGGAAGAAGACAGCAATATGGGAACATCACCAACTGCAGATTCCCCTCCAAATCACACACCATTCAGACTTGTGACTTTCTTACTATTTCTTCCTGGTTGCTGGGTCAAAATCCTGGAACTTTCTTACTAGCAGCACTATGGCTGTGCTTCAACCAAATGGAGAGAACATAGAACATAGAACATAGAACATAGAACATTACAGCACAGAACAGGCCCTTCGGCCTTCGATGTTGTGCCGACCAAAATAAAAAGCAATGCCCCTCCAAACTAAACCATTCCCTTCTCTTCCATATACTTATCAATTAACCTCTTAAACGCCACCAAACTTGGCGCATCTACAACAGCTGCAGGCAGGGCATTCCACTCCCTAATCACTCTTTGAGTAAAGAACCTACCTCTGATATCCGTCCTATAACTCATACCCCTTAATTTAAAGCTGTGTCCCCTCGTGCTAGCTTTCTCCATCCTAGGAAAAAGGCTATCACTGTCCACCCTATCTAAACCTCTAATCATCTTATATGCTTCAATAAGATCCCCTCTTAGCCGCCTCCTTTCTAACGAAAACAACCTCAAATCCTTCAACCTCTCTTCATAGGACCTGCCCTCCATACCAGGCAACATCCTGGTAAACCTCCTCTGTACCCTCTCCAATGCCTCCACATCTTTCTTATAATGTGGGGACCAGAACTGCACACAATACTCCAAGTGCGGCCGCACTAGAGTTTTGTACAGTTGCAACATGATGCTGCGGCTCCTAAATTCAATCCCCCTACCAATAAAAGCTAAGACTCCATATGCCTTCTTAACAACTTTATCCACTTGACTGCCTACTTTCAGGGATCTATTGACACATACACCAAGATCCTTCTGTTCCTCAACACTATTAAGAGCCCTACCATTAGCCCTATACTCTACACATTTATTGTTCCTGCCAAAGTGCATTACCTCACACTTTTCCACATTAAACTCCAAGCGGTTTAAGATGTTGTCCCACCATCTTCTCAAGGACAATTGGGGATGGGCAACAAATGTCGGCCCAGTCAGTGACTTCCACATCATGTGAAAGAATTGAAAAAAATATCCTTAGTCATTTTCTGTCATAGAATCATAGAATCCCTACAGTGCAGAAGGAGGCCATTCAGCCCATCAAGTCTGCACAACTACCGTCCCATCCAGTCCTAATCCCTATAACCCCACATATTTACCCTCTTAATCTCCTGACATTAAGGAGCAACTTAGTATGGCCAATCCATCTAACTTGTACCTCTTTGGATTGTGGGAGGAAACCAGAGCATCCAGAGGAAACCCACGCAGATACGGGGAGAACGTGAAAGCTCCATAGCAGGCAATCACCTGAGGCCAGAATTGAATCTGAGTACCCGGTACTGTGAAGCACAGTAATAAGTCTGACAACACCAGTTTTAAATCCAACCGATTTATTTGATAGTTTGCTATCAAATAAATCGGTTGGATTTAAAACTGATGTTGTCAGACTTATTACTGTGTTTACCCCAGTCCAACACCGGCATCTCTACATCACACTGTGAAGCAGCCATGCTAACTACTATGCTACCATGCTGTGCTGTCTCAATCAATTAATTGTTCTCACTGGATAGATTAAAAACATTGGTTCATTTCATTGTCGCCCACATATTTTGTACTGTAAAAGGGAATATTGTTCCTGAATAAAAGTTGGGTGGAGGTGGGTAAATTGACAGGTCAATGACAACATTCACACAACACACTAAGTAATTAAAAGCTAAAGCAAAAACCAGAGAGCCAGTAACGGAAATAAATCCATGGGGCCACGAAAGCAATGACTAGAACCAGATTTGTATTGATAAATCAAAGTGACTACCTTATTAAAAAGTAATTGATTCATTACATGAATCATTGGTAATGAAAAGAAGGGAGCTGAAGGGAAAGGACTTCTTTTGTGCGGCAAAGTATTATGGTCTGGAATTCAGTCATTAAATGGTGGGCGGAATTAGATTCAACAGCAACTTTCACAAGTAAATCGGGTAGATAATGGGAAAGAAAACACTGGCAGGTCCCTGTGGAAAGGCTTTAGGGATTCATCAATTACCTGAAAAAGAGCAGGCAAAGACAAACTGTCCTACTTCCGATCTGCATGATCCAATGAAGTTAGCGGGATTAATTTCCCCATTCCCAAACTGTACTTGAAGGCAGTTGAGATGTATTTCCATTGTACAAACTATCCTCAGGTATCTCACCGGAGATAACACTTCACTTAGGGATTGAGTGATTGTGCATCTCTGGTTAGTCAAACTTCCAACTCTGATTGGCTCAAGACCCACTTCAGAAACACTTTTTGTATTTGTTTATGGGGCATGGGTGTCGCTGGCTGGACAGCATTTATTGCCCATCCCTTGAATTGAGTGGATTGCTGGGCCATTTAAAGTTTTAAAGTTTATTTATTAGTGTCACAAGTCATCTTACATTAACACTGCAATGAAATGACTCTGAAAATCCTCTAGTCGCCATCCTCCAGCACCTATTGGGACACTGATGGAAAATTTAGCATGGCCAATCCACTGAACCAGCACAACTTTCGGATTGTGAGAGGAAACCGGAGCACCTGGAAACCCACACAGACACAGGGAGAAAGTACAGACTCTGCGCAGACAGTGACCCAAGCCAGGAATCAAACTTGGGTCCCTGGCTCTGTGAGACAGCTACTGTTGTGCCAATGTGCCGCCTCATCATTCAGAGAGCAGTTAAGAACAACCACATTGCTGTAGCTTTGGAGTCACATGTAGGCCAGACCGGGGAAGGACAGCAAATGTAAATATGAGATCATCCATTTTGATAGGAATAATAGCAAAATGGACTATTATTTAAATGGTAAAAAATTGCAGTATGCTGCAGAGCAGAGGGGCTGGATGTTCTTGTGCATGAATCACAAAACATTAGTTGCAAGTGCAGCAGATAATTAAGAAGGCAAATGGAATTTTGTCCTTCATTTGTCAGAGAGATGGAGTTTAAAAACAGCAAGGTTATGTTGCAGCTATATAAGCTGCTGGTGAGGTCACACCTAGAATAATGTGTACAGTTCCAGTCTCCTTACTTGAGAAATGATAAGCTGGCATTGGAGGAAGTGCACAGGACTTCACTCAGTTGATTCCGGAGTTGAAAGATTGGCTTCTGAGGAGACATTGAGCAGACTGGGATTATGCTCATTGGAATTCAGAAAAATGAAGAGCAATCTTATAGGAACATATAAGATTTTGAAGGGAATAGATAAGGTAGAAGCAGGGAAGTTGTTTCCACTGGCAGATGAAATCAGAACTAGGGGGCATGGCTCTAAATAAGAAGGAGCAGATTTAGGACTGAGTTGAGGAGGAATGTCTTCATACAAGCGTTGTGAATCTGTGGAATCTTCCCACTGAAGTAGTTGAGGCTACCTCACTGAATGTTTTTAAGGCAACGATAGAGACATTTTGAACAGTATATGAATTAAGAATTATAGCGAGCAGGTGGGTAAGTGGAGCTGAGTCCATGAAAAGATCAGCCATGATTTTATTGGATGGTGGAGCAGGTTCGAGGGGCCAGATGGCCCATTCCTGCTCCTTGTTCTTATTCCCTTCTCTGAAAGACATTAGCGGACCAGATGTTTTTTCTTCTGACAATCAACAATGGTTTTGTGGTCATCAGTATATTCTTAATACTTGATATTTTTACTGAATTGAAATTCCACCATCTGGCATAACAGGATTCAAACCCTGGTCCTTATCTGAATTTCTGGATTAATAGTCTAGCGATAATACTACTTGGCCATTGCCTCCCCTGACTTTAGCATAAACTCTGGTTTGACATTCCTTGGTGCGTACTTAGATAGCCTTGCACTAGTTACGGTGCCATGATAGATGCACTACCACCTACAATGACAACTGACATTGATTTCATGCTGGCTGGCCAATTAAGTGGCACAGACCACACGCTGGGGAGACTCAACACTGCTGATGTAGCAATGCAAAAAGGCTGGATGCCCGAGGAGTGAGGGTTTGAGTGGGCTTTTCCTGAGAGCCCACTAAAGCTGGCAGCTGTGATGAAAGTGCCTCGGGGAACTGCAGGATTGTCCCAATGAACATTTCACCAAAGTTGCTCAGGAAATTTGGCATGTCAGCTACTTTTACAGATGCACCATAGGAAGCATTCTTTTTGATGCATCAGACTTGGTCTGGCTCCTGCCTGCCCAGGACTACAAGAAACTACAAAATGTTATGAAAGTAGCCCAATCTGTCACACAAACCAGCCTCCCATCCATTGACTCTGTCTACACTTCCCACTGCCTTGGCAAAGCAGCCAGCGTAATTAAGGACCCCGCACAACCGGACATTCTCTCTTCCACCTTCTTCTGTCGAAAAAAGATACAAATATCTGAGGTTATGTACCAACCGACTCAAAAACAGCTTCTTTCCTGCTGCTGTCAGACTTTTGAATGGACTTACCTTGCATTAAGTTGATCTTTCTCTGCACCCTAGCTATGCCCGTAACACTACCTTCTGCATTCTTACCTTTCCTTCTCTATGAATGGCATGCTCTGCCTGTATAGTGCACAAGAAATAATACTTTGCAATGTATGCTAATACATGTGATGAAAATACATCAAATCAAATCAAAAACTCTCTGTGCAATGTTGATTCAATAATGCAGCATAACTCATAACACCTCGGCACTCAGAGAAAAACCTTCTTCTATTTTATTTCATTCTGGACATTTCATCCTGCCTTGGATTGAGTTTGACATAAAAAGATGAAGGCTGCCAGAACAACTGGCCCATCCATCTGACATAAAACATGCACAGGCCACATAAAATCATTAACAATTGCCTCCTTAATGGAATTAATTGTCTGTTTAATATTGGCAGGTCTGCTTCCAACCTTGGTGTGAGCCCATCAACTATAATGTTGCACGCCTGTGTCTTTGTGCCCCATTTCCTGTGATTTTGAGTCAGCTGTGCGTCGCTCATTCAAAATAAAGTTCTGGCCAATAGTTCGAAGTAGTTTGCAGTGCAGTCACTACTGGTAACAGAGGCACAGTGACCCCTTTGCACAAAGCATTATCTCACAAAATAAACACTGAGATAATGATGAATCCATCTACTCTATGATGATTGGGAACTCCATGCTTCTCCTCCAAAATCATGCTGTGGGATCTTTTCCATTGAGTTGTGAGGGCAGCCTGGACCTCAGCTTAATGTTTCATCCAAAGGATGGCACCCCATAAAGTGGAACTATCCTAGTCCTCACCGAGGAGGGTCAAACCAGAGTTCATGCTGAAGTTAGGGGAGACGATGGTTTGTATCATCGCCAGAATCCAGAAACTCAGCTAATGCTCCGGGTACCTGGGCTCAAACCCCACCAAGGCAGTTGGTGGAATTTGAATTCAATAAAAAATATCTAGAATTAATAATCTACTGATGACCATGAAACCATTGTCGATTGTGAATCCTGAAGAGAGCTGTGTGCTTGGGGCACTACTTGGGAACAGATATCTTGACAGATGTTTAATTCTCCTGTTTAACCCAAGTTTTACTGATGTTACCAGCAACATCTGCCAGCAGCCCCGAGCCTGCCCGGCAGAGTTCAAACAAACTCAAGAGTGGAAATTATGAATGAATTTACCTGTGCACTCAATCTCAGTCTGCATCGAACACATTCATTGAGAATCTTAAACAAAACATTTTCAATTAACCTCTGTGCTGGTCAGTTGAGATGACCATAGATCAGTGAGAGTGATCTCTGACCAAACTCTATCTGCTTGCTTCACAGGCATTCTTTTCATACATATATCTTGTGCTATTTATTTGAAGTGTTCTTTGCTCACACATATTGTCTGTTTCATTTCTTGTATTCTCCTGTGGATCCTTCAATGTTTACAGACAGAATACAGTTTGGAAAAGATGATACACAAACACCTTCTGGATGTGTATTGGTGGTTGGGTGCATAATTAGCCGTTGGCTAGTTATCATATTCCAATGTTATCTTCCAGCAACTTCACCACATAAGGTCTTCTTATAATAACATAAGAACATAAAAACTAGGAGCAGAAATAGGCTGTCTGGCCCCTTGAACCTGCACTGCCATTCAATAGATCATGGCTGAGCTTTTTGTGGACTCAGCTCCATTTACCTAGCCGCTCACCATAACCCTTAATTTTTTTATTGTTCAAAAATTTATCTATCCTTGCCATTCAATGAGTTATCCTCAATTGCTTCATTGGGCAGGGAATTCCACAAATCCACAACCCCTTGTGTGAAGAACTTCCTCCTCAACTCAATTCTAAATCTGGTTCCCCTTATTTTGACGCTTTGCCCTCCAGTTCTAGCTCCACTCATCAGTGGAAACAACTTCCTGCTTCTATTGTATCTATTCTCTTTATAATCTTATATATTTCTATAAGATCTCGCCTCATTCTTCTGAATTCCAGTGAGTATGGCCTCACTGTACTCAGTCTCTCCTCATAAGCCAACTCTCTCAACTCCGGAATCAATCTAGTGAATCTCCTTTGCACCCCTTCTGGTGCCTTTCTCAAGTAAGAAGAATAGAACTGTACTCCAGATGTGGCGTCACCAGCACCTTATACAGCTGCAACATAAGCTCACTGTTTTTAAACTCATTCTTCTAGCATTGAAGGACAAAATTCACTTGGAGTATGTGTAGTTTTGGTCGCCACATTATAAGAAAGATGTGGAGGCATTGGAAAGGGTGCAGAGGAGGTTTACCAGGATGTTGCCTGGCATGATGGGTAGGTCTTATGAGGAAAGGCTGAGGGACCTGAGGTTATTTTCATTAGAGAGAAGAAGGTTAAGAGGTAACTTAATTGAGACATATAAGATGATCAGAGGGTTAGATAGGGTGGACAGTGAGAGCCTTTTTCCTCGGTTGGCGATGGATAACATGAGGGGACATAGCTTTAAATTAAGGGGTGGTAGTTATAGGACAGATGTTAGAGGTGGGTTCTTTACTCAGAGGGTAGTAAGAGCGTGGAATGCCCTGCCTGCAGTAGTTGTGAACTCGTCAAGTTTAAGAGCGTTCAAGTGGTCAGTGGATAGGCATATGGATAGCATTGGAATAGTTTAGGATAGAGGGTCATAAAATTGGTTACATTGGTCAGCGCAACATTGAGGACCAAAGGGCCTGTACTGCGCTGCAATGTTCTATGTTCTATGTTCTATACCCATCTTATCCATGTAACTGTCTAAATGCTTTTTGAAAGAAAGAAATTATACCCGCCTTTACTGCTACCTCTGACAGCTTGTTCCTTCAGTCACTTTTTCTCTGTGAGAAAAAAATTGCCCTTCTGGACCCTTTTGTAGCCCTCCCCTCTCACGTTAAACTAATGCCCTCGAGTTTTAAACTCCCTTACCTTTGGGAAAAGATATTGACAACCTAGTTAATCTTTGTCCTTCATTATTTTATCAATCACTATAAGATCATCCCTAAGTCTCCTACAGTCCAGGAAAATAAATCCAAGTCTATCCAACGTCTCCTTATAACTCAGACCATCAAATCCCAGTGGCATCCTAGTAAATGTTTTCTGCACTCTTTTGAGTTTAATAATATCCTTTCTCTTTCTGGTCATCCTTTCATAGGGTGACCAGAACTGCACACAGTATTCCAAGTGTAGCCTTACCAATGTCTTGATCAACTTCAACAAAATGTCTCAACTCATGTATTCAATGTTCTGACCAATGAAGGCAAGCATGCCAAATACCTTCTTCACCACTTAGTCCACCTGTGACTCCACTTTCAAGGAGCTATGAACATGAACCCTTGGATCTCTTTGTTCTATAATACTCCCCAACATCCTACCATTGACTGAGTAAATCCTGTCCTGGTTCAATCTACCAAAATGCATCACCTCTCATTTATCTTAGTTAAACTCCATCTGGTCCAACTTCTTAAGACCCCATTGCAATCCTAGATAATCTTCTTTACTGTCCATTATGCCATCAATTTTAGTGTCATCTGTAAACTTACTAGCCGTGCCTCCTAAATTCTCATCAATATTATTAATATAAATAACAAGTAGCAGTGGACCCAGCATTGATCCCTGAGGCACACCGCTGATCACTGGGCTCCGATTTGAAAAACAACTCTCAAAAACCACCCTCTGTCAAGAATATAATTTTGTATCTGGTTAGGTACCTCACCCTGGATCCCATGAGATTTAATATCATGCAACAACCTGCCACGCGGCACCTTGTCAAAGGCATTGCTAAAGTCCATGTAGACAACATTAACTGCCCTGCCCTCATCTACATTCTTGGTTACCTTTTCAAAGAATTTGTGAGACATGATTTTCCACTCACAAAGAAATACTGATTGTCCTTAATCGGTCCTTGCATCTCTAAATGCCTGTAGATCCTATCTCTCAGAATTCAAATACTGCCAAGGCAGATGGTGGAATTTGAATTCAATGAAAAAAAATCTGGAATTAAGAATCTACCAATGACCATGAAACCATTGCCAATTGTCAGAAACTGCTCTTTACGGTAGGAAATCTGCCATTCTTACCCAATCTGGCCTACATGTGACTCCACAACCACAACAATGTAGTTAACTATCAACTGTCCTCAGGCAATAAAAATTGGCTGGACAGGGAAACTCATTTCCTATGATGAATCAATAAAAAAAATTCAATGTCTGCTGATTTCAACTGGTTTGCTGCAATTACCAGTTTCATTCCATTCAAATCATACTGCTCAATCCACTAACAGAATAAATATTCATTCATACAATGCCCTTTGCAACAATTGTGACATTAATAAACATGAAATCATAGCAGGTAGATAGGGTTTGGATGGAGATCAGCCCGACTGTCATTGATTGATGGAAGTCTGAATGGGCTGAATGTTGTTCCTGTTACCACAGAGTCTACTGCAATGAACAAACATCAGCGTAATTCACAAGTATTACACCCAACCCGATTTCCATAATCACCAATCCGGCTCTGAAAACATTACTAGTCTGCTACTCTTTTCCTTACAAAATCCAACCTGGAACCTTTGTGGCCTATGTGACTAAGTCCCATGCTGGGGCATTATGTATCTACCATTGCACCATGTCAACAGTATATTGTTACAAAGACAGATGAGGCACAGCCATGTATTAAGAGATAAATGGGACATTATCACTGCCCTTCATTATACAACAGTACAGGAAAGAGAATTACATTTGTGCCAACAGATGTGCTGAACTTATGTCATTCATTCGTGGTAACTTCACAAAGTGAGGCAATTAACAAATTTTACGGGTAAATTTGTGATGCACTTTCAACATCCAAAAGACTTGAAGTGCACCTGCTGAGTAGATGAAGGCACTGATTTATTGTTATGATCTGGATAGCTACACTCTTACAAGATCGTAATGGTTTTTTCATCAACATTCCTTCTTGTGCCGAATGTCACTGAGAAACAGCTGAGCTTTCCCAATGGCTCAGTAGAAACATCCGTGGGAGTTATCCCAACTTTGGTTCCAGTTTCCAGATATCAGCAAGCAGGGTTAACCAGGCTGGGTGTGCCCCATCGCAGCATGTTGAAATAAACTTACATGTTGATCGCACATCTTGTGACCTCTGGACACCCCAAAGCACTTAACAGCTAAGAAACACTTTCAAAATGTGGTTACTTTTGTAATGTTGGAAATGTAGCAGGCACTACCTGCACAGCAAGCTCCAAGTAAAAATGGGTTAATGATTCAGATAATCTTGTTTGTTCAGTATGTTGATTGAGGGATTAATATTAGCCAGGACACCAGGGAGAACTATCCTCTCCTTTTTTGAAACATTGCCAGGGATATTTTAGAAATCCCCCTGAGATAATGCAGAGCTTTAGTTTAATGTTCCATCGAACATAAGAGCTCGGAGTAGGAGTGGGCAATTTGGCCCTTTGAGCCTGCTCTGCCATTCAATGCAATCATGGCTGATTTCATTTCAGCCTCATCTCCACCTTTGTGCCCACTCCCATAACCCACTATTCATTAATAACCTATCTATTTGTTAGTGTTCCGGCAAGCATTGCGCTCTGAGGTAAAGAATTCTCCAGATTCATAACCTTTTCAATAAAATAATTCCTCTTCATCTCTAAGTCTGCTATTCCTTAGCTTAAAACTATGACCTCTTGTTCCAGAATGTCCAACAAGAGGAAACATTCTCTCTATGGCTACCTGCCAATCCATTTCAGCATCTTATATACCTCAATTAGATCCCCTTTCATTCCTCTAAACTCAAATGGGTATAGGCCTAAACTGCTCAATCTCTCTTCATCAGACAAGTTCTTCATTATTGGAATCAATCAAGAGAACCTTCTCTGAACCATCTCTAATGCATTTACATCTTTTCTGAAGTAAGGGGATCATAACTTGTGCTCAGTGTTCCAGGTGTGGTTGCACCGATACTCAATACTTCCCTACTTTTATTTTTTATTCCATTCACAATGAATGCCAAAATTCCAATTGTCTTCCTTATTACATGCGCATCTGCATATGAACTTTCTGTGATTCATGCACAAGGACATCAGATCCCTCTGCACCAAAGTGAAGTTTCTCTCCATTTAGGCAATAAGTTGCCTTTTAATTCTCTAACCAAAATGGATAACCAACACTTATCCAGGTTAAATTCCATCTTCCAAATGTTAACCCACTCATCTCACTGATCCATGACTCATCTAAAAGACAAGGGGACTGATTCTGTACAAGCACAACAGGCTGGGAAGCATCAGTGGGGGCCATTTTATGGGCTTCCCACTGAGCGCCATGGCCTCCACGAGTCTCCCAGAAAAAGATTCTGAATGTCATCAGTTCCGTGCCAGTCATCAGTGCGGAGCAGACTTCAATATTTAAATTGCAATTAGCAAATCATTAGCAGACTCAAGACTGACCTTTCCAGGCCCACTAGTGCCTCCCCGCTCCCGTCAGGAGGGGTTCACTCCAGTGGGGTTTACTACTGCTCCCCACAAACAAGGAACAGGTGGCCAGATCCTGCTGGAGTGAAAAGATGCTATGGGGGCTCCCCAGGAGTTTCGGGGATAAGGGGGAGCCCTCTGGGCAATGCAAACCTGGCAATGCCAGCCTGGCTCATTGGCACTGCCCGAGGTCCAAACTGGCAATGCCCAAGTAGCACTTAGCACTGCCCATTTGGCATAGGAGAGTGCCAGGGAAGTGGGACCAGGGGTAAAACCTAAAGGGAGCAGAGACTATCAGGTGGGTGGTCGGTGGATTCCTGCTGCCACACTGCACAGGGATCAGTGGCAGAGGGAGGGAGGATGACAATCAGGGCTGATCATCTAGGTGGGTGGGCAATTGGGGCTGCCAAGGCATAGAGGTTGGGACTGTCAGGGGGAAGATGTTCAGGGCTGCCATGTGGTGGTGGTGGTGGTGGTGTGGTGGGGGGGGGGGGGGGGGTGGTGTAGGGGAGATGGTGTCAGGAATGCCAAGAGACTGGTAGTTCGGGAGATCGGGGGTCTGGCCTGGGAGGGGAGACATCGGTGCTGGCCCAAAAAGGTCCAGGAGGCAGCAATCAGGAGCGAAGGGGGGGTCAGAGGGGCAGAGATGAGGATAGATTTGTAGGTCTGGTCAGTGATCTGGAGGCAGGTAGTGCTGGGCTACTGCATATGTGCAGATCTGACAGATCAATAGATGCGCAGTGGCCGACTCAGTGTGATGCTACCATCTTCTACAGTGGGAATAGACTCCACCCCCTGATTTTCAGAGTGAATCCTGCTAGAGTCCTCTGTAATGCAGTGTGTCGGAGATCCATTCTGAAAATCCCGCTTAAAAAAAACATGAGTTACTTCCGTTTTCAGACGAATTGGAGACTTAGGAATTTTTTTAGTAGAATCCCAGCCAGCACCTCCAGCTGTGCAACACTCTTCATGTCCTTTGTAGCAGTTTGATCCAACTGAGGGACCACCTGATCTGCTTTAGCAGGCAGTTGAGGGGCAACATCATTGAAGTGGGCTTGGGTGCTTTATAGACTGGGCATGGATTGGCAGATTTTCCTCAATGAAGGGCTTTATTAAACTAGTTAATAACAATCTAAGCACTTAATGGTCATTTTTACTGATATCAGCTTTTATTGATATTGATTTTGGATTTACATCGATGACGAAGACGAATTTATATTGGTGGAACAGAGACAATCTAATTGCATACATCTGGTTTCCAATTATATGGAATGCAATTCAAATTCTCAAAACAACACATGTTGGATTTGAACTCATGTTCTCTGAATTATTAATCCAGGCTTCATCATGACTTGTTCAGTAAGGTAACCGCTCCTAATTGCGCACACCATTAATTAGCAAATATCACAACATAGTGGTAATGTAGCTGTTTCGTTCATAAACCTTTCTAAGCCCTGACTGAACTGTTTAATGGTGGCTTCATTGGCTATGTATTCTCTGTTGTTATATCATGCACATCACAGGGGACCAAATTGATTTGCTGGTATGTCAATAATTTTGGATTGATGTTACATTGTCCATTTTATTATTGTAGATTTCTCAGCTGCCAGTCAGTTTATAGCACGCTCCCTCCTCTGAGCAAGAAAATTGTGCATTTAGTTGAAGAGGCTTCAGCAGAACATTTAGACAATCACTTTGGCTCAGTGCCGAGGGAATGCTGCACATTTCACTCAGGGGGTGGTAGGCGAGTGGAATCGGCTGCCATCGGTGGTTGTGGTGGAGGCAAAATTGTTAGAATCTTTCAAGAGACTTCAGATAAGTACTTGGGACTTAATAGGATTGAGGGTTATAGGTAATCCTAGTAGGTAGAGATAAGGTCAATGCAACTTGTGGGCTGAAGGGCCTGTTTGTGCTGTAGTTTTACTATGATTCTATGATTCCATTTGAAGGGCATCAACTTACAGGCAACACCAAGACCGCATCATGTGGACATAAAAAATGAATTTTCCAATTCCGCCTGCCATGGGAACTGTAACAGATAATGTGAGTACCACGGGAAGTTTTACTGACCTCGGAGCAAGGGTGGCTAGATAATCTTGTTCCCTGTCTCACTCTATCATTTTGAACATCTTAATTAAGTCTCTCCGAAATCTTAAGATAAGAGCAAAATTCTGCAGATGCTGGTATCTGAAACAAAAACAGAAAATGCTAGAAAATTTCAGCAGACCTGATGTCATCTGTGGGTAGAGAACAGAGCCAAAGTTTCGAGTCTGGATGACCCTTCCTCAGAGTAGCTCTTAAATCACGCAGATTTAAAGTCTGGGAAAGTCTGTTGAAATCTGTATATTTTAACATTAACTTAACATGTACAGAGTACAGGGATGAGATAGTGAATCTAGTGAACTGGTGCAATGACAATAATCTCTCCCTCAATCTCAATAAAATGAAGGAGATTGTCATCAACTTCAAAAAGCATAGAGAAGAACATGTTGCTGTCTACCTCAAAGAGGACAAAGTAGAAACAATCGAGAACTTCAAGTTTTTAGGCGTCCGGGTCACCAACAACCTCTCCTGGCCCCCACATGCTGACGCTATAGTTAAGAAAGCTCACCAACACCTCTACTTTCTCAGAAGACGAAGGAAATTTAGCATGCCAGCAATGACTCTCACCATCTTTTACAGATGCACCATAGAAAGCATTCTTTCTGGTTGTGTCACAGCTTGGTATGACTCCTGCTTTGCCCAAGCATGCAAGAAATTACAAAAGTGAATGTAGCCCAATCCATCAAACAAACCAGCCTCTCATCCATTGACTCTGTCTACACTTCCCATTGCCTCAGCAAAACAGCCAGCATAATCAAGAACCCTATGCACCCGGACATTCTCTCTTCCACCTTCTTCCATTGGGAGAAAGGCACAAAAGTCTGAAATCACGTACGAATCCACTCAAAAACAGCTTCTTTCCTGCTACCATCAGACTTTTGAATAGACCTACCCTACATTGAGTTGATCTTTCACTAAACCCTAGCTCCGACTGTAACACTCTTGTTTCCTTCTCTATGAATGGCATGCTCATTTTGTATAGTGTGCAAAAAAATACTTTTCACTGTATAACAATACACGTGACAGTAATAAATCAAATCAAATGTGTGGCATGTTCCACATTGGTGAAACTTCTGAACAAAACGGTATTAATTTATCATCTGACTTTACAGGTGGCATGTTCTAAATCCTAAATTCCCTGTTTAAATCTGCATTATTTTGTTCTGTTTTTACTTATGGCGAGTTTCAAATCTGTAAAATTCTTTTTTATGTCATGTTATAATGCCATGACGATCCTGTTTAAATCAACATTATTTTATTGTACATCTTTATGTGAAACAAGTTTCAAATCTGTGCAACTCCTGCTTAAATCTGACAGCTCGGTGGCACGGTGGTTAACGCTTTTGCTTTACGGCCAGAGATGTGGGTTCAATTCCCAGCTTGAGTCACTATCTGTGTGGAATCTGCACATTCTCCCCATGTCGGCGTGGGTTTGCTCTGGTTTCCTCCCACATTCTGAAAGATACACTGGTTTGGTGCATTGACCTGAACACGTGCCAGAGTATGGCAACTAGGGGAATTGCACAGCAACTTCATTGCAATGTTAATATAAGCCTTACTTGTGACTAATATATAAACTTTAACTTTATTCTATCATATAAGTGTAGCACATTCTAATTCCGCGAAACTCCTGTTAAAATCTGTATTATTTTGTTTTGTAACTTGATATGTGGCAAGTTTCAAATCTGTGAAACTACTGCTTAACTCTGCATTATTTTGTTTTCTAACTTAACCTTTAGCAAGCTTTTGATCTGTGAAACTCCCATTTAAATCTGTATTATTTTGTTCCATAAATTTACAAGTGACATGTTCTGAATCTGTGAAACTCGTGTTTAAATCTGTATTATTTTATCAGATAACTTTACTTGTTCTAAATCTGTGAAACTGCTGATATATCTGTCTTTTTATTCTATAACTTTGTATGGCAAGGTTTCAATCCATGAAACTACAGTTTAAATCTGCATTATTTTATTCTATCACTGTACATGAGAGAAGGGGAGAAGGATTGGGGATAAGAAGCGGAGGAGGGAGTGAAGGTTGAGAAAGCAATGAGGAGAGGAGGAGAAGAGGGTGTGAGGGGGAAAAGAGGGACAGTTACTGTCCCATCAAACATTCACAGGACAAGTAGATCACAGAATTAGATACAGAGTAAATCTCTACACGTCCCCATTAAGCACTTCCAGGGTAGATACAGGACAGACTTAGACATTGGAGTAAAGCTCCTTTTACATTATCCCCATCAAATACTCCCAGGATAGGTGGATCACAGGGTTAGATACTGGATAAAACTCTCTCTAAATTGTCCCCATCAAACATTCCCAGGGTATGTACAGCACGGGTTAGGTACAGAGTAAAGGTAAAATACCGCATATACTGGAATTCGAAACGAAAACAGAAAATATTGATGAAAGTCAACAGGTTTGACACCATCAATGGAGAGAATAGAGTGATTTTTTGAGTCTGCATGAACCTTCATCAAAGCTGGTACAGAGTAAAGCTCCCAGAGCTGGTATAATATGGGGTTAGACATGGACCTTCACGGCAGGCTGGTACTAAATGTAAAATCTCATGTCAATCGGAATGTACTGGCTGGATTGATACAGAACTGGCTTGGTCAATGAAGATGGAGACTAGTGTTGGGAGCATGCTTTTTGGAATGGAAATCTGTAGCTAGTTGTGTGCCACATGGATCAATGCTAGGGCCATTATTGTTTATAATACATATCAATGATTTGGAGGAAATTACAGGTGGTCTGATTAGTAAGTTTGCAGGTGATACAAAACTTGGTGGAGTTGCAGATTTTAATCAGGATCACCTCAGGATATATCAGGGTTTTAATAGATTGCAGACTTGGGTGGGGAAATGGAAGATGGAATTTAATCAGAACAAATGAAAGGTGATTAAATTTGAAAGATCAAATTCGGGTGCAAATTATACAGTAAATCACAGACCTCCAAGAACCATTGGCATACAGAAAGATTTGGGTGTACAGGGCCATGGATCACTCAAATTGGCAAGACATTGGATAAGGTGGTCAAGAAGACATAGAGCAAGCATGATGCATGAGCATCGAGTAAAAAAACTGACAAGTTATTTTATAGTTGTATCAAACCCTTTAGGGCACATTTGGAATATTATAAGCAGTTCTGGTGGAGATGATGCTCTGGAGAAGGTGTAGAGAAGGTTTATGAGGACGTTGCCTGGCCTGGACAGTGTTAGGCATGAGGAGAAGTTGGATCAACACAGATTGTTTTCACTGGAATGGCAGAAGCTGAGGGATGACCTGATGGAGGTCTATAAAGTTATGGTGGATCAGCAGAGGCTTTTTCCCAGGGTAGAAGAGTCAACTACAAAAGTCACATGTTTAAGCTGAGGAGGGAAAAGTGTAGGGTAGACGTCCGGGGAAAGTTTTTCACAGAGTGTGTTGGGTGGGTGCCTGGAATGGCGTTGCCAGTAGAGATTGTGGAAGCAGGCACATTAGCAACATTCAAGGTACATCCTGATAAACACATGAACGAGAGGTGAACACAGGATAGAAACTGTACATCGGTGTGGGCTGGGTAGGCCAAAGGACCTTTTCCTGTGCTGTATTGTTCTTTGTTGTTAGATCAGAGAGATCTTAAATTTCATTTGGTTCTTCAGCTCAGTTAAGTATAGATTCACTGCAAAGGTAACAGAGTGTTGTGTGATCTCCCCCAATGGGGAATTCAGGACAACCTCCTTTACCCAGAAAGGAATGAGCAATGTGCAAATCATTACCACCAATCGCGGCAATTAATGAGCAGGATTCTCTGATCTCATTTACCCTGTCCCTTCTGCCAAAGAGAATGAAGAATTTGGAGCAGAAAATCCAGCCACGGACGAGGTCGGAGGATTCTGGAGAATGCAAATACAATTAAAGAGGAGTGAGATTGGCAGGTAGAAAGGCATAGGAAGCTATGTTTATGAGGTGGGATGAGGAGGATGGAAGCAGGCTCAGTGGATCATAAACACTGCCAAGGATCTGTTGGATTTAATTTTAGTTTTGTTTTTGTTTGCCAAACACTTTAATTGTAAGGTTTTGTAATGCCAGGATGAAATGACGGAGAGCGGAACAATAAAACAAGGAATTATACTCCAACATAATCAACTGTTCAAGGAAAGCAGGAAACTTTATTGAAAAGAGAAAAATGTTTCTCTGCTGTGAAATTACTGAGGGACTAAAATGATGGATGAAGGCAAAGTGATCTCTAAGCAATGTTAAATACAAACTAATATCTGATTTGGCAAGGTTATTAAAGCTCTGGTGGCACATGTAACAGTGCAAAATGGTTGTAAAAGTCATTCTATGTTTCTGAAGCTATTGGTCAAGGTATGTCTCCCCATCTGCAGAGGATGCTCCACCTCTGATTCCCCAGAATAATATTAGGCATTTCCTTAGGCAGAATGTCAATTATGGAAGTAAATTGGTGGGCAGGAATCCCCAATATATTTACTCTCCCTTTGATGGTGAAGATCTGGAATTAAAACAGAAAATGCTGGAAATATGCAACAAGGCTTGCAGCGTTTATAGTTCCATAGGCTGGGTCATGTGAACTGTGTGGACGACAGCCATATCCCCAAAGACACTTTGCTTTCGGCACAAAATGAACAGGCCATGATAGATGGCTTAGGTAGTTCCTAGATTAAGAAAGGCCAGGAACAATCACAGAATCCCTCCAGTGCAGAAAGAGACCATTCAGCCCATCAATTCTGCACTGACTCTCTGGAAAAAAATTACCTAAGATAAATATTGTTCCAAGACGTTGGGAAGAAGTGCTTTGTTCAACATCAAAGAAACATACTCTTCTGATTTATATCTATTTTTGAGGTTTGTAAAAGAATGAATAGAAAGTGCAATTAATGTGATTTGTCCCAGTTAACTGTTATATTCTTTATAAGAATGGGAATTGTTCACATTGTCTTGATAAGCAGCATTTACTATGTGTTTCCCTGTAATGGGTTTATTGGGATAATGGATACCGAGATTCCTTTTTCATACCATGTACATGTTTTGTGGAATAGGTGTTTTTTTTTAATACATTTTTGGGTAATGTTGTGCTGCTCTGTGAAGATGGCTGCATATCTGTATGTGTATAAATGGTGTAATTAATCTGGTGAAAGGTTAATGGAGATCATTTGTCCCGAAGAATTGAGGAATGAAAGAAGCGAAGGTGCTAAATGCCTGCACTTGTAAGGAAATAACAGTCAAGATGTTTTCTAAGTAACCAAGTAACATTTAGAGATTTGCATTCAGAGATAGATAGGGACTTTTTCAATTGATGAATTTCAATGGGGAGTAAAAGGCTTTTTCAGCCTGCAAAGGTTTTATAAGTAAACAAAAGAAAATGGTGTTTTATCCCAAAGTTGGGGAAAATAGGAAAGGCATGAAAACGTTTTATATGTTAGAAATGTTGGAGGGAATTTTCCCATTCTCTCCACCATTTGATTTGATTTCATTTCATTTATTGTTGTCACATGGATTAATGTCAATGAAAGGTATTGTTCCTTTTACGTTATACAGACAAAACATACCATTCATAGAGAAGGAAAGGAGAGGGTGCAGAATGTGATGTTATAGTTATAGCTAGGGTGTAGAGAAAAATCAAGTTAATGTGAGGTAGATCCATTCAAAAGTCTGATGGCAGCAGAGAAAAAGCTGTACTTGAGTCAGTTTGTACGTGACCTCAGATTTTTTGTATCTTCTTCCTGACAGAAGAAAGTGGAAGAGAGATGTCTGGGTGCATCGAGTCCTTTGCTGGCTACTTTTCCAAGGTAGCGGGAAGTGTAGACATAGTCAAAGGATGGGAGGTTGGTTTGCATGATGAATTGGGCTACAATCACGACTTTTTGTAGTTTCTTGCAGTCTTGGGCAGAGCAGAAGGCCATACCAAGCTGTGATACAACCAGAAATAATGCTTTCTATGGTGCATCCATAAAAGTTGTTAGCCTTTTGAGAAAGTAGAGGTTTCTTTACTATCGTGTTGGCATGGTGGGGGGTGGGGGGTGGAAACAGGACAGCTTGTTGGTGATTTGGACAGCTAAAAATTTGAAGCTCTCACTCCATTCTCATTGGTCCCCATTGGTGTAAGCAGGGGTATGTTCTCCTTTACTTTTCCTGCAGTCGATGATAATCTCTTTCATTTTGTTGGCATCAAGGGAGAAATTATTGTTGTTACACTAGTTCATCAGATTCTCTATCTCATTCCTGTATTCTGTCCATGGGCAAGGAGCACACCATGAAAAGACCCATTGACCTTGGATGGGATTTTCCAATTTTGGGATGAGCATGTCAGGAAAACCCTGGCTATTATGTTCAAAGACTTGCTGAGAACAATGGAGTCAAATGTGAAAGGGGGAACCAAGGATATTCAAGGAGAGACATTGGATTGATTTTAGGTTTAACTGTGTCGGAAACCAGCTCTGGGCTGGGAGAAAGTGAAGATTGAATCAACAATCGGGTGAGCCAATAAGGTCTTAGACTGCAAAAATTGGTCTTGTTCACACATTTTCTTGGATTTCCATAGCAGAGTGAAAGACATATCATGTGGTATTTCTTTATTTAAAGTGATAGCAGCTTTACCTTGGATAATATTGCTAGATTTTTATGGTTAATTATCAATGAGGGAGTGTTGTCTGGCAGGCATTTACTTGTAAATCTTAAACTTAAATGATTCCAAAGATTCACCACCCTCTGAATGAAGAAATTTCTCCTAATTTTAGTCCCAATTGATTGATTTTTATAACAATATTCCCCAGTGTTCTAGATTCATTGACTTGAGGAAACAATCTCTCAGTGTCCCTTCATCTTGTCAAGTGATTTTGTAATCCAAAATGTTTCAGTGAAATTTCCTCACATTCCCTTTAATTCCAGACAGTACAAGCCCAATTTACTCAAGCTCTCCTCCCAGTGACCTCATCCCAAGAAATAACCAAGTGAACTTTTGTTGTACCACCTCAAGGCAATGGCACCTTTCCTTAAACAGAGACCAAACTGCACACAGATCTCCAAGTTGGTCTTACCAAAGCTTTATAATGACATTGGCAAATCCCTTACTTTAGTACTTCAATCCCCTTCTAATAAAGAGCATCATTCCATTTACCCACTTTGTTTCTTGCTGTATCTATAATGTGTTCTTTTCCATGTTCCTTTTGCAAATACACCCAAATATCTCTGAATAGCAATATGTCGACATTTCATGTCTTTGGAAAAAGTTCTGCTTTTCGATTCTTCCTACAAAAATGAATACCATCACATTTCCCCAATGAATGTACGAAATGCATATGTTTGCAATTAATCCATAATCATGCTGTTTTTATCAGTAAATAAATGAAGTTTAGAGATTTGCATTAGGAGATAGTGAGTGACATACTTTTTCGGCTGTTGAATTTTAAGTTAAGGTTTCTAAAGACTGCAAAAGTTTCATCAACAAATAAGGAGCTGTTATTACATTTTATTTCATCTCAAAAGTTGGGGCAATAGGAAAGACGTGAAAGATTTTTATATCTTGGAAAAGCTGAGTTCAAAAGATTGCTGAGCACAATGCAATCTAAGATGCAAAGGGGAAAGCATATGTAAGGAAAGATGCTGAACTGATGGAGTTGGCTGTTTGGGGAAGACATCCTTGAAATAACTTTGGACTGGGAGATGGTGCTATTTTAATCAACAATCCAGTCAAGCCAGAAATTATTTGGCTGCAAAAAGCTGCCTTTTTCTGAAAGTTCTTGGTTTTCCACAACAGAGTAGAGGTGAATTTGGGAGGTCGTGTGATTTACTTTTACTAAAGTAACAACAATTTTGCCTAGGGCTATACCACTGGATCTTGCAAGGAAACATCTATAAGGGAGTGTTGCCTGGAAGGTGTTTATTTGTGAGTCTGATCAAGTATGGAGTCTTCTGGGGAAATGTTTTGTAAGAATATTTTAATTATGTAACTGTAGCAGAAAAAGGCTATGGTCCCTCAGCCAAGTTTCCCTTGAGGATTTGGTTTGCTTAGCAATTAACCTCTTCCGGCAATTAGCTACTAATTTACTAAAGCAACATAACCGCAAATTAAATTCTCCTGGCGAGGGACAGAACTAAAACACAAGCTATTTTAAAATATATCTATTTATCAGTCACAAGTAAGGCTTACATTAACACTGCAATGAAGTTACTGTAAAATTCCCCTAGTTGTCACTCTGGTGCCTGTTATGGTCAATGTACCTGACCAGCAGGTCTTTCAGATTGTGGGAGGAAATCAGAATACCCGAAGAAAACCCACGCAGACATGGGGAAGAAATGCAAACTCACATAGATAGTGACCTAAGCTGGGAATCAATTCTAGGTCCCTGACGTTATGAGACAAGTGTGCTAACCATTGTGCCACCATGCCGCTAGTGGACATAAAACAAAAAATAATTAAAACTGGCATCTCTTTCCCTTTCTATGTTGAATTATCACATGAACCAAATTCCAGATTTGTGTTAACAAATTATTTTGTTCCCGATCACTTTGTGCTCCACATTTTTGTCTGTTGAAGTTTTCTTTAGTTTGTTATATTTTTATTGTTCAGTCTATCTGTAATAGCTGAGGAAACCCAACTGGAAAGGAACAGAATTTATTGTAAACCATAAAGACAGCACTCCATGGCGTACAAACATAAGTCCCAACCGGACTAATCGTTGCACAAACCCTTCCCACTGTCTGCCTTGTGCATCTTTATTTTATGTGCCCAGTTTTAATTGAGCTCCTACTTCGATGTGTGACTGATCAATAATGTCAGGATGGCTAAATGAAAATGCACCCTCTGAGTCTTGCTGCAGCCTTCTGCTGATCAAGGGAGCAGTGATGATGCATGAATTCTGAGAGGCAGAGTGGAAGCTATCACAGATAAAATTGATCTTGTCCTTCCCTGAGACTCCACTCACTGGGACTGTCTGGAGTGAAGTTTGAACCCTGGACCTTGCAATTCCGATGTGGGAATGCAACCTCTGGAACAAAGTCTCACACTGTCAGAAGTGCAGTTTGTTATCCAGCAGGTGCTGTCATTCATGTACAAATTCACAAACTAACTCTCAAAACATGCAACAGATCAAATTCCTCTCATTCTGTGTTGGATTGCTGAGTTTGGGGGAGTTTGTTATTATGATATTGAATAGTATAATTGCTTAAAGTGTTACATTAGTCTGCATTAGCTGGTGCTATATTCCACTGAGTTTAAAGTGCTGAGGGGTGAACTAATTGTGGTGTTTAAAATGCCTTAAATATTGATGTGCTCCATCAGGGGAATTCAGAATCAGGGATAATTGTGTTAACTTGGGGGAGGAACGTTTTCACATTTCACATAGGAAGCGATGGCCGAGTGGTATTATTGCTAGACTATTGATCTGGAAATTCAGCTAATGTTCTGAAAACCTTGGTTCAAATCTCACAATGGGAGATGCTGGTGTTGGACTGGAGTTAAACACAGTGAAAATTCTCACAACACCAAGTTAAAGCCCAGCAGGTTTATTTGATAGCACAAGCTTTTGGAGTGTTTGAAAGCTTGTGCTACAAATAAACCTGTTGGACTTTAACTTGATGTTGTGAGAGATCTTATTGTTCAAATCCTATCACAGAAGATGGTGGAATTTGAGTTCAATAAAAAATATCTGGAATTAAGAGCCTACTAATGACCATGAAACCATTGTCAATTGTCAGAAAACCCATCAGGTTCACTAATGACCTTTAGGGAAGAAAATCTGCTGCTCTTACTTGGTCTAGACTATATTTGACTCCAGAGCCACAGCACTGTGGTTGACTCTCAACTGTCCTACAAGGGCAATTAGGGATGGGCAATAAATAGATATAGATATATAGAACAATACAGCACAGAACAGGCCCTTCGGCCTTCGATGTTGTGCCGACCAAAATAAAAAGCAATGCCCCTCCAAACTAAACCATTCCCTTCTCTTCCATATACTTATCAATTAACCTCTTAAACGCCACCAAACTTGGCGCATCTACAACAGCTGCAGGCAGGGCATTCCACTCCCTAATCACTCTTTGAGTAAAGAACCTACCTCTGATATCCGTCCTATAACTCATACCCCTTAATTTAAAGCTGTGTCCCCTCGTGCTAGCTTTCTCCATCCTAGGAAAAAGGCTATCACTGTCCACCCTATCCAAACCTCTAATCATCTTATATGTTTCAATAAGATCCCCCCTTAGCCGCCTCCTTTCTAACGAAAACAACCTCAAATCCTTCAACCTCTCTTCATAGGACCTGCCCTCATGCTGACCAGCCAATGATACCCATGTCCCACAAATGAATTAAAAAGAACATAAAGGGGTAGCAGAAAACTGGATTTGTCTTCTCTAACATTCTGTGAGTGCTGGGGGGTCAATTGAATTTTGCAAGACTGAAACCAAAAGAATGTTTGATTAGGGGATCAAGGGATACGGAACAAAGGCAGATAAATAGAAGTGAAGTCATTGAATTGAATGGGAGATCATATTTAAGGGATGGAATGACATATACTTGTTCTGATAATTCCCTATATATTTTTTTCAGCATCGGATCATTATATCATGTCATGCACAATAAATTATTCTTCTGCAAGCTTGGTCCTTCCAGCCACAAAAAAATGAACAAACATCAAAAGCACTTCCCAACACTAAAATGGGGAGCATTCTGTTGTGAATCTTGTTGTGATTCCTAGAGAGTTATAGGATTGTACAGGCCCTTCTCCAAGAAAGTCCTGCTGGAAATGGTTATCTTTTTTGTCCGTTTCTGTCATTTCTTCTTGCAACAATAAGTGGTTACGATTAGAGAGAGGAAAAGGGGAAAGAAAGAGAAGCAATGATGAGACAGAATACAGGAAAGAGATAGAGAATTTGGTGAACTGGTACAACAACAATAATCCATCTCTCAGTACCAGCAAAATGAAGGAGACTTCGGGAAGCACAGTGAAGAACATGCTCCTGCCTGTATTAATGGAGATGAAGCAGAAGTGGTTGAAAACTTCAAGTTTTTAGGTGTCCAGACATCCAACAACCTATCCTGGTCCCCCATGTTGACACTATGGTTAAGAACGCCCACCAAAGCCTCTAGTTTCTCAGAAGGCTAAGGAAATTTGGCATGTCCACTATAACTTTCATCACCTTTTACAGATGCACCATAGAAAGCATTCTTTCTGGCTCTGTTACAGCTTGGTATGGCTCCTGCTCTGCCCAAGACCACAAGAAACTACAGAGGATCATGAATGTAGCTTAATCCATCATGCAAATCAACCTCCCATCCATTAACTTTGTCTACACTTGTCACTGCCTCAGCAAAGCAGCCAGCATAATTAAGGACCCCATGCACCCTGGACATTTTCTCTTCCATCGGGAAAAAGAAACAAAAGTATGAGGTTGCGTATTAAGTGACTCAGAAACAACATCTTCCCTGCTGCCACCAGACTTTTGAATGGAACCTACGTCGCCTTGAGTTGATTTTCTCTACACCCGAGTTATGAATGTAACACGACATTCTGCACTCTGTTGTTTCCTTCTCTATGTACGATACGCTTTATCTGTAAAGCATGCAAGAAACAACATTTTTCACTGTATGTTAATACATGGAACAATAGTAAATCAAATCAAATCAGAGCAAAGACCGAAAGTGCCGGATTGACTCAGCAGGTGTGAGTGAAATGCCTCTGTCAGATACTCCAGTCCCTGAAACTTGCTTAAACTGCTTCACTGCAGAGTAAAGTGCTCACTGCATGTTTTTCTAAAAAAGAGGATTAGAATGGATCCTTGACTTGTTAAGGACAGAGTTGCACCAAGGACTTTATGCTACTTAACTTGTCTCTAAGCTTTGCAGTTCCAGTTTGAAACATGCTCAATCCAGCTCCCATTAGATACAGATCCATAGCACAAGAAGAATGATAAATAAGGAATTCCAAAAATGTACTGACAACTATTGGTCTCCGGCACCTTCTTTTTCAAGAGTGTTATAATATGAGCTGTCAGTGCATTTGCAGGAAATATTTATATAAAAGCAAAACATGGTGACATCAGGATCTGAAACAAAAACAAAAAATGCTGGAAAATCTCAGCAGGTCTGAAGCATCTGTGGAGTGAGAATAGAGCCAATGTTTCGAGTCTTGATGACCTGCTGTGATTTTCCAGCATTTTCTGTATTTTTTCCCCCAGAGATAAATGTCATCACAGCTTTGCTCACTAAAATGATGACATCCAGATAATTCTTTGAGAAAAGAACATCCGTATGGCACTTCTTACGACTTCAGTGTCCCAAAATGTTTTAAAGCCAATCCAGTGTCTTTTAAGTGTGATCACTATTGACGTGTAGGAAACACAACAGCCAATTTGTGCAGAGCAGGTTCCCATAAACTGCAACAGGATCATGAGCAGATTGTCATGTGGTGTTGGGTGAAGGATAAATATTGGCTTCAGGACATTCTAGAGAATGGCCCTGCTCTTCAAAAAGCATCAAGGGGCCTTGTGCATCCATTTAAGAGGCCTTGGTTTCATGTAACGGCACACCAGATCATGTAGCAGCATCCCTCAATTCTGAAACGGAGACACACAGAAACCTCAATTTTACACTTAAGTGCCTGGATAAGACTTCAGTCAATAACCTAATGACTGAAAGGGACTATGCATATACCAACCTGTTGATATAGCAGGCTTCTCACAAGCAAAACCACTTGAAATGTAAGGGCAAATTTTGAGCAGATCTATTTCTGTGGAGGTTTTTATGGAAATAACATTGGCTTCAGACAACACCTACTCCTCTTTTACTAATGCTATGGGATCCACTTGAGTTGGAGATGAGGCATTTGGTTTAAGAGAAGCTCGATCAAAATATCCACCTCATTTTTTTTGAAGTTTTTTTCGCTCGTGGTTTAATGTGCTGAAGTGGCTATTTACTGAGCAACTAAGGAGGTCGGTGAATGTGGATCTAAAGTCTTTTGTTGACATTAATTTGATGGCACTGTGCTTTTGACAAGGTACCACACTGTAGGTTGTTGAATAAGGTTAAATCTCGTGGGATCCAGGATGAGGTAGCCAATTAGATATAAAATTGGCTTGATGACAGAAGCCAGAGGGTAGTTGTCATGAGTTATTTTTCAAATTGAAGCCTAATGATAAGTGATGTGCCTCCGAGATCGATGGTGGGTCCATTGCTATTTGTCATTTATATTATTTTTTTAATGAGGATTTAGGAGGCATGGTTAGTAAGCTTGCAGATGACATCGGGATTGGTGGCGTAGTGGACAGGGAAGAACATTATTTAGGATTGGAATGGGATCTTGATCAATTGGGCCAGTGGGCTGATGAATGGCAGGTGGAGTTTAATTCAGATAAATGTAAGGTGATGCATTTTGGTAGATCGAATCGGGGCAGGATTTACTCAGTTAATGATAAGGCTTTGAGAAGAATTATAGAACAAAGAGATCTAGACATACAGGTTCATAACTCCTTGAAAGTAGTATCACAGGTGGACAGGGTGGTGAAGAAGGCATTCAGCATTGTTGACTTCATTAGGTAGAAAATTGAAGCTCTTGTTGAAGTTGTACAAGACATTGGTAAGGTCACACTTGGAATATTGTGTAGCGTTCTGGTCATCTTATTATGGAAATGATATTATTAAATTTAAAAAAAGTGCAGAAAAGATTTACTAGGATGCTACTGGGACTTGATTGTTTGAGTTATAAGAAGAGGCTGATAGGCTGCGACTTTTTTCCCTTGGGCGTAAGAGGCTTAACGGTGATTTTATAGACATCTATAAAATAATAAGAGGCATAAATGGGGTAGATAATCAGTATCTTTTTCCAAAACTAAGGCAGTCTAGAAGGAGAGGGCACAGGTTCAAGGTGAGAGGAGAGAGATGCAAAAGGGTCCAAAGGAGTAACTTTTTCACACAGAGAGTGGTGAGTGTCTGGAATGAGTTGCCAGAGGTAGTAGTAGAGGTGTGTACAATTTTCTCTATTAAAATAAATTCAGACAGTTTCATGAGTAAGATAGGTATAGAGAGATATAGACAAATGTGGACAATTGGACACACTTAGTGATAAAGCTGGGCACTATGGACAAATTGGGCTGAAGGGCCTATTTCCATGGCTGTAAACCTCCATTCCTCTAAATGGACTGATTCGTTGATTGCTATTTCATAACTCGCTGTGGTAAGATTAAAATTTAGCTCTTGGCAATTTAAAACAACAACTCGCAAACAGCGCCTTTATGGTAGAAAATTGTGCCAAAGCACGTGACAGGAGTGCAACCAAACGGAATGTGGTACAAAAGCATGGAAGGAATTAAAGGACAGGTGAATAAAAGATTTTAAAGTTTAAATCAAGCAAGAACACCAGGAGCTGGGGTTTGACTCAAGGAGCAGAGAACAGAGGTGGCCTGACAAGTGGAGATTTAGAACACATCATCATTGGAATAAATTGAAGGCTACTTGTTGTGACTCAAAGTATAATAGGATTTATGACAAATTATAGTAATTTCCAAGCTGGGGTCTGACAGAACAAAAAATGCAGCTTTCCTTCACTTCTGCTCCAACTGAGGATATTTCTCAACTCCTCTTAACCCACCTTACTCCCAATTAGCTTGGTTTCCTGCCTTGTCACTCCACTGCGTCCGGCCTGATCATCTGACCCTCAGGGGTTGCCCCCTTAAAGGGGCCACCTCATCACAATCAGGGACAGGATCGAGCATGATAGCAGCTATCCTGATTTAACCCTCATCTTCTTCATTTAATCAATTAGCTGATGATTTCAATCAAGTCAGCATTATTTAAGTTTTTAAATTCATCAAAGAACAAGTTTAGGCAGTAAAGAGTCAATCACATTCTATGGGCCTTGTTCACATTTTGGCCAGACTAGGTAAGGATGACAGATTCCCTTATTGAAAATGCATTGGTGAATCAGATGGGTTTTTACAACAAATGATGATAGTTTCATGGTTACCATGAGAGATAGTAGAATCTACCATTACCCACATTCTCCACTTGGATTTGGGGTGGCACAATAGCACTGCAGTTAAGACTGCTACCTCACAGCGTGAGGGAGCCTGGTTCAATCCTGGCCTTGGGTTGCTGTCTGCGTGGAGTTTGCACCTTCTCCCCATGTCTGCGTGGATTTCCTCCGAGTGCTCCAGTTTCCTCCCACAGTCCAAAGATGTGCAGGTTATGTTGATTTGCAATGTTCAGTTGATCCTAGTGTCAGAGAGATTGGCAGAGTAATTATGTAGGGTTCAGAGGATAGGGCCTGGGGGAATTATGGTCAGGGCAGACTTGATGGGCAATATGGCCTCCTTTTGCACTGTAGAAATTCTATGATTTTACGTCTCACACTACAATTACAGATTTTTTCAGAGGTTGAGGGGTGACCTGATAAAAGTCTACAAAATTATGAGCATGGACAGAATGGATAATCAGAAGCTTTCTTCCGAGGATGGAAGGATCAATTACAAGGTGGCATAGATTTAAGGTGAGAGGGGCAAGGTTTAAAGGAGATGTACTAGGCAAGTTTCTTACACAGAGGATGGTGAGTGCCTGGAACTCGCTGCCAGGTGAGACAGTGGAAGCAAATACAATAGTAAATTTTAAGGGGCATCCGGACAAATACATGAATAGGATGGGAATAGAGGGATATAGTCCCAGAAAGGTAGAGGGCTTTAGTTCAGTAGGGCAGCATGGTAAGTCCAGGATTGGAGGGCTGAAGGGCCTGTTCCTGTCTTGTAATTTTCTTTGTTCTTTGTCCATTCATTGAATTTAAATTCCACTGGTGGGGGGATTTGAACACATACCCCCAAAGCATTCAGCTCGACTTCTAAATTACTACCCGTTGGCCACTGTGTCATGCTTCTCCATGTGTTGAGTTTTGTCAGTGTTGTTTTAGAACATAGAACATAGAACATAGAACATTACAGCACAGAACAGGCCCTTCGGCCTTCGATGTTGCGCCGACCAATATAAAAAGCAATGCCCCTCCAAACTAAACCATTCCCTTCTCTTCCATATACTTATCAACTAACCTCTTAAACGCCACCAAACTTGGCGCATCTACAACTGCTGCAGGCAGGGCATTCCACTCCCGAACCACCCTTTGGGTAAAGAACCTACCTCTGATATCCGTCCTATAACTATCACCCCTTAATTTAAAGCTGTGTCCCCTCGTGCTAGCTTTCTCCATCCTAGGAAAAAGGCTATCACTGTCCACCCTATCTAAACCTCTAATCATCTTATATGTTTCGATTAGGTCCCCTCTTAGCCGCCTCCTTTCTAACGAAAACAACCTCAAATCCCTCAGCCTCTCTTCATAAGACCTGCCCTCCATACCAGGCAACATCCTGGTAAACCTCCTCTGTACCCTCTCCAATGCCTCCACATCTTTCTTATAATGTGGGGACCAGAACTGCACACAATACTCCAAGTGCGGCCGCACTAGAGTTTTGTACAGTTGCAACATGACGTTGCGGCTCCGAAATTCAATCCCTAGTTGCCTTTATCCAGGCAAATGGAAAATATCCACCACACTCCTGCCTTGTATCTTGTAAATGGTGAATGGTGAGTTAGTGACACAAATCCTGCTAGTGGCTAATTGTGAACCACCTCCACCACTGCAAAACCCACCATGGTGGGGGTGGCAGATTGGAAAATCCCAGGCAGAGGCCATTCCCACCCATCGCTGAGATCACCTGGATCTGCCAAAAGGGAATGGAATTTTGGCTGGACCACCAAAGCTCCTCTGGTGAGTCCAGACACACTGGGCTAGAAAATTCCAGCCATAGCATCACAGAGATTGACAGCATGAATGGGCAAAATTGTGGCCAATGGATCTCAGCAAAGAGGTCACCCACTTTGCACTTAATGAGGATGGAACAAGGGAGTGTCTAAAGAGTGAAAAGTGGAAGACCAAAGAGACTTGAGAATCTCAGGACATAAAATATTATGAATAGGTGCAGAAAATAATCAACAAAGCTAATGAAGTGCTGAAATAAAAACAGGAAATGCTGGAAAATCTCAGCAGATCTGACAGCACCTGTGGAGAGAATAACAGAACCAACATTTCAAGTCAGGATGATCCTTTATCAGAGCTCAACTGCAATGCTGATGCTTGTGTATGAAGTAGATAAAAGTTAGATTTCTATATGATTATTATCTATTATGTTATAAAAGTCTATTATACAATGCTCTGCTCAGACCACAGCTGGAGCCTTATGTGAAGCCAGGAACTATACTTTATTATTCCTGGAGATAATGAGACATCAGTTTATCAGAATTTGAGAGATGGGCTTGCATGGGTTAACTTAGCAGGAGAGATCGAACAAACTGGTGTTGTAATCATGCCATTTTGATGATTAGTTACGATTTCATTGAGGTTTTCAAGGGGGCCTGGAATGCGCTGCCAAGTAGGGTGGTGGAGACAAACATATTGGCATCGTTTAAGACTTATCTGGATAGTCACATGAGCAGACTGGGAATGGAGGGATACAAATGAATGGTCTAGTTGGACCAATGAGCAACACAGGCTTGGAGGGCCAAGACCCTGTTTTCCTGTGCTGTATTGTTCTTTGTTCTTTGTACTGGAACCTTTCTCCACAGATAGCAATTGATACTAGAGCAGTATTTAATATTAAAGCTAAGATTAATAGATTATTGTTAATCAATGGGAATGAAGCAAACACAGGTAATAGAGTTAGGTTTTGTATCAGACGCAATCTCACTGAACAGCAGAACAAGTTAAAGGTGTTAAATATTTTGGGTTCTTGTGATTTTTGTTATATATTACTCTATCCTTAAAGCCAGAAATCCAGTGCTCAGAGTGGACTGAGCAAACCCAAATCCATTTGCTCTCAAAACTAAAGTCAAAATCTAACTTAACCCAATTCATGGTCCCCCAGAAGACAGACAAACAAGATCCAAGTTGACAACAAGCATTGCACCCTATCTTGAGCTTGATCTGATGCATGACCTTAGCCATCAAGCCGAGAAGAGATTAAAGACATAGGAATTAACAAGTGTTTTAAATGAGGAACAAGAGAGATAGAGTGGCTTAGAGAAAGAATTTCAACAGTGTCATTGTGTCTAACATGAAAGTTTATTTATTAATGTCACAAGCAGGCTTACATTAATACTGCAATGAAGTTACTGTGAAACTCTCTGAGTCGCAACACGTACGCTGAGGATGAATTTACCACAGCCAATGCACCTAACCAGCACATCTTTCAGAGTGTGGGAGAAAACCAGAATACCCAGAGAAAATCATACAGACACGAGGAGAATGTACAGTTTCTGCACAGACTGTAAACCAAGGTGGGAATCTAACTGTGCCACCATGCTGTCCCTACTAGGCTTACACCATAACAGCAATGTTACCAAACTAAATAGGGCCTTGTGTTTTGAAGGAAGTCTTCTGCACAAACTCAGGATAAGTACAGAAACACCTTGAGTTTCATCGTATCAATAACAAAGAAAGACATTTAGCCCAATTGGATCTATACTGGTGTTTATGTGCTGCACAGACCTTAGCAGCCTGCTACTGAGATAGGGAATTGTTTTCCTTTTTCTTCTCAGCAGCTGACTTTTGTCAGAGTGGATTCAATCTCCCTGAACAAACAAGAAACAAGAATGATTTCAATGCAGTGACATTAATTCCAATAACAATCTCTATAAAGGGCTACATGGATTGACTTTGCACTCTTATTGATCTAATTATTTTCACAAAGCAGATAATTGATTTCCCAAACAATCTAATCAAGACTTTGAATTTTATCTTCTTCTACCCATCTACATTCTACCCATCGAGCTTTTGAGCCAAAACAGGATGGGCGGTGATCTTTTTGCCCCGTTTTCTGTGGACGGGGATGCTGCGGAGAATCGAGGGGGATTTCCAAAACAGCTTTCATGTTGATGGAATTTCACTGCTTGATTGTCCTCACTCCCACACCCACCCCTGCCTGCCCTCCTACGATGGTGGTGTAATGGTGATCTCACTATGAAAGATCGGGCACCCTATTACCGTACATTGAGCCACTCTACTGTATTGTAACAGTATTGGAACTTTCCGCCCCACTTTCCCCTCAGCAGCAGCCCCCCACTGCCCCCTCCTCTCCACTCCCTGCCAGAATCATACCACATCAGTGAACTTTACAACAAGTTTTGTAAAACTGCTGCCTGTTAAAATAGCAGAAACGTGGATGTGAAGAATGTCTGATTAGCTATGATTGATTTGAATAGCAGAGCAGCTCCAGGCTGGGGTGGGGGGAGGGAGGGTGGTGAGGGATGAAATGGCCTACTCATTTTCCTATTTCTCATAATCTTACAGTCTTAATAGAGAAGGCTTCAAGGAGATAAGATGTAGAGAGATAGAAATGTTAGGGGGAGAATTCTCAAATTAGGGCCTCCACAGTTGAAGTCTATAAGCACAGATGGATGAGTAAATGACAGGTGATGCACACAAGACTAGAATTGGGGAAATACACAGACCTCAGTGGCTTGTCAGACTGGAAGAGGTTATAACAGTTTATTAAGAACGGCAATGGGGGATTTGAATGCAGAGGTGATGTTTTAAATCCAAGGTGTTACCAGGTCGGGGGCCAAAGTCAACTCAACAAGCATAGACAGAGATGGATGAATGGAACTTAGATAATGGGGTAGCAGAATTTCTAGACAAGCTCAAGTTCACAAAGAAGTGGAAGGTATAATGTGGGTCAAGTGGGCATTAACATAGTCAACTGTGCAGAAGATGAAGCTGTGATGTCATGGTATTGTTGCTGGACTAGCAATTCAGAGATGCATGGTACTTCTCTGGGGATCCTGGTTCGAATCCCACCATGGTAAGTGGTGAAATGTGAATTCAACAAGAAGTCTAATGATGACCATGAAATTATTATCGACTGTTGTAAAAAAAAACATGCAGATACGGGGAGAACATGCAAACTCCTCACAGTCACCCAAGACCAGAATTGAACCTGGATTCATGGTGTTGTGACACAGCAATGTTAAACCCCTTTAAAAAGTATAAATAAATTATTCCTTTTAGAACAGTGTTGTCATGAAGCCATAGCTACATGTCACTAATTGGAAATCCTGACATGTCCTCAGTGAATTTATGTTCACAATGCATTACAAGATATTTATGACACATAATTAGGTTATTTGGCCTATGGCTGAAAATGAAAAATGAGCGATAGATTCCATTTGTTGTTTATGAGACCTTAGTTCTCTTATTTGCAGTACAAGTGAATTTGAACTTTAACTTCTTGGGCATTTGTTTGAAAAATCATTACATTGAGAAAGCTGTTTGAAAAAGCATGTCACATCTTTAGCTTGATAAACAAAGGGGGAGCCATGAAATTATGCAAAACCTGGTCCATAAGTTCATAAGTTCATAAGATATCAGAGCAGAATTAGGCCATTTCAGCCTATCGAGACTGAATTTGATCATGGCTGAAAAGCTCCTCATCCTCATTTTCCTGCCTTCCCCCCATAACCCTTCAACCCATTACCAATTAAAAATCAGTCTAACTCCTCCTTAAATTTACTCACTGTTCCAGCATCCACCATACTTTGGGGTAGCGAATTTCACAGATTCACAACCGTTTGGAACAAGAAGTTTCTCCTCAACTCTGTTCTAAACTTGCTACTGCTTATCCTCAGATATGACCTCTCATCATAGAGTCATTGAGGTTTACAGAATGGAAATAGGCCCTTCAGCCCAACTTGCCCATGCCACCCTTTTTTTAAATCCCATAAGCTAGCCCCAATTTCCTGCATTTGGCTCATATCCCTCTATACTCATCATAATCATGTAACTATCTAAATGCTTTTTAAAAGACAAAATTGTACCCTCTGCTACTACCTCTGGCATCTTGTTCCAGATACTCATTATGCTCTGTGTGAAAAAAAAAATGTCCCTCTGGACACTTTTGTATCTTTCCCCTCTCACCTTAAACCTGTGCCTTGCATTTGGGAAAAGATATTGACTGTCTAGCTGATCAGTACCCCTCATTATTTTATAGACCTCTATAAGGTCACACCGCAGCCTCTTACACTCCAGAGAAAAGAGTCTCAGTTTATCCAGCCTCTACTTATGACTCAATCCATTGAGTCCCGATAGCATCCTAGTAAATCTTTCCTGCTCTCTTTCCAGTTTAATAATATCCTTTCTATAATAGGGTGACCAGAATTACACACAGTATTCCAAGTGCGGCCTTACCAATGTCTTGTACAACTTCAACAAGCCATTCCAACTCCTGTATTCAATGTTTTGACTGATTACACCAAGAATGCCGAATGTCTTCTTCACCACTCTATCCATCTGTGACTCCATCTTCAAGGAGCTATGAACATATATGCCTAGATCTCTTTGTTCTGTAACTCTCCCAACACCCTCCCATTAACTGAATAAGTCCTGCCCTTAGTCAATCTACCAAAATGCATCACCTTGCATTTGTCTAAATTAAACTCCATCTGCCATCCAATAGCCCACTGGCCCAATTGATCAAGATCCCATTGCAATTGGAGACAACTTTCTTCACTGTCCACCAATCTTGGTGTCATCTGCAAAGTTACTAACCATGCCTCCTATATTCTCATCCAAATTGTTAATATAAGTGACAAATAACAGTGGACCCAGCACTGATTTCTGAGGCATACCACTGGTCACAGGCCTCTGGTTTGAAAAACAACTCTCTACAACCACCACCTTCTGTTACTGTCGACAAGTGAGAATTTTCACTGTGGCACATCGGAACTGTTAATCGGTGAGTCGAACGTCATATCCTATCTACCTGATATACATGATGATGCCGGTGTTGGACTGGGGTAAACGCAATGAGTCTCACAACACCAGATTAAAGTCCAACAGGTTTATTTGGTAGCAAATGCCGCTCGCTTTTGGAACTCTGATCCTTCATGAGGTGAGTGGGGAGTTCTGATCACAAACAAGGCATTTAAAGACACACACACACACAGTTTACAGAATACTGATTAGAATGTGAGTTTTTACAACTAATCAAACCTTAAAGATACATAGAACATAGAACATAGAACATAGAACATTACAGCGCAGTACAGGCCCTTCGGCCCTCGATGTTGCGCCGGCCAGTGGACTCTCCAACCTAAACTATTCCAATATCATCCATATGCCTATCCACCGAACATTTGAATGCCCCCAAAGTAGGCGAGTCCACAACTGCTGCAGGCAGGGCATTCCACGCTCTCACCACCCTCTGTGTAAAGAACCTGCCTCTGACATCCGTCCTATAACTACCACCTCTTAATTTAAAGTTATGTCCCCTCGTGTTGGTCATCACCATCCGAGGAAAAAGGCTCTCACTATCCACCCTATCCAGTCCTTTGATCATCTTATACGCCTCAATTAGGTCACCGCGTAACCTTCTTCTCTCTAATGAAAATAACTTCAGGTCCCTCAGCCTTTCCTCATAAGGCCTTCCCACCATACCAGGCAACATCCTGGTAAACCTCCTCTGCACCCTTTCCAATGCTTCCACATCTTTCTTATAATGCGGCGACCAGAACTGTACGCAATACTCCAAGTGCGGCCGCACCAGAGTTTTGTACAGTTGTAACATAACCTCACGGCTCCTAAATTCAATCCCTCTACCAATAAAAGCTAACACACCGTACGCCTTCTTAACAACTTTATCAACCTGGGTGCCAACTTTCAAAGAGCTATGTACTTGTACCCCAAGATCCCTCTGCTCGACAACACTATTAAGGGTCCTTCCATTAGCCCTATATTTCATATGCCTGTTATTCCTACCAAAGTGAATCACCTCACACTTATCCGTATTGAATTCCATTTGCCACCTCACGGCCCAGCTCTGCAACCTATCTATGTCCCTCTGCAAACTGTAACATCCATCCTCGCTGTCTACAACTCCCCCCACTTTGGTATCGTCAGCAAATTTACTAATCCAACCCTCTACACCCTCATCTAGGTCATTTATAAAAATGACAAACAGCAGTGGCCCAAAAACAGATCCTTGAGGTACACCACTTGTAACTGCACTCCAGGTTGAATATTTCCCATCAACCACCACCCTCTGTCTTCTATCAGCTAGCCAATTCCTAATCCAAACTGCTAAATCACCTTCAATCCCATGCATCTGCACTTTCTGCAGTAGCCTACCATGGGGAACCTTATCAAACGCTTTGCTAAAATCCATATACACTACATCAACTGCCTTACCCTTATCTACCTCTTTGGTCACCTCCTCAAAAAATTCAATAAGGTTTGTGAGGCACGACCTACCCTTCACAAAACCGTGCTGACTATCCCTAATCAATTTATTTCTCTCTAGATGCTTATAAATCCTATCCTTATAATTCTTTCCAAGACTTTGCCCACAACAGAAGTCAGGCTCACCGGTCTATAATTTCCAGGATGGTCCCTACTCCCCTTTTTGAACAAAGGGACAACATTTGCCATCCTCCAGTCTTCCGGCACTATACCTGTAGCCAACGACGACATGAAGATCAAAGCCAAAGGCTCTGCAATCTCCTCTCTAGCCTCCCAGAGAATCCTAGGATAAATCCCATCTGGCCCAGGGGACTTATCAATTTTCATACAGATAATGTGAGTGGAAATAACATTAAGCATAGGTTAAAGAGATGTGTTTGTCTCCAGACAGGATAGTACATGAGAAGTTGCAAGCCCAGGCACGTCATGGGGGTTACAAATAGTGTGACGTTAACCCAAGATCCTGGTTGAGGCCGTCCTCATGTGTGGGGAACTTGACTATCGGTTTCTGCTCAGTGACTCTACGTTGTCCTGTGTCGTGAAGGCCGCCTTGGAGAACATTTACCCAAGAACATTCAGAAGCCAAATGCCCATGACTGCTTCAGGAAATACTTCAGCGGAATTAGGCGTAGAATTAGGAGCAGACACAGGAGCAAAATTAGGCCACTCGGACCATTGAATCTGCTCCGCCATTCAATCATGGCTGATATTTTTCTCATCCTCATTCTCTGAGGTCTGACCAGAGCATTATACAGCCTCAGAAGTACAATATTTCTTGTTGCAACAATACTTCCTTCTTACATTTATATTCCATTACTTCAGCTATAAAAAGCAACATTCCATTATCTGCTGTACCTGAATGCTAGTTTTCTGTGACTCATGAATGAGTACACCCAGATCCCGCTGCACTGGAACACCCCAAAATCTCTCCCCATTTAGGTAACAAGTCACTTTCGCATTTTTCCAATCAAAATGCACAATCTCACAGTTGTCCACATTAAACTCCATCTATCACATCAAGCCTCATTGGTTAGGCCTCAGTTCTAGCCACCCCAATTTTGGAGGAATGTTAAAATGTTACAGAGGGTGCAGAGGAGAATTGTATCAAGAATGAGGGCCTTCATCAGGACACTGGAGATGCCATGATTGCTCTCTGTAGAGCAGAGAAAGTTTCGACAGCCACAAGTCAGTCAATCCAGGAGACAAAAAGATCACACAGGAAAGAGATTCTGTCCAGAGAGGAAAGAACACTGTTTGGAATCCACTGTGTGGGACTATCCTTTATGTGCGTATTTTCATAACCAAGACATAGGCTTGTTTGTCTGGGGCAAAAACAGATGCCTCCCTAATGCAACAGGTAAGGCATTATGAATTCCTCATTAGAAACTTCCAACTAGCCCGAGCACTTCCAGCTTTCATCTTGGAAAACAAGTTTTAAAACATAGAACATTACAGTGCAGTACAGGCTCTTCGGCCCCCAATGTTGCGCCGACCAATGGAACCAATTTTATGACCCTCTATCCTAAACTATTCCAATGCTATCCATATGCCTATCCACTGACCATTTGAACGCCCTTAAACTTGGTGAGTCCACAACTGCCGCAGGCAGGGCATTCCACGCCCTTACTACCCTCTGAGTAAAATACCCACCTCTAACATCTGTTCTATAACTACCACCCCTTAATTTAAAGCTATGTCCCCTTGTGTTATCCATCTCCATCCGAGGAAAAAGGCTCTCACTATCCACCCAATCTAATCCTCTGATCATCTTATATGTCTCAATTAAGTCATCTCTTTGCCTTCTTCTCTTTAATGAAAATAACCTCAAGTCCCTTAATCTTTCCTCATAAGACCAACCCACCATACCAGGCAACATCCTGGTAAACCTCCTCTGCACCCTTTCCAATGCCTCCACATCTTTCTTATAATGTGGAGACCAAACCTGTATACAATACTCCAAGTGAGGCCGCACCAGAGTTTTGTACAGTTGCAACATAACGTCTCGGCTCCAAAATTCAATCCCTCTACCAATAAATGTTAACACACTGTATGCCTTCTTAACAACCTTATCAACTTGAGTACCAACTTTCAGGGATCTATGCATCTGTACACTGAGATCTCTCTGCTCATCGACACTACTAAGAGTCCTACCATTAGCCCTATATTCTGTACACGTATTACTCTTACGAAAGTGAATCACCTCACAGTTTTCTGCTTTAAACTCTATTTTAGTAGTGATTTATTGAACTTTTTAATCTCTTTAAACATCTAAAGGTACACCTTTTCTTGTGTTTGTGTGTGTGTGTGTATGTGTGTGTGTGTGTGGATGAGTGAATGGATACTATTGCAACTACATTTCAGACTTTAAGAAATAAACATTTATTCTTTATTTAAACTTGTGAGAAATCATCTGTCTTGTGTCTTTTCTTGAGATGTTGTAATATTCAGAGGTTTAAAAATACTTGTTATTTAAAAACACAACTTGTTGTGTTTAATTGAGAGGTGGAGAAAAAAGAAAGCATCCTCCCATCTGTCCAGAACAAAAATGATAGATTGCAGAGCTATTGAGAAAGAGCAGGAGAGTGGGACTAATTGAATAGCTCTTTTTCAGAATCAAATGAATTAGGTGCAAAGGAAAAAAAACGGTCTCTGAAGCTATATTATTCTGTAATTCTACAAAATGATAACATGATTGTTAAGTGTGTGTGATGATCATTTATAGGCTACAGCTTCTGCCACCCAATGTTTTAACTATTCAATAAATCCCAAATTGTGAATTGTCTAATAAATCATTTAGTTTGCATTATGCTCAACCCATCAGGCAAGACTGATCACTTCAGATGGTAAATTCAAAAGATTTATTGACTATTAAAAGGTAACAATTTAAAAAAGACAAAGGGCAGGATTTTCCTGTTTTGCCTCCCGGAGCCAGAAATTCCCGCCTGAGGTTAATGAACCTTTGGTTTGTCCGTTACATTTACCGTTATGATCACAGTGGGCAGGCCAGAAAATATGAAACAAAGGTTCAGTTATCAATAAAAGTGGGTAGCATGGAGGCACTGCTGCTTCATAGCACCAGGAACCCGGGTTCAATCCTGGCCTTAGGTGACTATGTGTGCAGAGTTTGCACATTCTCCCTTGCTGGGATTTTGCCACCTCGCCCACCCAAGGCTCGTAAGATCTCGCCCGAGGCCAACGGAGAATGCCAGTCTGCAAAGCCTCGCCTGCCCCGATTTTGTGGCGGGTGTGCCAGTATTATTCCGGCACTTTGTGTGGGATTTCTCTGGATGCTTCAATTTCCTTGCACAATCCAAAGATGCGTAATTAAAACTGATTGACCATGTTAAATTTTAGCATCAGGGTGATTAGCGAGGTGAATACATGGGGTTATGGGGCTAAAGCCTAGGTGGGATTGTTGTTGGTGCAGCCTCGATGGGACTGTCGGGTTTCAGTGGCTCCATGAAACTACGATAAAGCTTCACCAAACCTCTAAAGACAATTCTCATGACTTCTTCAGTTGATCAAGCTGAGTGTGTGAATGACAATTATCCTCTCGTCAGTTGTGGACAGTAGATTTTTCGGAATTCCATCTCAGACAGTCAATATGTTGATAGCATACTAACAAAGACAGGTTTCTCAGAATCTTCATTTCTTTTCCCTTCAACTCTTGCTTTCTTATCTCAAATTAACCTAATTGTCAAATGATAATTGGTTAACTTAACTGCCTGCTTATTTATAATTGGTTTCCAACACATGTGAACATCTTTGCATATAATAACATAATGGGGTTACTAAGAATATTCAGTGTCTGATTTTCATATAATACTTGAATAATGCCTTATTCTTTACATATCTTAATGTGACTCTTCAAGGTCATAAAAGCTTTAACTTAGAACATCTTATCTTTCTAGACTGGCTTGTGAAACATCACTCTGCAAAGTATAGTCGCATAATGCATGATTCGTATTTTGAAATTAAAATTATGTGTCATTATAATACATTACAAACTCTCAGTTACAGATTCTATGTCCAATTTTTACCAATGCAGCTATTGATTAATTAATTATCCCTCAACTGGCTCTTAATTGAGTCTCACAGCTATGTTCAATCATTCCTTGCTGGTCTCCAATCATGCAGAACTGGTTAGTTTGAAAATGTCTCTTGGATTAGTTCAAAAAGATTTCTTGACCATATTAGCTCACTCTATTTAATAACATATTGCATCAGACCCATGGAATGGTCAAGTCACACCAGTATTGATTTTGAAACTTTCAATATGTGTGAGTGTCTCTTGATAATTGTGAGTGTTTTACTACATTGGCTGGGATGTTGTCAGGTTAATGGAGAGTGGGTCTAGGGTTATATGTCAGGTAAGGATGGCAGATTGCCGTCCCTAAGGGGCATGAGTAAACTAGATGGATTTTTATAGTAATCAATATAAGATTCATAGAACATAGAACATTACAGCACAGAACAGGCCCTTCGGCCTTCGATGTTGCGCCGACCAATATAAATAGTTTGCCCCTCCAAACTAAACCATTCCCTTCTCTTCCATATACTTATCAACTAGCCTCTTAAACGCCACCAAACTTGGCGCGTCTACAACTGCTGCAGGCAGGGCATTCCACTCCCGAACCACCCTTTGGATAAAGAACCTACCTCTGATATCCGTCCTATAACTATCACCCCTTAATTTAAAGCTGTGTCCCCTCGTGCTAGCTTTCTCCATCCTAGGAAAAAGGCTATCACTGTCCACCCTATCTAAACCTCTAATCATCTTATATGTTTCGATTAGGTCCCCTCTTAGCCGCCTCCTTTCTAACGAAAACAACCTCAAATCCCTCAGCCTCTCTTCATAAGACCTGCCTCCATACCAGGCAACATCCTGGTAAACCTCCTCTGTACCCTCTCCAATGCCTCCACATCTTTCTTATAATGTGGGGACCAGAACTGCACACAATACTCCAAGTGCGGCCGCACTAGAGTTTTGTACAGTTGCAACATGACGTTGCGGCTCCGAAATTCAATCCCCCTACCAATAAAAGCTAAGACTCCATATGCCTTCTTAACAACCTTCTCGACTTGACTGCCTACTTTCAGGGATCTATGCACATACACACCAAGATCCCTCTGTTCATCAAGACTACTAAGAATCCTACCATTAGCCCTATACTCTACACATTTATTATTTCTGCCATAGTGCATTACCTCACACTTTTCCACATTAAACTCCATTTGCCACCTCTCGGCCCAGCTCTGCAACTTGTCCAAGTCTCTCTGCAAACTATAACACCCCTCTTCACTATCTACCACTCCACCGACTTTAGTGTCATCTGCAAATTTACTAATCCATCCTTCAATACCCTCATCCAGATCATTTATAAAAATTACAAACAGCAGGGGCCCCAAAACAGACCCCTGAGGTACACCACTTGTCACCGAACTCCACGATGAATATCTCCCATCAACCACCACCCTCTGTCTTCTATCTGCTAGCCAATTCCTAACCCAATTAGCTAAATCACCCTCTATCCCATACATCTGCATTTTCTGCAGAAGTCTTCCATGGGCTTTCATGGTGTACATTCAACTTTTACATTTTTCCCTTCACACTGTTTTCAATCTCCCGCTGCTCTCTCATAGAATCCCTACAGTGCAGAACAAGACTGTTCAGCTCATTGAGTCTGCACTGACCACAATCCCACCCAGGCTGTATTCCCATAAACCCACATATTTATCCTGCCAAGCCCTTGACACTAAGGGGCAATTTAGCATGGCCAGTCAAGCTAACCCACACATCTTTGGAGTGCGGGAAGAAACAAGAGTACCAGGAGGAAACCCACGCAGACACAGTGAGAATGTGCAAACTTGGCACAGTGACCCTAGGCTGAAATTGAATCTCGGTCCCTGGTGCTGTGAATCAGCAGTGCTGACCACTCTGCCACCATGCCACCCCACCGTGGCAGAGTGGTCAGCATTCTCCTCTCCTCTCGCACTGTTTTTAATATCCCTCTGCTGTCTACCCTAGCACTATTTTCAGATTCCCATAGCTCTGTCCTCACACAGTTAGGATCTGGAATGCACTGCCTGAGAGGATGGTGGAATCATGGCTGTCAAAGAGAAATTGGGTAAGCATTTGAATAAAAATAAATGAGAGGCAAGTGAGTGTGTCTAGCTAATTTGTTCTGACATAGATCCAGTTTGGAAATGATGGTGGGCCGAATGGCCTCCTCTTGTGCTGCAATCATTCTGTGATACCAGCTGTAGGCCTGTTTCCAAGTCTTTCACCTATTTTACCATCAGTTTGTGTTTACTTTTTGATGGGATTTTTCAGCATCAGCTTGAAGGCAAGGATCTAATCTCTTGTCACAGACAGTTGCTAAGGGCTGGAATTCTCCAATCTCATTCACCCTGTCTCCATTATCAGCGAGAATGGAGAATTTAGTGCTCCATTCACTGCAGCAGGACAGGAGGATAACAGTCACGGGTCAGGTCAGAAAATTCCAGCCATGGGGCAGTGAGGTCAGAGAATTTCAGCCAAGGTCATCATAAGGAAATCTGGCATATCAGCTACTACTGTCACCCACTTTTACAGATGCACCATAGAAAACATTCCTTCTGGTTGTATCACAGCTTGGTATGGCTCCTGCTCTGCCCAAGACCGCAAGAAACTACAAAAAGTCATAAATATAGCTCAATCCATCACACAAATCAGCCTCCCATCCATTGACTGTGTCTGCACTTCCCACTGCCTTGGCAAAGCATCCAGAATAATAAAGGACCTCATGTACCCCGGACATTCTCTCTCCCACCTTCTTCTGTTGGGAAAAAGATACAAAAGTCTGAGGTCACGTATCAACCAACTCAAAAACAGCTTCCTCCTTGCTGTCATCAGACTTTTGAATGCAATTACTTTGCATTAAGTTGATCTTTCTCTACACCCTAGCTATGACTGTAACACTACATTCCGCACTCTCTCCTTTTCTTTTCTATGAACTGTATGCTTTGTCTGTATAGCACGCAAAAAACAATACTTTTCACTGTCAGCTAATATATTTGACAATAATAAATCATATTGAACCAATACACTGGATTGGTACTGGAAGAATATGAGAAAGAAAAATAGAACAATAGTTAAGAAACTGGAATTCAGCTCAACTGGTGTTGTCTATGTTTGTGTTTGACATTTACCAACCTTACTTCTATCCACCTCTTATTTTCTCCCTCACTTTCCTCTGAAATACATGGTTTTTCGCTTCAATTACTTTGGGTGGTAGCAATTTCCTTATTCTAACAATAGTCAGGTTGAAGAATTTTTTATGAGATTTATTGATAATTTACTCACTCATCGCCCCCACTCCCCCACCCCCTGACGCTACATCATGAATCATCAGATTCCAGCACCTCCCTTTCCTATGGCCAACTGAGAATGAAAATATTCATTCTCTCATTGGATTGTCCTGACTGTCAGGCAAACAGCTTATTTTACAATGTCCTTGCATCTAATACAACCCTTAATTACTTTCGGTAGCCATGATTGGATTGTTTTTCTTGTTGTATTTTTTTTGCACCAGAAATGAAAGCAAAGCATATGTTTGTTTCTTGAATATTAGCCATTGTATATCCACTGTCAGTGGTTTTTAATGAAGTTTCCCAATCTGTCTTTGGCAACGCCTACCTCATAAGACCGTAAGTATAGGAGCAGAATTAGTCCATTCGGCCTATCGAGTCTGCTCCACTGTTCAATACTAGCAGATGTGATTCTAATCCCCATTCCCCCGCCTTTCCCCCATAACCCTTGATCGTCTTATTGATCAAAAACCTATCTATCACTGTCTTAAAAACACTCAATGACCATCCATCTGTGAAGCAATGTCCACAGCCATCTGCAGTAATGAATTATACAAATTTATCACCCAGTGGCTGAAAAAAATTCTCCTTATCTCAATTTTAAAGACACATCCTTTCACTCTAAGATTGTGCCCTCAAGTTCCAATCTTTCCCACTAGTGGAAACATCCTCTCCAAGTCCACTCTATCTAGGCTTCTCAGCATGCTGCACGTTTCAAATAGATCCCACCTCACCCTCCTCAACTCCATGCCTTTGCATTTCACGCTGGACTTCTTCACTTTTCTTCCTAATGAAACATTCCATCATATTTTGGTCACTGATCCCCAAGGACCCAGCACAATAAGATTATAAAATAGCCCCTTCTCAGTGCGTTGCACCAAATCTAGGATAATATGTTCCCTAGCTGGTTCCTTGGCATACTGGTCTAAAATAAAATCTTGTACACACTTCAGGAATTCATTTGCTGCAGTATTATTGCTAATCAAAATATATATAGGTTAAAATCGCCTCTGATTACTGTGGCTGTCTTGTTAAATAGACCTCTAACTTTTTGTTCAATGCTTTATCAATGCTTGCTTTATCACTGCTGTTTGTAGAGTTTTAAGCAATTCTCACTAATGGTTTATGCATTTTGTTGTTGCTTAATTCCACTCAGACTATTTCTACATCTAGATTTTCTGAGCCAACATCATTTTTTCCTTTTTTTCACAGATTTCATTCTTTAACAATGCCACCCCACTTCCTCAAGATTTCCATTTGTCCTTCCTAAACATCAACTACCCTAGGATATTTGGTTCCCAGACTTGGTTACTGTCCAGCCATGTGTCTGTAATCACAACTACATCCTTCCCATGTATATTAAAGTTAAATTATTAGTCATAAGGAAATTTGCATTCACACTGCAGTGAATTTAGTGAAAATCCCCAAGTCGTCACATTCCAGCACCTATTCAGGTGCAATGAGGGGGAATTTGGCACGGCCAATGCACCTAACCAGCACATCCTTCAGACTGCGGGAGGAAACTGGAACACCTGAAGGAAACCCAAACAGACATGGGAGAATGTGTAAACTCCACGCATGCAAACAGTGACCCAAACCAGGAATTGAATTGGCACACTAAGGCAGCAGTGCTAACCATTGTGCCAACATGCTGCCCTTAATTTGAACTGTAGATTAATCTATCTTGTTAAATTCTAATACAGTGCCTTTAAATTTTCTTTTTAACATTTTTGCACATCGTACTTTATACCGTGGTCCTATTTGCTGTGCTATGGCCCTTGCTTCCTCTGCCTTCCACTTCTGCATCTTTCTCTAAAGGATATTAGTGAACCAGATGGGACTTTTACAACAATCAATGTTAGCTTCATTCTCGCCACTGTAGAAATTAGCTTTATGTTACAGATTTAATTCATTGAATTTAAATTCCACCAGCTGCCAAGCTGGGATTTGAACTTTGGACCTTCAGAATATTAGTCCAGTGACATTATCACTATGCCACCATCACATCTGCATTTTAGAATTAAAATGGACATTCAAATGTGCTTCAAATCATAACAAATAAAAAGGGAAATCAGCAAAATCATCAGTTAGCTAAAATAGAAACAGAAAATGCTGAGAGAGCACAATTGCCCAGTCAACACCTTACAGAGAAAATAAGATACTTACAGTATTTTAGGCATGGAAATTTCAAGTGAATTGAAGATCAAAAGATTAAGGAGCAGGTTAGTAAGAATAGAGATAGAGAAGGGGTGGAATGGTGGCACAATCGTTAGCAATACTACCTCGAAGCTCCAGGGACCCGAGATCTTGGCTGACTGCCCCTGTGGAGTTTGCGTACTCTCGTCATGTCTGCGTGGGTTTTGTCTGGGTGCTCCAGATTCCTCCTGAAACATGTGAGGGTTAGATGGATTGGCCATATTAAGTTGCTTCTTAGCGTCAGGGACACTAGTAGGGAAATTACGTAGAGTTAAGGAAATAGGGCCTAGGTGGGATTGTTGTTCATAGAATCATAGAACCCTACAGTGCAGAAAGAGGCCCTTTGGCCCATCGAGTCTGCACCGACCACAGTCCTACGCAGGCCCTTCCTTCCATCCCCACATATTTTACCTGCTAATCCCTCTAAACTCAGCATCCCAGATCACTAAGGGGCAATTTTAGCAAGGCCAATCAACCTAACCCGCACATCTTTGGACTGTGGGAGGAGGAAACCAGAGCACCCAGAGAAAACCCATATAGACATGAGGAGAATGTGCAAACTCCACACAGTGACCCATGCCCAGATTCGAATCCAGGTCCCTGGAGGTGTGAAGCAGCAGTGCTAACCACTGTACTACCATGCCGTACCACACCAATTGCTGTTGGTGCAAGCATGATGGGCCAAATGGCCTCTTTCTGCATTGTAGGGATTCTATGGATTCTATTGGAACAGATGAGAGTGAGAATGAAGAGATACATCACCAGCAAATAGTGGGTTAATGATCTGAAAATTGCAGAATGGAAATCAGCTTGATGGCATAAAAGATCACCAGTGATGCGAAGCAGTGATATAAAGGCAAAAGAACAAGTCAACAGTTGGGAGACAAGACGAAGTTGAAGCCAGCAAAAAAAAATGTAAATTAAGGGTAAATTAGAAAGGTGAGGAGAAACATTTTGCATGTGCAGCAGATCTGGGATGAAAACAAAATATGCAAGCAAAATAAATTTTATCTGTCAGTGCAGGATAGAAATTATGAATTCTGTACTCAGTGGTATTGTGTCCTGCTGAAACCCAATGCAAATCCTGATTGTCAATCTCCCGTTCACCATCCCCACCTCTCACACACCGAAGGACACATTTTACCATCCCACCCACCACTGGAATTGGAGCAGGCGAGGAATGGACCATGGAAAGGTCCGTTGACCATGGGAGAGGATTTTCTGGTTTTAGGATGAGCACAGACAGAAAATCCCACCTTAGGATATCATTCCCAAATAAGAATTTGTTTCAGTAAAAAATATAGAAACCACTGTGTTCTTTACGTCAAATTGTGGAATCTTTCTGAATCACAAGAACCATTTGGTCCATCATTTCTGTGCAGCCTCTTCGAAAGATCATAGAATAGAACCTACAGAACACAAAGATATGGATATCAAACCCGCACTGATAATAATCCCACCCAGGTCCTGTTCCTGTAACCCCATATATTCACCCTCCTAATTCCCCTGGCACTAAGGAGTAATTGAGTATGGCCAATCAACCTAACCCGCACATGTTTTGAGCTGTGGGAGGAAACCGGAGCACTCAGAGGAAACCCCTGCAGACATTGGGTGTATGTACAAACTCCACACAGACAGTAACCCAAGGCCAGAATTGAATCCGGATCCCTGGCGTTGTAAGGCAGCAATGCTAACCACAATGCCACCATGCTTAAATTCTCCCCCATCACTTTCTGTCTGTAAGATCCAACTCGCCAAATTCCCTTCTGAAATTATTTTTGGAATCAGCTTCCACCACCTGTTCAGGTTGAGATTCCAGATCCTGGCAACTCTTTGTGTGACTGTACTTCGCACACATAATTTATTAACTGAAAGCTTGAAACTCAGCTCTGCTCGGTGGTTGAGTACATTTATTGCTGTGATGTTAGTTTTTTTTGTCAGTGTCAGAGTGTACAACAATAAACCAATTCAGGTAACTCAAGGAGACAAGAAGTCCACGTCAACCTGTGTCTGTCAGAGAGTTTAATGTATAATACATACATACAGCATGGCTGAAAATCATTATCTACAGGCCCTTATTGTACAGAAAGATTCCAAAAGGTGTGAGTGCTAGCTGGTATCCATTGACTGAGTTGAAACAATGTGTAAGGGATGCAGTATAAATCTAGGGAGATCTTGCTACAACTGCGACTACAATTAGTGTACTGAGCACAGTTTTGGCCTTCTGATTTAAGGACGGGTATACTTGCATTGAAGACTTTTCAGCATAGATTAATAAGCTTGATTCTTGGGATGAAGATGTTCTCCAATGAGAAAAAAAAAATTAATTAGGATAATGTCATATTCACTCTTGCCAATGCTTTGTGGGCAGATGCACCTGTAGTGTGGTAGGGACAGGGTTAAGTGTTTTTTTTTTATTTTTTGGGGTCCCTCACAGCTCTCAATGTAATCTGTGCCAATGTGCACTCACCCATTTTGGTTATGGTGTTGCTACCAAGCCACTCTTGGTGTTGGACATTGAAGTTCCCCTCAGAGTACATTCTATGCTCTTGCCATCCTCGGTGTTCCATGTCTTCTTCCTTTTTGCTTTCGAGGAAGAGATAATTTAGGATCAGCAGCTCTTCATGGGGGTGTCCAGAACTGGGGTCGCAGCCTGAGGAAACTGGGTAGACGATGTAGGAAAGAGATGAAGAGAAATCTCTTCACCCAGAGAGTGGTGAGCCTGTAGAATTCTCTATCACAGAAAGCAGTTCAGGCCAAGACATTGAATATTTTCATGAAGCAGTTCGAGATAACACTTGGGATGAAGGGGATAAAAGGAAATGGGGAGAGGCAGAATTAAGCTATTGAGTTTGATGATCAGCCATGATCATAATGAATGGCGGAGTAAGCTTGAAGAACTGAATGGCCTTCTCAAGCTCCTATTTTCTATGTTCTCTATGTCACTGTCTGCCTCAGTACGTTCTGTATCTGCCACCTCTACTCTTACTTCTTGTGTCTTGTAGATGGCGGACAGGCTTTCGGGATCGCTACGGTATTCCTAGCTTTTTTCTTGAGCTGTGTGTTGTGGAGATGCACCCACATTGCTATTAGAGAAGAATCCTCAAGATTCTGGCTCAGTGATGGTGAAGGAATGGGTGTTATATGTTCATGTTAGGAGTGATGTATGACTTGGAGGATAACTGGAAAATATGGTGTTCTCCTGTGCCTGCTACCCTTGAGCTGCTGGATGGCACAAATCTCAAGTTTGGACAGGCCTTGACAAGGTCTTGATGGCACAGTGGCACAATGGTTAACACTGCTGCCTCATAGTGCCAGGGAGCCGGGTTTGATTATCTGTGTGGAGTTTTTGTGTTCAGCCCATGTTGGCGCGGGTTTCCTCCCAGAGCTGTGATTTGGACCCACAATCTAAAGTTGTGCAAGTTAGGGGAATTGGCCATGATAAATAAGTTTGGGGAATTGGTCATGCTAAATAGGTTAGGGGGAAATTGGCTATGTTAAATTGGTAAGGGGGATTAGCCATGCTGAATAGGTTAGGGGGACTTACCATGCTAGATACCCTGGGTTACAGGAATGGGGCAGAGGAATGGACCTGGATTCAACATTCTAATTACTGCAGATTTAATGAGATAAATGGCCCCCTTCTGCATATGAATTGTATGAGATTGCTGCAGCACATCATGTAGACACAATGTTGCTACTATGCGCTGGTGGGAGAGAAAGTTCATGTTTGAAATGGCAAATGGACATTTATCCTGGGTAGCATTGAGCCTCTGAGAGGGTAGGGGGTCAATATTATCAGCTTTCTATTATTCAGGTGGTCAAATCTGGGGAAGGATCATGTGAAAGGGACAGAAGTTTCCTGCATTAGCTTCCAAGCCATCGGTTTCTATTGGTACCCGTAAGGACTACAGTCTGAACTGCTCATTACTAGGACAGTGCACACTACGTCCATGAAATTTATCATCTGGGGGCCTTTTGTTACATTTTGGACCCCACTTAATGCATTTTAAATGAGCCACGTCTAGTGTCTGTAGCATCTTAGCCTAAAGTATTCAGACTGAGTGCAGCATAACCTTCAGTGCTGCTAATCGAAAGGGTTCCACTTTTTTTTAAGTGACTTTCCACAGTTCTGATTGTGAAATGCCTGATTCGCACCCACATAACAGCTTGAATAATGTTATCATTGTCAACAGACATTATGAAGAACGTGTGAAATCTGTGCATTATACGGTCCTGAAAATTGAGTCAACTTGTTTGCTAACCGTGCATTGTTGTATCTCTGGTTATAGCACTCCATTATTGCACCATTATTGGACTGATTTGCTGACTGTCATTTTATTCAGTTGTGGGACATGAATATTGCTGACTGGCCAGCATTTACTGCCCTTCCCAGCTGCCCTTGTTCAGAGAGCAGTTGAGAGCCAAATACGTTGCTGTGGCTCTGGAGTTACATGTAGGCCACACCGGGTAAGGACAGCAGATTTCCTTCCCTAAAGAACATAAGTGAAGCAATTGGGTTTTCCCCAACAATCTACAATGGTTTCATGATAAATTCTAAATTCCAGATTTTTTTTATTGAATTCAAATTCCGTTCATCTGCAATGGTGGGATTTGAATGCGGGTCTCCAGAACATTAGTTGAGTTTCTGGGATTAATAGTTTAGCTGCAATAGCACTAGGCCATCAACTGTCCAACACAGTGAGGTCAAAGTAACCCCATTCCTGGTTGAGGGCAGCATGATAGTATGGTGCTCAGCACTGCTTGGGTCACTGTCTGTGCAGAGTTTGCATATTCTCGCCTGAGTGGCTTTCTTCTGGGTGCTCTGGTTTCCTCCCACAGTCCAAAAGACCTGCTGGTTATGTCCATTGGCCAAGCTAAATTCTCCCTCAGCGTACCCGAACAGATGCTGGAGTGTAGCGACTCAGGGATTTTCACAATAACTTCATGTAAACCTGTTTGTGACACGAATAAATAAATAAGTAAATTGTTGGCTGCCCATTTTCCAAGTGAGAGATTATTCGTGGGCAGTTGGATGTTGAAATCCAGTCAACATTCTCCCTGAGCTTCATATGTACATGGTTGCGAAGAAACTGGGAATTCTCCACATAGGGATGAAGACGCTATCCACAAAGAGAATTCCCTTTAAGATGTGTGCAGGCAAGTCAGTAAGAAACTACTATGCACACAGTGAAAGGAAATGAGAGAGAATATTTATGTTTTGGGAAAGTGGGCAGCAAACCCCAACATTACTTAGCTCAATTGCAAGAACAAAGAAATAGGCTTTTTGTATGCAGTAACAAATAGACTGAATGGATCTATAGAGTCTCCTCCTGGCTATCGAAAGAACTGATCTATCAAAAGAATCAAATCCACTGATCAATGCAACATTCTGCCTTAAGAACTGACCTCCCACTAATGGGCTATTGTAGTTTGTACAGTATTGTGTAATTGTGCACTCCTTAATAGCTGTATGGCACTGATCAATCTTTGTTGTATTTTTTTTCACTTGATAACATTTGAAGATTGACTTGTAACACACAACCAATACAGATATGCTGCTCTGCCTTCTTTCCTTCAATTGGGTGACACAATGGCACAGCGGTTAGCATTACTGCCCCACAGCAGCAGGGACCTAGGTTCGATTCCCTGCTTAGATCATTGTTTGTGTAGAATCTTCACATTCTCCCTGCGTCTGCATATGTTTCTTGTAGGTGCTCCGTTCTCCCCATAACTGCGTGGGTTTCCTCCCACAGTGCAAAAAGACTCATCCTCCGAGGCAGGATGAGATTATTAGTGCTATGATTCTGTACTCAGTGTACAGCAACAGCACTGAAAGGCAGATGTATATACTCAACTTCCTAGTAAATGTGGCATGTACAGATCCTTATCTTCAAATAAAAAAGCTGCATTATTTGTTTTTATTATTATTTGTAGTAATGTTATTTGTCTGCTTGTGACAAATAGAAGAATGCAACATGGTGGCAGCATGGGTTTTGAAGATTTTTATTATTTAGTTAGTGTCACAAGTAGGCTTACATTAATACTGCAGTGAATTTACCATGAAAGTCCCCTAGATCCTGCACAGATCAGCTAGCGGGAGTATTCACAGACATCTTCAACCTCTCTTTACAACAATCTGAGGTTGCTATCTGCTTCAAGAAGTCGACTATCATACTTAAGTAAAGCCAGGACGTGTGCCTTAATGACTATTATCTGGTTGCTCTGATATCCATCATCATGAAGTGCTTTGAAAGGTTAATCATGGCACAAATCAATTCCGGCCTCCTGGACTACTTGGATCCACTATAGTTTGCCTACCACTGCAACAGATCCATTTTGTTGGCCCTGCAATGAACCTTGGAACACCTAGATAACAAAGACACCTTTGTCAGACTCCTATTTATTCCTGTGAAACTCATCTCCAAACTCTTAGGAATTTAGGATTAGTAATAATGCCTCCTCCACAATCATCCTCAATACTGGTGCCCCACAAGGCAATGTTCTCAGCTCCTTCCTATACTCCTTATACACCCAAGACTGCATGGCCAAATTCATCTTCAACATGATTTTCGCATTTGTTAATGTTACCACTGTAGTGCGTCGGATCTCAAACAATAATGGACAGAGTACAAGAATGAGATAGAGAATCTGGTGAACTGGTGTGGCAATAATAATCTCTCCCTCAGTGTCAACAAAACAAAGGAATTGGCATCCACTTCAGGAAACATATTGGAAAACATGTCCCTGCCTACATCAATGGGATGAAGTGGAAAGGGTCGAGAGCTTCTTAGTTGTATAGATCACCAACAACTTGTCCAGGTCCCCTCATGCTGACATTATAATAAAGAAAGCTCATCGACACTCTACTTTTTCAGAAGAATAAGCAAATTTGGCATGTCAGCTATGGCTCTCACCAACTTTTACAGATGGACCATAGAAAGCATTCTTTTTGGCTGCACCACAGCTTGGTATGGCTCCTGCTTTGCCCAAAATTGCAAGAAATTACAACATGTAGCCAATCCACCACGCAAACCAGCTTCCCATCCATTGACTTTGTCTACACTTGCTGTTGCTTTAGCAAAGCAGCCAGCATAATTAAGCATCTCACGTACCCTGGACATTTGCTCTTCCAGCTTCTGAAGGGAAAAATGTACAAAAATCTGACGTCACGTACCAACAAAGTCAACAACAGCTTCTTCCCTGCCGCCGTCAGACTTTTGAATGGACCTATCTTGCATTGAGTTGGTCTCTCTCTACACCCTGGCTATGACTGTAACACTACATTCTGCACCCTCTCGTTTCCTTCTGTATGAACGATGTGCTTTGTCTGCAAGAAACAATACTTTTCACTGTATGTTAATACATGAAACAATAATAAACCAAATCATATAGATGCCACACTTTTGCACTTGCTCGAGTTCACTGAGGGAGAATTTAACATGATCAATGTATTTAACCAGCATGTCTTTTAGGCAGTTGGAGGACACCGGAGCACCCAGAGAAAACACAAGTTGACATGGGGAGAACGAGCAGTCAGTGACCCAAGCCAGGAATTAAACTCAGATCCTTGGCACTGCAAGACAGTAGTGATAACCATTCTCCCACTGTGCTACCCTGAGACATTTGACTGAGAAGTTTCGATGCTCCAACACTTTCACGTGCAGCAGAGATACTCCTGTGAAATTGAAACAGCTTTGATTCGGCAGCACTGCAGGAATTCTACATTCCCGTTCCTTCAATTTGGGGTATCATGGCTTGCTCCAACAATCAGAGCTTGATAAAGTGTTCAAAATCGTGAGAGCTTAAGATTAAACACTCCTGTTGCACAATTTGTGCAGGACTCGACATTAAGTAATCGACATTAAGTAACTAGAAGAGCCTAGCTTTCAGCAGAACTCCACAGAGAGGAGATTTCATTACTGCTTCAACCCATTCCTTCAGGAACTTTGGACTCTGGGAAAAGGAAGAAGAGTCTATTCAGCAAAAACTCCAAATAGCTTGAAGAAGACTTTGAAGAGTCTTTTCTCACTGCGTAATTTTATCTTGCAGTTCATTTTCACACCAAAAATACTGTTTTGCAGGCAAAGCTTTAACAAGTCCAGGAAGGCAGAAACAGCTCAACAGCGCCACCATTGAAATCAAACAACAGCATCTCACCAGCTAAACCATAGCCATTTAAGGTACTGTAATGCAGAAAGTCAGACGAATTTCTAATATGATTTGTGAAGCCTGTTTCTGTTCCACACAAAGTCCTAGTTTTGCCCTGCTAAAATCCACAGGAGATCCTCAACATTTCCAACACTCAACTGAAAGGTAGTGGACCTGTTATCTGAGTTTACTTTGTCCTGGCAACGCAGCAAGTTTGTGTTTGCTGGTCCCCAATGTCTGTAATATCTATCAGATCATACCTAGTTACTTCTAATTGAGCTGTCAATTCATGTTTTGTTCTGAACATTCTGTACATTCAGATACAGAACCTTTAGTTTTATCTTTGTGCTATTTTTGTAACCTCTAGCCTTATCTGCTGATTAGACTTGTAGTCTCTATCCCATCCTATCACTTTCTGCTAATCATTCCCCATATTATTTCTTTTCTCTCTTGCCCTGTATGTACTCTTTGATCTATTTTTTTTTGCCCCAGGTTTGATCTCTTGCCCCACTGTTTTGTTTGAAATCCTCTGGACCTCCCTCGTAAGGTGACTTGTTGAAACACTGGTCACACCGCGGTTCAGATGTAAACCACATCAACATCACAACCCCTATTTTCTCTAGTCCTGGTGCCATTACCTCACAACCTGGAACACACTCCAAATATACCCATCTTTGAGCAATGCATTTATTTATTTAATGTAATTCTCCCCATGTCAATCTGAATATGGTTCTGATAACCAAAGATTATTACTACCTTTGAGGTTCAGTTTCTTAATTTAGTGCCTAGTTCCTCACACTGCTGTCTTTTCTTGTCCTACCAATGTTGTTGGACCATGGGCCATGATGATTGGATCCTCCCTCTCCCATTCTAAGTTCCTCTCCAGCCGTGAGAAAATATCCCAAACTTAGACAGGCATCACAGCCTTCTGAACTCTCACACATGGCTACAGAGAACAATTTCAATCCCATTCACCATATCTTCCCCCTTCACCACTACACTCCTTTCACTTTATAGAATCTGTACAGCACAGAAGGAGGCCATGATGCAGCGCAACATGTCTGCACCATCATGCATCTTACCTAAGCCTCCTCCTCCACCCAATCCTATAACTTCATACATTTACCATGGCTAATCCAATTAGCCTATACATTATTGAACACTAAGGGCAATTGATCATGGCCAATTCACCTAATCTACACATCTTGGGACACTAAAGGGCAATTTAACATGTCCAATGCACCTAACTAGCACATCTTTGGACTGTGGAAGGAAATCCACGGAGACATGGGGAAAAAGTGCACACTCCACACAGACAGTCACCCAAGCCCGGAATTGAACCCAGCTTCCTGGAGCTGTGAGACAGTTGTGCTAACCACTGTGCCACCCAATTCCCTCACTTGAATGACTTATTTTACAATGATGCTATGTTAAGTCAGTTCATCCATCCTGTACTCTCTCTACACAAACTGAAAGAACCTCAAAGCCTTTGGAGAGTTGCAATGCCTGAGGTTCCTGCACTCCTGCCCCTTGGGGTCACCTTATCCACTTCACTTGCAACAATACAATGTCCCTACCAATGACCAAATCAAATGACCCTAAGGGCTGTTACCACCTCTGGGTGCAAAGTGTCCAGGCAACTTCCCCCTCCTTGAAGCATCACAATGTCCACAATTCAGGCTCCAGCCCAAAGACCCTGAACTTAGTGTCTTTGAGCCGCAAACACTTGTGTACTTGCCTTGGGTCACAATGGCATCCAGGAGGCCCCATATGCCACAGCTTTGAACGTCACGTGTCCTGTTCTCCTTAATATATTTAACTAATTATTTTTTTTTTTCAATTCATTATTTTCTCTCATAGTCACCACTAGTTTACATGCTATTTCTTAGTAATAGAATAGGCCTTAACCACTTCCCAGATATTTGCCAGACCAGGCAACTAGCTTCTTCCTGGTAACTAGTAGATTCAGCATTGATTTCTATTGGGTGAAAAACGTAGAAAAAGAAAAGAAGCACCCTCTTCTCCTCTTCATCTCTCTCTCTCTCTAACTCAGTCAATTCCAATCTTGTTCAAGGTCAAACTCTATTGTTAAGTCACACTGTGAGTTAAAGAGTTGTAGAGGTTTACAGCATGGAAATAGGCCCTTCAGCCCAACAGTTTCATACCGTCCAGTTTTTACCACTAAGCTAATTCCAATTGCCTGCATTTGGTCCATATCCCTCTATACTCATGGTACCCATGTGACTGTCTTAATGCTTTTTTTAAAGACAGAATTGTACTCAGCTGTACTACTGCCTCCAGCTGGTTCCAGACACTTACCATTCTCCATCTGAAAAAATTGCTCCTTTGGACTCTTTTGTATCTCTCCTCTCTCATCTTAAACCTATTCCCTCTAGTTTTAGATTCCCTACTTTTGGAAAAAATGTGTTGACTATCTAGCTGATCAGTGCTCCTCATTATTTTAGAGTCTTCTATAAGGTCAACCCTCAGCCTCCTACTTCCCAGGGAATAAAGTCTCAGTCTATCCAGCCTTCCCTTTAACTTAAACCATGAAATCCTAGTAAATCTTTTCTGCATTCTTTCTAGTTTAATAATATTTTTTCTATAATAGGATGAGCAGAACTGTCTACTGTATCCTAAGTGTGGCCTTACCAAGGTCTTGTACAACTTCAACAAGACGTCCCAATTCCTGTGTTCAATGCTCTGATCAATGAAACCAAACATGCCGAATGCCTTCTTCATCACTCTGTTCATCTGTAACTCCACGTTCAAGGAGCTATGATCCTGTACCCCTGTATCTGTTTGTACTATAACCCTCCCCAATGCTCTACAATCAACTGAGTGAGTCCTGCCCTGGTTCGATCTATCAAAATGCACCACCTCATACTTATCTGAATTAAACTCCATCTTCCACTCATCAGGTGTATTTATATGCTCTGAGACCTAAGAGCTAGCTCACGGCTATGTACAGGTAATGCAGTTTAAGCTACTGTCTTCTCAGAAGTTCAATTACTCGCCAGTTGAAAACTTCTATATCTCTGCTTAAACCTGGGCAAAATTTAAAATAATGCAGTAAATTCCAATTAGTTTTTAAATGTTGAATAGAAACAAAATTTTTTTCAAGAGATTAAGTTTCCCTCACCCAATTCCAGCATCATTGTTCAGTCACACTCCAACAATGAATCAATTAAATGGATTCTCCAAAGATAAAGATCCTTGTTGTCTCAAACATGTAGACATATGATCATACCAGGAATGGGCTACGCAGCCCTTTGAACCTGCTGCAACATTCAATAAAATCATGGCTGGTCTGATTGTAACCTCGGTTCTACAAGCCTGCCCAGCTTAAGGGGAGGCAGTGGCTTTGTGGTGTTATCACTGGACTAGTAATCCAGAGACCCAGGGTAACGCTCTGGGGACCCAGGTTCAAATCCCACCATGCAGATGATGACATTTGTATTGAATAAAACCTAGAAATAAAAAGAAAAATAGTCTAATGATGACCGTGAAACCACTGTCATTAAACAGGCATCCAGTTCATTAAAATACCCATCAAGAAAGGACATCTGTCATCCTTATCTGGTCTGGCTTATATGTGACTCCAGAGCAATGTGCTTGACTCTCAACTACTTCCAAAGATAACTAGGGATGGTCAATAAATGCTGGCTAGCCAGCAATGTAAGTAGCCTGAAAATACCAGGTTTAAGTCTAACTGATTTATTTGATAGTAAACTTGTAAATTTGATAGTAAATTTGATAGTAAACTATCAAGTAAATTGGTTGGACTTAAACCTGGTGCTGTCAGGCTTCTTACTGTGTTTACCCCAGCCCAACACCAGCATCTCTACATCATAGCCAGCAATGCTGGGTCCCAAAAATGAATTAAAAAAAACTTGGAGAAGACATCATTTGTGAAGAGAGAAACAGAGTTAGCATTTCTATGATATGATGAAATGTCATCAACCTCAAACATTAATTACTTCAGAAGTGCAACCACCGTTCTTTGGTATGATAATAGGATGGCCAATTTTACACTAATGATGGAGTAATTAACGCAATGAGTTTGTTGACATCCATCCAAACAAATAGCTGGAGCTTCAGTTTGGCACCAACATTTGCCAGGGTGATCCTTTAATTTCGCAGGCCTCTCTCACTTTCTGTACTGAAATGCTAGCTCATGTGGTGTGGTTGAATCATGGGTTTGAGTGCAAACAGGGCTGGATTCCTTCCCCCTTCACCATCACAGTGTGTTTTCCGGGACCGGAGGACAGCACGTCATCAGTTAACAGTACAATCTTGCAGTCCCATTGATCTCTGTGCCATATTGTATGGATCACACACTCTGTTGTCAGGGAACCCGTTGCAAGGTTTGGGAAGGGTGGTGGGGATGTGGGCTGATGGAGGCGGGGGGGGGATTGGTGTGATTGGGGCAGGGGGAGGAGTGGTCATCTTTGCTGGGGTCAGAAGATTGCACCAGCAGGAAGGGTCTGAAAAAATGGCAGCAACTTTGGAATCAAAAATTAGAGTGGTATTACTGAGCCAAGGCTGACAGCTTAAAAGAATTAAAGGATGATGAGCAAATTTTATTATGAATATTCCATTACACAGTTTCAACCCGTTCATATTTTCACAATGTTCAGAACATGACATAAATAGGACGCGATGTATCATCACCCAATTTATGCATTAACTATTTTTTAATTATTGTTTTAATCCCATTAGAAAGGTAAATTAAAAGTACAAACATTGAATCTGTAGAATGTATTATCTAACAAATAATGCTTCAGCGTGAGAGAGCAATGCCATGTGATAAATCCTTCTCAGACTTTAACCACAGTTGTAAACCTGATGGGCCTATTGAGATAAGTACCACGTGAAAGATTAAGGGCCGTGATACCCTTAGAGTAGGTTTATATCATCAAAATTAGCAGGCTATAATTGGGGGTGGGGGTGGGGGGAGGGTCAGCTGTGTGAGTAGCACTCTGAGATAGAAGTTTGTAGATTCAGGTCCCACTTCAGAAGCAATGAATTAAATGTTACTTTGGCATGGTAGCACAGTGGTTAACACTGCTACTTCACAGCTCCAGGGTCCTGGGTTGGATTCCTGGCTCGGATCACTGTCTCTGTGGAGTTTACGCATTCTCCTGCATGAGTTTCCTCCAAGTGCTCTGGTTTCCTCACACAGTCCAAAGATGTGCGGGCTAGGTTGATTGGCCATGCTAAGAAATTGCCCCTTAGTGTCCAGGGATGTGTAGGTTAGATGGATTACTGGGCATAATATGTATCCCCAGTAACATATTGGGGATATGTTAGATATCAGGAATAGATCATTCAGTCCATTCTACCATTTAATGACATCATGTTTCTTCTTCTACTTCAACACTATTTCTTTTATCTGTTCATGGGATATGGAGGTAAAGTCTGGGTGAGATGATGTTCAATGCAGATTTGATGGGCTGAAGGGTCTCTTTCTGCACTGTAGGCTTCTATAATTCTATGATGATGGTTAGAAATGGGTGGGTTGCGGTCATGTTTGACAAAAAAAAATGGATGCCCAAATCCACTCCAACTCATTGACTTGTGGATTAATGGAGGCATATCAAGGAAGTAAAATTGTTCTTTAAGTGTTGCAGTGAAGCCGAGTCTAACGGAATAGAGCAGGAATAGATCATTCAGTCCACTCCGCCATTCAATGATATCATGTTTCTTCTTCTACTTCAACACTATTTCTTTTATCTGTTCATGGGATGTGAGTGTCGCTGACTGGGCCAACATTTATTTCCCACTCCTGAGGGCACTTTAAGAGTCAACCACGTTGCTGTGGATCTGGAGTCACACGTAGGCCAGACTGGGTAAGGGCAGTAGATTTCCTTCTGTAAAAACACTTATGAATGAGGTAGGTTTATAAAGACAATCGACAATGGTTTAATTGTTGTATCATTTCTTGACATGGTGGGATTCGAACGCAAGTCCCCAGAGCATTATCCTGGGTCTCTGGATTCCTAGCCCACAGATAATATCACTCCACCACTGCCTCGTCTCCCCCTTCTTGCACTATCTCCATATCCCTTTCTTTTAATGGGTAGAAACTTATAAATCTCAGTCTTGATGACACTCAACAGGGTCCACAGCCTTTGCAGTAGATCATTCCAAAGATTCAATCCCTCTGAGTGAAGAAATTCATCGTCATTCCAGTCCTATATGTCCTACCCCTCACACTGAAACCATAATCCCATTCTTGACTCCCTACTCCTACCCCACCTCTATCGCCAAGGGAAATACCCTTCCAGCAATCTATCCTGTTGGATGATGTAAGAATATTGTATGTGTGAATGAGGTCCCTTTTAACTTTTCTAAATTCAAGAAAATACAGACCCAGCCTACTGAATTTTCCCTCAGATGACAGTCTCTCCATCCAATAATTTGTTTGGTGAACCTTGGTTGCACTTTCACCATGGCAAATGTATCTTTCCTTAAGTAAGGAGACAAAAATCGCACACGATACTTCACATGCTCCAGATGTAACTAATACTCCCAATTTGTATCATTTACAAGACCTAGACCTAGCATTAAAATTAATTGCCCATCCCCAGTTGCCCTTCAGCAGGTGGTGCTGAGCTGCTTTTTTGAAGCGCTGCAATCCCTAAGCAGTCAGCACATTCACAATGCTACTGGAGCTCTAGGATTTTGAACCGGTGGCAAGTGACCTAATGGGAACTTCTAGATGGTGGTGTTGCCATGCATTTGTTGCCCCCCTTCTCCTTCTACATGGTAGTAGTCATGCATTTGGAAGATGCTGTCGAAGGAGCGTTGGTGAGTTTCTGAAGTTCAGCCTTAGCTTTTGCACCGATTTGCTGGGCTCCTCCATTTTGTTGTTTAATTGTCCACCACCATTCACAACAGGAAGATGCAAGACTGCAAAGCTTAGACTAGATCCATTGGTTATGGGATTGCTTAGCTCTGTCCATTCCTTTCTGTTTGTTGTTTGGTATGCAAGTAGTCGCGGGTTTGTAGCTTCACCAGATTGACACCTCATTTTTAGGTATGCATGGTGTCGCACTTGGAATGTCTTCCTACGTTCTTCATTGATCCCCTGGCTTGCTGGTAATGGTAGAGTAGAGACTGGGCCTTGAAGTCACAGATTCTGGTTGTGTACAACTTTGCTGCTAATGATGGCCCACAGTGCCTAATGAATGCCCAGCCTTGAGTTGCTATATCTATTTGCAGTCTATCCCATCCAGCACAATGGTACTTCCATACAACACGATGGAGGGTATCCTCAATGGGGAGATAGGACTTTGTCTCCACAAGGACTTTGCAGTGGTCACTCTTACTGACATTGTTATTTGCACATGCCTTTGTGGCAAGGTGATGACATACATTGGTGAGGATGGGATTCATGTTTTTCCCTCATGAGAATGTTTTTTCCTCATATTGGTTCCCTCATCACCTGCTACAATGGCAGTCTCTCAGTTATTCAGGAGCCAGCTAGCTCCGTCAGTAGTAGTATTACTGAGCTACTGTGAATGACACATAGACATTGAAGTCCCCCATCCCAAGTGCATTCTGTGCCCATGCCGCCCTCAGTGCTACCTCTAAGTGGATGTTCAACGTGGAGCAGCACTGATTCAGCAGCCAAGGGAGGACAGTACGTGGTAACCAGCAGGAGATTTCCTTGCCCGTGTTTGACCGCCACTATGAGACTTCATGGGATCCAGAGTCAATGTTATGGACTCCCAGGGCAACTCTATCCCTACTGTATACCATTGAGCCACTAGCTCTGTTGGTTCTGTTGTGCCAGTAGGTCAGGTCACACCCAGGAATGATGATGGCGTCTGGAACATTGTCACAGAATCATACCTTACAGACAATGACTCAGACTGTTGATGACTAGCCAGTGACACAGTTCTCCCAATTTTGACACAAGCCCCCAGATGTTAGGAATGAAGCTTTTGCAGGGTGGATATGGCTAGAGTTTACCATTGTTGTTTCTGGTGCATGAGTCAATATCCGGCTAGCGTTTAATTTCATTCCTTTTCTTTCTTGTTGTAGAAATTGAATAGAACTAAGTGGCTTGAATGGGGAGATTGGAGGCTGGCTGAGCAGGTGGGGGGCATCCGGGCTGGCTGGGGTAGTATAGGAGGCCAGCCATCAGCATACAGGGGATCAGGGGGTCAAAAGGCCAGCGATGGGGCATTGTATGGCAGGCCAGTGATTGGGAAGGCCATCAATGGGGGCAATTGCACATGCGACAATCCCAGCCCCAACAAATTAGCGCATGTGCAATGACCCACTCAGCTGCCAGCCTCTCGTGTGGGAATAGAGCCTACTGATATCAGAGTGAGTCACACTGGGGAACTCGGTGGTCTACAGAGTGTCAGAGATTGATTCTGAAAATCACGCCAACAAAACTGATGGGTTTATTCCCAGTTTCCCGTATTTTGTTTTTTTTTGGGAGAAACTTGACCGTGATATTTGAAGAGAAATGATACATTGAGATTCTGGTTCCTCTCACCAACAAAAGCAAATAATTCCATGACCTTATTTGGAGAAGAATGGGCGAGCTCTCCCTTGTGTCCTGAGCAACATTTACCTCTCAGCTATGACCTCACTGTTTGTTGTGTTCAAACTGGCCGCCATGTTTTCCACATCACAGCAGTGACTACGCTTTCAAAGCATTTCATTGGCTGTGACAAAGCCTTTGGGAATTCCCGTGGTCATGGAAAGTGGGGCCTAAATGCTTTATCAGTGATTAAAGACTGTATATTTGTTTTATAATCTCCACTATCCATAGTACACTGCTGTCCTTGAGTGCTGAGATCCAAAGCAGTTAGCTGGCAAGTCCTTAGGAGTAAAAGGCCTTTTTCTAAATGAATGTACTTCTCTTCTTTCACTTCACTGGAGAGACAGTGCCAGAATTATTGTACATCATCCATCACATAGACTCCCAAAAACACACAATGGTTATTCAAAGGTTAACTACTCAACATTAGACATAAATTTGACGAGTCTATTCATCGAGCTTGTCAAGTGCTTGATGTCTGATCCAAAATTACTGTTTCCCTTGATGTATACTGTCACTGATCCAGGCACAGTTGAAGATTAGTAATTGGTCACACTAGACGTAAGTACCTAAGCCAGTTCATTCCAATTAGCAGCACAGCTGGGCTTCGCAAGCCTCGAATGTTGCAGTAAACAAACTCGAAAGTGCCAATTTATTGTGCAACTCAAAATCTCAATTTTATTTTATATTTTGTAATCTCCCCATCTCCTGTCAGGCTGCCATTTGTGAGGCTTCTGGGCTTTGCATCTCGGGAAGAATACTGAGGGTTTTGGTCTTGAGGGGAATGCAGTGCAGAATGCTACTGGGGCTAAAGGTGTTAAAATATGGAGACAGGTTGCACTTAAGGTTGGTATTCCCTTAAATATAGAAGATTAAAAGACAATGGGTGGGAACTCACGGCATTGCTCGAGCGAGATCAGAAATTTCTTCCTGAGATCAGCAGGCATTTCCATTGTCCCCCTCCTCACCCACTCTGATCCTATAGTGGGAGGGATGGCAGAATTTTGGCAGATGGGTCATACAAGAGGATTAAGGATCTTGATAGGCTAGACAGAAATTATTTTCTCTGGTGAAGGAGTGCAGAACAAGCGGGATTTATCTGAAAATTAGAGCCAGATTATTCAAGGCTGGTAGCACACAAAGAATTATGGAAATCGGGAGCTTGCTTCTCTCAGGGGAAGGTGGTAATGTCACCTGACTGGTAAGCCAAAGGCTAATGCTTTAGGGGGCACAGGTTCAAATCCCAGCATAGCAGCTTCTGAAATTTAATTTAGTTAATAGATAATTGTTATTGGTAATAGTGACCATGACCTTGCCCTCGCCAAGCTACCTGTCATAAATGCATCTGCAATGGTAAAGGTCCTTATCACATTCCAGTCATAGTCCTGAAGACTTGAGCTCCAGATTTAGCTGTGCCTTCAGCCAATATGCCAATGTACAATACAGGCATCCAATTGACAATGTGGAAAATTGCCCAGCTTTATCCTGTGCACAAAAAGCCGGACAGATCCAACCTGGCCAATTATCACCCCAACAACCTCCTTTCTGTCATTGGTAAAGAAATGAAAGGGGTCATTGTCAGTGCTGTCAAATTTATCACGTTTGGACTGATAAATGGTGAGTAACATTCATGCAATGGCCATCTCCAGCAAGACAGGATTTGACCGTATCCATATCTGTGCTATCTTTTTCAAGCTATTCATAATTGTAAAAAAAACTCCTCTTTCCTAGCTTTTTATTTTGTGAATGCATGTGAATGTGAGGTTGTGACCATTCACCAGGTTTGAATGTGGGAATAAACTATGTTTCTGATTTAACCCTGAAGAGAACTTTCTGCGAGTCACCAAATAAACATCCTCATGAAAAGTGGCTTTGGGAAAAACTGCCACAGCCTATTTCAAATACACCTACGTACGGACAGATGGAGAAAATAAAGCAGTTCTTGCCTCCCCCATCACACGATGCATTGAAGCAACTCACCAAGTGTCCTTCGACAGAATCTCCAAACCTACGACTTCTACTATACAGAAGGACAAGGGTAGCAGATGTCTGGGAGTAGCACCACCTCCAAGACATATACCATCCTCTCTTGAAATTATATCACCACTGGGTCAAACTCCTGAAACTTCCTTCCAAGCAGTATTATAGGTGTACATACACTGCATAGCCTGCAACATTTCAAGAAGGCAACTCACTACTATCTTCTCGGGAAGGTAAGTCTATTCTCAGTACTATTGCCTTATAACCTTTGAGGAGACCACAGGTAGATTAGTGAGGTCATGGTCACTGTTAGCAAGAGGAGCTCTTTAATTCCAGATTTGTTAACTGAACTATATTTCACAAACTGCCACGATGGGATTGGAAGTTGTGCCCTACAGAGAATTAATCTCTGATTTACTGGTCTGGTGACCTGACTACCAACTACCACCTCCCCTGAGAGAAGTGAGCTCCAGTTTTCCATGATTCTTCGCTCACTACAAACCCTGAATGATCTAGTTCTAATTTTCTGGTTTTACCCCCTTATTTTGGGCTCCTTCGCCAGAGGAAATAGTATTTTTCCATTCTATCAAGACCTGTAATCATCAATTGTCTTTTAATCTTTTATACTTAAGGAATTTAGTGATGGACAATACATAAGCCAGCCTAGATGGCAACATGTCCCATGAAAGAACAAAATAAATTGCTGCTGAGATGGAATTGAGATTCAACCCGGCCAATTATCACCCCATTTCTTGTGGTGTTGGGCAGAACAGCAAGTACGATACAGCCAGAAAGAATGCTTTCTACGGTATTTTATCACTGTTGATCTCCTTTCCTCCTATTATTTTCTCTTCTGAGTGCTCCATGACTGTGAAGATAGTTTTGCTTTATTTCAATCCACCATTCTCCTGTGAAACTTGCATCCAAGTTGCGTTTTGCATTGTTTCCATCTTTTCTCATTCTTGAATGTGATGTTTTATCATTCTTATATTTTTCTTCCAATTCATTTGCCAATCGTTAAATTATCGCCATGATATTATGAAAGCTGAAATAGGGCACAAGAAAGATGACTGCAAGAATGAAAGATTCTGGTTATGGAGAAAGATTCAGAAAATGAATGTGTTTCTCATTGAACAGAAAAGGTTGGTTTGCTTGAATTGAGGTTTTCAAGATTACGAATGATTATTGGCACTGGAAGCAATCCAATGCAAAGGGACTGAGGAATGAAATGCAAACTTTCAAGAATATTTTATTTCACACAGAGTGTCATTCAAATATTTTACTAGAATTCGGTCTCTGGTAATTCAATGCAACAAAGTGCAAAATCTATCTTGATAAAACCAGCCAGGAATTCTCCAATGGCACTAATAAGCCACTTACTAGGCAAGCTGGAAGAGGTCCATTGGCAGGTACATTATAGCCACTATAAGAGGGACAGCCATGGTATTGGTTGTCTGTCTCCTGACTGCACTGTTTTCTATTCGAGAAAATCAAATTTTGGTGTGCATCTCTGAACCAAGTCATATAACTGTTTAGAATGAACTGTGGAATAAGAATGGGTGACACAGTGATTCCTAGTGAGCTGGATTCAATTCTGGCCTTGGGTGACTGTTCGTGTGGAGTTTGCACATTTTCCCTGTGTCTGCTTGAGTTTCCTCCGGGAGCTCCGGTTTCCTCCCACAGTTGAAAGACATGCTGGTTAAGTTATGCTGAATTCTCTCTCAGTGTACTCGAACAAGTACCGGAGTGGGCAACTCGGGAATTTTCATAATAACTTCATTGCAGTGTTAATATCAATCTGTTTGTCACATTAATAAATAAATTCAAGCTCATCATTTTCTGCATATTTTTGGGCAAGGATGTATAGTAGACTGGTTTGTGTGGTATCAGGATTTGTTGTAATTATGGCTTTAATGATCAGTGTGACAGCTGTGCTTTTGTGAAAACCATCGTAAACAAACTTAAATTCAAACAGTCTCTGGGCATTTACACATTCTCCCTGTGCTTCCAGGTTGTCTGGTTTCCCACCACAGTCCAAGGATGTGCAGAATAGGTGGATTGGCCATGCTAGTTTGTCACTCGGTGTCCCAAGATATGTAGGTTAGGAGGATTACTGAGGTAAATGCATGAGGTTACAGGGATGCTCTGTTGGATTAGATGCTCTGTTGGAGAGTAGGTGTAGACTAGATGGGTCAAATGGCACTACTGGGGTTCTATGATAATAGAAATACTGGTTTTACATCGCAGTAGGCTGATGAGTATATAGTTTTTATGCTATGTCTCCATTTGAAAGCCATCTGTTTTATTCCCTGCTCTTTTCCTGGAGTCTATTCAAAGCATTATCTACCTTCCAGAAGATGAAGGAGATTTGGCATGTCAACTACAACTTATTCAGATGCACCTTAGAAAGCATCTGGCTCCTGTTCTGCCCAAGACTGCAAGAAACTACAAGAGGTTGTGAAGGTAGCCCAATCCATCACGCAAATTAGCCTCCCATCCATTGACTCTGTCTACAGTTCCTGCTGCCTTGGCAAAACAACCAGCAGGACCCCTCGTACACCACACATTCTCTCTTCCATCTTCTTCTGTTGGACAAACCTGATGCCACCTACCAGCTGACTAAAGAACAGGTTCTCCCGTGCTGCCATCAGACTTTTGAACATACCTACCTTGGATTAAGTTGATTTTTCTCTACATCCCAGCTATGACTGTAACATTGCATTTCACACTCTCTCGTTTTTTTTTCTATCAACAGGGCGCTTTGTCTGTTTTGCACGCAAGAAACAATACTTTTCACTGGATGCTAATACATGTGGCAAAAATAAATCAAATGAAATCTGAAAGAAACAGAGGACGCTAAAAAGTCTCAGAAAGTCCTGCAACATCTGGAGGACAAGAGAACGGAGCTACCATTTCAAATTCTCTTGACTCTTCATCAGAACTGAGACAAAGGCGAATCTACTAGATACCATGTTGTAGATGGAAGAGATGCAACAAAAGTGAACCAAACTTAAGAAAAAGAGATAAATGACCATGTGCGGAAGGGGTGCAGGAGGAAGGGGATGGAGCGTTTTTGCACTGAACCACAAATGTATGGGATATGAAAGACAAAGGATTAAGGTGCAGAGGAAAGGTCACAGTCTAAAGTTATTGAACTCAATGTAGAGTCCTGAGGGCTGTAACCATGCCTAATGGGGAGATGAAATGCTGCTTCTCCAATTTGCACTGGACTTCACCAGAACATTGCAGCAGGTCAAGGATGGATATGGGGGCATGAGAGCAAGGTACTGAAAACCAGATAAATTGTCCAATGCCACATTGCAATTTCAAGAGAATTGGAACTGCTGAGTGAACCTGATTGTTTGGCAGAACAACCTTAAGATTATACCTAGGGATTATGCTAGGGAAGATCTTTTCACACAAAGGGTAGTATAAATCCAAAAACCTCATCCGAAAAAAGCTTAGGCGATCACTGAAATTTTAAAAGATAAGACCTATTGATTTTTTTTGGCGAGTCAGATTATTAAGCAATGTGGAACCAAAGCAGGACGATGGAGTTAAGAAGAGTCTATTACTAAGTTGTATGTTCCAATATTCCTGTGAACGTTTTGCAATGGGGGGAACAGAATTGAGCAGACTGCTTTTGTTTTAATGCTCCTAATTTTGGTTGAAGATAAGGGTGTCTTCGAGGTGCTGGATTTGTGAGTTTACTTGACTCCGAACTTTCATGAGATCTGAAGTTGGAGCCTATAGTCTCTTGAGCCTTGTCCTTTGCAGAGAGGCGTTTCACTGCTGCCATTCTCTCCACATCAATACCCACTTTCTTAAACTCATTTTTAAAATGAATTGTCAACCTCATGCCAGCTGATTAATTTTCTGTTCTGTCTTCTTGGTCCAAATAATTTGCATTCGATTAAGCGCACATTTGCAAAATCAAAGGGGGCTTTCCTTTCCTGTCTGATCCACCTGGTATAATTGGTGTTAAATCTTCTCCCTCCTATCTGATTAGCACTTTGGATACTCACTCAGTGCTTATTGAATCAACACTGTCACAAGTTTGACAGTGTTGCTCAAAGTTCTTCAGATGAATTGCTGGTTCTGTCAAGTTGATGGTTTGGTCCCAGTTAAAATTTATTTCAATTCAATTCACCTTACCTCACAGGTAGCATCAAATTAGCATCTGCAGCATAGAGATTTAAGTCCTCAACAAGTTAATTTTATTTATTAGCGTCACAAGTCGGCTTACATTAACACTGCATTGAGTTCATTGTGAAAATCTCCTAGTCGCCACACTCCGGTGCCTGATCAAGTGTACTGAGGGAGAATTTAGCACAGCCATTGCACCTAACCAGCATGGGAGGAGATCAGAGCATCCAGAGAAAACCCACACAGATGCGAGGAAAATGTGAAGACTCTGCACAGATAGTGACCCAAGCTGGGAATCGAATCTGGGTTGCTGGCACTGCAAAGCAGCAGTGCTAAGCACTGTACTATCTTGCTATCCTATACACTGTGCAAATTCGTAGGTCGGGACTTACTGGCTGTTTACAATCCACCGCTACTGCTATAAGCGAGAGCAGAGAATTTTGCGCTCTGTTCACTGTAGCAGGATCAGAAAATCCCGCTAACATGAACAGCTGGAAATTTCTGCCCCTAATACTATTTAAAGCATAATTACTTCTGCGAATCCTGAAGGGCATGATAGAATTCTTTTAGTCATAGGATTTTACAGGACAGAAAGAGGCCCTTCGGCCCATTGTGCTTGTCCTAGTCATTGGTCACTTATCTATGTTAGCCCATTTTTCAGCACTTGTGTCACTGCTTGGACTCTAACCTTCCTGATTTCAAGCTGAAGGAAGATAATGTAAACAGTTTTGGTATCAATTTGCCACAGGGATTGATATTCAATATTTTAAACATATACAATGTACTAACATAATCCTCAAAGTAGATTTCCCATCGAATCCTATTGCACAAAAATTAAAAAGGAAAAGTAACATAAAGATAAGGAAGGCTAATCCAGGATGACAATGATTAGCAAGTGTCCACAGTTTCTGATTACTTGTAATCAGATTTCCAAAGTGGTTTGAAATTGCACGGGAAATCTGAACACACAGAGTGTCTGAGAAATTAAAATCCTCAGTGGGGTTACAGACTTTTTAAACTATTTAATTTCTCTGTTTCAAACACATCCCAGTTGGGCCGAATTGTTTATGGTGTCTGTAATAACTTTAACATGATTTGTATTGGTTTACATGCACAAACAAGGACCTGATAGAAGTGCAATACACATTTTTTCTCCTTCCTGTCTCCAACTGAGATTCCTTCCCGACCCAGTATGCGTACCCTTGCACCCGATTGGCTCAGCGTCTCCACTGGGTCAAGCCCAATCACACGATCGTCAGGGATCATCCCCTTAAAGGAATCACAACGCCAGAACGTCAATGTTTCAACTTCATCCAGGAAGGGTACTAATGAGAGAAGTCTCTGTATCATTTATTTCTGCTCTGCATAACACAGAGCCAGGACAATCACCTGCATTGCCGACAATAGCAATCATTTGCATTCAAAAGGTACTTTTAATTTAGTCCAGTGTTCGAAACTGCTTTACAGAAGAGATCATAAGTTCATAAGGTACAGGAGCAGAATTAAGACATTCAGCCCTTCAAGGTCACTCCGCCATTCCATCATGGCCAACATGCTCCTCATCCCCATTTTCCTGCCTTCTCCCCATAACCCTTTAACCATTACCGACTAAAGATCCGTCTAACTTCTCCTTAAATTTACTCACTGTCCTGGCACCCATCACACTTTGGGGACTGAATTCCACAGATTCACAACCCTTTGGAAGAAATAGCTTCTCTTCAATTCTGTTTTAAATTGCTACCCCTCATCCTAAGACTATGATCCCTCGTCCTAGAAAGCTCTAAGTTATCAGATAACAACTACATGTCTTTATATAACATAATACCTTTAACAGAATGGATCATCCCAAGGTGTTTCACAAGCATATTATTAAGCCAGAATTGACAGTGAGTCACAAGACAATGTTAGAACAGATGTTCAAATGTTTGATTAAAAGGCGAGCTTTAAATGAATATTCAACGGGAGGCAATAGCAGCAAAGAGCTGGAGAGGAATTGGGAGTGAATTCCAGAGCTTAACGCCTAAACAGCTCAAAGCACAACCACAAAGAGTAAAGAAGTCAAAATTGAGGATCACTCAAGACAGCGGAATTAAGTGAGTGAAATGATCTCAAAGAGTTGTAGGACTGAAGGAAATCACAGAGGCGATGCCATGGAGGGATTTGAAATCAAGGATGGGAATATTAACATGGAGATGTTACCTGACCAGGAACCAATAATAGGTCAGAGACCACGGGGGGGTGGGGGTAATGGGTAAGCAGAAAAAAGGAAGGACACTGGTATCAAAGTATTGGATGACATCAACTTTAAGAGGGTAAAATGTGAGACGTTAGCCAGGAAGGTGATGGAATGGCAGAATCTAGGCATGACAGTCATTGATTGAGGTTGAGTTGAGGTACCAGCAGAATTAGGAAATGCTACAAAAATAGAAATAAGCAATCTGAGCGATGATACAGATATCTTTTTTTCATTCATTCGTGGGACTTGGGTGTCGCAGGTTGGCCAGCATTTATTGCCCAGTCCTAGAAGGTGGTGGTGAGCTGAATCATTGCAGCCCACATGCTGTGGGTTGACCCACAATGACATTAGGGAGGGAATTCCAGGATTTGGACCAACGACTGTGAAGGAATGTTTCCAAGTCAAGATGGGGTGTGGCTTGGAGGAAACCATGCAGGTGTTGGTCTTTTCATATATTTGCTGCCCTTGTCCTTCGAGATGGAAGTGGTCATTGGTTTGGAAGATGCTATCTAAAGATCATTGGTGAATTGCAGCAGTGCATCTTGTAGATAGTACACACTGCTGCTACTGAGCGTTGGTGGTGGATGGAGTGGATGTTCACAACATTCATGCTAATGACAGTTAAGGGAATCAAATATAGAATCTCTGAAGTAAGTGACATTTTCTGTTTAAATCTATTCATGCTTGAACAGCAAGGACTACAACTGTTCCCTTCCATTTCTGGAATTTTTGTTCATTAATGTTAAAGGACAAAACACAAGGGTTCATAATTGGGAATAAGGAAGTGAGTACAATTTCCTAATCAGTATTCCCAGCATGATTCAGGAAAAACAAAGTAAGAAAATCTTCCAATTGACAGAGCCAGTGTAAAAGCAGCAAACTTGTGCTATACCATACCTGGAATGCTTGATACTGATTGCAGCCCAGAGTGACATGACAGCTCATTTTGTGTAGCCCTCAACAGGAGCTTGCAAGTTCAAGCACTGCTTCAAGACAAAAATCTACCTTGATCCTTCAGTTTAATGCTGATTAAGCACTGTTTAAAATTGCACAGATGCATTAATTGATGGATTAAGTAACAGGGCAAAACTGTGCGAGGTGAATTTCAGCACTGTCAAGTGTAAGGTCATCATACTGGACTAATATAGATACCACTAAGCATTAGTTAAATGGTGAAAATTTAGGAACCGTGGAGTTCCAAAGTCACGTAAGAAATTTTTTCTCCTTTTATGGGAAGAATTTATTGTTCATCCTTAATTGCCCTTGAATTGAGCTAAGTCATTTCAAGGGGTAGTTAAGAGTCAATTGCATGATTTGCTTCTCGAGCAACAACTGGGCCAGACTGGGTGGGGGAGATAGATTTGCTGCCCTGAAGAACATTATTGAGTAGTAGATGGATTCTTACAACAGCTATTGTCACCATTACTGAGCTTAGCTTTGTATTCCAGATTTATTAATTGAATTGAAATTTTATCAGCTGCCAGAGAGGGATTTGAACTGATGTCCCCAGAGTAGAGCAGACAAGTGGAAGAGACACCCAGAGATCATATTGACCACAAACCTACTAGTCTTCACAAGTTTGTGAGTGTTATTAAATAGACTGTAATTTTATCTTGCAGAGAGCATGGTGTCACATTATTTGATATGAACATACTGTCTGAAATTGGGTTAAAAATAGAATACCTGTTAAATATACTCTAGAATAAAAGGACTTGAGAATAAATGAAGATTACATTGGGTAATTAATAAACTGGACTACTTGGGTTCCCATTGGAAAGCAGATACTTCTCCTTAGGGAAAAAGATTCTTATGAAGAAAGAAGGTACAAGAAGGCCCAGTTAATTAGTAAAATCTGAGGAGTGAGAGAAAGGCTTATGGTGATAGATTTTTTTTCGCGTGTGCAGTAATCACCAAGTCAGGCAATAGCTTTTACAGTGGCTAAATGGAGCTTTCTGAGTGTAATCTTCAATGATGTGAATTATTGATTGGGATGCAGCACAGCTGCAGTCTGGGTTCCCTGTAAAGCCACGTTTGTACTGATCTGTTGTGCAAGGGTTTTGTCCACTGTGGAAATGCTTGAGGTGTACTTGTCAGGTTGAAGCCAGTTGGGCAGGTAGTGGGATCTGTGACAAGGAGGTGGTTTCTGACGGTGGAGAGTTGGTTCCATTCCTGCTGCTGTAGGTCTTCTGCTGTTGTACTTTGACACATTGGTCTTAGCCAAACAGGCTGGCGCAAAAGAGGGTAAGCAGCAGGTGCATTGGCAAGGTCCTTGTGTAGCGACAGGCTCACCATGATTTAAGTCTTCTCCGGGAGATTTCTTGTTGCAATCTCCCTCCTTATGTGAGGAGGTAGGCTGGGAGCTAGGGGAGTTGAGTTGAGAAGTTGAGTTGATCAGAGGGTATGCAAGATTGTTGTGCTTTGTTGGGTATCTACTGGACTGTTCTGGGACGAGTTGTGTCAAACTGGTACATAGCACTCTGCAATTGAGTAGACAACGGCAAGAGCTGAGGTCCGTAAGGTTCGAGCATCTGAACCCCATGAAGAAGCAACAAGTTTGCCAAAGAGGTTGTCTCTCATTTTGATCTTTGCTGCAGCCTTGCTAGGTGTTTTTTTGTAGGTCAGTGTTCAATCCAAGGAAACACCAAGATAAACGGAGTGCTTTCATGATTCCCTTGTCATTCCAGAAGAAGTTGAGTTCCTCCTTACTGCTGATGATGTAGAGATAGAATATAGTTGAGACTGTTCTGTTGCTGCTGGCCTGAAGGTGCCATGTCTTACATTAATTGGCCAGCTTTACAACATCATTGTTCAGTGTTGCCTCCAGTTCAAGCCTGAGAGACACAGCAGATATTGTCAGCAGAAATGAATTTCCGAGAAAGGTTTGGAGGTAGCTCATTGACATAGAGATTGAAAAACGTTGGAGCTCGAACAGATCACTGTGGAGACACATTAGACTGTTTCCTTCAGACACTTATCTCATCAGTTCTCTTCCACCTTTTATATAGGGTGAAAATCAAAAACAATCTATGAAAGTAACCCTGCCTTCACCAACCTCTCCACGCAACTGAAGTTTGTTTCTCTAATACCATTCTCGTAAAGTTTCTTCTCCAAGATCTTGACATCTTTCTGAATGTGCGATTCTCAGAATTGAACACAGCAGTCTAAGCACTGATTTGTAACGATTTAGCTTATTTTCCTGGCTCCTGCACTTGATGCCACTACTTATGAAGCCAAGCATCCTGTAGGCATGTTCACCATTTTTTCATGTAATATTACACTTTCAAAAGTATATGAAGGTTTGTAACTCAGACAATTAGGAAAATACCATGACCTTCTTCAGATGCTTCTATGAGATCTTTGATACACAGATGAACTGGTGGGAAGAGTGGAAATGATGTTGATTTCACATCTTATCCAAAATACACCATATTGGAACAGGTAAGAGGCAGTAAGTCGCTCCATCCTGGCTTGCCATTCAATGAGATCATGGCTGATGTCTATATCCATTCCATTCTGGGTTCCATATCACTGAATTGCCTCAGTTAATTAAGCTCTAGTGATCTAAGTTTTAAGAGTATGAATTTAGATGGCATCTATTTGTTGGTAAAGTCTCCATAGCACTCATCTGATGAGGGAGCAGTGCTCCAAAAGCGTGCGATTCCAAATAAACCTGTCAGACTTTAACCTGGTGTAGTGAGGCTTTTGACTGTGCCCAGCCCAGCCCAACACTGGCATTTCCATTCCGTTGGTCTGAGTGCTAGAGGATTCCACACCTCAATCATCCTTTGGATGAAGAAATGTTCTCTCATTTCTCTCCTCAATGGCCTGGATCTGATATTAAAGTTAGCCCCTTGTCTTAAACCCACTGGGGAAAAATTAATCCTTTCTATCGATTCAATCATTTCCTATCAACATTCTAATAATGCACTCAGACCTTGACTAAATCTTCCATATTACAGGCAAGACAAGGCTGGTTTATACAACCACTGCTCATACTTCATGGACACTCTGTGCGACACTCCCTTCAAGGCCAGTAAATCCTTATATTGCCTTATATAAATTATATCATTACATAAATCCTTATACAACCTTATATTAAGTTGATCTTTCTCTACACCCTACCTATGATGTAAGACTCCATTCTGTACCCTCTCTTTTTGTTCTCTATGAATGGTATGTTTTCTGTATAGAGCGCAAGAAACAATACTTTTCACTGTGTATTAATACATGTGACAATAAAAAATCAAATCAAATTAAAAATCAAAATTCCAAAGATTTGTGCCCAGGGCTGTACACAGTAATGTTATAGGGATTAAGCAGCATAGTGGTACAGTAGTTAGCGCTGCTGCCTCACAGCACCAGGGACCTGGTTTGATTTATGGCTTAGATCACTGTCTGTGTGGTGTTTGCACATTCTCTCCATATCTGTGTGGGTTCTCCCCATGTCAGGTGCTATGGTTTTTTTTTCCCACACTTCAAAAATGTGTGGGTTATGTTGATTGGCCATGCTAAATTTCCCCTTAGTATCAGGGGATTAGTAGGGTAAATATGTGCCTTTATGGAGATGTGGCCTGGATGGGATTGTTATTAGTATAGGCTTGATGGCCGAATAATCTCCTTCTGCACTGTAGGGATTGTATGAAATTTTATTTATTGGACTGCGCGATCTATTCAAAATCCTGCTCAGCCATGCACACGCGTGTCTTAATGAGGACATTAGTTCACAGTACATCAGCTGTGATGGAATAAGGACTGTTTATTGCTTTGGAGAACTTTCCCCTTTGTCATTTAGTCATCGCTTGAGGGAAATGCCTGACTCCCTTATTGTGGAGTGAGTTAAATGGGCAACTTAATAATTTTGTGTTTGTCTTCCTGTCAGGTAGGATCAGATATCTCAAGGCCCTAGAACAATGTGTGGTGACAATTGTTCCTTGGGAGCATTGTGGAGAGGCAGCGATTTACGAGTGGAGAGCTTGTGAGTAAGTAGAGCGATTTTTTTTTTTTTTTTAAGTCTAAATTTTACTAGTTTTTTAAACTTTTTAAACTTGTAAACCCGGAAGGTGTTGCAAAGCACCTTGGGTAGTGTAGTTTTTTTTTTCAACCTCACTATAAATTGGGGTGGTGTGGAATCCCGATACTCTACACAAGTAGAGTATCCCAACCCCCTCCTCCTCTAACCTAAAAAAGAGAGAGAGAGAGGAGCTCTGAGAAGGAGCAGGTAAGTTTGTTTTTGTGTGAGCTGTAAGGTCCTTGGCTCACAGGGTCTAAGCAAAAAGGGGAGGCAAGGTAAGTTTTTTTAATCTTTCTTACTTTTTTGTTCTCTGGGTTACTACAAAGGGGCAAGCATGGGTGTGAGGCCAGCATGTTGTTGCCTGTGTAACATGTGGGGGGTCTTGGAGGCTCCTGGTCTCCCAGATGTCCATACCTGTGATCGCTGTGTGGAGCTGCAATCCCTACGGGACCAGGTAAAAGAACTGAAAATGCAGCTTGAGGACCTTCGACTCATTAGGGAGAATGAGGAGATTATTGATAGGAGCTACAGACAAGTAGTCACACCAGGGCAAAGGGAAGAAGGCACATGGGTAACTGTTAGGAAGGGGAAACCTCAGGTGCTGGAGAGTACACCGGTGGATGTCCCCCTTCAAAATAAGTACTCTTGCCTGAGTACTACTGTGGGGGACAGCTCATCCAAGGGACGCAGCGGTGGCCAGCTCCCTGGAGCTAAACAAAAACCTGAAAAACAGAGCAAAAAGGCAGTGCTTATAGGGGACTCCCTAGTGAGGGAGGCAGACAGGCGTTTTTGTGGACGCAGACGGGAGTCGCAGATGGTGGTATGTCTCCCTGGAGCTGGGATTCGGGATGTCTCTGGACGCGTCCCAGACATCCTGAAAGGGGAGGGTGAGGAACTGGAAGTTGTAGTACATATAGGTACTACTGACATAGGCAGGAAGAGGGAAGTGGACATGAAAAGGGATTATAGGGAACTGGGTAGGCAGCTGAGAGAGAGGAAAGCGAAGGTAGTAATCTCAGGATTGCTGCCTGCGCCTCGGGAGAGTGAAAGCAGGAATATTTTGAGGTGGAGGTTGAATACGTGGCTGAGGGACTGGAGCAGGGGGCAGGGATTCCGGTTCCTGGATCATTGGGACCTCTTTAGGGGCAGGTGTGACCTGTACAGCAAAGACGGGTGGCACCTGAATCCCAGGGGGACTAATATCTTGGCGGGAAGACTGGCTAGGGCTACTGGGGGGACTTTAAACTAGAAAGGTTAGGGGGAGGGAATAGTGATGTGGAGACTGGGAGCAAGGAAGTTAGCTCCCAGGTAGGGAAGGACTCTAGGCAGGATGAGAGGCAGGTTAGACAAATGGAGGAGAAGGGAAATGTCCAGTCTGAGGGGCTGAGGTGTGTCTATTTTAATGCCAGGAGTGTAGTAAATAAGGTGGATGAACTTAGGGGGTGGATTGTTGCTTGGGATTATGATGTGGTGGCCATTACAGAGACTTGGATGTCTCAGGGACAGGACTGGGTACTACAGGTCCTGGGATTCAGATCCTTCAGGAAGGACAGGGAGGGAGGAAAAAGAGGTGGTGGAGTGGCACTGTTGATCAGGGACAGTGTCATGGCTGCAGAGAAGGTAGATACCAAGGAGGGAATGTCTACGGAGTCTCTGTGGGTGGAAGTTAGGAATAGCAATAGGGTTGGTGACGTTGCTGGGTGTATTCTATAGGCCGCCCAATAGTGACAGGGAAGTTGAGGTGCAGATAGGGAAACAGATACTGGAGAGATGTAGAAATAACAGAGTTGTTGTGATGGGAGATTTCAATTTCCCAAACATCGACTGGAATATCCCAAGGGTAAGGGGTTTGGATGGGGAGGAGTTTGTTAGGTGTGTTCAGGAGGGTTTCCTGACACTGCACGTGGATAAGCCTACGAGAGGAGAGGCTATACTGGACCTGGTACTAGCTAATGAACCAGGACAGGTGATGGATCTCTCGGTAGGAGAGCATCTTGGGGATGGAGATCATAATTCTATCTCCTTCACTCTTGCATTGGAAAAGGATAGGATCAGGCAGGCTAGGAAGGTGTTTGTCTGGAATAAGGGGAAATATGAAGACATCAGGCAGATGTTGGGGCGAATAAACTGGAAGGAGGTGTTCTTGGGGAAAAGCATAGAAGGAAGGTGGCAGATATTCAAGGAATGCTTGTCTGGAGCTCTGCACGACAACATTCCGGTGAGACAAGAAGGTTTTGGTAGGTCGAGGGAACCGTGGTGCACGAAGGCTGTGGTGAACATAGTCAGGAAGAAAAGAAAGGTGTATAAAAGGTTCAAAGGGCTAGGAGATGTTGGGGACCTAGAGAAGTATAAGGCTTATAGAAGAGAGCTTAAAAAGGAAATTGGGAGAGCCGGAAGGGGTCATGAGAAGGCCTTGGCTGGTAGGATTAAGGAGAATCCCAAGGCCTTCAACAAATATGTGAAAAGTAAAAGGATGAGAAGAGAAGGGATAGGACCTATAAAAGGTGAAGGGGGAAAAGTCTGTATGGAACCGGAAGAAATGGCAGAGGTGCTTAATGAGTACTTTGCCTCAGTATTCACGGTGGAAAGTGATCTGGGAGGATGCACTACAAGTTTGCGGCAGACTGAAAAGATTGAGTATGTAGATATTAAGGAAGCGGATGTGTTAGAACTTTTAAATGCTATCAAGATAGACAAGTCTCTGGGACCAGATGGGATGTACCCCAGGTTATTGTGGGAGGTGAGGGATGTCATTGCAGAGCCCCTGGCGATGATCTTTGCGTCGTCGATGGAGACGGGAGAGGTTCCGGAGGATTGGAGGATTGCGGATGTGGTCCCTATTTTCAAGAAAGGGAACAGGGATAGTCCTGGAAATTACCGACCGGTGAGTCTGACCTCAGTGGTTGGTAAGCTGATGGAGAGGCTTCTGAGGGACAAGATTTACGAGCATTTGGAGAAGTTTAGGTTGATTAGAAATAGTCAGCGTGGTTTTGTAAAAGGCAGGTCGTGCCTTACGAGCTTAATTGAGTTCTTCGAAAATGTGACTGAACACATTGACGAAGGAAGAGCAGTGGACGTGGTGTACATGGACTTCAGCAAGGCATTTGACAAGGTCCCACATGCAAGACTTCTTGAGAAGGTGAGAGGCCATGGGATCCAAGGGGCTTTGGCCTTGTGGATCCAGAACTGGCTTGCCTGCAGAAGGCAGAGGGTGGTTGTGGATGGCGCTTTTTCTGCATGGAGGTCGGTCACCAGTGGAGTGCCCCAGGGATCTGTTCTAGGACCCTTGCTGTTTGTCATTTTCATAAATGACCTGGATGAGGAAGTGGAGGGATGGGTGAGTAAGTTCGCCGATGACACGAAGGTCGGTGGTGTTGTGGATGGTCTGGAGGGATGTCAGAAGTTGCAGCATGACATCGACAGGATGCAAGACTGGGCGGAGAAGTGGCAGATGGACTTCAACACGGATAAATGTGTTGTGGTCCATTTTGGTAGATCCAATGGGATGAATGAGTTCACTATCAAAGGTAGGAGTCTTAGCTGTGTGGAAGAGCAGAGGGATCTTGGGGTCCGGGTCCATAAGACTCTCAAATTGGCCTCCCAGGTGGAGGATGTGGTTAAGAAAGCTTATGGTGTACTGGCCTTCATTCATCGAGGGATTGAGTTCAGGAGTCAGGGGGTAATGCTGCAGCTTTATAGGACCCTTGTCAGACCACACTTGGAGTACTGTGCGCAGTTCTGGTCGCCTCACTATAGGAAGGACATGGAAGCTATTGAAAGGGTGCAGAGGAGATTTACAAGGATGTTGCCTGGATTGGGAGGCATACCTTATGAAACAGGTTGAGGGAGCTGGGACTATTCTCCCTGGAGAGACAAAGGTTGAGAGGCGACCTGATAGAGGTTTACAAGATGTTGAGAGGATTAGAACATAGAACATAGAACATTACAGCGCAGTACAGGCCCTTCGGCCCTCGATGTTGCGCCGGCCAGTGGACCCTCTAACCTAAACTATTCCAATATCATCCATATGCCTATCCACTGAACATTTGAATGCCCCCAAAGTAGGCGAGTCCACAACTGCTGCAGGCAGGGCATTCCACGCCCTCACCACCCTCTGTGTGAAGAACCTGCCTCTGACATCCGTCCTATAACTACCACCTCTTAATTAGATAGGGTGGACTCTCAGAGACTATTTCCCAGGGCTGAAATGGTCACGACGAGAGGGTACAGATTTAAGGTGCAGGGAAGCAAGTACAGAGGGGATGCTAGGGGAAAGTTTTTCGCTCAGAGAGTGGTGAGTGAATGGAATCAGCTGCCGTCGGTGGTGGTCGAGGCGAACTCGCTGGGGTCTTTTAAAAGACTTCTGGATGAGTATATGGGATCCAATGGGATTGGGGGTTATAGATAAGTCTATGGCTGGGTAGGTTTTGATGTGTTCGGCACAACTTGTGGGCCGAAGGGCCTGTTTGTGCTGTAGTGTTCTATGACAATACCATCCTGCATTACCCACAGAGTCATATATTCAGTTCTGCCTAGCCATCTACACAGCAGCCACCAAATCCATCCCAAGGAGGTACATCCCAGTGTACCCGCACCACCACTCCCACACCCACCCCAACCTCAAAGAGGAATGTGATTCTCTCCCTCACCAATATGGGGAACTGCTACCCCAGATGTAACCGATCACTTTTTGGAGTCCATGACACTGCTCACTGGGGCAGATGTGAAGAGACAACCAGAAACTTGAATTTCACCCATTCCTCCCAGAAATATTGGAAGCTCTGACACGACCTTGGAGAAGTCCAGCAATCATGAGCAGCAAGATCTGTAAATGACAACAAAGTAGTGACCCATTTCCTCTATGTGGGAAAGGTGCCCCTGAGAAAAGAAGTTTTTTGTTATTCATTCGTGGGTAAGGGTATCATTGGCTGGCCAGCATTTATTGCCCATCCCAAATTGCCCTTGAGACTGACCAGCTTGTTCGCCCATTTCAGAGGGCAGTTGAGAGTCAACCACATTGCTGTGATACTGGAGATACGTAGGCCAGACCAGATAAGGATGGCAGATCTCCTTCCCTAAAAGGCACCAGAGAATCAGATGGATTTTTCAGACAATCGTCAATGGTTTCACAGTCATCAGTAGATTCTTCATTCCAGATATTTTTTGGTGAAGTCAAATTCCATCATCCGCCATGGCGGGATTCGGACCCAAGTCCCCAGAACATTAATTGAGTTTCTCTAGTAATCATCTAATGATAATACCACTAGGCCATCGCCTTCCAAAAGGTGTAAAAACAAAGACTAGTAGAAAACGTTTTGAAGGCATTATAAATTCAAACCATGCAGTGAACCCTTCACTGCAGTGGAGTTGGACAATTTGCTACAAAAAATCGAGCCCAGAATTGCTGCAGATTTGACAAAAGCACTTCCCTGCTGCCATCAGTTTCAAAATTTTAATGGCAACAGGGAAGAAGCAATTCTTGAGTTGGTTGGTACATATCCTCAGAGTTTTGTATCTTTTTCCCAATGGAAGAAGGTGGAAGAGAGAATGTCCCAAATGTGTGGGGTCCTTAATTTTACTGGCTCTTTATTCAAGGTAATGAGTAGTGTAGATGGAGTCAATGGATGGGAGGCGAGTTTGTGTGATGGATTGGGCTACATTCACGATTGTTTGCAGTTTCTTACAGTCTTGGGCAAAGATGCGAAAGATATTTATTGGTGATGCTAGTAATTACGAAGTAATTTTAAGGAGAGGAAGAGGAGAAACGGTTTCCATTGGCAGGAGGGTCAGGAACGCAGGGTTCAGAGAGTAATTGGCCAAAGAATCAGCAGTTAGATCCGGGGTGGGATTTTCCGGTTGCACTTGCCCAGAAACCGGAAAATTCTGCCTGTGGTCAACGTGCCTTTCCATGGTCTGCCCCTCACCCACTGCAATTCCCGTGGTGGGTGGAGTGGGAAAATTCATCCCCAAGACTTTTTTCTTTTTTAAACAGTGTGTTGTATTAATCTGAGTGCACTGTCTGACAGGGTGCTGAAAGGGGACAGAGGGCAGGATTCTCTGATCTCAGGTGTCCTGCCCCCACTGACAGCTAGAGCGGAAAATTTGTTGTTCAGCCAAAAATCCATTCACCGCAGCGGTCCCGGAGAATCCCAGCTATGGGCATGACCAGGGGTTTCCAGGGAGATTCACATTCATAAGGAAGTTGGATCAATAGCCAAAGCTTAAAAAAAAGTAGGATGCTGATGACAAGGCATAGAAAGGGGAGCAGTTGAAAAGTTCTTGTAAACGAGCCAGGGCAGAGGCGATGGGCTGAATGGCCTCCAACTTGGACAAGTTGCAGAGCTGGGCCGAGAGGTGGCAAATGGAGTTTAATGTGGAAAAGTGTGAGGTAATGCACTATGGCAGAAATAATAAATGTGTAGAGTATAGGGCAAATGGTAGGATTCTTAGTAGTCTAGATGAACAGAGGGATCTTGGTGTGTATGTGCATAGATCCCTGAAAGTAGGCAGTCAGGTCGAGAAGGTTGTTAGGAAGGCATATGGAGTCTTGGCTTTTATTGGTAAGGGGATTGAATTTCGGAGCCGCAACGTCATGTTGCAACTGTACAAAACTCTAGTGCGGCCGCACTTGGAGTATTGTGTGCAGTTCTGGTCCCGACATTATAAGAAAGATGTGGAGGCATTGGAGAGGGTACAGAGGAGGTTTACCAGGATGTTGCCTGGTATGGAGGGCAGGTCTTATGAAGAGAGGCTGAGGGATTTGAGGTTGTTTTCGTTAGAAAGGAGGCGGCTAAGAGGGGACCTAATCGAAACATATAAGATGATTAGAGGTTTAGATAGGGTGGACAGTGATAGCCTTTTTCCTAGGATGGAGAAAGCTAGCACGAGGGGACACAGCTTTAAATTAAGGGGTGATAGTTATAGGACGGATATCAGAGGTAGGTTCTTTACCCAAAGGGTGGTTCGGGAGTGGAATGCCCTGCCTGCAGCAGTTGTAGATGCGCCAAGTTTGGTGGCGTTTAAGAGGTTAGTTGATAAGTATATGGAAGAGAAGGGAATGGTTTAGTTTGGAGGGGCATTGCTTTTTATATTGGTCGGCGCAACATCGAAGGCCGAAGGGCCTGTTCTGTGCTGTAATGTCCTATGTTCTATGTTCTATCTGCATTGAGAAAATCTGCAAATTGACATCACTGAAAGCCGAGTAATAGACCTTTCATCTCATTTGCAAATTATGGGTCTTTGTTTGTCTCATTCACTTACATAACAGCAGCAACTGCACTTCAAGTATCATTAATTGGTTATGAAGAACATTGGTTGACTCTAAGGATATAATTAGCTGCTAAATAATTGCTTTTATTTGGTCAGCTAGCACAGAATTCACCATTAATAAATGCAATGGTGGGGCGGGGGGCTATTTTCCTATCTCGCCTGCCACGGGAATTGTAGCAGGCAGGGGGTGGTGGGGGGTGGAGGGGGGGGGGGGGGGTGGATATGGGGAGAACGGGGCAGATCATGCAAAGGTCATTGACCTTGGATGGGATTTTCCGGTTTTGGGGTGAGTGTGGACGGGGAATTCCTCCCTGGAGATTATCTAGATGTTAATTAGGGTGCAGGAGGTTTAAAGTCCAGAGGCGATCTTGACTCCATACTTTCTATGTTTGAGATGGCAGGGGGTGGTGGGGTGAGGGGAGTGCACAATCGGACAAAGCTTGGGAATCACAAATCTCGCCAGCGAGATTGCCATTTCTGATTTTCATCGCCCTATCACCAGTGACATAGTCAGTTTCACGTCCATATTGGGTGAAAACCTGATTTACATTAATTTTAATAAATTTAAATATATTTGGCCACCCCACCTCGCTAGATCCTTCCCCTTCACTAAATGTTCTTTGCTCGCTGGTGTGTCACGTTGATACGGTTTACAAAAGGTTCACCCAGATGGGGGACACAGGTGAATATAGCCCTCACAGAGACATAGAGTCATAAAGATTTACAGCATGGGAACAGGCCCTTCGATCCAACTTGGCCATGTTGCCCCTCTTTTTAAATATGAAGCTAGTCCCAGTTGTCCACATTTTGCCCATGTCCCTCCAAAGCCTTCTTACCTGTGTAATTGTCTAAACGCTTTTTATAAGACAAAGTTGTACCTGCCTCTACTGCTCCCTCTGGCAGTTTGTTCCAGACACTCACTACCTAATTGAGGCGTATAAGATGATCAAAGGACTGGATAGGGTGGACAGTGACAGCCTTTTTCCTCGGATGGTGATGACCAACACGAGGGGGCGTAACTTTAAATTAAGAGGTGGTAGTTATAGGACGGATGTCAGAGGCAGGTTCTTCACACAGAGGGTGGTGAGAGCGTGGAATGCCCTGCCTGCAGCAGTCGTGGACTCGCCTACTTTGGGGGAATTCAAATGGTCGGTGGATAGGCATATGGATGATATTGGAATAGTTTAGGTTAGAGGGTCCACTGGCCGGCGCAACATCGAGGGCCGAAGGGCCTGAACTGCACTGTAATGTTCTATGTTCTACCCTCTGTGTGAAAAAGTTGCCTATCTGGACCTTTTTGTATCTCTCCCTTCTCATCTTAAACCTATGCCCTCTATTTTAGACTCCCCTACTTTTGGGAAAAGATATTGACTATCTAGCTAATTTATGCCTCTCATTATTTTCTAGACTTCTATAAGATCATCCCTCAGTGTCCTATGCTGAAGAGAAAAAAGTCCCAATCTATCCAGCCTCTCCTTATACCTCAAACTATCAATTCGCAATAGAATCCTAGTAAATCTCTTCAGGGAAAAGGGGGATGTCCAGACAGTGTCCTGACATCTCTTCCTGATAACATTTCTTAGCTCTGCCCCATGGCAGGGGCTGGCACTGCCAGTGTGGGTCTGAGGGGAGCTTCACATTTGGGGACTCATTTATTTGTGGCGGTCTGCCAGTGGGGGTAGAAGACATAGAAATGCCAATGAAATTTGGGGAGAAAGGGGATGATGCCGGTGATGACGGGTGGTGGTGGAACAGTGAGTTGAGATGCTGGTGATGATGGGAGGGGTGAGAGGGGCAGAAGAGTGGGGGATGGAGAGGGGGAGATGCCAGTGATGAGTGTATGGGGGGGGGGGGGGGGGGGGGGACCAGTTATACATCTCTGCTGGGTTCCAGGGAAGGTTATTCTTTACTCTGATGAGGGTGCCCTTTAAAAAGAATTGACACTCCTCACCAAGAATTTCCCAGTCATCACACTCCAATGCCTGTTTGGGTACACTGAGGAAGAATTTAGCATGGCCAGTGAATCTAACCAGCACGTTGTTTGGCCTGTGAGAGGAAACCTGAGCACTCGGAGGAAACCCACGCAGACACGGGGTGGACGTGCAAACTCCACACAGAATGTGACCCAAGCCAGAAATCGATCTCATGTGCTGAGAGGCAGCAGCGCTAACCACTGTGCCACCATTCTACCCTTTAGAAAGTAGTAGTGAGCCTTACTTTTGAACTTCCAAAAAACTGACCCTTTTTCTAGTCTTTGTCAGGTTTGATATAATTGAGTGGAGCCATGTCAATAGAGAGCTAAGAATCAGCTGCAGTGCCATATCTGGAATTATATTTCATCCAGAATGAGTAAGGATGGCAAGATTTCCTTCTATAAGGATTTTGGTAAATAATTGAATCTTTATCACAATGCAAACACTTCATAATTATAACTGCCAGATTTTCATTCCAGATTTATTGCATTAAATGATTTAAATTCATGGCAGAATTTTGAACTCGTGTATCTAATTCAGTAATGCAAAAACAGTGAATGAAACCATACCCATGGTAACATGTACACGTTTAGAAACCGATTCCCAGAGTCAGAAGCTCAAGGGTTTAGAGGTCCTGCAGCTTGAGTTTATAATTGAGATTGACACGTCAATGAGGAGATCGCTACACTGATGTAACTTTCCTCAGGGCTGATGTTAAATCAAGCTCCCATCTTCCTGGTTCTGTGGTTCAGGTGGAAGTTGCAGATTTATTACACTCACAGAATTGCCATGGTACAGAAAGAGGCCATTCAGTCCATCGAATTTGCAAAAACTCTCCAACAGAGCATCTTATCCTGGTCCTATCTCTATAATTCCACATATTTATCATGCTAATCATCCTAATTTACACATCTTGAATGGAACACGCAGGGGCAATTTAGCATGGCCAATCCATCTAACTTGCAAATCTATGGACTGCGGGAGGAAACTGGAGCACTCGGAGGAAACCCATCCCTTGGTACCATTTGATGTGGAGCCGCTTTCTTTCTGAGTACAATGGCTAACATTCTTTCCTCCAGTAGCAACAACCTAAAAGGAATTCACCAACCTTTGCATTGATGTATTTGATTGGATCCTGCTCTGTAGCAGTCAGCAGCTATATTCACTGATATAACAGGAGACAGAGTATTCTTCCTGACTCACATTCGGGTGTGGATAAAGCTCTTCACTTACTTTCTGGCTGGTGGTTCATTTACGATGCTGTGGCTTCGCTCCCTTCCACCCAAAGTAAACTGACCACAGCACACATAACCAATACTGCTTCAGACATCAGTGAAATAACATGCACCAAAACATGGATGGAACACCATGGCAGGTAAGCATCCTAACTGCCTACAAGCCTTTCTAACCCAATATGGTAAGTGGCCTGGTGTGAGAGAGACCCATCTCATCCCTCCTACCACTGGATCACTGCCACATAGGGACCCCAATGTTATGTTTTCTTGCCCAAGAAACATGCTGCTGAACAATCAAATTTCTAGGCTGTGTCCTTTTATTTGTTTTAAGTAAAATAAGTACCTCAGCTCAGGACTGGCACCAGAAGGTAGATTGTGGTGTTTGCAGGATGTGGATATCGCTGGCAAGGCTAACATATTTGTTGCCCATCCCTAATTCTCCTTGAGAGGGTGATGGTAAACCCCCTTTCTCAACTGCTACAAACCAACTGGCATAGCTACACCCACAGCGCATTTAGGAAGGGAGTTCCAGGGATTTGTGCCAGCAGCAGTAAAGGAATAGCGATATATTTCCAAGTCAGGACAGTGAGCGATTTGAAAAAGAATTTGCAGGTCGTGCTGTTCCCAGGTAGGTACTGCCCTTGTCCTTATAGGTGGAAATAATTGTAGATTTGTCAAAGAAGGCTTGGTGAGTTGGCGCAGTGATTCCTGTAGATGGTATATGCGTCTGTCACTGTGTGTTGGTGACAGGGGGAGTGAATGCGGAAAATGGTGAATAGCGCTCCAATGAAGCAAGCTGCTTTGTCCTGGACGGTATCCAACTTCTTGAGTGTTGTTAGAGCTGCACTCATCCAGGCATTGCACTCTTGACTTATGCCTTGCAGATGTTAGACTGACTTTGGGGAGTCAGGAAGTGAGTTACTCACCGCAGAATTCCCAGCTCCTGACTCTGCTTTTTAAGCCACAGGGCAGGATTTTCTGGTTGCAATTGCCCCCAATTCTGGAAAAGCCTGCCCGAAGTCAATGGACCTTTGCATGACCCGCCTCCTGCCTGCTACAATTTTTGTGGCAGACGAGATTGGAAAATCCCTCCCACAGTATTTATCTGGCACGTGGGGTAAAGTTTCTGGTCAGTGACAACCCCCAGGATGTTGATGGTGTGCAATACATATTTTTCATCTCTTATTTGATTTGATTTTGATTTGATTTATTATTGTCACACGTATTAGAATACAATGAAAAGTATTGTTTCTTGCATGCTCTACAAACAAAGCATTCCATTCATAGAAAAGGAAGTAAGTACAGAATGTACTGTTACAGTCATAGCCAGGATGTGCAGAAAGATTAACTTCATACAAGGTACATCCATAAAAACAACAAGGTTATGATGCCCCTGTATAAGGTGTTGGTGAGGCCACAGCTGGAGTACTGTGTACAGTTTTGGTCTCTTGACTTAAGAAAGGATATACTGGCACTGGAGTGTGTGCAGAGGGGATTCACTACGTTCATTCCAGAGCTAGAGGTTTGGTTTATGAGGAGAGACTGAATAGACTGGGGCTGCACTCATTGGAATTCAGAAGAATGAGGGAAGGTCTTGTAGAATTGCATAAGATTATGAAGGGAACACTTAAGGTAGAAGCAAGGAAGTTGTTTCCACTGGCGAGTGAAATGATAACTAGGGGGGCATGGCCTCAAAATAAGGGGAAGCAGATTTAGGACTGAGTTGAGGAGGATCTTCTTCACACAAAGGGTTGTGAATCTGTGGAATTCTCTGCCTAGTGAAGTAGTTGAGGCTCCTTCATTGAATGTTTTTAAGGCAAGGATAGATAAATTTTTGAACATCAAAGGAATTAAGGGTTATAGTGAGTGGGCAGGTAAGTGAGCTGAGTCCATACAAAGGCGCCAGATGGCTGACTCCTGCTCCTACTTCTTATGTTCTCATTCAAAATTCTGACAGCGGCAGGGAAGAAGCGGTTCTTGAGTGGGTTGGTATGTGACCTCAGACATTTGTACCTTTTTCTCGACTGAGGAAGAGAGAATGTGTGGGATTCTCAATTTTGCTCGCTGTTTTGCCGAGGCAGCGTGAATGGATGGGAGGCTGGTTTGTGTGATGGATTGGATTACATTCACGACCTTTTGTACTTCCTTGTCATCTTGGGCCAAGCAGGAGCGATACCAGAAAGAATGCTGTCTCTGATATTTTTATTTGATATTTGCAGTGAGTTTGGTGATTTTTGAGGGACTTTACAAAATGCCTCATCCTAATAACATCACAAAGCAGTCATTTTCGCTGATAATCCTTGGATACATAAGCAATTTTTGCCAGCCAATCGTTTATTTAATTCATCAACATTGTGATTCAGGGCAAGATTGGTATGTGTGACTGTAGTGAAATAAACTCAGGAATACAGCCCAGCAAAATGATCTGGAGATTAAAAAGAAAAGCTTGAAGGTAGAGAGAAAAATTGCCAGGGTGGCACAAAGCTTGCAAGAGGAAATATAAGAATTGGATGGAATGCCTAACAAGCAGAAATCATCATCTGAATTATTGAAGGTGACCTGTGTAAAGGGTCTTTCATTAAACATATTTTTGCTGTGATGTTGTCTTGATCTGTTTACTTAATTCAGACAGATTCATGTCTCACGCATAAACAATCACGTTATCCAGGAAACCGCAGCATGTGAAGGAAAGCTCGTCAGACTCCTTATTCAGCAAAACAACACTGCTAATTAATGAAACATATTCTCAGAAACACTAAAAATCAGGAGTTTTGTCTTTACTGCAGCAGGAAAATTACAACATATAGCTTTCATATAGCGCTTGAACATAATGAACACCCCCCACCCACCGCCTTCCCCACCCATCCACCCCAGACATTCACAGGAGCATTTGACACCAAAATCACTTAAGCCAAGATGTTAGAAGAGGTGACCAAAACCTGACCAAAGTGGAAAGTTTCAATGAACAGCTGAAAGGAGCAGAGGGCTGTGCGGAAAGGTTTAGGATGGGACTTCCGGTCCGCAGTGGTTGAAAGCGGTGTGACATTGTAAATTTGGAATGCTCAGGGTGTCCCATCACTGGATGAATGGGACTCAGGAGGATTACAGGACAGGAGAAGGTGACAGAGGATGGGAGAGATGTGACCAAAGAGGGAAATGAAAACATGGTGGGAGGAATCGTCGAAAAAAAATGGCATACACTGGAATCCCCACTACCCCACCAATAATATGTGGCATTCATGGTGAAAAGGGTAGAGTTCCATTCTACAGGAAGAGGTTGGAGAGTCTGGTGACACATAGTGAGGTGGTGATAGGAGTAATTATCTTTTCAATGGACACAGTTTATTCTGGGTAACGATATGGATCACAGGTAATAGTAACTGACTTTTGTGGTTGGAAAGACAATGGAAAAATCAGACAAATGAGCTGTTAAAGGAAGCAGATCCTGGATTTTTGCTGACTGCATGGTAACAAGATCACAAGGCCTTAGGTTGGGACAGGAGGAGGAAAAATAAAGTAATAAAGATCTGGCATCTTTCAGTTATCAGAAACAATCTTTGCCCAGATGGTTGATAAAGAACAGGACAGGATAGACAATGAAGTGAATACCTTTCATCCACAAAAGCTGATGTAATTACAACTGAAAGGTGTAGAGAGTTGTATCAGAAAGTATACTTTGAAGAAGAATCTGGGTGTATACCAGAATGCTATTGCATTAAAAATGATTCTGGTATACACTCAGATTCATGATCTCATTAATACTTTTTAAATTAAGGGCATAAATAACCATCTTATAAACGTTATAATTTAGCACATTACTACAACACAAATAAGCTACAGTTTTTTTTTAACTGAGCCAGTCTGCAGTAAATGCAGAAACAGATATTGTCACATTTTATGTTGAATTATTTTCAGTGAACTGTTCCTTTCTGTAACTAATATAGAAAGGAAAAATTTGTTGATAGCATTGGCAAATTTTCCCCCCAAGACCAGAGTAGAAGCATTGCCCTACTATAGACAAAATAGAAGAACAATGACGCAGAGTAAGATCAGTTTGATGAAACTGTGCCATCATTCCAAATGAACTGCTGGAATAATGAATCAATGCAGCTTACAGAGACATGGATATCCAGAGAACCAGTACTGTTCATAGCTGATGTTCAAGATGGTTTTCGCAACAGCTGTCACAATAATCACTAAAACCACAATTACAACAAATCTTGTTACCACAGAAGACAATCTATAATATATCTTTGCCCATGAACATGCAGAAAATGATGAGCTTGACTTTATTTTATTAGTGTCACAAGTAAAACTTGCATTAACACCACAATGAAGTTATTGTGAAAATCTCTAGTCGCCACACTCCGGTGTCTGTTCAGGTACACTGAGATAGAATTTTGCATGGTCAATGCACCTAATAGCACATCTTTTGGACGGTGGGAAGAAACCGGAGCACCCAAAAGAAGCCCAAGCAGACACAGGGAGAATGTACAGTCTCCGCACAGACAGTGACCCAAGGCCAGAATCAAACCCAGGTCCCTGGCACTGTGAGGCAGCAGTTCTAACCACTGTCCCACCATACTGCCCTTGATGAAGTTCATCCAGAAAAAAACTACATTGGCATAGACAGACATGCAATTACAGACTCTGGAGCAAATTTTGTGTTGTACTATTTCGCTATAGAAAGAAGAGCTGGACTACCTGTGATCTTAGTGTACCTTTAAGTTTTTCTTTTAATCGTGGTCGCAGCCTTGGGTAATGTCATTGCTGAAAAGAGAAAAACAAACTGTGGGCAGGTCAGGTGGCAAGGGATTTTCAGTTTTCAGTTTTATTGTGGGGCTGCAGTGTTACAGGTTGCCTTAGAAGCAAGCCGGAATAGAAGTCACTCCCTCTCTCTGAAAACTTTACCAGTTAGCTGAAAAAAAATGTTTGTTACCATTCTGCAGTCTTTCTGGTGCTTTGGGAAGCTGTCTTGTCTTCAAAGAGTTTGGAGTGAATCTAGAGAACTGCAGACTTCAACTAATGGGCTCAAATTTCCATTAGTCATGTGAGCATTAGTCTATGTTAAACCTGTGAAAAGGGTCTTTTGTCTCTGGGGCGGGGGGTCTTGATTTTGATTAGAACGGCCCATGTAGATATATTCATTAAGGGTTATACATTACACTGGTTATTTTGTTTCTTGTTTGCAATTGATAAAAGTTCTTGCTAATTTTCTTATTATGCATGTTAACTATATTCTTAAATAAACTTTGTTTGATTAAAAAAAAACTCCTTAGTAAGCCATTTGAAGCATATCTGAAATGAAACTGCCATGCTTATCCTAGCCAAATACAAGATGCAAAACTTATGGATCAGGCAGGCTTCATAAACCTTTGGAGTTTCTCACTTCAACTGTAGCATACATGATAGGAACTCAGATCAGTTAACAAGAAACGTTACAAGGATAAAATGGCCCTTCTGGGTAGTCCTGAACACACATATGAAGTTGAGAAAGTATGCAAAGGCATAGGTTCTCTTTGACAAAGTCTGAAAAATATTATATTGGTTTGATCTTTTGGTTGTAGGAAAATCTTAATAACCAGTTGGACTAATGTACATTAAAAGTAAATCCAAAAGGTTTGTGCTAGTTTACATTCAGCTTAAAGTTTTATCTTCTGTCCAGCTCTCTAAGAACACCATCAGAATTGGTTTATAAGCATGACAAAGAAATCGGGCTCAGACTCAAACTCAGCACAAGATCATGAACAGAAGGAAGCTTCTGAAAAGTAATGAAGAAGCAGCTGAACAACAGCAGCATGTTAAGAAAAACAGAAAAGAGACATGATTTTTTTAAAAGTCATTCATGGGACATGGGTAGGGCTGCCTCCCAGATTTTATTGCCCATTCCCAGTTGCCCTTGAAGTGAGTGGCTTGCTGGGCCATTTCAGAGGGCAGTTGAGAATTGCTGCGACTCTGGAGTCACATATAGACCAGACCAGGTAAGGTCAGCAGATTTCCTTCCCTAAAGGACATTAGTGAACCAGATATTTTTTATCCAACATTTATCAATGATTTCATGGTCATCAGTAGATGCTAAATTCCAGATATTTTTTACTGAATTAAAATTCTACCACCTGCAGTGGCAGAATTCAAACCCAGGTCCCCAGAACATTTGCTAAATGTCTGGATTAATAGTCTAGCGATAATACCACTATGCCATCATCTCCCTTGAGATTGTAGATGCTTCATCACAACTTTGATAAAAGAAGAAGGAATGTTCAATGTTGGAAGTGAAGGACTCAACTTGACGATACTACTGTTATATTTGCATGCTTACATTTAATTATACATATATTTATTTACATACATTATAGAATGTTAATAAAATGAAAACTAGAAGTTTTGAAAAATTAAGTTTTTTTTGATATTGTTGGCTCATTTATAAAATGGAGAGGTGAAATGATACTGTTCCTTTTAAGAAATATGTCAATATCTTGTAAGAAGTGTTGTTTGGATGCAAGAAGTTACTTTGACTGGAAAAAAAATGTAGTTCCATGCTGAGCTTGAAGGATTATAATTCATTTTAGCTAATGATGTGTTTGTGTAAAAAGGATTAACGTATTTGTGTTTACTTAGATTTTCTGATCCTACTTGGGATTGTTCTCCTGGAAATACCCAGGCTGAGGGGTGATCTGATAGAAGTTTATAAAATTATATATATATATTGTGGCAGAAAGGACAATTACAAGGGGCACCAATTCAAAATAAGGGGGGAAAGGTTCAGTGGAGATGCGTGGGGAAAGGTTTTTATACAGAGGGTGGTAAGTGCCTGGAATGCACTGACAAGTGAGATAGTTGAAGTAGATATGTTAATGATATTTAACTCTTATCTGGATAGACACATGGACAGATGGGGAATAGAGGGTTATAAGCGATTGGTCCAAATAGGACAACATGATCTTTTGGAAGACTGAAGGGGCTGTTTATGTGCTGCAATGTTCTCTGTTCTTTGTTTTTCTTGGGGTTTCAGAGTTGAGTTTTGATTGGATTGATTGCCAGAGACACAGTCATGTGCTAATGGGAGGAGCAAAGCTTGTAGGGAACAGACCCAGTTTCTCTTTCATTTTTTTTAAGAAAAGCAAGCAGTTAGCTGTTTGGTTCTAAAAAACGTAAGTGGGTAGGGCAGGAATGGGAGAAGAAAAAGAAGGCTAAAAACAATAAAAGGCAACAATTATAAATTACATCAGAATAAGGAGGAAAAAATAACCCAGATTGAAACCATTCCCGTGGAGAGATCCAGTTAAAAATATTAATGATGATCTGTGTTACTCAGTGGAAGCAAAGCCCACTTCATATTTCCCCATGGGTCTGTGAAATTCAAGTTTTATTTAAATTTTTCCATTCCTTCGCAGTTGAAGAATTTCAACGTGTTCCACCTCTCAAGCTTCATTTAGCTTTTAAAACAACTCGCTCACAGATCACACCGCACCAGCCCCTGTTAAATGTGTCCACGTATCCAGTCGCGTCCCTCCTTTAACATTATCTGCGGTCTGTCCCCTTCAATTCTAAAGTCATTTACCAAAGGCAAGTGACCTTGAACTACCTCTCAAGGTTTATTGTTTGTGGCAGCCAATATAGAACCAGCTGTCTCTTCTGTTTTAAATGCTAAGTGATGGTGCTGTTGCTCATCTGCTAAAAGCAGCTACTTTATATATATATATATATATATATACATGTATACACACACACCACACACACACACACACACACACAAACACATCTCAACGAGAGCCATGCACACACACTAAAAGCCATTGCATTGCATCTGCTGACCTTGGGAAGACAGGGTTGGTGAGCTCCTTATAGGGCACATGCACCATTCCTAATGTTAGAAAGCACGTTGTTCCAATGGCAGCAGCCAGCAGAAAATTCTTTCCAAATAATGACATTTCGCTTTCAATAATGTCAGCAACGATGGGAAAAAAATTGCAGCAGCCAGGCGTACAACAGCCCTGTTATTTGCCTAAGTGATGTGGAGAGTGGGGAGAGCAGGAGAAGGTGGCAAAGTAATTGCAAACCAAGTCTCAATTAGTGGAGAGAGGTGATACAGCGACCTTCGTTCAATGGATTGGGTGTTCATTGCGATACCGAGGCAAGAGGAAGGTCCTTGGCTTTTGGGGAATGGACTGATTTTGCCTGAGGATACAGCTAAAACAGTGTTGTTGATTGGTAATAGTCTCACCTCTGAATCATATATTTGTGAGTCCAAATTCCACTCCAGGGTTGGAAGACAAAGAAATCAACATTGCAAACAATCAACAGGACTGTGGAAAAGCTGTCGAAAATGATGGCATTTTGGATAATGTGTTAAACCCTACCCTCTCACCAAGACATATATTTTGCATTACAGCCCTTATTGAGGACAACAAGGAGTGTCCAGCCAATTCTTACCGCTCAATCAATCACACAAAAGCAGATGATCTGATCATTATCACAATGCTGTTTGTGAGAGCTTGCTGTACGTGCAATGGCTGCTGCATTTCTTACACATTCAACAGTGACCACAATTCATTAGCTATAAAACATTTTGGCTGTTGTGAAAGGTGCTATCTCATTAGAAGCCTTTATTTGTACCTGAAATCGTTGGCGCTGAAACTAAAACTGTGACTGCACTGCAAAAGTAATGCACTGACTTATACATTCTCAGAGACACCCTGAGATTGTGTTTACTCAAACACTTTCTTTGGAGGGCGTAATCAGTAAACAATTGATGCGGAAGCAGGTGAAAGAAAATATGGAAAAAGTGAACGATTGACTTTAGTTTTGCGTTTCCCCAACAAAGAGTTGGGACAGGCACAGAAGATGGAAGGAGCTCCTTTCATTTTGTGAACTCAATTTTTGTAGTTTGATCACAACTCTGTGTTGAATATTAATCGACAATAAGGGCGTTGCAATTTTTTCTGGTGCTAGAACACAGAAGGAGAACTCATCCTGCAACTAACGTCATTACATCAGATGATCTTATCATTATTGCAGTGCCGTCTGGGCAGTTTGCAAGGTGAAAATTGGTTGCCATTTGTCCTACCTGACCAAAATGACTACACTTTAAAAATCTTTCATTGGTTGCAAATACTTCTGAACATCTTAAGATTGTGAAAGACACAATGGGTGAGCAGTGCAGTGGGTTGGGAGAATCGTCCCCAATATAAATACTTACTTACTTACAATATAAATATGCACATTTCCAAGATTACATGACTGTCTGATAGTCAAGAAAGCAACCAGTTATGCACCTTACTTGAAATCTTGTTGAGAGAAAGTTCTTGGCTTTATAGACCTCAGAAGGCCATTGGTCAAATCGCAGTGGAGTGAAGATTTGACAAGAACCACTTGCTGTAACAATCTATCACAGAACAGCAATGTGGAGATGAAAAGCTTGTCTCAATATTGCTGACCATCGTCAACTGGTGTAAAAATCAATCTGGTTCACTCATTCTCTTTAAGGAAGGAAATCTGCCATCCTTACCCAGTCTGGTCTACATGTGACTGGAGACCCGTACAAAGCTACACATTCCAAGGGGAATCAAGGATGGGCAGCAATTGCTGACCTTGTAAGTGACAACCACTTCCCTTAAAAAATAAATTAAAAGAAAACATAGAAGCATCTAATTGTTACTGTGAAGAAGAAGGTTATTCTGTCTGTCATGCCTGTATGGCTTACTACAAGAGCAACTCAGTTCACCCGATTCTCCCCATAGCCCTGCAAACTGTCGCTGCTCAGATGATTATCTAATTCTCCTTTGGAAGCCATGTTTGAGTCTGCCTCCATCTCGCACTCAGACAACCTATTCCATGTCATTACCGCTCATTGTGTGAAAACCGTTTTTCTCTTTATTGCCTTGAAGCGTTTTGATATTCACATTATACCAATGATTTCTCAAGCATTCCGTCAACAGGGACAGTTTCTCCCTGCTCTGTTCAGACACCTCACGATTTTGAACAGCTCGGTCAAATCTCCTCTCAGCCATTATTCCATTCTGTCCAAATAACTAACGTCCCTCATCCTGAGAATCATTCTCATCGATATTTTCTGCATAGTCTCTAATGCCCTCACATCCTTCTTAAATTTTTTTGAACAGAAATGGACTCAGTACTGAAGGTGAGGTCAAACCTCTGTGAAGGTCCGCCGTCACTTCGTTGCTTTTCTATTCTATGCTCCTGTCTTTGAAATTGGTTTTATTTACCACTTCCTAACATGTCCTTCAATCATCTGTGTACATATATTTCCAACTCACTCTGCTCCTGCACCCCTTTTGAATTAAATCTTTTCTTCTGTCCTTTACACCAGTATACACCCTAAAGAGGTTTATCACTAAGCTCCTTGCCGTTTTGTAAAAACATTTCCAAGTCATAGAATGATAGAATCTATGGCACAGAGACAGCCCTTGGGCCCAAACTGGTCCATGTCAACCAAAATGCCCATCTAAGTGAACCCCATTTGTCTGCATTTGGTCCATATCCCTCTAAACCTTTCCTATCCCTGTATCTGTCCAAATGTCTTTTAAATGTTGTCAATGTCCCTGTCTCAAACACTTCCTCTGACAGTTCATTCCACATACGTACCCCCCTCTAGGTAAAAAAGATTTCCCTCACATTCCCATTAATTCTTTCCCTTCTTAACTTAAACCTCTGCCCTCTAGTTCTCAATTCCCCAACCCTCGGAAAAAGACTGAGTGCATTCACCCTATCCATGCCTCTTATGATCTTATACATCTCTATAAGGTCATCCCTCAGTCTCCCTATGCTGCAAAGGAAAAGATGGTTGCGTTGTGCGTAAATGTTGAAACTGTAAATCTGTATACGCTTCCACTTAGTCTGGGAAACAGTCATTCACCACTGCTCTCTCACTCCAGCCATTCAGCCTATTTCATATGAATGCTGCAACTTCCCCTTTTATTCCATGACATTTAAGTTTACCAACAAGTCCATTAAGCGATACTTTATTAAATACCTCTCAGAAGTCCATATACACTACCTCAAGCACATTCACATCAACAACTTATCAACTCTCTTCACAAAAAATAACTAAGTCTAACTCATTAAATATGGTTTGCCTTTGACAAATTTGCATTGGCTTTCCTAAATCAATCTATATTTGTCCAAGAGATTGTAAGTTTTGTTCTGTATTATCATTTCTAAAAGCTTCTTACCAGTGAGGGTAAATTGACTGGCTTATAGTTTCTGAGCTCTGAGCATTGATTTTCAGACAGGGGTTTAATATGGGAAATTTTCTCGTCTTCTGACCTCACCCCACATCTCAGGATGATTTGGGCTAATTTGTTCTGAATGAATTCACAGCGTACAGGTGTCACACCAACAAGGCCAGCATTGATTGGGCATCTCTAATTGCCCTTGAGAAAATGGTAGTGACACTTGATGGAATAACTTGGTCATTTATGACGGCAGTGAAGAGCCAACCACCTTGTTTTGGGTCTGGAGTTATATACAGTTTAGACCAGATTACTATTGTGTGTCTACAATAATATAAAACACCTCAGAGCTAGGTAAACATGGTGTTGATTCATTTATCTCTACTTTGCATATAACAACGTACATACATGGATAATACATACATGCATGGACAACGCTGTGACATAGTAGTTAACACTGCTGCCTCACAACTCCAGGGATCTGGGTTTGATTCCTGGCTTGTATCACTGTCTGTGCAGAGTCTGCATGTTCTCCCCACGTCTGTATAAGTTTCTTCTGGGTGCTCCAATTCTCTCCCAAGAGATGTGCAGGTTAACTTCATTGGACATTTTAAATTGCCCCTTAATGTCCTGGAATGTGTCAGTTAGAAGGATTAGCAGGGTACATATGTGGCATTACGGGGATAGGGTCTGGGTGTGAATGTTGCTGGCGCAGGCTTGATAGGCCAAATGGCCTCCTTCTGCACTTTAGGGGTTCTATGATAATAAGCTTGACAATATCAGAGCTACATTGTGTTCCGCTCAACAGAAAACTAAACTAAAACTGGATGCATGCTACATTTCCCTTTTGGTGATATCATGCTGCGATCCCTTAAAGATATATTACAGCAGTAAGAGTGGCTGATTTCTTTCCCTAAAGAACATTAAGAAGTTGGATGGAATTTAATGATAATCCAGTTGTTATTATTACTGAGATTAAACTTTTATTCCAGAGCTACTTATAACTGAATTTAAATTTATACATGGCAGGATTTGAATTTCTGACGGGATCATTAGTCCAGCTCTCCGGATTATTAGCTCAGTAGAATAACCATTATGCTGCTGTACACCTAAACTTCAACTTCATTACGAGGAGATCACATCCAATTTGAATCCTTGCTAAGCCTTCTTGAAAGCTGGTGTAAAGTTTTGAAATTCCCAAGAGCTTCCTGCTTGCATTTCTCCATGTAAAAAACACTGGGGTAATGTTGGTTTTATCTGATCGTGTGCGATGGACATTATTGGATCCATCAGTCAATATACATCACTCCTGGTTTCATTTCCATTCATTTCAATGTATAACTAATGAGTGGTTGATCTCATCTTGCTCATGATGTGCTATCACTTAAAGTCAAAATTACTTCCCTTATATATGAAGTAGGCATTTAGCCTCTACAAAGTGATGACAAAGAACCCCATCGCTGATTCCCAGATGTTTAAATTCCTTGTTTGTGTCATCTAATTGCTACTAATTGATTTGCCTAGTTTGCTTCTACTGTTTTTATCATAAAATCATGGAACTTTACAGTGCAGAAGGAGACCATTTGGTCCATTAAGTCTGCACTGACCACAATCCCAGCCAGGCCCTATTCCCACAACCATATGCATCTACCTTAGCTATTACCCTGAAACTAAGGGCAATTTAACATGACCAGTCCACCAAAACTGTACATCTTTTGGACTTTGGGAGGAAATCAGAGCACCAGAGGAAACACATGGAGACACCCAAGCCTGGAACTGAACCTGGGTCCTGGCGCTGTGAGGCAGCGGTGCTAATCACTGTGCCACCGGGCTGTTCTGTCCTACAGGGAGGGTGTTGGCCTCCCACTAAGTTCTTCAGCCATTCCAAATACAGAGATTTGTTTGGGAAAAAAGCATTTTTCCAATAATAGAGGAGGTGATCCCGTTTTGGAAACAGCTCAAAAAACTGAACACATTGACTTATTATTCTCGGAGTGAAGAAATTATTCTCTGTGAATTGCACTTCCAAGATATAGAGATGCCAGTGTTGGACTGGGGTAAACACTGTAAGAAGTCTCACAACACTAGGTTAGAGTCCAACTCTAACCTGATGTTGAGAGACTTAGTGTTGCACTGTCAAGCAGCAATTACACAGCATCACATCAAATTTACAACATAGAAACTGACCTCTGGCCCAGTTGGTCAATGTTCACATTAATGCTGCAGCGGAGCTTCTTCCTACTCCTCTTAATCTATCAACATGGCCTTTTATTTTGTTTTATTCATTCGTAAGACATTAGTGTCACTAGCTGGCCAGCATTTATTGCCCATGAGAAGGTGATGATGAGCTGCCTTCTCGAATCGCTACAGTCCATGTTCTGTGGATTGACCCACAATGCCGTTAGTGAGGGAAATCCAGGATTTTGACCCAGTGACTGTGAAGGAATAGTGATACATTTCAAAGTCAAGATGATGAGCGGTTTGAAGGGGAACTTGCAGGCAGTGATGTTTCTATGTACCTCCTGTTCTTGTCCTTCTAGATGTAAGTGGTCATGAGTTTGGAAGGTGTTATCGAAAGATCTTTGGTGAATTACTGCAGTGTACCTTGTAATAATATGTACTATCAGTTGTGGAGGGAGTGGATGTTTGTGGATGAGGTGCTTTGTCCTGGATAGTGTCAAGCTTTTGAAATGTTGTTGAAGCTACACCCATCCAGACAAGTGGGGAGTATTCCATAACACTGCTAATATATGCCTTGCAGATGGCGGGCAGGCTTTGGAAATCCAGGAGGTGATTTACTAACCACAGTATTCCTAGCCTCTGACATCCCTTGTCATCTCCTCTTCTGCTTCGAAACCAGTTGGATTTTTGGTCAATGGTAATCCCAAGGATGTTGACAGTGGGGGATTCAGTGATGGCAACACCATTGAATGTCAAGAGGCAATGGTTAGAGTGTCTCTTATTGGTGATGGTCATTGCCTGATATTTGTATGGTGCAAATGTTATCTGGCACTTGTCAGCCCAAGCCTGAATATTGTCCAGATCTTGTTGCTTTTGAACATGGCCTGTTTCAGTATCCGAGGAATCGTGAATAGTGCTGAACATTGTGCAATCATCACCAACCATCCCCCTTCTAACATTATGATGGGGGGAAAGTCATTGACGAAGCAGCTGAAGACAGTTGGGCTTAGGACACTACCCTGAAGCACTCCTGCAGAGACATCCTAGAACTGAGATGATTGACTCTCCACAGCCACAACCATCTCCCTATGTGCCAGGTATGACTCCAATCCATGTAGAGTTTGCCCCAATACCCATTGATTCCAGTTTTGCTATTCCTTGTTCCTTCATGCACTTATTTATTTCCCCTGAAATGCATCTATGCTATTCAGCTCAGATATTCCATGTGATAATAAATTCCATGTTCTATCCACAATAAAATGAACAATTGCACTGGGGAGACGGTGGCACAGAGATATTGTTGCTGGGAGATAGTAATTCAGAGACATCTGTGGACTCAGGTTTGAAACTCACCAATGTAGATGATGAAATTTGAATCCAGTAAAAATCTGGAATTAAAAGTGTAATTAATTGCTATAAAAATACATCAGGTTTAGGAAAAGTGTAATGCCCTCATTATACTAGGAGATGTGGACTTTATACAAAATGAAAAGATGTGGTTGGAAACAATTTAACAACACCAGATTTGTCCAAACTGAAACTAAAACAACAACCTGTGCAACACCCTAATAACATCACCATCAAATCATGTGATGTGCTCTTAAAGCAATCTATAACCACGGAAATGTATAACTGAAGAACAACTGTCATCCTTACCTGGTCTGACCCATATGCGACTCCAGATCCACAGCTGTGTGGTTGACTCTTGAATGTCCTCAGAGATGGGCAATAAATGCTGGCCCAGTCAGTGATACCCAAATTCCAGGAATTAATGATAAAGAAAAATGGTTTTTGATGGCTGCAGTCATCTGGAGGAATGTTGGTTAGAATGCTGGGAGAATGTAGTACTTTCAGAAAAAAAAAGGCCATGGGCTCTTCTGGGATGAATTCACCTATCCCACAGTTCCAGCTTCAAAGTGAGGCTGGGTCAATGAAATGAGCTGCCCCTCTTGTTAACAATCATCAGCTCATGAGAGACTGAATAGACTGGAACGAAACTCACCAGAATTCAGAAGAATAAGGGGAGATCTTATGGAAACGTGTAAAATTATGAAGGCAGTAGATAAGATAGAAGCAAGGAAGTTGTTTTCACCAGCAGGGGAAACTAGAACTTGCGGGCATAGCCTCAAAATAAGGGGAAGCACATTTAGGACTGAGTTGAGGAGGAACTTGTTCACACAAAGGGTTGTGAATCTTTGGAATTCCCTGTCCAGTGAAGCAGTTGAGGCTACCTCATTGAATGTTTTTAAGGCAAGGATGGATACATTTCTGAACAGTAAAAGAATTAAAAGTTATGGTGAATGGGAGGGTAAGTGGAGCTGACTCCATGAAAAGATCAGCCATGATCTTTTTGAATGGTGGAACAGACTCGAGGGGCCAGATGTCTTACTCCTGCTCCTAGTTCTTATATTCTTAATATCTAAAGTTTCCATGTTTGCCATCAACAATTTGATCTTTTGAGATTTCTCATGTTGTATAATAAGTTCTCCACTGACTTATTGGCAGCAATTATTTTTTGAAAGGAAAATTTAGTTCATACCTGGACAAACAATATCAAGTCTATGATATTTCTCGATTGAATTTTCTTTTCTCTTTTGATCTGTAGTTTGCTTCAACACTGATTTATTTTAAAATATTGGGTTTCATTCCTCGAACTGTAATTGTGTTCCCAACGTAAATCTGAACCGCGTAAACAGATTGGGCAAATTAGTAATGCACCTCCCAGGAATGGGCTGTGAGATTTTCGTAACAATGATTTCCAAAAATGATACATGATCGGAAATTTGCATGCTTTTCAAAATTGCCAACAAAAATCAGATTTTACGGGGGTGGGGGAAGTGCTCGTTGAGCTGGCTGCCTCTTGGGTTCCCAGTGATGGAAGATTCTTCATGTAAGAACCATTATTATTCATTATACTCCTAGTATAATGAGGGCATTACACTTTTCCTAAACCTGATGTATTTTTATGGCAATTAATTACACTTTTAATTCCAGATTTTTACTGGATTCAAATCTTCTCTTTTAATGGAAAGCAACGTTGTGGCAAGGGCAGAGGAAGTGATTTAAGAAGAGAAAAAAACAGACATTGTATGTGAGTGATATTGTAAAGGCCAATTTTGCACTTTGCAGATGGATCACAAGATGAGATGTCAGTCTGAGCACCTGTCTCCTGATTTGCCCGTGAACTGAAGAACAAATTCATCAATCATACACTCGCAGCAGGATGCAGGCTGAAATCTCCCTGATACTAAAGGGCAATTAAGCATGGCAAATCCACCTAACCTGCACATCTTTAGACTGAGAAGAAACTGGAGCACCTGGAGGAAACCCACACAGAGATGGGGTGAATGTGCAAACTTTACACAGTCAGCTGAGTTGATAAGATGTTGAGAGGTATTGAGCGAGTGGATTCTCAAAGGTTTTATCCCAGGCCTGAAATGGCTGCCATAAGAGGACACAGGTTTAGGGTGCTGGGAAGTAGGTACAGAGGGAATGTCAGGGGTAAGTTTTTCACTCAGAGTATGGTAGGTGTTTGGGATCGGCTACAGGTAGTGGTGGTGGTGGAGAGGATTCAATAGGGTCTTTTAAGAGACTTTTGAATGAGTACATGGGACTTTGTAAGATAGAGGATTATAGGCAAGCCCAGTCAGTAGGGATATGTCTGGTGCAACTTGTGGGCTGAAGTTTTTGCTGAACTTGTGCTGTAGTTTTTCTATGTTCTATAGTCACCCAAGGCTGGAACTAAACCTGGGTCCTTGACACTGTGAGCCAGTAGTACTCGCTCCTGCCATGTCAGATCAGCCTTTCTCTTTATAGTTTGCATTTCTTTTTCGTACATTATAGAATCCCACAGCACAGCAGGAGGATGCTTGGCCCATCGAGTCTGCACCAACTCTCCAACACAGCATCTGACCCAGTCCCATCCCACTGTAACCCCACTAATCCTCCTAACCCCTGACACTAGGGCAATTTAACACACCCAATGCACCTATCCTGCACATCTTTGGACTGTGTGGAAGGAAACTGGAACACCTGGAGGAAACCCATACAGATATCAGAAGAATGTACAAAATCCATGCAAACAGTGACCCAAGGCCGGAATTGAACCCGGGTACTGGTGCTATGAGGCAGCAATGCTAACCACTGTGCTACCATGCGCGCAAAAGCTTTTCAATATGTTATTTTTTTACTTGCTCAGAATCTGACAAACCTAGTCCGACTAACAAATGGTATCGCACAGAATCATTTTCGATAATTTAAAATCGAGTTACTCATAGGCAGGTGGTGGATTAACACCGTGATTTAAAATGACTTCTGTTGTGATTAATCCATTTTAGCCGCAATTAAACTCAGTCAAGTTGCCGCTCCAATATATAAAGATTTTTTTCAGCAAATGTATTGTGAAAAATAATTGTGTTTTAAATTGCTGCCTGATTGGATAAGTTCAGGGCCAATTCTACATTCAGCAAAATACTAATGAATCAGAAGAAAAATATAACAGAAAAAAACCATTCAAAAATGCAGGTGCAATTTGCATCCATATTCCTGATCACAGCTAAAGTGAAGATTGTAGTCCTGACCCAAATAAAGCAATGCAGGATAGGCTGTCACACACATTCTTGCCTTGAATCAGATGTGAGTTCAAGTTCCATGTCAATAACTGAGCACAAATATTTCAAAACCAATAGGCTGACGGTACAGAAGGAATGCTGTCTTATCGTGTCATACCTACCATGCAGAATGAGACCATTCAGCCCATCGAGCCTGCATCAACAACAATCCCACCTAGGCCCTATCCCCATAACCCATGCATTAATTTAGAACTAGGGGCATGACCTCAAAATAAGAGGGAGCAGATTTAGGACCAAGTTGAGGGGAAACTTTTTCACACAAAGGGTTGTGAATCTGTAGAATTCCCTGCCCAGATAAGCAGTTGATGCTACTTCATTGAATGTTTTTAAGGCAAGGATAGACAAATTTTTTGAATAGTAAAAGAATTAAGGGATATGGTGATTGGGTGAGTAAGTGGAGCTGAGTCCACAAAAAGATCAGCCATGATCTTATTGAATGGTAGAGCAGGCTCAAGGGGCCAAATGACTTACTCCTGCTCCTAGTTCTTATATATTTATACTGCTAGATTCCCTGACACTAAGGAGCAATTTTTCAGCATGGCCAATCTACCTAATCCACACATTTTGGATTCTGGGAGAAAACCGGAGCACGCGGAGGAAGCCCATGCAGACATGGGGAGAATGTGCAAACTCCACACAGATACAGTGACTTGAAACCAGAATTGAACCCGGGTCCCTGGCGCTGTGAGGTAGCAGTGCTAATCACTGTGCTGCCGTACTGCTTATTTTGGATTCATCTTACTAAATGATAGGATCTTATCGTACAGAAGAAGGTAATTGTGCTCATCTTGCTGCCAATTAGCCCTTTCTCCTATAGCCCTGCATTTTTTTCCTTTTTAATGATGTATTCAATGCTATTTGGAAAGTTAGAACTGAATCTTCTTCTGTGATTCTTTCAGATCTTATGACACAACTCACTGCAGGAAACAAAATTCTTCCGCTCTGATTCTTCTGCCAATTGCCTTGCGTCTAATGGTAAATTCCATAAAAAGTTTGGAGATCTCTGGATTGTCTGGGCTAACTTTCCTCCTCTGAATAAACAAAGACTAACAACTTCTTTATCTGATTATTTTTTGCATGCACAACCTTATTGCTGCAGACGCTGCCATATTCGCCTACATACCACCAGAACTGCCTGGCAAAGATAACGCAGTGTGTGAAGTACGTTCAAGATGATCCAACCACTGCAACTATTTCTTCCTATTACAAGCAACACTTGGGAGTAGTGTGAAAAGTTCTGGACGGTATATTTTAAAAAGAATGCCGAGTAACTGAACAAAGTGCAATAAAAGTTTTATTAGAACCAATAGGTTATACACAACAAACTGGGAGTCTATTCTATTGAGAACTGACTGTAGGGTGATCTGATAGAGACATTTGACCTTATGAAATTGTTTGATCGGGCATTAATACAGAAAACATTTCCACCATTAGTGGACACCAAAATTAGGGAACTATAATTCACAGTTGTCCCTAATAATTTCATTAAGAAGTCTCACAAGACTCAGCTGATGAAAGAGCTGAAAGTTCATGATTCCAATTAATCCTGCTGGAATTTAACCTCGTGTTGTGAGATTTCTTACCCCCCACTCACCTGATGAAGGAGCAGCACACCGAAAGCTCATGATTCCAAATAAACCTGTTGGACTTTAACCTGGCGTTGTGAAATTTCTTAGCCCTCCACTTACTTAATGAAAATGCAGTGCTCTGAAAGCTCATGATTCCAGATAAATCTGTTGGATTTTAACTTAGTTTTGTGAGATTTCTTAGTCCCCCGCTCACCTGAGGAAAGTGCAGTGCTCAGAAAGCTTGTGATTCCAGATAAATCTGTTGGACTTTAACATAGTGTTGTGAGACTTTTTACTGTGCCCACCCTAGCATCTCCACATCATGCCTAATAACTTCAAGAGTGAGTTCAAGAAAAATAACTTATCCCCAAAAAGGTGCAACACATTTAACCCAGTGGAGAGAATTTTTCCATCCCACCTGCCAAAGGAATTGTAGAGGGTTGGAGGGGGGCAAACCATGAAAAGGTCTTTTGATCTCGAGCGGGATTTTCCAGTTTTGGGTAAATATGGCTGGAAAGTTCCAGCCAGTGTCTCTGCGCCGATTATAAAAGAACCACAAATTTCAGCAGAGATTTGTTAGGCCAAATAGCCTGCCTCATTTCGATTTTTCTCCAGCTCTGAAGAGTCCAATTGGACTTGAATCGTTAACTGTTGGTCTCCGTAGATGCTGCCTTGCCTGCCCAGCTCATGTTGCATTCTCTGTTTTTTATTTCAGACTGCCTCTGTATCGTAAATGATTTGTAATGTGTGTGTAACGTACTGATAGAAATATATAAACAAAAGGGAGAGAGAGAGACTATTGTGTGGCAGATCAACAGCAAACAGAATATCATTTCACAGGGGAAGGCCTGCACAAATTTAACTCTACACCTTCTATGTTAATCCACTGTTGAACCCGGGTGATTTTAACACAAAATCTGTGCTATAGTCGACCTCTGTCAGCACCGAGCTTAGTTTCTATAGGGGAACTCTGAGAGGTGTTAAAATTATGAAAGGATTTCCAATGGGTCAATGCATACCTTTGCAGAGGAGCTTAAATCTAGAATTTCAAATAACGAGGCCCAAATTAGTAATTCTGCATTGCATCAACCAGTTAGGTGTGTGAGTCCAAGACACTGAGGCGGGGGGGGGCGGGGGGGGGGGGGGGGGGGAAATCCCATTTCATTCCGAATGCCCACATTTGGCCCACAGAGTAAACTGTTGGTCAGGGCAAGACCCCACAAAAATAAAACGGTATTACTCAAGGGAATTCATAGTCATGAATGTCACCAAACCATTTTAGGTATAGGAGAAAGCCTGGGGGGATGCTGGTGTTACTGTAACATCGCTAGACTAGGAATCCAAAAAAGCAGGCTTTTCGCTGTGTCAAATCCCAGTGGTGGAATTTAATTCAATCAATAAATCTGAAATTGAAAGCTAGTCTCAGTAAAGGTCACCACGAAATGATCATTGATTAGTAAAAAGAAACAATTTTTAAAAAATGGTTGATTTAGTAGGAAATCTACTGTCCTTACCAGATCTGTTCTACATGTGAGTCCAAATCCACAACAAAGTGGTCAACTCCTAACTGCCTTCTGAAATGTTTGAGCAAGTCACTCAATAGACTAAATGCACGTATTTTCTATATTTTTTTCTGCTTCCATTCACAGATAATTTGAGAAATCAGCCTTGGGTAAGAGACGCTGGCCTAGCCAGTGATGCCTACATCCTACTAGAGTTTTTAAAAATCACATTCCAGTTTGATTCTGTTTCTCATCTGAAGTAGATTGGAAGGCTTGCCTGTCTACTCCTCTGGTAATCATGATACATTGCCTGGGAGTCAGTGAGAATGGAGTTTTGTGGATGAAGTTTGAGATAAGTTCCAGTTATTTGAATGTAGACCACATCCTCAAAGGTGCCCCATCAGGTCAACCACTTTTGATTTATCACACTCAAACTGGCCTTTTAAAGTTTAATCATATCCTCACCAATCAATGGCCATATTGGATGCACTAATTCAGCCTATACAGCCCTGATGTTGCTTGGCATTGGTCTGGATTTTGAGGGTGTTCGTTTCAGATCTCCCACTCAAGGCAGTTGCAGATACTTCATCATGAAACAATGACAGGATAGTGATGAAGTTTCTTAGATATTTTGGATGGAAACAAATATTTGACAACAAAAATGTCCACAAGTCAGCACGGTGACACAGAGGTTGGCACGGCACCAAGAACACTGGTTCAATTCCTGGCTTAGGTCATTGTCTATGCGGAGTCTGCACATTCTCTCTACATTTGCATGGGTTCCCTCCAGGTGCTTTGATTTCCTCCTGTACCCTCTTGTGCAACATAAATTATTGTTTGCTTTGAGATTTAGTATTCTTGTGATTCTGTCCTGATAAGTATAAGAAGAAAAATTTGGACAACATGTCTCCTTTTAGCAATGCTCAAGAGATGATAAAAATGAGAACTCAGCGAATTGAAAGCTAGTGGCATAGGTCAGTAATTGGTTGAGTGAGGCAAGAGGAGGACAATACTGACAATAGAAACATCCTCTTTTCGCAGAAGTAACAAGTTGTACTCCTTCAGAAAACTTGGATGAAGGAATAAAAAGTTTTCTTATCCAAGTTTACAGATAACATTATATTGGCTGCTGTAATAATTAGTATAGATAGATTTGTTCTTTGAGCAAAGAAATTTAGGCAGATTAAATAAATGGATAAAACTGTCAGAGATGGAGGAAAGTGTGGAACTGTGAGGTCACACAGTGGCACATTAGTTAGCATTGCTGACTCACATCACCAGGGACCAGTGTTCAATTCCTGGTTCAGGTCACTGTCTATGTAGAGCCTGCATGTTCTCCCCATGTCGGCATGGTTGAATGATGTGCTGGTTAAGTGCATTGGCCATGCTAAATTTTCCCCACATTGTACCTGAACAGGTGTGGGAATATGGCAAATGAGAGATTTGCACGGTAACTACATTTCAGTTTAATATAAGCCTACTTGTGACACGAACAAATACATTTTAAGCTCCATAGATGTCTTAGTATTGCCCAGTACCATATTCTTGTCCCGCAGTGAAATCTGGACTGTGTATAAGCAGCATATAAGTGCACTGAAGAAATTCCATCAGCAATGTCTCTGCTGCACTGCACCCTCCAGATTCAATGGGAGGACCATTGAATAAATATCCGTGTTCTTTTTGAAACCAGCTTCACAAACATTCAAGCAAAACTCCAAATGCTTCAAAGTTGATGGACTGAATACTGTGCCCAAATGGTTGGAAAGCATTTCCCACATCATGTCCTGTTCACTCAAAAGCCAATGTTCGATGGAAAAAAAATTTAAACACAATCTGAAACTCTTGAACTCATGGCAAGATGACTGGGAAGAGTTTGACATGAACACCAGAAAGCAGTTCATAGAATAAAATCATAGGATCCCTACTGTGCAGAAGGAGGTCGTTCAGCCCATCGAGATTGCAATGATTTACTGACAGGATATCTTATCCAGGCTCTCTCTCCTGCCCTATCCCCATAACCCACACATTCACCATGGCTAAACCATCTAACCTACACATTTTGGGGCCTTAAGGGACAATTTAGCATGGCCAATCCACCTCACCCACACATCTTTTGACTGGAGGAGGAAACCACAACTTTCGGAGGAAACCAACACAGATATATCATGAACTTGCAAACTCCAAATCGACATTTCCTGGCGCTGTGAAGCATTTTGCCGAGTGTACGAGTTTGAGTCACAACACCTTCATGATGATGCTGAGTAGCAGCATAGAGGAAAAATCCATTTACCTGATGGAGTGTCCTACTCTGCTCAAATAAAAATCCACTTTCAAAGAATCATGGCAAAAACTTACAAGTCTGAGTGGACATCATCCTCAAATTGAGGGATGGCCAATGGTAGTGGAGAGGACAGGGCTCTGGGGAAAAGGAAAGGGAGAACTTGGACAGCTCTTTGAAAGGGCTAGGAGAAGCATGAAGGGCCAGAAAGGCCTATATTATTCTGCACACTTTCACAATGATCATTCTAAATGTAACCAATGAACCTTAAGGATAAATAATCTGGGATATCTGGAAAGACAGCAGAACTTACGGATTGCTCTTTATCTAAAAATATAAAACATAGAAACATAGAAAAACTACAGCACAATACAGGCCCTTCGGCCCACAAAGTTGTGTCGAAAATGTCCCTATCTTAGAGATTACTAGGCTTACAGATAACCCTCCATCTTACTAAGTTCCATGTACTTATCTAAAAGTCTCTTAAAAGACCCTATCAAATCTGCCTTCACCACCGTTGCTGGCAGTCCATTCCATGCACCACCACTCTCTGAATGAAAAACTTACTCCTGACATCTCCTCTGTACCTACTCCCCAGCACCTTAAACCTGTGTCCTCTTGTGGCAACCATTTCATCTAGGCGACAAATTGCAGGCATAACTTGTGGCACAGAGGTTAGCACTGCTTCCTCACAGCACCAGGGATCTGGGTTAGATTCCTAGCTTGGGTCACTGTCTATACGGAGTCTGCACATTCTCCCCATGTCTGTATGGGTTTCTTCCAGGTTCTCCGGTTTCCTCCCAAAGACGTGGTGGTTCAATGCATTGGTCATGCTAAATTCTCCCTCAGTGTATCCAAACAGGTGCTGCAGCGTGGCGATTAGGACATTTCCACTGTCGCTTCATTGCAGTGCTAACGTAAGCTTACTTGTGACACTAACAAATAAATAAATACACTTTTTAGAGCAATGCTTTATATTCAACTCACGCTTAATGGGCATGATTCTCCTCCCCCGTCCGCATCTTGTTTTCTGGCACTGAAAGCACTTCACCATTGGCCACCAGAGGGACCTTCTGGTCCCACAAGTGTCAATGGCAATTTGCAGCATGGCTCACCCAACCCATTGCCATGGTACCTACCATGGGGGGATTGCCTTTGGTAGGGTAAGAATGTCGTGCCAATGAGAAGGGCAGATAAAAATCCCACCTAATGCATTTGGTACGAAATTGCCACAACAGAGAACTTATCCCCCCTCATCAATCAGGACTCTGCAAGAATGGTCTTGTGAGAGAGCTCTGCACTGACTATAACTCATTGCTTGTATTCAGTAATAATGTCCATTAATGATGTGTAGGTGGAGATTCTCCCAGTGTCACACAGCTTCCAAAGCACTGAATTCTTGCAGTGTGTGGTGATGTTTTCACACCCCATATATCAAACAAGGGCTTCTTGATTCACCAAGTATCAGGATCAAAAAAGATTATAGGATTTGTAGAGAAAACCTGCCTACAGCCTCTCATTAAGATGCCAGTTGTTTTGATGCTAATTCAACCATCTTTCTCTTGTCTCAGTTGGCATCATAGTTTGGTCACTAGAAAGATTGAATAATTCCCAGCTCAGTTTGAACCATCCCCGCTCTGCTGAGAGCTGCTGATTTAATCAGAGCATAACTGAGTTATGGTTAGACCTCATTTGGAATACTGTGTCCAGTTCTGGTCGCCTTACTACCAGAAGGACGTGGAGACTCTGGAAACAGTGCAGAGGAGGTTTACCAGGATGCTGCCTGGTATGGAAGGTCTGAGTTACGAGGAGAGATTAGGCAAATTGAGACTGTTTTCCTTAGAAAGACGTAGACTTAGAGGAGATCTGATAGAGGTGTACAAGATTTTGAAGGGGATAGATAGAGTAAACAGGGCTAAGCTTTTTCCTAGGATGGACTCAAAACGCACGAGTGGTCACGGGCTTAGGGTGAGGGGGTAAGGTATAATTTGGATGCTAGAGGGAGTTTTTTCACATAGAGGGTGGTGGGGGTATGGAATGCGCTACCAAGTAAAGTGGTGGAGGCAGGTACTCTGGAGATATTTAAGAAATACTTAGATAGGCACATGAACAGAATGGGAATGGAGGGGTATAGAAAACTGATTTAAAATAGGATCATGAGCCTTGGGAGTCCCTGGGAAGTGTGTAAATAGATGATGATATTGATGTACTTGTTTTTATCCTACAGGTGCTTTGGTCCATCTTGTTGTCTAACGAGGGGCATACACGCGATGGGTCGTGAGAGGACTGCTCTTGGACCTTTTTCGAGAATATCCTACTGCTTCACATCGTTAGTGTATGCTTGACCTGGACCATCTGATGGGCAACACGACAGTGCAGTGACTATAGCTGTACTGTGCAGATACATGGATTTGGGCCTGTGTCTGTGGGAGTTTGCGCATTCTCCCCGTGCTTGTGTGGGTTTTCTCCGGGAGCTCTGCTTTCCTCCCACATCCCAAAGATGTGCTCTTGGGCTAATTGGCAAAACAAATTCTCCCTAAATTGTCTCAAATTTGGTTTTTAATCCATAGATCTAAAAACACGGACAGGGATCGCGTGTAGAAGTGGGAACATCGAGGTGGCAGCGTGGGCTCGTTGGGCCGAATGGCCTGTTTCCCATGCTGTTTTGTTCTTTGTTCTTTGTTCTTTGTGTGTGATTTATATAAAACAAGCATCTGGAGAAAGAATTTGATGGGGTGCGGGGGGGCGGGGGGTGCATGTGAACTGGTCTGGCCGTTCCAACAAGAAATTCAGGAGCAACTTTTCGCTCAGAGAGAGTTTAGAATGAGGAACTCGCGAACACGTGGATTAGACGATCCTCCCTCCAACATTTCCCACTACCTCGGAAAAGCAGCCAGGATAATCAAAGACTTCACGCATCCCGGACACACTCTCTTCCATCTTCTTCCATCAGGAAAAAGGTACAAAATCTGAGGTCGCATACCAACTGACTCAAGAACATCTTTTAGACTTTTGAATGGACCTGCCTGATATTAAATCAAACTTTCTCAGCACCCTACCTGTGAATGTATCACTATAATCTGCACTCTGGCTTTTCCTTCTCTATGTGCTCTATGAACTGTATGCCTTTTCTCCATAGCATGCAAGAAATAATATTTTTCTCCGTATTCCCAAACATATGACAATAAAAAGTCAAATCAAATCAAATCAAGAATAGCAGTAATGCATTTAAGTGAAAGCAAAAGAAAACACATGAGGCAAAAGGAAATTGAAGGTGGTGCAGGTAGGGTTAACGGAGAGCAGTGGGTGAAGACACATGCAAAATATGAACATCCAAGCTGGTTGGGCAAAATGATCCACTTCTGTGTTGTGCATTTTTTGCATTTCCTCCACACTTCAGTCAGACCCCCTGCATTCCTCTGTAATATCTTGGCTAGTATTCTTACACCAGATTCTCCAGTGCAGGGGAAAGGAAAAGAAAGTCGGTGGAATTTTACTGTCATGCTCGCCATGGCAATTGTAGCAGGCGGGGCATGAACAATTTCGATTTTGATTTTGATTTGAATTATTACTGTCACATGTATCAACATACAGTGAAAAGTATTGTTTCACGTGCACAATACAGACAAAGCATACCATTCATAGAGAAGGAAATGAGACACTGCAGAATGTAGTGTTACAGTCAAAGCTTGTTGTTTGCCCATCGTCATTGATGAAGACTTTGACACCATTAGCCATTTTGAGGCTGCCTTGATGTGTCCAAAGATGACTGATCAGACCAATTTGGGCACTTATTGGACAGACTTGTGTAGGCATTGTAGTTGTTGCGCTGGTGGTTTTGGACTTGCGCAGTTCATGTTTAAGTTGTGTTTGAGCAATGCACCTTGCTTTGTAAGCTTGATAGCCCTTCTGAATGAGGCAGTGCCAGGGCGGTTTTGTGCCAGTGTTTCCCAGGTGGTCATTATAGCCTGAAGGAGGCTACAAAGCTGAAAGCTTGCGAGTTTACTATCAAATAAATTGGTTGGATTTAAAACTGGTGTTGTCAGACCTCTTACGGTGACAATGATGGGACCAGAGGGTCCTCCCATTAACCAATCCTTTATCCATGCTAATTTATTACTCATGAACTTTTATCTTAAGTGTGGCCTGTTGTGTGGCGCCTTGTCGAATACTTTCTGGAAATCAGATACACCACATCTACAGGTTCTCCCATGTCCACCATATGCGTATTATCCTCAAAGAATTCCAGTAAATTAATTAAACATGACCTGCCTTCTATGAACCCATGCTGTATCTACCCAATGGCATAATTTCCATTCAGATGTTTCACTATTCCTTTCTTGATGATAGATTCAAGCATTTCCCCAACTAAAGAAGTTAAATTAACCAGCTTATAGTTACTCCCTTTAATATAGATCCTTTTTTAAACGATGCCATCATATTTGCTGTTTTCCAATTTATCGGAACTGCCCCAGATTCCAATGAATTTTGGTAATTTACCATGAGCACATTGGCTATTTCCCCCATCATCTTTTCTCAAACCCAAGGATGCATTCCATCAGGGCCAGGAGATTGTCCACCTTTAGCCCCATTAACTTGTCCAACACTGCCTCTTTCTGATAATGATCATTGCGAGGTCCTCAACGAGAAGAATTTATCCATAGTGAAGTTGGTCTTTGTGACAAAATGACTCTAAAGGTTGGTTGTCTGCAAGGTGCTATGTCTTGTGACGATTTCATAGTTTCATATCTGACTTGAGCAATATTGGTCTTCTTTCTTTCCTTGAATCCAAGGCATCAGTTTGCTCTTAAGGCATAAGGCATGTGACGCACTTGGGGTGTGTGTGGTACACATATGACATGCATGGCACATGTGTCAGGCATGGGAATATATATGTGTGCAAGTGTCGGTATATGAAAGACAGAGAGAGTTCAATTCTCAGTCTTCTTCCCACGAAGAGGTCACATGCTGCTGGCACATTTTTGAGTGGAGTTCAATGATGATGAAGAAGTGCAAGTTGGATGTGATTATTCTTTAGCAACATTATCACTGTACACACTTTCATTCAGCTTCAAATGTGGCTTGAGAGTATCTTAGTGAGTTGATTGTGTGGACAAATCCACACAATGCATTTAACTCTTGGAAAGCAGTGACTCACTGAGTGACATTGCAAGTTCTGTGATTCCATGCATTGTAAATATCTCCTTTAATGATGTGGTTACTGCTTCAGATCTGTTACCCTGCATTTGCTTGATTGCTTGTGATCTGGAGCAGTGTGATCATATCTTACCTCTCTGTTCAGAGAGATCCATCCCATGACATTTCCATGGTTATGATGAAAAAGAAGATGAGGTCTATAATTCTCTTGTCTCTTGACAATGGCTCACATAAGTTATACAGTGTGGTATCATCTCTTCCCGAAATTTTCAGAGAGCTGGCCATCAAACTTGCTTTGGCTTGAAATTTTGTGATATCTTATTGCTTGTTGTAATATGTCAAGTCTCAGAAATCTCAGAATGACTACTCATAGACAAGTTAATCATCAACTATACTGAGATATCTCTTTGTTCACTACTACTCTCTCTGGCAGCTTGTTCCAGACACTCACCACAATCTGTCACAATCGGAGGTGACGATCATGAGGGGTCATGGGGACAAGGTGAGAGGGATGAGGTATAATTCAGATATCAGAGGGACGTTTTTTGCATAGAGGGTGTTAGGGGCCTGGAATGCACTGCCAATGAGGGTGGTGGAGGCATACACGGTGGCATTGTTTAAGACTTACCAGGATAGTCACATGAGCAGACTGGGAATGGAGAAATACAAACAAATAGACTAGTTGGACCAATGAGCAGCACAAGCTTGGAGGGCTGAAAGGCCTGTTTCCTGTGCTGTATTGTTTTTTGTTTATTCTTCGTTCTTTCCATCTGTCTCTATCTGAAAGAGTATAGCTCTCTGTCCTGTAGAGGATGTATCTGCAGCAATTCAAGTGGGTAGCTCTGAGGAGCAGCTAATATATCAGGCTACATTAGCACTTCTTTGATCTTCTCAATAGGATTTTGTTGTACCTCCTCGCAACACCACATATTGTTTTGTTGCAACAGCTAATGTTGCAACAAAACATTGCACTCATTGAAGACAGCTAGGTTGTGGAGAATTTTTGACGTTGTTGATCATTGTGATAGCCCCCAAGATTTTCGTCGGGAAACACTAATTGACCTCCCTGCAGGACTCGTTGAATATGAGCTCCTTGGGGATTGTTAATTGACTAACCAGATGGAGCTTATGTACTGAGTCCTGTATAAAGCAGGACCCTGAGTAGATCTATTATTGTATTGTGCCAAATGGAGCCTGTTTGTGTTTCTTTTTTTTTTATTTTGTGCAATAAAGCACAGTTCCTTTATAGCTGACTTCTGAAGTTATGACCTTCCCTATGAATCTTTAGAGTTCAGTCAAGTTCCGAAGTGAAGGAGACTCCTTCATTATTTTTATCTTCTGTGGATCAACTCTGACACCAGATCTATTTGCAACATGCTCAAGGAACTTGACAGCTGGCTTTGAAAGTTCACATTAGTTGTTGAGTGTAAGTCCTGTTTCCTACTGGGTCACAACACAGCTCACATACCAATGGCAAATTCTGTCTGAGTGCTTCCTCCCTTTGAGGTTGTGCAACATGGAAACAGGCCCTTTGGCCCAACTTGTCAATGCTGTCCTTTTCTTAATCACTAAGCTAATCCCAATTGCCCACATTTTGCCCATACCCCTCTATACCCATCTAACTGTTTAAATTTTGTTTGAAAAGACAAAAATGTACCCAATTCTACTACCACTCTGGCAACTTGTTCCAGGCACTCGCCATTCTCTGTGTGAAAAATTGCCCCTCTGCACCCTTTTGTATCTCTCCCCTCTCACTTTAAAGCTATGCCCTCTTGTTTTTTTTTTCTCCTGTACCTTTGGGAAAAAAAGATTGATTATCTAACTGATCTGTGCCTGTCATTATTTTATAAACCTCTATAAGATCACCCTTAAGTCTCCTACGCTCCAGGGAAAAAAGCCCCAATCTATCGAGCCTCTTCTTATTGCTCAAGTCCCAGTAGCATCCTAGTAAATCTTTCTTGCACGCTTTCTACTTTAATATTATCCTGTATACAGTATTCCTTATCAATGTCTCGTACAACTTCAACAAGACATCCCAACTCCTGCAGTCAATGCTTTGACCAATGAAACCAGGCATGCTGATATCATCCATATGACATGTAACTGCATTCAGTCCTCCCAGGAAGCTTTGTGTTGTTTTCTGGAAGATTTCTGGCACTGATAAGATGTTGAAGGATAGCAAGTTGAAGCAAAACCTCTCGAATGCAATGCTGAAGTTTGTGAGCAACTTTGGATTTCTACTGAAGGCATGCTGCCAAAGAACACAATAGATTTTGCTTGATTCAGGTTGAACTCTTTCCCAGTGTAGGTGGGCTCCTTTCCAAAGATGATATCGGATGCACTTCACATTCAATTGCTTGATTCAGCTTTGCAAGAGCTATGCAAATTCTGAGAGATCCATTGGGTTTTAGCTCCAGGATCAGCCCTGAACACCAGTTAGATGGTTCTGTCACACACACCCTCTATTTCACACACACACACACACACACACACACACACACACACACACACACACACACACACACACACACACACACACACACACACCATCTATCCCCACCACTTTCACCTTCCTCCAAACTCAAATCCAACTCCCATTCACCACCATTCACTTTAACATAGACGCATTCATCTTTTCTTTTGACGAGAGTGAAGACAAACTTTTCTGGTACAAACAGAGACACAGGCTTGGTTTCTGGATGTAATGGGGAAAATAGAGCAACACAGCACGGGAAACAGGCCCTTCGGCCCAACGAGCCCGCGCCGCCGTCATAACTATATAGTAGCAATTCCATTATCCTATTATAGATTTAGGTTATTCCTAATATGGAAGACTCTCACTATAGGGACAATTTGTTTCCCAATCAGCCTAAGAGCAAATTTTTGGGTTGTGGGAGGAAACCGGAGCGCCCGGAGAAAACCCACGCAACCACGGGGAGAACACGCAAACTCCCGCAGACACCGGCCCAATTCCAAGTGTCTGCACAGCTACAGCGATAGTCTCTGAGCTGTCATGGTGCCCTTCAGATGGTCCACATAAAGCACTCATTTACGACATGAAGCACCAGGCAACCCATGAATCAACATCCAAGAGCTGTCCTCGCACCACCTGCCGAATGCATGCTCCTTGTTGGTCAAGTATGGACCGAATTACCTGTGGAAAAAAGCCATAGTTAAACAGTCCTACTATATCCCTCTATCTGCATACCGCTCATGTGGCTGTCCAAGAGACCCTTAAACAGCCCTAGCGTGCCTGCTCCCACCACCTTACTCGGCAGTGCATTCCACACCCCCACTACCCTTTGTGTGAAAAACTGCCCTCTAATATTCATCTTATACATAGCCCCCCTCACCCTAAGGCCAGTTATGAAAGATTTACTAGTAGTTACATGGCATTCTGTTTCCTTGCGAGCAACTGTGGGAATTCAATTCTGAAGATTTCTGAGCTGATTTTCTCAGTTTTCCAATTCTTCTACTCTGTAAATCAGCCCATAGGCAGTTCAGCTCAAAAGTGAGCAAATCTGGTTCTGAATCACAAACTGAAGGCAGGAACTTCCTTCCCCTCTGTTTCACCATTGTGGGAGATGACTGTAAGATCCTGTCATTATCAACAAGGTTTCCTATTGAATGCATCACTTGCTGTCGGAAAAGTTTAAAATTCACTTATTTGTGTCACAAGTGAGGCTTACATTAACACTGCAATGAAGTTACAGTGAAAATCTGTGAATCGCCACACTCCGCCACTTGTTCAGGAACACTGAGGGAAAACCTAGCATGACAAATGCATCTAACCAGAGGGAACCAGAGCACCTGGGGGAAACCCATGCAGACACGAGGAGAATGTGCAGACTCTGCACAGACAGTTGTTCAATCAGGCTGGGAAACCTACATGGGGTTGGGGCAGATTACCGTTGGCAGGATCATTAAATCCTGCCAGAGTAAATGGCAGCAAGATTCCAGAGAATGTTTCTGTGATTTCTTTCTCTCAACATTACTGGATTGTCTTCAGTCCTCCTGTTACCTTGAGGTCTGTCCTTCCCAGCCTGGACTGATTATTGTATGAAAGCTGAGGAGAACCTCTCTCCAAACATGGTTCAGCATCAGAATGATCAGAAACTGCTACATTTCTGTCTGGCTTAAAGTGTGTCTTGTTTTTTTCTGCTAGGATAACTGCATTCCAGGAGCATTTAGATAAAAACAAATGATTGCAGATGCTGGAATCTGAAAGCAAAAGAGAAAATGCTGGAAAATCTCAGCAGGTCTGGAGCATCTGTAAGGAGGGAAAAGAGCTGACGTTTTGAGTCAAAGGATCATCTGGATTCGAAACATCAGCCCTTCTCCCTCCTTACAGATGTTACCAGACCTGCTGAAATCTTCCAGCATTTTCTCTTTTGGTTCCAGGAGCATCTGCTTGGTTCATAGACTCTCAGGGAAAAGCATCTCAATATCGCAGATATTGGACAGAATTATATGGCTGTTCATGGCGCTGGGATCTTCAGTGCTTGCTGATGATGCTTCTACTCCTTGGGTTTCCCAGTGGCATACGGTCCATTCATGAGGAAATTCCATTAACAACAGCTGGATCAGAAGATGCAACCATCAGCAAACCACCAGCTCCCTTCTGTCCTGCAAAACGTGCCCCTCCTCCCCGTACCCCCCCCCCCCCCCCCCCCGCCCCCCAATCTACTTAATTAGTCTTGCCACTTTTCAAAAGAATCTCTGTTTGTATATTCTGTATAGCCTTCTTGCTAGGGCGCACAGCCTGGAAGTGACCCATATTTCCATATCAATAACACTCAGTGAATTTGGTGAGGTTGATTTTTACCTGTGTTTTTCTCCGTCACACCAACCACAATTAGCATGGACAATTGTTTGAACTCTTCTCTTCCTCTCTTTTTATATGGCAGCTTTTTTATCTGTGATGTATTCCACTGAGTCATCTGGTTTTTGAGATAAGGCTCACTTGTCACCTCAAACTGCGTAGTAGCACAGTGGTTAGCACTGCGGTCTCACAGCACTAGGGGCGCAGGTTCAATTCCGGCCTTGGGTCAGTGTCAGTGCAGAGTCTGCACATTCTCCCTGTGTCTGTGTTACCTCCACGTGCTCCAGTTTCCTGTCACAATCCAAAGATATACTTGTTAGGCGCATTCAATGGAGACCGGGTTATTGAATATCTTTAGGACACAGGTGGATAGGTTTTTGATCAATAAGGGGATCAAAGGTTATGGCGAGAAGGCAGAAAAGTGGGGATAAGTGAATGGTGGAGCCCCAATATCTTGTGGTCTTATTAGCTATGCTAAAATCCTCCCTCAGTGACTGACTAGTGTACCTCAGTCAGATGCCAGAGTATAGCAACTAGGGGATTTTCACAGTAAATTCATTGCAGTGTAAACCTACTTGTGACACTAATAAATAAACTTTAAACTTCAAGCATATAGCAGTTCTGTTTACTGACCCAGCTTGTCTGTTCAGTTGGATTGTCTTTGTTGTGGTTAGATCATCTTTTGATTGCAAGTGGTCAGGTGAGGAATAATCCAAATTTCCAATGACAAGTCTGTCTCTGATAAGTTCATCTTTCAAGCTGCCCATGCTCTCAGCCCTTTGTTAGTCTATGAATCCATAAACATTTTCCCCTTGACATTGTGTATGTTTGTGCAACTTTGCTTACCCAGTAATCGCATTCTTTGTCAGATTGAAGTATGTATCAAGTGGTTTTAACACTTCACCGTACATAGCTTTCTCCAAATTGATGCCCTGGCCTGTTGAGGATATTATCTGTACAGTCAGAAATCATATAAAACAATACACTGGCCTGTTCACTGCTTTTCTTTATAGTGAGGCCTGACACAGTGCAATATCTGGCAAATGTTCATCACTAATAAAGCCATACTTCTGTTTGGTTGAGGCCTATGACATTCTCAAAACTTTCCAGGAATGGTCGAGACTTTTTCATAACTATTCTTTCATGCAATGCCACTAAACAATATTCTTGATATCATTCAGCTGATACACAATGTATACTAGGTTTGCAGAGATATAGAAAATATTGGAACACATCTCAGTACGCTGACAACATCTACTGTGAGGCTGCATAAAAGAAAGGAAATTTTGTGATGTTGCATCACTCTTTTCTATCTGCTCATACTGTTTGCATTGGCCAAGGTAGAATTAATCACCCTTGAGAAATTATTGGTGAGTTGCCTTCATGAACTGCATTGCCTGTGATAATGTATACAGTATATGGTCAGCATAAATTCACAAGCTGTAGGAGCAGAATTAGGTCATTCTGCCCATTGTACCCACTCTGCCATCCGATCATGGCTGATATGATCCTCATCCCCATTTTGCTGCCTTCTCCCCATAACCCTTCAACCTATCACCAATTAAAAATCTATCCAACTCCTCCTTAAATTTACTCACTGTTGCAGCACCCCCCGTACTTTGAGATAAAGAATTCCACATTATATGGTCAGCAGATGGAACAATTAGAATTAAGCCATGACATTACAATATGGTGCAATAAATTATCCTATTATTAGGATAATAATGTCCTATTGGATAATAAATTATCCAGAGAGCTAAGAGAGGACACGAGAAGACTTTGGCTGATAGGATTAAGGACAATCCTAAAGCTTTCTTTAGATATGTTAAGAATAGAAGATTGGTTAGGACAAGATTAGAGCCAGTCATAGACAGCAGTGGGAAGTTGTGCGTGGAGCCTGAAGAGATTGGAGAGGCACTGAACAAATATTTCTCTTCGGTATTAACGCAGGGAGATGTAAATGTAGTTGTGGAGAACACTGGGATACAGGGTTGTAAACTGGAAAGTATTGAAGTAGATAAGGAGGATGTGCTAGATATTCTGGAGGGTTTGAAGTTAGATAAGTCCCCTGGGCCGGACGGGATTTACCCTAGGATTCTCTGGGAGGCAAGAGAGGAGATTGCAGAGCCTCTGGCTCTGATCTTCAGGTCGTCTTTGGTTATGGGTGTGGTTCCGGAGGACTGGAGGATAGTGAATGTGGTCCCGTTGTTCAAGAAGGGGAAGAGAGACCTTCCAGGGAATTATAGGCCAGTGAGTCTTACTTCTGTTGTGGGCAAAGTATTGGAGAGACTTATTAGGGATAGGATTTATAGTTATTTAGAGAGAAATGAATTGATTGGGGATAGTCAGCATGGTTTTGTGAAGGGTAGGTCGTGCCTTACTAACCTCATTGAGTTTTTTGAAAAAGTGACTAAAGAGGTGGAGGGGGGTAAGGCGGTTGATGTGGTATATATGGACTTTAGTAAGGCGTTTGATAAGGTGGCCCATGGAAGACTTCTGCAGAAAATTCAGATGTATGGGATAGAGGGTGATTTAGCTAATTGGATTAGGAATTGGCTAGCAGATAGAAGACAGAGGGTGGTGGTTGATGGGAGATATTCATCGTGGAGTTCGGTGACAAGTGGTGTACCTCAGGGGTCTGTTTTGGGGCCCCTGCTGTTGTAATTTTTATAAATGATCTGGGTGAGGGTATTGAAGGATGGATTAGTAAATTTGCAGATGACACTAAAGTCGGTGGAGTGGTAGATAGGGAAGAGGGGTGTTATAGTTTGCAGAGAGACTTGGACAAGTTGCAGAGCTGGGCCGAGAGGTGGCAAATGGAGTTGAATGTGGAAAAGTGTGAGGTAATGCACTATGGCAGAAATAATAAATGTGTAGAGTATAGGGCAAATGGTAGGATTCTTAGTAGTCTAGATGAACAGAGGGATCTTGGTGTGTATGTGCATAGATCCCTGAAAGTAGGCAGTCAGGTCCAGAAGGTTGTTAGGAAGGCATATGGAGTCTTGGCTTTTATTGGTAGAGGGATTGAATTTCGGAGCCGCAACGTCATGTTGCAACTGTACAAAACTCTAGTGCGGCCGCACTTGAGTATTGTGTGCAGTTCTGGTCCCCACATTATAAGAAAGATGTGGAGGCATTGGAGAGGGTACAGAGGAGGTTTACCAGGATGTTGCCTGGTATGGAGGGCAGGTCTTATGAAGAGAGGCTGAGGGATTTGAGGGTGTTTTTGTTAGAAAGGAGGCGGCTAAGAGGGGACCTTATCGAAACATATAAGATGATTAGAGGTTTAGATAGGGTGGACAGTGATAGCCTTTTTCCTAGGATGGAGAAAGCTAGCACGAGGGGACACAGCTTTAAATTAATGGGTGATAGTTATAGGACGGATATCAGAGGTAGGTTCTTTACCCAACGGGTGGTTCGGGAGTGGAATGCCCTGCCTGCGGCAGTTGTAGATGCGCCAAGTTTGGTGGCGTTTAAGAGGTTAGTTGATAAGTATATGGAAGAGAAGGGAATGGTTAAGTTTGGAGGGGCATTGCTTTTTATTTTGGTCGGCACAACATCGAAGGCCGAAGGGCCTGTTCTGTGCTGTAATGTTCTATGTTCTATGTTCTATGTTCTATGTTCTATGTATCCCTAAGGTGTTCCTCAGGAGCACTATTACAGAAAATATGGCACTGAACTACATGAGAAGATGCTAGGTCAGATAGCCAAATGTTTGGTCAAAAATATAAGTTTGAAATCAATCCAAAGTGAGGTTGCGATGCAGAAAATTTTCGGTAGAGAAGATTGAGGCAGCTGAAAACACGCCACCAATAGGGCGGTGATTAAAATTGGGGACGTTCAAAAGACCAGAAATGGAGTAGTGCAGCTATCTCAGAGGGATGTGGGGCTCGAGGAGATTACAGCACTGGGGAGGGACAAGTGAAATGATTCAAAATCAAGGGGGAAAATTTTAAAATTGGGGTGTTGTTTAAACAGATGCTGCCGGATGATGGTGAGTGGAATTTTGCGTAAGTAAGGAGCAACAGAATTCCGTATGAGTTCAAGGGTAGAATGTGAGAAACCGTCAAAAGTGTGTTAGAATAGCCAAGCCCAAAGTTAATGGACTGTAGTTAAAATTGTTTAATTTAAAATGCTTTCAGAGCTGTGGTAGGATACGTAATCAATGGCAAACTAACTAGCTGATGTAGAAGTTGGTTTTGTAACAGAAAGACGTTCTCTCTGCAGGTGACATTTACAAATGGAGCTGTGCAGGAAGGGTTTGTTTGGCACTCACATTGTCACAAATGATTTGAGGGAGAAGACTAAGATATTAGAAAACTTGCTGATGATATCAAACAATGCAGCCAAATTGCAAGGATTACAGAGATAGATAGCATTGAGGAAAGCCTGGACTTATTAAGAAGATGGACTTGGGAATAGCAAATGGCTTTTCAAGCAGATGAATACACATTGAAACATTTAAGACTTGAAGAAATCATTGTCAGTATTGGCGTAGTCCCAGAGTGTGAAAACTCCAGCACTTTTCAGCTCTTTTAGGCCTCAATCACTTTCTTCATCAAATGCATACTTAACTCATGGGTCATGCTCAGATTTCAAAGCTGGCAGCTTTTGGGTACAAGCCCCACTCCGGAGACTTGAGTGCAAAATCTAGACAGAAACTGCAGTTTTCCAGGTGCCAGCTTTTAAGTGAGGTGTTAACCTAAGGTTCCATGTACCCTCCTAGGTGCAGACGTAGCATAATTTTGAAACTCACAGGGTTTCCTGGTTGATTTATTTATCCCTGAACTAACTCACTGAAAATAGATTATTTCGGCTGTTCTCTTGTTGCTGTTTGTGGGATCTTGCTGTGCCCAAGTTGAAAGATAGAAATATGTAAACATAGAAAATACAAGCAGGAGTAGGCCATTAAGGGTGGCATGATGGCAGAGTGGTTAGCACTGTTGTATCACAGCACCAGGGACCTGGATTCGATTCCCACCTTGGGCCACTGTCTGTGTGGATTTTGTATATTCCCCTTGTGTCTGCGTAGGTTTCCTCCAGTGCCCTGGTTTCCTCCCATAATCTAAAAATGTGTGAGTTAGGTGGATTGGCCATGCTAAATTGCCCCTTAGTGTGAGGGACACAAGCTAGCGTAAACACATGGGGTTATGGGGATAGGACATGTATGTGATTGTGGTCAGTGCAGACTCAATAGGCTGAATAGCCTCCTCCTGCATTGTAGGATTCTTTGATCATTCATTTTGATCATGGCTAATCATCAAATTCAATAACCTGATCCCATCTTCCCATATCCCTTGATCCCTCTAGCCCAAAGAGCTTTATTGAATATAGAAAAAGCTTTAACTAATATATGAATAGGTTATGTTTCCAACATTTCATTGCCTGTAAGGCACATTAGCTCATCCTGAAGTCATGAACGGTGCATTATAAATGCAAATCTTTATGTTTTTATGTGATCCTACAATCTAGGTTGATACCCAAGCATCTAGAGAGAGGGTATTGCACTGTCAGAGTTGTTTTGCTTGGTTGAGATATGAAGCCAAGATCCTTCTATACCTCTTCCTGACATACAGATTATTTCCTGCACTCTCCAGCAAAGTAAACAGATTGTAAAGCACTACTTGAGAAAATAGTTGTCTTTGGCCATCATTTATCCTTCAACCAAAGGCACCAACAGATTAATTGGTTATTTACATTTGCTGTGCAAATTGCTTCTCACATTTTCCTTCAATACAACAATGACTGTAAGTCAATGGAACATTATTGGCTGTAAGCTTTGTTGTAATGTGCTGAGGTGATGAACAGTGCAAGTTAAAGTTGGTAAAACAATATAACACAGAAAGGAGCCATTTGGCCCATCCTGTATATGTTGGCACTTTGAAGGAGGTATCCAATTATTCCCTTTCCCCAATTACTCTTTCCTCACAATTTTGTCTTTTCAAATACTCATCCAATTCCTCTTGAAAGGTAGAACTCAACCTACTTTTGCTACTCTTTCACTGAGTGCATCCCTGATCTTAAAAAGACTCAACAAAAAAAAAGTTCTCCTCATCTCCCTCTGGTTGTTTTGACAAGTACCTTAAATCAGAATGCCTTGGCCAAGTGAAAACAGTTTTCTGTGCAGTTTCTGTCAGTATTGGCTGAGTGATATAATCCCCTCTCCAATTTTGTCCTTTTTTCACCATGAACAAACATCTGCTCTCTTTCAGTGCTGCTTCTTAGTACTGTGGTTACAATTGTCAATTTGCTATGGCAGACAACAAGGGCAGAAGCCCAATTCCTCGCCCTCTGTGTGGTCCAGCATTAATTACACCAGTTGAGACAAATGTGTCTGTCATTTAAAACACTTTCCAGTGAGCTCTTGCAAAGAACTACATAAAATAAGACACCTTGGGTTGAATAGATTTGCTTGGATATGTCATCTCTGATTTGCAGATCAGAATCCATTTGGCATGTCTTCACGTGATGAGTGTAAATGTGTTTTTCAAATCTATTGCGGTGCTAAAATGGAAAGACCACTCCAGTTAGTCACAGTTCAGATCTGACAGGAGTGAAAGGTACAATGTTTCCTGTATGAAATGATCCTCTCCATACCTTCCTCAGATTGAAATACGATCATCCACTTTCAGTTAACCTCACCGATCAAGTCATCCATATCCACATTATGCATCCCAGTGTTGCTCAGCCATAATGCTGTTCATTCCTGATCAATGAGCATTTAAACTGTGCATATATTATTTCTGAAGTTATTCCCTATAAAATTATGTTCCATAGCTTAATGTTTAATGATGTTAGGCTGTGTGTGTTTTAAAAGAAGAGAACATGTAGTTTGAATGTATACTTTCAAACTAACAGCGACAGGTTTATGATAGGAGGTCTCTTGCTTACACAGATAACATACGGAAAAAAAACAGCATCCCCTGCAACACCCGAATGACATCACCTCTAAATCATGTGATTAGCTGTACACTGGCACATTGATTAGCACTGCTGCTTTACAGCGCAGGGATCTGGGTTTGACTCCTGCTTAGTTCACTGCCTGTATGGAGTTTGCACATTCTCCCCTGTCTGGATGGATTTCCTCTGAGTGCTCCAGTTTCCTCTGCACTTCAAAGATGTGCGAGCTATCTGAATTGGCTGTGCTAAATTTTCCATTAGTGTCAGGGGAATTAGCAGGGTTAATTTGTAGGGTTGCGTTGATAAAGTCTGGGTGGGATCATTGTTGGTGCAGACTAGATGGGCCAAATGACCTCCTTCTGTACTGTTGAATTCAATGATTCTGTACTATTCTAACTCTTAAAGCAACCGTATAACCATTTAAATATATAACACATATTGGTGCTATGAATTCTAGTTGATTTGAAGAATTCTGTATTCTTTGCTTCCACCATCTACAGTGGAACCCATACCAAGCAACAGCTTGCTGAGGATGTATCACACTTCTAAGATAGTGCAAATGATCAGGAAACTCAATTTGCACTGAGCGTAACGTCTAGTTGATGATCTGCAATCTTTTGTGTGGATATGTAGAGGGACAGGTGCTATTGAGGAACCAAAGGGCTGCAGAAGACTAGGACAGATTGCAAAAGTGGGCAAAGAAGTTGCAGGTGGAATATAATGTGGAAAAGTGTGAGGTTATGTATGTTGGAAGGAGGGGAGGAGGCATAGACTATTCTCTAAATGGGAAAATGTTTAGATAATCAGAAACACAAAGGGACTTGGGAGTCGTTGTTGAGGATTCTCTTAAGATAATCGTGTAGGTTCAGTTGACAGTTACGAAGGCAAATGCAATGTTAGCATTCATGTCAAGAGGGTTAGAATATAAGAGCAGGGATGAAATTCAGAGGTTATATAAGGCTCTAGTCAGACCCAATTTGGAATATTGTGAGCAGTTTTGGGCTCGATATCTAAGGAAGAATGTGCTGATCTTGTAAATGGTCCAGAGGAGGTTCACAAGAATGATCCCTGGAATGAAGAGTTTGTCATATGAAGAATGGGTAAGGACTCTGGGTCTGTACTCATTGGAGTTTAGAAGAATGAAGGGGGATCTTATTGAAACTTATGGGATACCGCGAGGCCTAGATAGAGTGGATGTGGAGAGGATGTTTCCTCTAGTAGAAAAAACTAGAACTAGAGGGAACATATGAGAAAATGAGAGGGCATGAGATCCAAGGGACTGTTGCCTTGTGGATCCAGAACTGGCTTGCCCACAGAAGGCAGAGAGTGGTTGTGGATGAGTCTTTTTCTTCATGGAGCTCGGTCACCAGTGGAGTGCCCCAGGGATCTGTTCTGGGACCCTTGATGTTTGTCATTTTCATATGTGACTTGTATGAGGAAGTGGAGGGATGGGTTGGTAGGTTTGCTGACACGAAGGTTGGTGGTATTATTGATAGTCTAGAGGGATGTCAGAAATTGCAGCATGACATAGATAGGTTGCAAGACTGGGTGGGAGAAATGGCAGATGGACTTCAACCTGGATAAATGTGTATTGGTCCATTTTGGAAGGTCAAATGGGATGAAGGAGTATAATGTCAATTGTAAGACTCTTAGCAGTGTAGAGGATCAGTAGGACTTTGGGGTCAGAGTCCATAGGACTCTTAAATCGGCCTTCCAGGTACAGGACGTAGTCAAGGAGTTGTATGGTGTACTGGCCTTCATCAATCGAGTGATTGAGTTTTGGAGTTGGGAGATAATGCTGCAGCTTTATAAGACCCTAGTCAGACCCCACTTGGAGTATTGTGTGCAGTTCTGGTCACATTATTACAAGAAAGATGTGGAAGCTATTGAAAGGTTGCAGAGGAGATTTACAAGGATGTTGCCTGGATTGAATGGCATATCTTATAAGAAGAGGTTGAGGGAGCTAGGTCTCTTCTCCCTGGACAGATGAAGGATGAGAGATGATCTGATAGATGTTTACAAGTTGTTGAGAGGTATAGATCAGGTGGATTTTCAGAGGCTATTTTTCAGAGCTGAAGTGATCACTACGAGAGGACACAGGTTTAAGCTGCTAGGGAGTAAGTACAGAGGTGATGTCAGGAGTAAGTTTTTCACTCAGAGGGTGAAAGGTGAGTGGAAATGGCTGCCGTCGGTGTTGGCAGAGGCGAATTCATTAAGGTCTTTCAAGGGACCTTTGGATGAGTACATGGGATTTAATAGGATTGAGGGTAATAGATAGTCCTAGTAGGTAGGGGTATGATGAGTGCAATCTGTGGGCCGATGGGCCTTTTTCTGCTGTAGTTTTTCTATGTTCTGTTTTCTATAATGCTGAATGTTTAGTCTCCAGTGGTAGGACAGAAAGATGTTGCAGATATGGAGATTTTATGATGGATCTTTTAGCTGGGGCAAGTAAAGGTTTAGAGATGGTGAAATGCATTTTCTTGGAGCTAGTGGAATGTGGAAAAATGTGTTTGGTATTGGGAAATGAGAGACTTTTCTCTCCTGAAAGAACACAAATTTCAAGGAAGGCATGAAGAGAGGCGAGAGAAAGTAAGAAGTAGAGGAAAGAGGAAGGAAAAGAGATTGGTTTAACTTGAACTGAAATTAAGGCTCAAGAGTTTCCCAAGCATTGTTATGTGAAAAAATGAGTCAGCCAATTCCACACAACAACAGCAAGCAAGAGAAATAATCAGATCATTGGCTTCTAACGACATTTGTTGACCTGAGCTCTCTTTAAGTAGAGATCTTTAATACTCCCATCACCATGTCACAAAAGTTTTCTGATTCACATTTCATGCAAGAGTTAGTGGTTGAATTATACCTGGGGCTTCAGGCCCCTTACATCGAGGTGAAAAGTGGCTCCCCAGTCCCCACTTGCAGCCAGTAATTTTGCCACAGGCAGCCTGCTAATTGGTTGCCTGTGGGCCCAACATCCAATTAAGAATAATCGAAGGGGCTTCAAATACTGCTGGCCCATGGATTTTGAAAACCATAGCATTCCCACAGTATGATATTGAAATGTCAGCCGAAATTATATCCTAATGATCTTGAGTAGAAACTACCATATCCTGACTCAGATACAACTGTGCTATGAATTGGGTCAAAATGGAAAGCAAAGTTATATTTCAAACGTCGGTTGAGTTATTTTACATTCAAGGAAATATAATTTCAGTGTTGCTTGGCTTCCTCCACAGGTCCCCAGCGTCAAAGTTGTAAGTCTTCCGCCAATTCGATTCAGTCCACATGATATTGAGAAAGGGCCAAAGGCAATAGACACAGCAAAGGCCTTGACAATAGCCCAACAATAGTACTGAAGACTTGAAGTCCAGAACTTGTTGCATCCCAAGCCAAGCTGTTTCATTTCATCAACAACACTACCATCCACCCAGCAATGTGGAAAATAGCCCAGATCTGTCCTGTACACAAAATGCAAGATAAATCTAACCCAGCAATTGTCTGAATGAGTGCAGCTCCAACAATATTCAAGACACTCAATACTATCCAGAATAAGGCAGACCACTTGATTGGCACTTAATCTACCATCTTCAACATCCTCTCCCCCCACCACAGACACACAGTGTCAGCAATTGTGACATCTACCAGATATAATGTGGACACTCACCAAGGTTTCTTCACCTTCCAAACCTGAGACCTCCATCCTGAAGGACAAGAGCAGCAGATGCATGGGAACACCATCATCTGTAAGTTCATCTCTGAGCCTCACACCATCCTTACATAGAAATATATCGCTGTTCCCTCACTGTCACTTGTTGAGATTCTGGAACACCTTCCCTAATAGCACTGAGTGTGTAGCGATACCACATAGAGTGCAACAGTTCAAGAAGGTGGCTCACCACCACTTTCTTACGGGCGATTAAGGATGGGAAGCAAATGCTGGTCTAGCCAAAGATGCCCACGTCCTGTGAAAGAATAAAAAGAATAAAACAAAAGGCCAAAACCAGAAGAATGCAATGTTTAAACGAAGTGGATAGTTTACACAGCTGAAGGACGTCCCAAAGATAGGAAAAGTTGCACTGCGAATTTTGAGGCTCATGCATATTGATATTTATTGTTTTTATTAGTGTCACAAGTAAGCTTACATTAATACTGCAGTGCAATTACTGATTACTGTAGAATCATGCAGTGCAAAAGTAGGTCATTCAGCTCATCGATTTTTCATCAACCACAATACCACCCAGAACCTATCCCCGTAACCCCATACATTTACCCTGGCTAGTCTCCCTGACACTAAGGGACAATTTGACATAGCCAATCCACCTAGTTCCCGCACATCTTTGCATTGTGGGAGGAAATCAGAGCATTCAGAGAAAACCCACACAGACACAGACAGAACATGCAAACTCCACAGAGATAGTAACCCAAGCCAGGAACTGAACCTGGGTTCCAGGTGCTCTGAGGTAGCAATGCTAACCACTGTGCCTTCATACCATCTCATGTGAAAATCCCCTAGCATATGATGATACATAATTGAGGGATTCATACCCTAACTTTCACTAACCCACCAAGGAGTAACTGCACTGACACATCAAGCCTGAAATAAGAAGGTAATCGATGACAATAATCATTATATGATGCCATAGATCAGTTTCACAGCACCAACAACCTCATCTTCAAAGCAAAACTGGGATGTCTAGAATATTTTAAATGTGTCTTTACGCTGTAACGATCCCAGAGATGAGACTGTTGGATAAGTTATTAGGATCTGGCACAATAGGATATAAACAAAGAATTATTGCAGCAGTCACACGGCTGATAGAACATCAGAAAAGCAGCCAGCGTTATCAAGCACCCCACGCACCCCAGACATCCTCTCTTCCAGCTTCTTCCGTTGGGAAAAAGATACAGGAGTCTGAGGCCACGTACCAATTGACTCAAGAACAGCTTCTTCCTTGCTGTCATCAGACTTCTGAATGAACTTCCTCACACTTAGTTGATGTTTCTCTACACCCTAGCTATGATTCTAAAATTACATTCTGCACTCTCTCATTTCCTTTGCTATGAATGGTATGCTTTGTCTGTATAACACACAAAAAAACAGTACATTTGCTGTGTCCCAAAAGGTGACAATAATAAATCAAATCAAAAATCAAATTAGTGATGATGTTGGTTTCCCCACACATGACCAATCTTTAAATTGTGGATCAGAATATCAGATGCCAACAAAATATCAAAGATGCCTCCTGTGGAATTTCTACAAAAGCATTATGATCCACAAAAAATCACTCTCTCTCTCCTCTGTTACTTGAAACATAGTTATCAACTTGTTAAGGAACCAAGGTTAGACCCAATTCTGGAGCATTTCCATTTTAAGAGTTAAGGTTTCTCAAGAAATAACTATTTGGGTGATCAATTCCACCACCATCTCCCTTGTAACATCACCACTCCTTCTCCCTCGTTGCTAACATCAATCGCCATTTTAAACAACTTGTTGTATTTTGGCACTCTCAAGGCTGCTTCAGTTATCAATGTGGTTTTCAAGCCTTTGCAAGCAGTTTGACAATTACAGAATCTACAGTACAGAAGGAGAATATTTGGCCCATCAAGTCTGCACCAACTGTACCCAAGTCTTATCTCCACAAACCACCCTCTTTATCCTTCTCATCCCCCTGATATGAAGGGACAATTTATCATGGCCAATCAACCTAACATGGACATTTTTGGAGTTTGGGAGGAAACTGGAACACCTGGAGGAAACACATGCGGACATGGGGAGAATGTGCAAAACTCCACATAGGCAGCGACCCAAGCTGGGAATCAAACCTGGGTCCTTGGCGTTATAAGGCAGCACTGCTAACCATGTTGTTTAAAAAGGGAAGTAGGGATAACCCTGGAAATTATAGGCCGTTAAGTTTGATGTCAGCGGTAGGGAAGCTGTTGGTGGGGATTCTTAGAGATAGGATGTACAGGCATTTAGAGCGTTGTGATCTGATTTGGGATACGCAGCATGGCTTCGTTAAAGGGAGGTCGTGCCTTATGAATCTGGTAGAATTTTTTGAGGAGGTGATGAAAACAGTTGACGAAGGGCGAACCGTTGATGTCGTCCATATGGATTTCAGTAAGGTGTTTGACAAACTCCCTCATGGGAGGTTAGTTGAAAAGGTTAAGACTAATTGGATACAAGGACAGGTAGCTAGATGGATATGTAACTGGCTTGGTAATAGGAGACAGAGAGTAATAGTGGAAGGGTGTTTTTCTAGCTGGACGTCGATCACTAGTGATGTGCCGCAGGGCTCGGTACTGGGACTTCTTCTATTTGTAATATATACAAATGACTTGGAAGAGGGAGTAAGTGGAGTGATCAGCAAGTTTGCAGACGATACAAAGATGGCTGGACTTGTGGATAGTGAGGAGCATTGTCAGGCGATGCAGCAGGACATAGATAGGCTGGTAGCTTGCGCAGATAGATGGCAGATGGAATTCAATCCTGATAAATGCAACGTGATGCATTTCGGGAGAAAGAATGTAGAGGGGAGGTATATGATAAAGGGTAGACCTATTAAGAGTATAAAAACGTAGAAGGACCTGGGGGTGCAAGTGCACAAGTCTCTGAAGGTGGCAGAGCAAATGGAAAAGGTTGTGAAGAAAACATATGGTAAGCTAGCCTTTATAGGAAGGGGTATAGAGTACAAGAGCTGGCCTTTAATGTTGCAGTTGTATAAAACGTTGGATAGACCTCATTTGGAATATTGCGTCCAGTTCTGGTTGCTTTACTACCGGAAGGACGTGGAGACTCTGGAGAGAGTGCAGAGGATGTTTACCAGGATGCTGCCTGGTATGGAAGGTCTGAGTTACGTGGAGAGGTTAGGCAAATTGGGACTGTTTTCCTTAGAAAGACGTAGACTTAGAGGAGATCTGATAGAGGTGTACAAGATTTTGAAGGGGATAGATAGAGTAAACAGGGCTAAGTTTTTTCCTAGGATGGACTCAAATAGCACGAGGGGTCACGGGCTTAGGGTGAGGGGGGTAAGGTATAATTTGGATGCTAGAGGGAGTTTTGTCACACAGAGGGTGGTGGGGGTATGGAATGCGCTACCAAGTAAAGTGGTGGAGGCAGGTACTCTGGAGTTATTTAAGAAATACTTAGACGGGCACATGAACAGAATGGGAATGGAGGGGTATAGAAAACTGATTTAAAATAGGGATCATGAGCCTTGGGAGTCCTGGGAAGTGTGTAAATAGATGATGATATTGATGTACTTGTTTTTATCCTACAGGTGCTTTGGTCCATCTTGTTGTCTAACGAGGGGCATACACGCGATGGGTCGTGAGAGGGCTGCTCTTGGATCTTTTTCGAGAGTGTCCTAGTGCTTCACGTCGTTAGTGTACGCTTGACCTGGACCATTTGATGGGCAACACGACAGCTCAGTGACTATCGCTGTGCTGTGCAGATACATGGATTTGGGCCTGTGTCTGTGGGAGTTTGCGCATTCTCCCTGTGCTTGCGTGGGTTTTCTCCGGGTTTCTCCCACATCCCAGAGATGTGCTCTTATGCTGACCAAATTCTCCCTAAATTGTCTCAAATTTGGTTTCAATGCATAGATCTATAAACATAGACAGGGATCATGGGTAGAAGTGGGAACATCGAGGTGGCGGTGCAGGCTCGTTGAGCCAAAGGGCCTGTTTCCGTGCTGTTTTGTTCTTTGTTCACTGTGTCACCATGACGCCAACAGAACTCTACCCAGTCAAGTATCCTGTCTTTCTTTCATAAGGTTGTCAGGGTTGCAACGACAGTGCTGAAATTTGGAACAAAATTTCCAGTAATGGCCATTCATTTGCAGAATTTCCCATTTTGTTCTGGAAGTAGCAAAGTCCAGAACCACTTGTACTTTAGCTTCTTTGGGTGATACTTGACCTTGTCCCAGCAATGTGCCTCAAAAAAGTGACTTAAGCTTTGGCAAATTCACTTCTCGCCAAATTTACTGCTGAATTAGCATTTTGAAACCAGTCATACAGGGCACTCAGGTTCTACATGTGGTCGTCCCAGGTTTCACTGTCGATCGTGAAGTTATCGATCCATATAACATGGTTGCACAATCCTTCAATGACTGCCCATTAGTCTTTGAATTGTATCTGATGCATTCCTCCTTTTACATTAACTTAAACTTATACTGATACAGTCTGTCAGGGGTTACAAATGCAGAGATTTTCTTCACTTGATCTGCGACTGGAACCTGCCAATAATCTTTTAACAACTCAATCTTTATTCACAAAACCCGCATTTCCAAGTTTTTCAATGCAACCTTCTAACCATGGAATTGGATAAGAATCTGCTTTTGTCACAACATTGACTCTTGTGTTGTCAATAAAAAAAAATCATTGCCATCCATCACCAGCTACTCTGACTTGGTTCAATAATGTCATTGTCCAACCTAAGTTTAAATTCTCCACATTCTTTGGCTAGTTTCTTCGGGTTGTGTCTGTGTAGATGTTGTTTATTAAGTGGAGCATTTCCTACATCAACATCATGAATAGCTAAAGAAGTTCTTCCTGGCTTATCTATGCATATTGGCTCATGTGCTACCAACAGCTTGGAAATGTCACTCCGACATGTCTCTGGAAGGTAATGCCGTGTTTTATCCAAATTTTTTAACACCTCCATATTCTCCAATCTGATTACTGAAACGCCAACTTTAGAATTTTCAACTTTTGATTCCTTATTGGAATTCATTGACACATAGAACGTAGAACATAGAACATTACAGCACTGAACAGGCCCTTCGGCCTTCAATGTTGCCCCGACCAATAAGGAAAAAGCAATGACCCTCTAACCTAAACCATTCCCTTTTCGTCCATAAACTTATCTACTAACCTCTTAAACACCACCAAACTTGGCACATCTACAACTGCAGCAGGCAGGGCATTCCATATCCTTACCACCCTCTGGGTAAAGAACCTACCTCTGACATCCGTCCTATAACTACCACCCCTTAATTTAAAGCAATGTCCCCTCATGCTAGCTTTCTCCATCCTAGGAAAAAGGCTATCACTGTCCACCCTATCTAAACCTCTAATCATCTTATGTGTTTCAACAAGGTCTCCTCTTAGCCGCCTTCTTTCTAACGAAAACAACCTCAAATCCCTCAGCCTCTCTTCATAAGACCTGCCCTCCATACCAGCCAACATCCTGGTAAACCTCCTCTGTACCCTCTCCAATGCCTCCACATCTTTCTTATAATGTGGGGACCAGAACTGCACACAATACTCCAAGTGCGGCCGCACTAGAGTTTTGTACAGTTGCAACATGACGTTGCGGCTCCGAAATTCAATCCCCCTACAATAAAAGCTAAGACTCCATATGCCTTCTTAACAACCTTATCGACTTGATTGCCAACTTTCAGGGATCTATGCACATATACACCAAGATCCCTCTGTTCTTCAACACTATTAAGAGTCCTACCATTAGCCCTATACTCTACACATTTGTTATTCACAACACCTCACTCTTTACCTCCCCTATTACTGTGATCATATTCTTTTCCTCACTACCCATTCTAGTATAATATTAGCCAGAACTTTCTGTCTATCCATGTTGGGGAACCTACCAGCCTCACCAATGATGCACCCTCATTCAGTTTCCTAGTGGCATGGGGTGGATTCAGTGGAAAATCCAATTGAGAGTGGCTAGACCAAAGGCTCCTACTGTTGGCCAATGGCTGGCTGTTGAGAGACACACCACTGCGAGGGCAGAGCACCTTGCCCGATTTTCTGGCCCCTTTGCTGGGTGTTTCTTGGACATTCCTAACAAAAAGACCCAAATCATGACCTTGAAGCCTTGCTGCCATTTTTGCTGTGCTTCTTTTGGTTCAGGATGGAATGATTCCTCACCTCCCCATGTATTCATTACATATCTGTGACACAACTTTTGACCCTTGATCTGATTGTAGTTCTTTGTGTAATCCATATATTGCAAAGATTCATTCAACCATAGATGTTTAAAGCATGAAAACAGGCCTTTTGGCCCAACTTGTCCATGCCATCCTTTTTTAAGGTTAACGTAAGTCTACTTATAGCTGATAAATAAGCTTTTATTAAGTTAGTTCCAATTGCCTGTGTTTGGCCCATATCCCTCGATATATAGTTCGGAAGTAAATTGGTTCTTTAATTGCTACATTTGTCTTCATTTTTATGAAAGGTCCCACCTCAAGAAACCATGTAGACAAATACATGATGGTTAAAATATACCAATGTCTACTTTTAGTTTTGGGTAGAGGACCCATATAATCAATGAAGTCTCTATCAATTCATCCAAAGCTGGTATAGGAATCAAAGATATTGGTTTCATTGATAGTTGGGATTTCCCAGCTATGAGAATGCATGACATGTCTGATAACATGTAACCTCATGTTTGTCTAGCCCTGGCCAATAGTAATGTTTCATTGTTTTAGCTTGGATTTCCTGATTCCCAAATGTCCTGCCATTGGACTCTCATGAGCAGCTTATAAAATCGACATACAGTAATCGAGAGGGACTACAATTTGATGGATTACTGTCCACCCTTCATCTACTGATATCTGAGGTGACCTCTATTTTCTCATATATCATTCTTTATGTAACATGGGAGCTTTTCTGATTCCACTTCAGAATATGCTGTTTGATCCATTTCCCGCAAACCCGGAACTGTGTGTTGGGCTTCAGTTAAAGAGAATGAGTAAGACAGGTCAACTCTATCACTTTCAACATCTTCCTCCTTACTTCACTTCTCAAGAACAGTCCCAATTAATTGAACTTCTGAAGCATCTTTCTTCTCCAAGAACCCATTTTTCTCCTGCCTATCTTATGAGCCTGAGACCTAGTTGTCATACAGTCTGGAAATAATCCAGGATAATTCCCCTGAAACAATTCAGTTTCTTCCAACTCCAATGGTTTGTCCAACACTCTCAGAGAAGATATGTTTTTTGAACCTGCCAAATAATTTCCCAGTATCAAATCTCTGCTCGATATACAAACTACAGGCCATTCCAGCAGAAACATCCCATGCACTAAATCACTTCTTAGCTTAACTCAGTATACTGGAACAGATATATAATTCCCGTAAATACCTTTGATTAAAACATTCTCTTTCATCAACCCATCTGGAAAATAAATTGTATCATCAGCTACGATGGACAAATATCCCTCAATTTATTAATTACCTACTTTACTGGAAGAATAAGAAAAAACAAAACCTTTAAACTCTTCTGTAACTTGTTTCCCAATATCCATCCTCTGTGAAGAATTTGACTACCTTGAGGAGTCATCCTTCCTACTTTGGTAGGTTCTGAGAACTGACTTTGCACTTGTACAATTGTGATTGTTCAATCCCTTCTCTAAACTAGTCTTGTCTGAACACTCCTTAGAGATTCCAGCTATTGCATCTAATTGCCTCTTAACTTCCAGGTTGCTTTTACATGCCTAGGTTGATTATAATGAGAACACTTTACATTCACTTCACCTCTAGATTCCAAATGATCACTTTTGCAAAATTGACCCGTAGCTGTCCTTTCCTTAAAACCGACAATTTTCCCATTACCAAATGTTCTATTTCCCCAGCTTCCCTTTTGGTTTTTGGATGACAACTTTCTAACCTAAGAGAATTTTTCACATGCATCAACCAGAGTTGCTGCAACTTTGACTTCAGATAGCCAAAGCTCATCCAGGTCGGACTTAATTGCTTTCGGAATTTTATTCCGAAATTCCTCCATGACTTTATTTCTCTCACGTTATCAAACTTTAACTTTAGTGAACAAAACCACCGATTCCAAATTGTTTACTTTTCCCCAGCAAATCCAACAAATGCTTGACTGAGTTCCTTCTATAACGTCCTAGATTTTAATTGATAGACATCAAAACAAAGCTCATTAGCATTAAGGTTTGTCATTTTAACTTCATCATAATTTGAAGGTTGTTCTTCTGAAATGTTAGCTACACATCCATAGCATTCCCAACCAAAACACTTTGCAAAGGGCAAGTCATCACGTGAAATTCCCTGCCTTTCCCTCAGCGTTTCTCTTGGCAGCGGGAGATGGCATGTCATTCACCTGTCCCGCCACTATCTGTAGGAATTCCCATTGATGCCACCCCACACCACCGGGCAACCCACAGCACGAGGTGTACTGTCAGCAGGACCATCGCATCCCGCCAGTGTGAATGTCTGAAGATGTGCGGGTTAGGTTGATTGGTCCGACATTGACCCTGGTGTCAGGAGATTAGCAGGGTAAATGTGAGGGGTTATGGGAATAGGAACTGAGTGAGATTGTGGTCAATACAGATACGATGGGCCGAATTGTTTCTTCTAGGGACTCCATGGGAAGCTATCATTCTATGACCTGACAATTCCAGCCCATGTATCCCTTAATCAGCTTTACTTTGTAGCCCCATAGGATATCACACATCTCTGCCTTTGGTGAAATTAGGCTTTCAGTGAAGATTTTTGGTGGTCAACACTTAGACTGGGATTCAATTCTTCATCTGACCTACTAGACTCTTTTTCACCCTTTTCCTTCAGTTTTTTTTGTATGCATGATGCTTGAATCCTTTCTCCTTTGAAATTCTGTTCTTCTGCTCTTTTCTCTTACATCCCTTGCTGATCTCTATGTTTAAGTTCAAACCTTTGCAAATCTATTTTCCTTCTTTCATTTCCTTTCATCTCTTTTTCCAATCTGAGCTTCTTTTTCTATCTTGTCTCTCTATCTCTTTCTATTCTCAAGCTGTTTCACCACTCTCTGCGTTTGTGCTAATTCATTGTACTACCTCTCAGACCAACTCCCAGTCTCTGTCTTCTGATTCCAGGCTATTACTCAATTGTGTCAGCTTCCATAATCCCCTCACAACTTACCTTCAACACTCTTAATGCAGACACTTGCTTTGTTTTTTTGCAAATAACTCAGGGATGGAGTTCCCCTTCCAAACAAGTTTCAGCAATTGACAAAGCCATTCTATTCTTCAATAAGAATGAAAAAATGCAACATGAAATCCTGTTTGCTTAATTCTGCCATGCCTCCACTTCATTGCTTTCCTGTATGGATTCAACAATCCCATTCAGACTCCGTCATCCTGTCAAGATTTTTTTTAATTCCCAGACCAACACCTTCGTTTTTTTTATGATCCCAGTGTCAACCTGCAGCATGAGGTGGACTGTGGATGGGATTCAATGGTCCTGCCGATGGTACAACTCATGCCATGGATTTCCTGGTTGTGTGGGATAGTTTCAAAGGGAATTCCCATTGACAGTGATGGGATTAGAAAATCCTGCCATCAGTGAACAGCACACCACCTGCTGAGAAAAATGCTGAGGCGAGGTCCAAGAATTTCGTCTGCTCACTTACATTTTGGAAAGCATTTTGGTTGGGAATGCTATGGCTGTGTAGCGTTTCAGAAGAACAATCCTCAGATTATGATGTAGTTAAGACCAATGCCTGTTAGAATCCAGCTAGGTAGGCCACAATCAGTTAAATAATATAACCCATGAAAGAATGATGAGACAGGAAACAAGTGGAAGGATTCCAAGATTAGGTTGAAACAACAAGACAATCGGGGGCGTAAATAAGATTAACAGTTGGAAGCTTTACCCAGGGCAGAAATGACAATTACAAGAGGGCACAAGTTTAAGGTAATAGGGGAAAGGTTCGGTAGAGATGTGAATGGAAAGTGCTATTACACAGAGGGTGTTGGGGGCCTAGAATGCATTGCCAAGTGAAGTGATTGAGGCAGATACATTAGTGACATGTAAGACTTATCTGGAAAGGCAGATGAACAGATGGGGAATAGTTGGATACAGGTGGTTGGTCTAGACAGCACAACATAATTGGCGCAGGCTTGGAGGACCTAAGGCCCTGTTCCTGTGCTGTATTGTTCTTTGCTTTTTTTTGTAAAACCAACGCACAAGCAATACTGACTGAATAGGCCGACTGAGCAAATAAAGTAATCATGCTGAATAATTTGAGTTTCTACCTCAAACACCAAACCAGGCTTAACTCAGCCCAGCCTTGTTGCTGTGATTTTCACTCTGATATGCTTTAGTCATACTTATATTCTGGAAGGCAGTTCTTCTGGAAGACAGTAATGGAAGAGAAGGGAATGGTTTAGTTTGGAGGGGCATTGCTTTTTATAATGGTCGGCACAACATCGAAGGCCGAAGGGCCTGTTCTGTGCTGTAATGTTCTATGTTCTTCCTTCTGGGATTGATTGTTCAGGTCACAGCTCAGGTCTACATTATGTCCCGCAATTTGACCTCTTTGTCTAAGTACAGATGTCTCTGAAGATTATACACCATGATCCATCTGACGTGATATGTATAGATGCTCCCGTTTCCATGGCTAGGCTCCGCCCTTTGAAGGGCTCCTTGCTCCTACCCCAATTCACTGGTTGAACACAGCAGGCTGAGTGTCTGCAGCCTTAATGTGGAGATGCCAGCGTTAGACTGGGAGAAACACAATAAGAAGTCTCACAACACCAGGTTAAAGTCCAAAGATTTATTTGGTAGTACAAGTCACTAGCTTTTGAAGCGCTGCACCTTACCTGATGAAGGAAAAGTGAAAAAGTGACTAAAGAGGTGGATGGGGGTAAGGCGGTTGATGTGGTATATATGGACTTTAGTAAGGCATTTGATAAGGTGGCCCATAGAAGACTTCTGCAGAAAATGCAGATGTATGGGATAGAGGGTGATTTAGCTAATTGGGTTAGGAATTGGCTAGCAGATAGAAGACAGAGGGTGGTGGTTGATGGGAGATATTCATCTTGGAGTTCGGTGACAAGTGGTGTACCTCAGGGGTCTGTTTTGGGGCCCCTGCTGTTTGTAATTTTTATAAATGATCTGGATGAGGGTATTGAAGGATGGATTAGTAGATTTGCAGATGACACTAAAGTCGGTGGAGTGGTAGATAGTGAAGAGGGGTGTTATAGTTTGCAGAGAGACTTGGACAAGTTGCAGAGCTGGGCCGAGAGGTGGCAAATGGAGTTTAATGTGGGAAAGTGTGAGGTAATGCACTATGGCAGAAATAATAAATGTGTAGAGTATAGGGCAAATGGTAGGATTCTTAGTAGTCTAGATGAACAGAGGGATCTTGGTGTGTATGTGCATAGATCCCTGAAAGTAGGCAGTCAAGTCGAGAAGGTTGTTAAGAAGGCATATGGAGTCTTGGCTTTTATTGGTAGAGGGATTGAATTTCGGAGCCGCAACGTCATGTTGCAACTGTACAAAACTCTAGTGCGGCCGCACTTGGAGTATTGTGTGCAGTTCTGGTCCCCACATTATAAGAAAGATGTGGAGGCATTGGAGAGGGTACAGAGGAGGTTTACCAGGATGTTGCCTGGTATGGAGGGCAGGTCTTATGAGGAGAGGCTGAGGGATTTGAGGTTGTTTTCGTTAGAAAGGAGGCGGCTAAGAGGGGACCTTATCGAAACATATAAGATGATTAGAGGTTTAGATAGGGTGGACAGTGATAGCCTTTTTCCTAGGATGGAGAAAGCTAGCACGAGGGGACACAGCTTTAAATTAAGGGGTGATAGTTATAGGACGGATATCAGAGGTAGGTTCTTTACCCAAAGGGTGGTTCGGGAGTGGAATGCCCTGCCTGCAGCAGTTGTAGATGCGCCAAGTTTGGTGGCGTTTAAGAGGTTAGTTGATAAGTATATGGAAGAGAAGGGAATGGTTTAGTTTGGCGGGGCATTGCTTTTTATATTGGTTGGCGCAACATCGAAGGCCGAAGGGCCTGTTCTGTGCTGTAATGTTCTATGTTCTATGTTCTAAGGAGAAGCACTCCAAAAACTAGCGGCTTGTGTTACCAAATAAACTGTTGGACTTTAACCTGGTGTTGTGAGATTTCTTACTGGGTCTGCAGCCTGTCAGACTAGCTTGTCTCTTACACTCTCCTTTTGTCTAAGAGTAAACCTTCAGAACATAGCTCTATTTTCAGCATTTTTGCATAGCAGCTTCAGAGCTTTTTGTTTCTTCAAGACTGTCAGCTGGGTTAAAAGTCCAAGTATTTTTTTGTAAGTATGCAAGTCATACTAAACAAAAGCAAAGGTATGCAGAGGAGCTGATTGTCTAGTGGTATTATCGTTAAACTATTAATCCAGAAACTCAGCTAACTCTGGGAACTTGGGTTCAAATCCACCATGGCAGACGGTGGAATTTGAATTCAATAAAAGACATCTGGAATTAACAATCTACAGATGACCATAAACTCATTGTCAATTGTTGGCAAACCCTGTCTAGTTCACTGATGTCCTTCAGGTAAGGAAATCTGCTGTCCTTACCTGGCCTGGCCTAGACATGACTCCGGAGCCACAGCAATGTGGTTGACTCTCAACTACCTTCGGGCAACTAGGGATGGGAAATAAATGCTGGCCAGCCAGTGACACCCATGTCTTATGAATGAATAAAAAGTACCATCCAATTCACCTTAAACAAAAACTCTTTGTGTTTTGCAGTGTTGGAGGTAACCCGCTATTGACCGGCGATGGGATCTTCCGGTTCTGCCACTGTCATAGAATCATGGAATCCCTACAGTGCAGAAGGAGGCTATTCAGCCTACTGAGTCTGCACCAACAATAATCTCACCCAGGCCCTATCATTGCAGCCCCACATGTTTACCTCACTCTTCCCCCTAACATCACAGACAATTTAGCATTGTCAGTCAACCTAATCTGCACACCTTTGGACTATGGGAGAGAACTGTAGCATGGAATCATAGAGTCATAGAGGTTTACAGCATGGAAACAAGCCCTTCAACCCAAGTTGTCCATGCTGCCCTTTTTATTAAATCCCAAAGCTCGTCCCACTTGCCTGCATTTGGCCCATATCGGTTTATCCATCTTACCCATGCACCTGTCAAAATGCTTTTTTAAAGACAATATTTCATCCTTTTCTACTACTACCTTTGGCAACTTATTCTAGACACTCACCACTCTCTGTGTGAAAAATTGACCATCTGGACACTTTTGTATCTCTCCCCTTAAAACTATGCTCTCTCGTTTTAGACCCTCCTACATTTGGAAAAAGATAATGATGACCTAGTTGATTTATACCCCTCATTATTTTATAACCTCTACAAGATCACCCCTCAGCTTTCTATGCTCCAAAGAAAAAAGTCCCATCTATCCAGTCTCTCCTTGTAACTCAAATCATCAAGGTCTGGTAATATCCTAGTAAATCTTTTCTGCGTTCTTTCTAGTTTAATAATGTTCTTTCTATAATAGTGACCAGAACTGTACACAGTATTCCAAGTTTGGCCTTACCGATGTCTTGAACAACTTCAACAAGACATCCAAACTCCTGTATTCAATGCACTCAGAGGAAACTCACACAGACATGGGAAGAACGTGCAGACTCCACACAGACATTAACCCAAGGCTGGAATTGAACCCATGTCTCTGGTGCTGCGAGGCAACAGTGCAAACCACTGCGCCACCCCAATGTGATTTTATGTTGTTCGTACCTCCACTACTAGGGAATTCATGGCAGGGAATTACTGCCAGCGGAACTGGAAGATCCCAACAGTCGGAACGGCCAGGAAATCCCACCTACGTTCTGAGCCCTTTCTTAATGAAACCCATAGTGGATTGTTATATCAATAATGAGTTAAAATGCTCTCGTCTAACTCACAATAAAATCTCCATTCCTGAGAACTTATAACTTCTAATCACACCAAAACCTATTTCAATCTAACCTTTGCTGAATGACAGTGATTCTCCTAGTACAGATTTTGAGCATTAGTATGTATTTATCCAATGGTTGCCAACTATGATTAAAGGTATTATTGGAGGTTTCATCACATGACATGCCCCAGGCTCCAGCCATCAGTCAGGCAACGTATCAATTACTCTGACACACAGCCTTGTGACGCCAATTGGAAAGCAAAAAAGACACATTATCAATTGGATGATGTTTGACTGCCAGCCAAAGAGCCTTTTCTCCCCATTTTCAACATCTTTATATCAGGTGGAGAGAAATGTTTAAAAAAAGTAGAAAAATATATACTTTTAAATATCCCAATGATGTTTTTCTAGGGTTGCGCAGAACAGATTCCTGGAGATATTTCTTCAACACCTGGAGGCTCCAAATTTAACCTAATTTAACCCCAATTAAAATGCATCTGTGCTCGTCACTGCAAAGGTTGGTTGCTTAGTGTGGAACTGTTGTAAGACAAGCATGGGGAACTGTCCCCTTCTCCCAAACTCCACGATACCTTCTAACTTTGTCCTAATATCATTTCAGATGACTTGTTATCAAAGCTTGTACCTTGGAGTGTTTTAGTCAATGAAAGGTGCAGTATAAACACCGATAGGGTGAGATGGGGTGGGCGGAGAAGGAGCTGACCTCAAACACAAAAATGTTGAGGTAGATCAGCTGGGACAAGTTCTGTTCCTGTGGTATAAAGTTGTTATTCTTGCTGAAGAAGTAACAGGGGGATATACAATGATTAGCAGGACTGAAGTCTCTGGGCCCGCTAGTATTTATACCCCTCTCCAGCCCTGTCAGGAATATCTTATTCCAGTGAGAATTATAGTAACTCCCCACTTTTGGGAAGCTGGTGACTCAACTCCGTTGGTATGAAGGGAGAGCAAATGGGGCCCCGCAGAGAGTTGGGCACTGGGATCAGCACCCCTGGGCATTGATACTGTGACAGTGCCAGCCTGTGTCCACTGGTACTGCCCAAGGATCAAAGTGCCAATGCCCGAAGGCAACTTAGCACTGCACATCAGACAAAGGGCAATGTCAAGTGTGAGGCCGAATAGGTGTGGGGCCAGCTGTGGGTGGGGCCTCCAGGAGAGATCAGTGGGTCTGGGTATCCCACTGCTGCTCTGTATTTGGGCTGGCAATGCAGGATTGGATCACAGGGCTGGCCAGCGGTCAGGAGGCCGATAGATAGGGACCATTGCACGAGCGCTGATCTTGGCGCTGACAGATTGGTGTAGGTGCAGTGGCCCACTCTGCAGTGCACAGAGTATGCGACATTCTTGTTGAAACTCCCATTGAAAACAAAACGTGATTTACCCCAGTTTTCATGCGAATTCGACACATGCAATTGTTTTTGGTGAACAGCTCCCTCCGATTCTTTCAAATAAGCATGGTACCTGTTGGGAACAGTGAGTGAATGTACCTCACAGCAAATTAAATCCAGTTATTGTCACCATGCGACAGAGTCAGCAAAACAAGAAACAGTCCAAATAACACTCAAAGAAAATGAAGCCTCGAAGGAGTACGGTTTCTTTTAAATGCTGAGCATAACAGAAGTGTGAATATTTTTTTTATAAACACGTCCATGATTTTCTGCAACATGACTCGTGTTTAAATCTTACTCTGTATTTGATATTGTTTAGTTCATGCAGAAATCAAACAGCATTCATTTCAAGCTGTGGCATTTCTCACACACTGTTAATGAATATTTAGTTTGCACTTATATATCTCCCATTGGTTGGAGAGAGAGACTTCAGAAAGCAGCTCCGCAGAACAACATAGCTGTCACATAGAACCAGACAGTGCAGAAAGAAGCTATTCAGCCCATCACGTCTGCACCAACCACAATCCCAACCAATCCCCATAACCCCATGCATTTACCCTAGCTAGTTCCTCTGACACTAAGGAACAGGTTAGCATGGCCATTCCCCCACAGTGGCATAATGGTTAGCACTGCTGCCTCCCTGCCAGAACCAGGGAGCTGGGTTTAGATTCCTGGCTTGGGTCACTGTCTGTGTGGAGTTTGCATGTTCTCCCCATGTCTGCATGGGTTTCCTCTGGATGCTCCAATTTCCTCCCATCCAGTTGTGGACTCGCCTACTTTGGGGGCATTCAAATGTTCGGTGGATAGGCATATGGATGATATTGGAATAGTTTAGGTTAGAGGGTCCACTGGCCGGCGCAACATCGAGGGCCGAAGGGCCTGTACTGCGCTGTAATGTTCTATGTTCTATGTCTGAAAGACATGCTGGTTAGGTGCACTGATCAGAATAGGTGCTGGGGTGTGGCAACTAGCAGAATTTCATAGTAACTTAAGTGCAGTATTAATGTAAGCCTTACTTGTAACTAATAAAAAATCTTTTAACATGCACACCTTTGGACTGTGGGAGGAAACCATTGCACCTGGAGGAAATCCACGCAGACATGGGGAGAGCATGCAAACTCCACACAGACAGTTACCCAAGCCGGGAATCAAACCCAGGTCCTGGCACTGCTAACCATTATTTTACCTGCCACTGGATAGTTGACAGAGTTACACTGAGTAGTGTTCGGATGATTGTCTAGTTCTATGTTGGCAGGGATAGCAATCAAAAATCATGAGGACAGGAAGTAAGTCTTTGTTACCAATAAAAGAAAATGAAATGAACGTGCAATGAATTCCCTTATTAGTTTTCCCAAACTGCTTCTGACATAAGAGCCAAATACTGCAGATGCTGAAAATCTTAAACGAAAAACAGCAAATGCTGGTGAAACTCAGCAGGTTTGGCAGCATCTGTGGAGGGCAAGAAAGAGATAATGGCTGGAATTCTCCAAATGTTCACACACAGCTGCTTCCAGAAAGGATAGAGAATTTTGCACTCAGCCAAATCTCCGTTCACTACAGCGGGACAGGAGAATCCGTCTGGCATGAACAGCCAAAGAATCTGGCTCATCATTTCAAGTCTGATTTGACGCTTCTTCAGAATCTATTTTTGCTTCTATCTGGGGATAAGATTGAATCGGTGATTCTCCATAACCCCCTCCAAGTTTGCATGCATGAGGACTCAAACTGTGAGCCTCAACAGGTGCTGCAGATAGAATGGCATTGCAATCAAAATCACGTCTACACAATGAGCACTTCACAGTAGGGGCCACGAGATGGTGCGGGTCTGATGAAATTACAACACATGTTCCTTTTTCTTGTTCAGTGCCACAGAGACCTCTTGAAGGATACTGAGTATTAAATTATTGACTACGATGGTTATTCCACATCTGGAATAATTTCAATTCTGACCCAAGCAATGGCCGAGTGGTATTATCAATAGACTATTAATTTAGCTAATGTTCTGGGGACCTGGTCTCGAATCCCGCCATGGCAGATGCCGGAATTTGAATCCAATAAAAAGAAATCTGGAATTAAGAATCTACTGATGACCACGAAACAATTGTCAGAAAAACACATCTGGTTCACAAATGCCCTTTAGGGAAGGAAATCTGCCATCCTTATCTGGTCTGGCCTACATGTGATTCCAGAGCCACAGCAATATGGTTGACTCAGGCAATTAGAGATGGGCAATAAATATTGGCCCAGCCAGCAACGCCCTTGTCCCACAAATGAATAAAAAAAAGCACTTCCTGCACCAATTGACACACATGCAGCCCCATTCTCTAACACTGCCTCAATTTAAAAAACCTTCATCTCCATTTTCCTGTCTCTCCATGGCATTGCCTCTACCTTTCTCTGTATCCTACTCCAAATATCCAAATATCTTCCCGGAGCTCAGCACTCCTCCAATACTGGAAACTTATGCATTCCCCACATCCCCTGCACCATTCAGCTACTTGGCCTGAGCTCTGCAATTGCCTCCATAAACATCTCTGCTCCCTTGAGTTTATTCCGGTTGTCCCCATAAAAACCCAACATTTGACCCAGATTTTGGTCACCAACATAAATTTCTTTCTTTAGCTCAGTGTCACTTTTTGTCTTGGGGCATCTTACAACTTTAAAGTTACTTTATGAATCCAAGTTGCAACGAATCTGATAGTGGGTCAGAATTGAAATTATTCCAATTGTGGAATAAACATCGTCAACAATTTTATGCTCGGTATCCTCCACATACTTAATCATCAATTGTTAAAATGGTTCTCTTTCACTTGCACTTGTCCCTGGTGGGATTATACCAACAAAGACTGAAGGATAATAATAAATAGTAATCTTCATCATTGTTCCAGTAAACCCAAATTCCCTCTTCTAATATATTATGTTCTCCATTTCTTATAACATGGAATATTTTAATATTTAGACTCACTTATATCCTGCTGCTATTTTGTAATTGTATGGGGATTAGAATGTTACTGCTATCACAAGAGTCTCAATTCTCCTCCTCAATACTTTTAGTGAAATTATAAACTTCTGTTTTTATTATTAATCGGGCACGGACGTCACCGGCGAGGCTAGCATTTATTGTCCACCTTCAATTGTCCTTGAGAAGGTGGTGGTGAGCTGTCTTCTTGAACTGCTGAAGTCTACATAGAACATAGAACATAGAACATTACAGCACAGAACAGGCCCTTCGGCCTTCGATGTTGCGCCGACCAATATAAAAAGCAATGCCCCTCCAAACTAAACCATTCCCTTCTCTTCCATATAATTATCAACTAACCTCTTAAACGCCACCAAACTTGGCGCATCTACAACTGCTGCAGGCAGGGCATTCCACTACCGAACCACCCTTTGGGTAAAGAACCTACCTCTGATATCCGTCCTATAACTATCACCCCTTAATTTAAAGCTGTGTCCCCTCGTGCTAGCTTTCTCCATCCTAGGAAAAAGGATATCACTGTCCACCCTATCTAAACCTCTAATCATCTTATATGTTTCAATAAGGTCTCCTCTTAGCCGCCTTCTTTCTAACGAAAACAACCTCAAATCCCTCAGCCTCTCTTCATAAGACCTGCCCTCCATACCAGGCAAATCCTGGTAAACCTCCTCTGTACCCTCTCCAATGCCTCCACATCTTTCTTATAATGTGGGGACCAGAACTGCACACAAGACTCCAAGTGCGGCCGCACTAGAGTTTTGTACAGTTGCAACATGACGTTGCGGCTCCGAAAATCAATCCCCCTACCAATAAAAGCTAAGACTCCATATGCCTTCTTAACAACCTTCTCGACTTGACTGCCTACTTTCAGGGATCTATGCACATATACACCAAGATCCCTCTGTTCATCAACACTATTAAGAATCCTACCATTAGCCCTATACTCTACACATTTATTATTCCTGCCAAAGTGCATTACCTCACACTTTCCACATTAAACTCCATTTGCCACCTCTCGGCCCAGCTCTGCAACTTGTCCAAGTCCCTCTGCAAACTATAACACCCCTCTTCACTATCTACCACTCCACCGACTTTAGTGTCATCTGCAAATTTACTAATCCATCCTTCAATACCCTCATCCAGATCATTTATAAAAATTACAAACAGCAGGGGCCCCAAAACAGACCCCTGAGGTACACCACTTGTCACCGAACTCCAAGATGAATATCTCCCATCAACCACCACCCTCTGTCTTCTATCTGCTAGCCAATTCCTAACCCAATTAGCTAAATCACCCTCTATCCCATACATCTGCATTTTCTGCAGAAGTCTTCTATGGGCCACTTTATCAAATGCCTTACTAAAGTCCATATATACCACATCAACCGCCTTACCCCCATCCACCTCCTTAGTCACTTTTTCAAAAAACTCAATGAGGTTAGTAAGGCACGACCTACCCTTCACAAAACCATGCTGACTATCCCCAATCAATTCATTTTCTCTAAATAACTATAAATCCTATCCCTAATAATTCTCTCCAATACTTTGCCCACAACAGAAGTAAGACTCACTGGCCTATAATTCCCTGGAAGGTCTCTCTTCCCCTTCTTGAACAATGGGACCACATTCGCTATCCTCCAGTCATCCGGAACCACACCCGTAACCAACGACGACCTGAAGATCAGAGCCAGAGGCTCTGCAATCTCCTCTCTTGCCTCCCAGAGAATCCTAGGGTAAATCCCGTCCGGCCCAGGGGACTTATCCAACTTCAAACCCTCGAGAATATCTAGCACATCCTCCCTATCTACTTCGATACTTTCCAGTTTGCTACCCTGTACCTCAGTGTTCTCCATAACTACATTTACATCACCCTGCGTGAATACCGAAGAGAAATATTTATTCAGTGCCTCTCCAATCTCTTCAGGCTCCACGCACAACTTCCCACTGCTGTCTATGACTGGCCCTAATCTTGTCCTAACCAATCTTCTATTCTTAACATATCTAAAGAAAGCTTTAGGATTCTCCTTAATCCTATCAGCCAAAGTCTTCTCGTGTCCTCTCTTAGCTCTCCTCAATTCACTCTTTAGCTCCCTCCTGGCTAATCTATAGCTATCCATTGCACTAACCGAGCCTTCAAGCCTCATCCTGACATAAGCCTCCTTTTTCCTTTTAACCAGGAAATCAACTTTTTTCGTACACCAAGGTTCTCTTACTCGACCATTTCCTCCTTGCCTGACAGGGACATACTTATCAAGGACTCGCAGCAGCTGCTCCTTGAATAAGCTCCACATTCCAGATGTTCCCAGTCCCTGTAGTTTCCTAGTCCAATCTATGCACCCTAATTCTCTCCTGATGGCCTCATAATTACCCTTCCCCCAGCTATAACTACTGCCCCCAGCTTCATGCCTATCCCTATCCATCACTAAGGCGAACGTAACCAAATTGTGGTCACTATCACCAAAATGTTCACTAACTTCCAAGCCTAACACCTGGTCTGGCTCATTGCCCAGCACCAAATCCAATGTAGCCTCACCTCTAGTTGGCAGTAGTACAACTACACCTACATGGTTTAGGTGTACTTATCCAACCTCTCCATAAATATATCTCTGCCATTCATCTCAACTGTTCCTCGTGTTTGGTGTTCCACTTTAATATTCTGTTAGTAACAAACTTTTGTCTGAATTTTCTATGTTGTCATTTTATTGGTGTGATTTCTACTTTTGGATTCCCTTACAAGTTGAAAAATATCTCCTATGCTTATTGGTCCAAACCCTTTCATAAACAGAAGGATTTTTTGAGTCATCCTCAGGCTTCTTTCTTCCATGGCTAATTCACTTAACCTGCACATCTTTGGACCATGGGGGAAAACTGGAGCACCCGGAGGAAATCCACATTGATATGGGGAGAACATGCAAACTCCACACTAACATTCACCCAGGGGCAGAATTAACCTAATCCTTAGTGCTGTGAGGCAGCAGTGCTAACCAATCTGCCATCTTGCCATGTTTTGTAGTTATATAAAGTATCAATCACTCATAAGGGATTGAATAAACATGTTATGGATTCATTTATTAAAACTAGGCATATGAAAACAATTATATATGGATCTCAAATGTGAGGACACCAGGAGCAGTGATGTCTATGTGTGCTCTGCTAAAGTTAAAAGTGCAACTAAAAAAAAACTGGATTGCATGACACACTTCCTTTTCAGTATTGTCACATTCCCATCCCTTGGACATGTATCACAATACCTAACAGCACTTTGGTTACACCTACACCATATGGACTGCAGCAGTTCAAGAAGGCGACTCAATACTTCTTTTTTAAGGACAATTAGGCATAGCCAGTGACACATACATCTCATGAAGGAACGAAATAAAAAAAATCTACAAGGTATCATCCAATCCACTACGACTAATTTTCTACCACTGGCGGATATTAAAACTCTAGTCCATTGTATGAAGCGTTTTGGGAAAGTGATAATATGCTTTGTAAATTGCAAAATTAAATTTAGAAGAAGATTAGACGAGGGGTAATGGAATGGAGAAAATCTCCACAAGTATATTTGCAGTGTTTCCACACTCAGTGATCAGAATCTAGCACTTCTGACAATTTGGAAGTGCCTTTAATTACAATGCTTAATCAAAGGTGACACCCTTGCTTTGTCCCTCCCCTCAAATAAAAACTGAGACACCCTAAAGGTAAGATGTTCGCTTCTCTTAGGGCAGAGCTAATTAAACAAATGTATTCTCCGGATTACAGTGACATGTGTCTGACCTTTGCCATTGCTGTTAATTTATCTTCATGACATTAGCTTTAGGACATCAGATAACGAATCAGTTTATCATCTGTCTGTGCCCATTGTAGAACGGTAACTGCACTCACAGCAATTGCTGCTGATCAGTGGCTAGTTTGCTTTCAAGAATGTTGTGATTTCTTTTTCCTTATAATATCCCACAGGGGCAAAAGTCCCATCACCAAGTTACTTTATTTACACCATATATCTGTGCACAGCCAGCTCTCCAGTTGCTGAATACAGGCTGGGAGTCTGACACACCTGCTTTAAATAAAGAGTGCAAGATTCCCTGATTTAACCATCAATGAGGACTTATCAGGTACTCCTTTTTGGGAGCAAGACTCATCAGGTTGTTCATATTCTAGCAAGCCAACCTCATTAGCCTAACTGAAGTCATCACTTCCCTCCTTGTAGTAACAAGTTCAAGAATGAAAAGTTATATGGTGGCACAGTGGTTAGCGCTGATGCCTCACTGTGCCAGAGACTTGGGTTTGATTCCCAGCTTGGGTCACTATCTGTGTGGAGTTTACACATTCTCCCCATGTCTGTGTGGGTGAACTCCAGATGCTCCAGATTCCTCCCACACCCTGAAAGACGTGTTGATTAGGTGCATTGACCATGCTAAATTCTCCCTCAGTGTACTCGGACAGGCACCGGAATGTGGTGACAAGGTGATTTTCACAGTGACTTCATTGCACTGTTAATGTAGGCTGACTAATAAATAAATAAACTTTTGCCAGATTGTCACCTGCAGTAGCCTCATGTCTGAGTCAAGTGGCTGGAGATTCCAGCTCCTCCACCAGAGATTTAAGCACATAATCAAGGCTGACACAGTCATAGAATCCCGACAGTGCAGAAGGAGGCCATTCAGCCCATCGATCTGCACAAACTCTCCAATAGAGCATTTCTACCCAGGCCCTATACTTGTAATCCCATGTATTTATCTCACCAATCCCACCAACTGATAGTCCTGATCACTAAAGGACAAATTTGCATGGGCAATTGCCTAACCAACACATATTTGGATGTGCCACAGTGCCACAGTGTTGGAGGTGAGAATTGAGATTCAATGAAGGCAGCAGATTAGTTCAATGGCAGCCAGGATTATATTGTGGGGGGTGGCGGGGAGGGTGATGTGGTCCATTTCTGCTGGCAGGGAAATTGAAGTCCATTTGGTTAATTGTGGGGAATGGGAATGAGCTGATGCACGGTCCCCACTCAGAGGCTGATGAGGCTCATTACTGAATCACCCAAAGGCCATTATTCCTGAGCCCACTAAGAATGGTCGCTGGGAAATCTCTTAAAGCTGTGCAGCCTCTGCCATGATTCCTGAGGGCTAACCAAAAAAAAACCGTTAGTCTGCGAGCAGATCCACTGAGAGCCACTCTCCATGCTCTAATATCTGTTCTGCTGCTACCATTCCCACCATCCCCCTGTGCAACTTCCTCCAGCTCCATCTCCATCCATTTGTGACCCATCCCCTCCCCTCTAACCCAGGAATCCAGCGATGATCCCTGGTGCACTCCAAATTATTGACAGCAGGCTCTGCTCCCAGGGACACTGCTTGTAATGTTGGACATGCCAGCATCCGGTAGCTCTCCAGAATGGAGTTCCTGCCCTACTGGGGAATCATTTCTATGCAGGGTCTGATGGGCAGACTGCATCAGACAGTCTTGGAGAGGTGACATGTGTATCACAACAGTTCTCCTACTGTTGAGCTGAGAGAATCTCACCAACATTAATTTCAGATGAGATGTCCTTGTCTAATATTTTGGGTGAACATAAAGTAGCTCTGGATATTATTTGGAAGGAGGTGAAGGGTGATAATGCCCATATTTACAGGTAAAGTCAACTTAGTCCCAGATGTCCATTGACTAGCCGGTGGCGATTTCACCCAAGGATGAACAGCATCTCAGGTATATTCATTGAACCCATGCTGTTGGCATCACTCTGCATCATGACTTAACTATCCAGCCAATTGAGCTAAACAGACTTGTATTTATCCCTCAAGCAACATTCTCAAACACATGATCTGACTTTGACTATTCCTGACTGTGGGATCCTACTGTGTGCCAATTAGAATCATAGAACCCTACAGTGCAGAAGGGAGCCATTCAGCCCATCAAGTCTGCACCGATCACAATCCCACACAGGTCCCATCACCATAACTCCATGCATTCACCCTAGCTAGGCCTATTGACACTAAGAGGCAATTTAACATGGCCAATCCACCTAACCTGCACATCCCTGAAGAAAAGCCATGCAAATGTTGGGAGAATGAGAAAACTCCACACAGTCAGTGACCTGCTGTGAGCCAGGACTGCTAATCACGGTGTCGTTGTGCACCCTCCATTGAGTGCTGAAGTGGATGAAAATGAGTACTTTTAAAGCATCTGATCCGATGATATGTTTTCTTCTACCACCAGGACTGGGATAACGAGGCATAGTGTTTAGTGTCCAGTGAATTGATCTTAACTGGGATTCCTAAAGAGAACCATCACTTAGCAAATCACGACCCATCCAACAGTATTAAACACCACTTTCAAACAGAAATGTTGAGTAAGTGTGGACATTATTGGAACAACTGCACAGCAACTAAGTTCAACATATCTCCTCCCTCCCACAGTTTAGACAGGGTCACCAGCAAGCTGACACAAGGTCCAACAGATCTCAGTGCTAGAAAATTGGCCTGACTCAATTGAAAGATGATGCCTCTGCAAGACCAAGTCATACATCAACTATGACAGTGATGATGACAAGACTCGCATCAGGGCATGCCCCAGCAGCGATATTCAATCAATACTACAAATTTTCAATGTTAATGTAACTTTATACATAAATACATTCAACTGTACCAAGGTGATTTACACCTCCACCAAATGAATGCTGGAACTTACTTACAAGTAAAGATTGCCGAGTTTGCTTACTCCATGGGTTTATTTCTCATTTATTTTCTTAGTGGATTTATGTTAACTGACCACTCACAAAAGTGACTGATAAAATTGTGACAGCATGCCTTTCTGTGGAGCTTTCGGTAATCCCTTGCTAATCAATCTTTAATATCTGAATCATAATATTAAAAGTTTTAGACCCTTACGCAGAGCCAAGCATACACAGCCTATATCACAATGCCATTATGACTGCACACATACACTGGGTCAGAAATGATTCCCTGCCAGGGTCTCAAGTACCACCAAAAATTATCGGATTTTCAGCCTACCTCTCACAGTGGGTCCCATCACAAGCCTGAAGCAGAAATTACATAGAACATAGAACATTACAGCGCAGAACAGGCCCTTCGGCCTTCGATGTTGCACCGATCAATTAAGAAAAAGCAATGACCCTCTAACCTAAACCATTCCCTTTTCGTCCATAAACTTATCTACTAACCTCTTAAACGCCACCAAACTTGGCGCATCTACAACTGCAGCAGGCAGGGCATTCCATACCCTTACCACCCTCTGGGTAAAGAACCTACCTCTGACATCCGTCCTATAACTACCACCCCTTAATTTAAAGCTATGTCCCCTCGTGCTAGCTTTCTCCATCCTAGGAAAAAGGCTATCAATGTCCACCCTATCTAAACCTCTAATCATCTTATATGTTTCAATAAGGTCTCATCTTAGCCGCCTTCTTTCTAATGAAAACAACCTCAAATCCCTCAGCCTCTCTTCATAAGACCTGCCCTCCATACCAGGCAACATCCTGGTAAACCTCCTCCGTACCCTCTCCAATGCCTCCACATCTTTCTTATAATGTGGGGACCAGAACTGCACACAATACTCCAAGTGCGGCCGCACTAGAGTTTTGTACAGTTGCAACATGACGTTGCGGCTCCGAAATTCAATCCCCCCTACCAATAAAAGCTAAGACTCCGTATGCCTTCTTAACAACCTTATCGACTTGATTGTCAACTTTCAGGGATCTATGTACATATACACCAAGATCCCTCTATTCGTTAACACTATTAAGAATCCTACCATTAGCCCTATACTCTACACATTTGTTATTCCTGCCAAAGTGAATTACCTCACACTTTTCCACATTAAACTCCATTTGCCACCTCTCGGCCAGCTCTGCAACTTGTCCAAGTCTCTCTGCAAACTATAACACCCCTCTTCACTATCTACCACTCCTCCGACTTTGGTGTCATCCGCAAATTTACTAATCCATCCTTCAATACCCTCATCCAGATCATTTATAAAAAATTACAAACAGCAGGGGCCCCAAAACAGATCCCTGAGGTACACCACTTGTAACCGAACTCCATGATGAATAACTTCCATCAACCACCACCCTCTGTCTTCTATCTGCTAGCCAATTCCTAATCCAATTAGCTAAATCACCCTCAATCCCATACATCTGCATTTTCTGCAGAAGCCTTCCATGGGCCACCTTATCGAACGCCTTACTAAAGTCCATATATACCACATCAACTGCCTTACCCCCATCAACCTCTTTGGTCACTTTTTCAAAAAACTCAATAAGGTTAGTAAGGCACGACCTACCCTTCACAAAACCATGCTGACTATCCCCAATCAATTTGTTTCTCTCTAAATAATTATAATTCCTATCCCTAATAATTCTTTCCAATACTTTGCCCACAACAGAAGTAAGACTCACCAGTCTATAATTCCCAGGAAAGTCTCTATTCCCCTTCTTGAATAATGGGACCATGTTTGCTATCCTCCAGTCTTCTGGCACTATACCCGTAACCAACGACGACCTGAAGATCAGAGCCAGAGGCTCTGCAATCGCCTCTCTCGCCTCCCAGAGAATCCTAGGGTAAATCCCGTCTGGCCCAGGGACTTATCTAACTTCAAACCCTCAAGAATATCTAGCACATCCTCCTTATCTACTTCAATACTTTCCAGTTTACAACCCTGTATCCCAGTGTTCTCCACAACTACATTTACATCTCCCTGCGTGAATACCGAAGAGAAATATTTGTTCAGTGCCTCTCCAATCTCTTCAGGCTCCACGCACAACTTCCCACTGCTGTCTCTGACTGGCCCTAATCTTGCCCTGACCAATCTTCTATTCTTAACATATCTAAAGAAAGCTTTAGGATCCTCCTTGATCCTATCAGCCAAAGTCTTCTCGTGTCCCCTTTTAGCCCTCCTCAACTCACTCTTTAGCTCCCTCCTGGCTAATCTATAGCTATCCAGTGCACTAACTGAGCCTTCAAGCCTCATCCTGACAAAAGCCTCCTTTTTCCTTTTAACCAGCGAATTAACTTTTTTAGTACGCCATGGTTCCCTTACTCGACCATTTCCTCCTTGCCTGACAGGGACATACTTATCAAGGACTCGCAGTAGCTGCTCCTTGAATAAGCTCCACATTTCAGATGTTCCCAGTCCCTGTAGTTTCCTAGTCCAACCTATGCACCCTAATTCCTTCCTTATGGCCTCATAATTACCATTCCCCCAGCTATAACTACTGCCCTCAGGTTCATGCCTATCCTCATCCATCACTAACGCGAACGTAACCGAATTGTGGTCACTATCACCAAAATGTTCACCAACCTCCAAGTCTAACACCTGGTCTGGCTCATTGTCCAGCACCAAATCCAATGTAGCTTCACCTCTAGATGGCCTATCTACATACTGAGTCAAAAAACCTTCCTGCACACTTTGTATAAAAACTGACTCCTCTAACGAGCTAGAGCTATAGCTATTCCAATCAATATTGGTAAAGTTAAAGTCCCCCATAACAATTATCCTATTACTTTCATTCCTGTCCAGGATCGACTTTGCAATCCTTTCCAATGGAAATTGTGTTCCATTGCCTGAGAGCTTCATAGAAGACTGCTGCATTGCTTGGCTGACATCCCTTTTCATGAAATAAATTTCAGATGGTCATCAAAATCCTACAGCACATTGTTAAAGACAGGGAATTCTCCTTATTCTCCTAACTAGCATTCATGGAAACATAAAAAACAGCAGGCATGGACCATTTGACCTTTTGAGTCTGCTCTGCGTTCAGTGAGATCATGGCTAATCTTTTTGTGGACTCAGATCCACTTACCCACCTGCTCACCATAACTCTTTATTCCTTTATTATTCAAAAATGTTTCTATCCTTACCTTAAAAACATTCAATGAGGTAGCCTCAACTTCTTCACTGGGCAGGAAGTTCCACAGATTCACAACGCTTTATGTGAAGAATTTCCTCCTCAACTCGGTCCTGAATCTGCTCCCCCTTATTTTGAGGCCATGCCCCCTTGTTCTAGTTTCACCTGCCAGTGGAAACAACTTCTCTGCTTCTACCTTATCTATTGCCTTCATAATCTTATATGTTTCGATAAGATCTGCCCTCATTCTCCTGAATTCCAACGAGTATAGCCCCAGTCTACCCAGTCGCCTGAGCCACACCTTTCAACTTCAGAATCAACCTAGTGAATCTCCTATGCATCCCCTCTAGTGCCACTATATCCTTTCCCAAGTAAGGACACCAAAACTCTACACAGTTCTTCAGGTGTGACCTCACCAGCACCTTATACAGCTGCAACATAACCTCCCTGTTTTTAAAATCCATCCCTCTAGCAATGAAGGACAAAATTCCATTTGTCTTCATGGCTGACCATCAAAATCAGTATCCTGATTCTTCCCTTCACCCTATATCTTTTGGTCCCTTTAGTCGCTGAGGGTATATCTAATTTCTTTTAAAAATCACACAATTTTGGTTTCAGCTACTTTCTGTGGTAGTGACTTCCACAGAATTCCGTCAGCAAACTCTTATTTCTCAACCAACACTCAGTGCTCACTCAATACTTCCAAATCAACTGGTGACTCATTTCAGAGTTTTGTTGTGTTTGATTGTTCTTCTTGTGAATTCACTTAGGGACATGGGTAAACATGGTCTAAGAAAGAGAATAGGAAAGAAAAGAAGTAAAGCCGGTGAGAAGAATTACATTCCAGTCCTAAATGTTTATTTTTAATGATATCAAACATTGTTTTCCAACTCTTTATCATTGCCATCATTCATCCATATACCCATGCCACTCTCACTACTACCTGAATCCTTACACAAATCAGTTTAACATCACTAAACTTGATTATTTCAAAGTCCACCTTGCATCTCTCTCATTTTCCACCTTCCAACCAATTATAAATTCAGTTGCACATTCATGATCCACGTTAAGGCATTGTTTATCATCGGTCTCATTCTCTCTGGCTTCTTATACGTGATGACGTATGCATTTACTTTTCTCATCCATGAGTTCATCTCAATGCCTCTTGACCATCGACACACTATCTCAACATTCACCCTGCAACTGTTTCCAGAGGAATTCAGCCGACTTCACCTTATTCTCTAAAAAACCTGAAACACCCCCATTCAAATGTCCCAAATACCCCCACTCAGCAAAGTAGCCAGCATAATTAAGTACCCACAAACCTGGATCTTCTTATGTCAGAAAAAGATACAAAAGTCTGAGGTCATGTACCAACCGACTCAAAAACAACTTCTTCTCTGCTGCCGTTAGACTTCTGAATGGATTTACCTTGCATTAAGTTGATCTTTCTCTACACTCTAGCTATGATACTACATTCTGTATCTACTGTTTCTTTCTCTATGAAAGGTATGCTTTGTCTGTATAGTGCACAAGAAACAATGCTTTTCACTGTATTTTAATGCATGTGAATAAATGTGAATCAATCTGGTGAATCTCCTCTGAACTGCCTCCAATGCCACCACATCCTTCCTCAAATAAGGAGACACAATACTCCAGGTGTGGTCTCACCAACACCCTATACAATTGCAACACTTCTCATACTCCAGTCCTTCTGCAATAAATGACAACATCTTATTTGCCTATTTTTATTAGATGCAGCACCTGTATACCGACTTTCTGCAATTCATGAACATGGACACCCAGATCCTTCTGCACATATGCATTTTGAATTTGCTTTGGGTAATAATTTGCCTTTCTATTTTTTTCTGCCAAAAAGAATAATCTCACACTTATCCACATTAAACTCCATCTGCCAAATTTTGACCCATTCTTCTGGCCTATCTATGTCCATTTGTCATTTTTTTATATCCGTTTTACTGCCTAGTTTCCCACTTATTTAAGTATAATTCCTCAAATTTTGCTATGTAACACTCTATCCCTGCTTGCAGATCATTCATACAGATTATAAACAGTCTCAGTCTGAGGACTGATCTCTGCGGCACCCCACTAGTTATATTTCACCAGCCAGCGAAGGACCCATTTATCCCAATATTCTGCTTTCTCTCAGTCAGTCAATCTTCAATCCAACCTAGTACTCTACCCCTAATCCCCTGCAATCTCACTTTTTAAACCAGTCTTTTATGTGGCACCTTGTCAAGCACCTTCTGGAACTCTTGCTATGCCATAGGTTCCCCACTATCCACCTTGCTATTTATGCCCTCAAAGAACTCAAGCAAATATGCCAAGAAATACTTGCCCTTCATAAAATCATGTTGACAATGGTGGATTGAGCTTTGTCTTTCCAAATATTCAGTCATCTCCCCCTTAAAGATTGATTCCAGCAATTTCCCCAACTCAGAGATCAAGCTGTGTATAATTTCTTACTTTTTAATGTCTCTCCCTTTTTGAATAGGGGTGTCACATTAGCGTGTTTCCAATGCATTGGGACTTTACCAGAATCTAAGGAATTTTGAAATATCACAACCACTGCATCCATTATCTCTGCTGCCACTGATTTTAATACCCTAGGGTGCAGGTCATCAGATCCCAGTGATTTACCTGCCTTTAATCCCATTAGTTTATTCAATGCCTTCTCCCTAATGATGGTTATTGCATCAAGTTCCTCTGCACTAACTGCAGTTTTTGGAAAATCTTCATTATTCACCACCATGAAGACAGAAGCAAAATATTGATTTAGTGCCTCTTCCATCTCTGTATTCCCTATTAATATCTCACCAATATCATCTTCTAAAGGGCCAACATTTAATTTTTTTATTCTCTTCTTCTTTATATACTTATAGAAGCTTTCAGTATCTGTGTTTATGCTTTCTGCTAGTTTCCTTCTGTAGTTCATTTTAACTCTTATGATTCTATGTTTAGTAGCTTTTTGCTGAAGTTTAAAATTCTCCCAATCCTCCAGCTTGCCTCTAGCTTTTGCAGTTTGGTATGCTCTATTTTTTGTCTTTATGTCCTCTTTAACTTCCTTGTCAAGACATGAGATGTTCTTCCTTTTACAATTCCTCTTCTTCTCAGGAATATACTTGAATTAATCTTGACCTGTTAGCTTGGCAGGATGACAGGCCAGAGACAGCACCGAGGAAGACAAAAGTAAGGAGGAGATCTTATCCATCCATGGTCATCAGGAATTGATTTCCTTAACTCAACCTCAGTGAGACCACACCTAGAGAAGTGCCTCCAAATGTCTTGTGACAATCTACTACCACTTGCAGGCAGAGCTTGAGTTTGAGATCAGGTTGAGGGTGGTGCTGCCACTGGCTGTAACTTCGCCATAAGTTTATTCATGTTGGGATCAAACACGTTCATGGAAGTGACATCTCACAGCCTGCTATCCACTGCTGAATCTGAGCGATCACTAACATCTGGAAGACAAGAGATGGGAATACATTGCATTATGTCCTTCCAGAGAGTAGGTGGAAAAGCATGCAAACGGCTTTGCCAGGTTGGCAGGATTTTCTATGGCGCACAGTGCCATTGACCATACATATGTGGGCAAGATAGTCAGCCCCAGTGACCAGCAGGATCTTCCAGTCCTGCCGAAATCAATGGATTTTTGGTGAGATTGCCATACCTGCCGCAGCAGGATTGGAAATCCCTGCCATGATTTTCTGGCACCGCTTCCAATGAAAAGGAAAACTCCCCAATCACTGAGGAGATTTGGTGTGCGACCATGCACAACATATCTTACAGGTGAATGGGCATCATCTTGGCAGAAGTCATGCCACCTTTTCAAAATTCATTCATGACATGTGAGGATTGCTGGCTAGACCAGCATTTGTTACCATTCTTAATTGCCCTATTCTGTCCCAGTGAAGTGCATTTGAGTTGCAGTATCCATGAGACTGTCACAGACATGTCAATGAATCTCCTAAATGAAATCTGTCCAATGACCCAGTTGCTTCCCAAGAAACCTCAGTGTCACTGAGGCAGTTTTCTCCAGGGAAAGGTTAAATTTAAAGTTTATTTATTAGTGTCACAAATCAGCTTACATTAACATTACAGTGAAGTTATTGTGAAAGTCCCCCAGTCGCCACACTCCGGCAGCCGTTCGGGTGCACTGAGGGAGAATTTAGCATGGCCAATGCATCTCAGCAGAATGCCTTTTGGACTGTGGGAGGAAACCAGAATATCCAGAGGAAACCCACGCAGACACGTGGGCAATGTGCAGATGCCGCACAGATAGTGACCCAAGCTGGGAATCGAGCACAGGTCCCTGGCGCTATGAGGCATCAGTGCTAACCACTGTGCCACCGTGCTGACCACGCTGCATATCAACTCTCCTTTGAGCTGCTACACTTTTCCTGACTTCCCCTTCCTGGGAATCTGCTGCCGTAGCTGTTCCGCACAACCCACTCAAGATGCAGAAGCAAGTTTGAGTGATAATTGTATCAGGAGATTGTGTTCCAGGAGTCATATGAGGAGGCTGGCACTTGAACAGACGCCTGTTGGTGTTACCCTAAATGTTCTAAGGTTTTGAATAGAGTTTTATGGCTCACACTCAAGAACACCAGCTGCCTCTAACTACCCAGACCAACAAAAAATAATTCCGCTGGTAGCAAATTAAACCTGGAGTCGGTTGAAACTTGGCAGCTTTGAAAAATGATATCCCAAGAGGATCCCAGCTGGGATTTCTTCTGGTTTGCTATTCACCCAGCTGTCAAAGGTTGCACAATTCCTGGCTCCCTCCTGAATGCACGTAATCACTGCCCCGCTGCCAATTTAAGGCCCCATCTGGAATTCAAACAAGTGGGAACCATTTTGATAAAATATATGCAGCCTGACCAACCCTGAGCAATGGTAGCACACTCATACCCATGCCACCTTCTGGCTTTATCATGTGGCTTTCACAGATGGTATAGGGAGTAAACATCTCTTAAACTCATTGCAGGTTTTATGGGCAACCTTCTGAAATGTTTGGCAGATTGGCCGTGTTGATGTCTTCTTTCTGAAGACCCTTATTCACCCAGTGATAGTTCTGAAGAAATCTGCTCTGACCCCATAGTTTAGATCCAGAAACAAATATGAGTAAATTGTGGTCAGCTACGTCATTAGGTCTAACTTGATATGTGGCCATGAACTAAGCCACCACCTCTACAATGGAACAACCTGGAGGCATGTGATTGCCTTATATATTTGGATGGATGCTGACACCGAACTAATGATCTGCCCCACCTCAAGCTTAAAACTACAAGACGTTGCACATGTGGATGGTACTTAAAGAAGATTGCTATGCAGAGTGATGGGGAAAAGACAGGGGAGTGACATTAAGTCTAATGGCATGAAGAGACGGGAATCTAAAAATAGAGGGCATAGATTTAAGGTGAAAGGAGAGAGATACAAGAGTCCGGGGGCAATTTTTTTCACACAGATAGTGGTGAATGTCTGGAACGAGCTGCCAGAGGTAGTTGTAGAGTTGGGTACAATTTTCTCTTCTAAAAAGCATTTGGACAGTTACATGGGTTAAGGTGGGTATGGAGGGATATGGGCCAAACACAGGCAATTGGAACTAGCTTAATGATTAATAACAAGGGTGGCATGGACAAGTTGGGCCAAAGGGCCTGTTTCCATGCTGTAAGTCATGATGCTGATTTAGAGAGTTAGTAAAAATATGATGGGCCAAATGGCCTCCTTTTGCATAATGGCATTCATGAGGAAGCAGTGTCACAGTGGTATAGTCACTGGACAAATAATCCAAAAAACAAGTTTGAATCCTACCATAGCAGATGATGTAATTTGAATTCAATGAAAACCTGGAATTAAAATCCTAATGATAGCCGTGAAACCATTGTCGATTTTCATAATGATCCATATTGTTGATGAATGCTCTTTGGAGGAGGAGGTCTGCTGTCCTTACCTGGTCTGACCTACATGTGACTCCAGGTAGATTCCTCAAAGGCAATTAAAGATGGGCAACAAATGCTGGCCTTGCCAGTAATGTCCACATCCAAAGATAGAATAAAAAAAAGCAATTGAGTGACTCTGAACTCACTAGTCACTCTCAAGGGATCTAATCCTTCCAGCAGATATTCGGAGTGGCTTTCCCCTTGTCAGTGGCTGTTCAATGTAACAACCTTGAGATATTGAGTGGAATTTTTCAATCCCGCCCATCATGGCAACCATCGTGGGTGGGACAGTAAATTCAGCAGCCCATGCAAAGGTCCATTGACCTCAGGTGGGAATCACTGGCCAGCAAATCCCACGCATATGCGGGAATTCTACTGCCCGCCTGCCAAGGATTTGGAGTGAGGCGCGGTAAATGGAAATGTCCATTGACCTCGGGTGGGATTTTCCGGTCTCCAGTCGAGCGAGGCCGTAAAATCCCGCCCATAGAGTTTCCAGCTTGAAAGTGAGAGATTGGATAAGAGGAAATCAGAAGGTTGTCTCTAAAGGGTGGTGAGACCAAAGGGGAAGCGTACTTACAGATTGGCATTTGTACTAGTGTTTATTAATGTGAAATTTTGTCCAGGTGAATGCAAGGTTGTTAAAGTTAATGTATTAGTCACAAGTAAAGCTTATGTTAACACTGCAATGAAGTTACTGTGTAATTCCCCTCGCTCGGGCAGCACCTGTTTGGGCCAATGCACTTAACCAGCACATCTCTCAGAACCTGGAGGGAAACCGGTGTACCCAGAGAAAACCCATAAAAACATAGCGAAAACATGCAAACTCCACATAGATAGTGACCCACGCCAGGAATCAAACCCAGGACCCTGGCACTGTGCAGCTGCAGTGCTAACCATTGTGCCACTGTGCCATCCTATGGCCCATTGCTAATGGCAATTTGAGATGGGCTAAAGATGATGAACTACCCAATAAAAAAAGAGCAATCTGATTATTAAAACAACCCTATTCTTTAATTCTCAATCACCATTTTGGTGATATTTTTGTTGCCTTTTTTGAAATAAATATCCAATTCTCTTCTGAAGGTTAAAACAGATGATGGCCTGGAGTGCCTCATTGTTACCTAGTTTTGAGCGACTCGATCTGTTTTTAATCTCTCCCATGAAACCATGGTGGCAGTGCCACATCAGATGCCGGAAGGAATGGTTTGATTTAGACAGGAACGCTTTTCCTTCAGAATGTAAAAAAAAAACTGGTGGATGATCTGAGTTATCAGAAGAGGAGCAGCAAGGTAATTTCACCTGATAACCATCTCTGATTTAGTCAGAAATGAGTCATTTATAAATCTTTTAAGTGGTGACGCCACACACACACAAAAAAAGAATGCTCTGTAATCACTTCTTGAGCTGTTACAATATGCACTATTTAAAGTTCTGCTGGGCTGCTGATATGGATGGCCTCCGAACAGCGCTGGAATACTAAACAGCTCTCTATTGTAACGTTTCAGGGAGAATGAGATGTGCAGCCTTCGAATCATAATGCACACAGGCTCTTTCTGTCTTTGTAACTCAGATTCATTGAAGCTTGCTCACAGGAGTGACATTCTGTGTTTTTTTTCCCCTGAAGCTACACAGACACACACACACACACGGACACACACACACACACACACACACATTGTTATCACTTGCTCCGCTTGCGAGCTGAAATTAAAATGGATCTTCACACAAAGTCCTTAGCATTCTCCTGTCTGCTATGGCACCAGCAGTTGTATCAGGAGAATTGTGGGTGAGTGAATGGGTAAGGAGGGAATGGTTGGAGGCAGGAGAAGAGGCAGAGAGGGGCGACAGAGCCACAGAGTGAAAATAGCAGCTAAAATGCTGCTGACTAAGAAACTGTACCAGGATAAAGCCAAGAGGCAGAATGGGTTATTGGGCTTTGGCAATCCTCTTAAATAGATTACGTGTATAATAAATCTCAGAACTGATCACGTTTTCACACTTGTATGAGCTTCTGTTATGCATAAATTACAATAGATTTCAATGGATTTTTTCCTGTAATCATCAAGATGAGGAATGTTAGCACAGGGGAACAGAACATTTTCCCTTTTGGGGCATTTGGTATCAGCAGGAAACAGTTCCAAGTACCGTTCCGCAGATTTAGATGCAGACTAAAGCTCCTCTAATCTGTCCTCCAAAGAGTACATCCTTCTGCATCAGTGTGTCATTTTTGTATATCTTTAACTATGTATCCTGAGGACCAAACTTTGGTTTCGCATTTCTGCCTTAGAGGAGGAGGCAGGGGTTTGAACGGTACTCCAGGCAGTCCCAAGTGAGTGGAGATCAGAGCTGCAGCCTTGAATGCTCTGAATTGCACCCACCTGAATACTTGTGTTTGCTGTGAGGAGGTGGCTCACTGCGAGAAAGCCTTGCCATTTCGGAGCACTGATGTCACAGCTTGTCAGACTGGGAATCTCTCCAATGCTTCAAACTGTTCTTCAAGAAGAGTGCGAAGATGCAAGAACAACATGCAACTATCTTATCTCCTTGTACAATGTTGCCAATACCAGGGAAACGTTCTGTTTCATTTTAGTGGATGAAAAAGCACAGGCAGAAATTGCCCTATTTCACATTTACATTACTAGGAGGTTGCATTTTGCTATTTGTAGACGAGACAGGGAGGTGGTTCTCAAAGGTGGGGGAGTCCAGAACCAGGAGGTCACAGTCTGAGGATCTGGTATATTGTGAATAGTGATTTTGAATGTGAGTATTGTGAGCACTTTGGACTCCATATCTAAGAAAGGGTGCACTGGCCTTGGAAATGATCCAGAGAAGGTTCACAAAAATGATGCGTGGAATGAACAGCTTGTTGTTTGAGGAATGCTTCAGGACTCCGGGTCTGTACTCATTGGAGTTTAGAAGGTTGAGGGGAGATCTTACTGAAACTGCGAGGCCTGGATAGAATGGATGTGGAGAAGATGTGTCCACTAGTAGGAAAACCTAGAGCCAGAGAATACAACCTTAGGCTGAAGGTAAGATTCTTTAAAACGGAGATGAGGAGGAATTTCTTCAGCCAGAGAGTGATGAATCTGTAAAACTGTGTGCTGCTGTGGTTGTGGAGGCCAGGTCACTGAGTGTCTTTAAATCGAAATAGATAGATTCTTGATTAAGAAGGGGATCAAGGGTTATGAGGAAAAGGCAGGAGAATGGGGAATGAGAAAAGTATCAGCCATGATTGAATGGCGGAGCAGACTCGATGAGCTGAGTGGCCTAATTCTGCTCCTATGTCTTAAGGTCTTATGGTAGACTATTTAAGTCAGAGATGAGAAGGCATTTCTTCACCCAAAGAGTGGTGAGTCTTTGGAATTCATTACCACAGGAAGTAGTTGATGCCAAAATATTGAATGTATTCAGAAGGTGGCTGGATATAGCACCTGGGGGTAAGTGGGATCAAAGGTTATGGGGAAAAAGCAGGATTAGACTATTGAATTGGATGATCAGATATGATTGTGATGAATAGTGGAGCAGCCACAAAGGGCTGAATGGCCTCCTCCTGGTGCAATCTCCTACATTTCTCTGTAAATAATTAGTTGCATGGGATGGAATTCAAAATTAAGAAGTGGAAAGTCATCAACTTAGAATTTAAGATAAAGATAGACCAGAGGTATTTTTTAATGCCATAAAATTAGGAACTGAAGAGGAACAGAATGAATTTGCAATCCAAACACCGAGATCAGTAAAATCTAGTGGACAGGTTCTTACAGTCCGGTTCTGGATACTTTTGTTTAAAGTAGATAAAATTTGGAAACCCAGGTATTTCCTCAGAGAATAAGGCCACAAGCTTCAGTGGTTTCAATCACTGGTATCACCAACAGAGGCAGCAGAGGGACATTCTGGCTGATTCCTACTTCCAGTTTCTAAGGTGACTCAATCACCTTGGCTGAATTGTAGATCACCGAAGAACTGGTGTCAAGGAGCAGTAGCTCAAGAGAGAATCGAGCCACTATTTTGAGTTTGGGAAGGGTCATCCTGACTCGACTCGATTCTCTTTCCACAGGTGCTGTCAGACTTACTGAGAATTTCCAGCAATTTTGTACCAGTTTACCATTCACTGCTTCCCATGGATTTTCCAACATGCCCCAGCTCCCAGCTACACTGAGGAAACAAACTCTTCCACTTCATTGACTTGACAGCTTCTCCTCATGGGCTTTTTGGGCCCCAACTGCTTGCTATTCTGTATCAGAGTTTGTTTAGCCCAGTTGGCTGGTTAGTTATGTGGTGTCAGGTTCGATTCCTGAGGTTACTCATGAACGATCAATCTTGCTCCCTGCTTGAGCTATGGTGATCCTCAGGTTAAATCACCAATTGTCAGCTCTATGGCCATCTGGGACTATGGCAACTTTACCTTTTAGTGCTGCACACCCTATGCAGACACATTGCCGCCTCTCCTTGAGTCCTTCAGCTTATTTTACTTAGATTGATCTATATCCTGTTAAATCTTTCAACAGGGTTCAACCTTTGCCCTGAGGCAGCCTGATGCATCAAAACTTGGCACATTCTGTCTTTAAAGGTTACAATATCCAGTTTTGGCACGTTCCAACACACACAAAATATAGATTCTCTCTCAAGGTCTATAAAATGCTAGCCCTTCATCACAAGGAGACTGGAATACTTCGGGAAGTTATGAAGGCTTAGAAAGACCTGATTAGCCACCATTTAGAATATTGAGTTCTGTTCTGGAAACTGCACCTCAAAAAAGATGTATTGAACTTTCACAGAGATGCAGCACAGACATGACATTGGGGAAAAGGGTTAGGTTTTGAGGGCAGGTTGCATAGACTTGGATTAATTCCCCTACATATAGATTAAGTGGTGATATAATTAAGGTGCTTAAGATGGTGAAAGGAGTTGATTGGACAGATAGAAGAATCACTTGTCTCTGGTGAAAGAAGCTGGAACAATTAGAGCAAGGCCATTCAAAGATAGTCAGCAAGCATCTCTTTTGATTCAATTTGATTTATTACTATCAATGCATTAGTATACAGTGAAAAATATTGTTTCTTGCATGCTTTTCCAACAAAGCATACCTTTCATAGAGAAGGAAAAGAGAGAGTGCAGAATGCAGTGGTACAGTCATAGCTAGGGTGTACAGAAATGTCAACTTAATGTGAGGTAGGTCCATTCAGAAGTCTGTCAGCAGCAGGGAAGAAGATTTTCTTGAGTCGGTTAGTATGCGACCTCAGACTTCTGTACCTTTTTCCTGATGGCAGAAGATGGAAGTGACAATAACTGAGGTGCGTGGGTCCTTAATTATTCCCAAAGGGTGATGAAAATCTGGAGTTCTGTCATGAGGGAAGGGAGAATGGCATCAGAGGATATTGAGTTGGGGAGGGGAGTAGTAACTGAACACCTCTGAATTGAAGTTGCTGTATTTTTATTCAGCAATGGCATTTGTGGAACCAAGGATGGAATTAGGACAAAGATCAGCTGCGATCCAATAATACTGAAGAAGCTCAATACCATCCAGGACAAAGTAGCCCCATTTGATTGACACTCCTTCCACAAACATTCAAACAATCTACCACCAATGAAAAGTGGTAGCTGTGTGTACCAACTACCAGAGAGTTCAACTCTCTACTCACCTGATGAAGGAACAGAGTTCCAAAAGCTTGTAGCGTTTACAATCACATAAACCTGTTGGACTTTAACCTGATGTTGTGAGACTTCTTATTTCACTTGAGGTGGCAGATCCGGTCTGACATCTCATCTGAGAAATTCAGCTTTGGACGTGACGGCATTGCCTCAGTTTGAATGGGAGAATCTGGTTAGATTACGCACTCCAATCTCTTGAATAAGAACTGACCCCTTGAATGAAGGGCAACCACTGAGCCCTTGTTAACAGCTGAAAAGCAACCTCAAGTGCAAAAGTTGCCTTTTAAAGGGGTCATTTCAATCTGAGGACCACTGTGGACCTGAACCCACAATCTCGACTTATTAGCCAAGTTGGTTTTTGGTTGGCTAAGCCACAGAAAACTGCCGCATGAAGTGAAGTTGCAATTGATTGCTATTGACTGGAGTCACTCGTTCAAATTAAAGGACTGAGAAACTGTTTCAGTCTGCATGGTGGCACAATAGTTAGCATTGCTGCCTCACAGGGCCAAGGACCCAGGTTCAATTCTAACCTCGGGTTGCTGTCTGCGTGGAGTTTGTACTCTCTCCCCACATCTGCATGGGTTTCCTCTGGGTGCTCCGATTTCCCGCCACAGTCCAAAATTGTTGCAGTTTAGGCTGATTGGTCATTTTATATTGACCCTAGTGTCAGGCAAGGTTAGCTGGGTAAATATGTGGGGTTACGGGGATAGGCACTGGATGGAATTGTGGTCAGTGCAGACTTGATGGGCTGAATGGTTTTCTTCTACACTGTAGAACTTCTATGACACTATGATTCTGCATTCATTTGATGGCCCTGAACAAACTTTACAGAATTTGTGATAAAAACTCAATGCATCACTTGCCAAGTCTGGCTGGAACTAATCCTGGTGGTTTTAATTTAACCTTCCTGTTCAGTTAAACATTTCCTACCTCCATTATTAATAAGTAAAAATGTTCAAAGAATTTTTTTTTTTAAAACTTCCCTCAATTTTTTCAATGTCCCATTAATATTTCCTCTGGTGCTGCTTCTTGCAATATGCTGGACATTAATCTTTAATTCCTGGCTTGGAGATTCCAGCATTTAATCCTGGAGGATTTGCAAACTGAGCTAAGTATATAAGGAGGGTGTTAATAGTTCTAATTAAGGAGAAGATGCTTTTGAAGTTGAGCCAAAGAACAAAATCATTATTGCAAATATCTGCTCCAAGGGGCCTTTCCTCCACCTATTTGTTCATATATCCTGCTGACATTCTCCAGGTAGTGTGTAGAACCATAGAACATTACAGCACAGAAACAGGCCTTTTGGCCCTTCTTGGCTGTGCTGAACCATTTTCTTGCCAAGCTCCACTGACCTGCACTTAGACCATATTCCTCCACACTTCTCTCATCCATGTACTTGTCTAAGTTTTTCTTAAATGATAAAAGTGAGCCTGCATTTACCACTTCATCTGGCAGCTCATTCCACATTCCCACCACTCTTTGTGTGAAGAACTGGCCCCCAATATTCCCATTAAACTTTTCCTCCTTCACTCTTAACCCATGTTCTTTAGTTTTTTTTTCTCCCCGAACTTCAGTGGAAAAAGCTACTTGCATTCACTCTATCTATACCTATCATAATTTTATACACTTCTATCAAATCTCCCCTCATTCTTTTATGCTCCAGGGAATAAAGTCCTAACCTATTCAACCTTTCTCTATAACTCAGTTTCTCAAGTCCCAGCAACATTCTTGTAAACACTGCATCCTTTCAAACTTATTAATATCCTTCCTGTAATTAGTGGCCAAAACTGTACACAATATTCTAAATACGGCCTCACCAATATCTTATACAACCTCACCATAACATTCCAACTCTTATACTCAATACTTTGATTTATAAAGGCCAATGTATGAAAAGCACTGTATACAACCTTATCTACCTGCAACACCACTTTCAGGGAATTATGTATCTATATTCCCAGATCCCTCTGTTCTACTGCACTTTTCAGAGTCCCACCCTTTACATTGTATGCTGTACTTCGGTTTTGTCCTTTCAAAGTGCAATATCTCACACTTGTCTGCATTAAACTCCATCTGCCATTTTTCAGCCCATTTTTCTAGCTGGTCCAAATCCCTCTGCAAGCTTTGAAATTCTTCCTCACTGTCCACAACACCTCCAATCTTTGTATCATCAGCAAGTTTGCTGATCCTTGTGGCACACCGCTGGTCATAATGTGGAGACGCTGGCACTGGACTGGGGTAAACACAGTAAGAAGTCTGACAACACCAGGTTTAAATCCAACCGAGTTATTTGATAGTAAACTCACAAACTTTCGAGGTTTCCCTCTTTGTCAGGTGAATGGAGAGTTCTGGCCTCAGACAGAGCATATAACAGCACGGATAGTTTACAGATTACGTACAGATTACTGTAAATTATCTTGCTATTATATGTACTATCTGAGGCCAGAACCCTCCATTCACCTGACGAAAAGGGAAATTTGCGAGTTTATATCAAATAAATCGCTTGGACTTAAACCTAGTGTTGTCAGACTTCTTACTGTGCACACCACTAGTCACAGGCCTCCACTCAGAGGAACAGTCCTCCACTTTCTCCATCTGGCTTCTTCCACTGAGCCTCAGTGTCTAATCCAATTTACTATCTCTCCATGTATACCTCGCGACTGAACCTTCCTAACTAACTTCCCATGCAGCACCTTGTCAAAGGCCTTACTGAAGTCCACGTAGACAACATCCCATTGCCTTTCCTTTAGCCACTTTCCTGATAACCTTCTTGAAAAACTCCAATAGATTGGTCAAACATGACCTATCATGTACAAAGCCATGTTGACTCTCCCTAATAAGTCTCTCTTCATCCAAGTATTTGTAGATCCTGTCTCTTAATTATCCTTCCAATAATTTACCTACTACTGTCATCAAACTTACTGGCCTATAATTTTCCAAATCACTTTTTGAGCCTTTTTTAAACAATGGAACATGATGAGCTATCCTCCAATCATCTGGCACTTCACCCGTGGATACTAGCATTTTAAGTACATCTGCCAGGCCCCTGCAATTTCAACATTAGTCTCCTTCAAGGGCTGAGGGAATACCCTGTACGATCCTGGGGATATATCTACTCTGTCGGCCGAAACTCATCCGCCTTCTCTGGAGGCATTACCATGGACATGTACAGCACTCCTTCCAAAAGTCAAAGCAAGTGTTTTCACTCTTGCTGCCCTTCTCAGGAGACAATTCAACAATTGAAATATTTTGTTATTTGATTGCATAGGCAAGGCCAGCAATGATCTTCTTTGCACCTACTATGAAACCTCAGGATTATTTCTCCTTTTTCCCCCAAACAGATTAACTTCCCTTCAGAATTGAGAAGCTTCCAGTTTGCAAAGTCCTTCTTTTTCAGACAGATTTGGGCTAACTGTCAAGGTTAAGACACCATAGTCTAATCCCAGATGACTCACCTGAAGGCATCTTCCACTTTCTATCTTCCACTTTCTATGCCTTTTTAGCTTCGTTGTGGAGTTGCCAGCTTTGGATTGGTATAGGCACAATAAGTAGTCTCACAACATCAGGTTAAAGTTCAACAGGTTAAACCTGTTGGACTTTAAGCTGGTGTTTTTAGCTTTGGCAAAGGGTCATCTGGACTCGAAACATCAGCTCTTTTCTCTCCTTACAGATGCTGCCAGACCTGCTGAGAATTTCCAGCATTTTCTCTTTTGGACATTTTAAAGTTGCTACAACACTTGGTGATGAATTCCTTGTAAAATATCCAGTATCAAATTTCTCATCAGCTGAAACTGTTGCATTTGAATCTATCATGTATTCATAATGAGTCGAGAGGAGCTTAGTTTTAGCTGGGGTAAGGTCTGAATTTGCATGGTCAAATGTTTGCTATTAAGATAATCTGCACAATATATGAAATACTATTGAATATTTAGATGTTTCTGTCATACGTATCTGTAGGTATCAGTTACTCCACTGGGATAGTTAATGATTTCTGACATTGCAGATTTCAATCTTGGTTTCTCTCTCAGGAATCTTTTCACTCCTTCCTCCCATTGCTGTTAGCTCACACTCCCCCATACCAGCTGCTACAAACCTTCAATACTCCTACCAAAGCTAAACTCAGCCTAGCTTTCTGGCTTCCCTCCGAACCAGTGTGTCACTGACAGTTATCACTCTCCTATTTCCACTTCCACCAAGTCCTGCTTCTCATGCACAGAGAAGCTTCATTCTTCACCTATTTCTCAGATCAACAAAACTTGTCTGCATCATGGGGAAGTGAGGGCCTAATGCTATTCTCAACAGGCTATTAATTCAGAAATTCAGCTAACGTTCTGGAGACCGTGTTCGAATCCTGCCACGGCAAATAGCGGAATTTGGATTCAATAAAAAATATCAGGATTTAAGAATCTACTGATGACCATGAAACCATTGTTGACTGTTGGAAAAACCCGTCTAATGGCTTTTAGGGAAGTATATCGGTTGTCCTTACCTGCTCTGGCCTACATGTGACTCCAGAGCCATAGCAACGTGGTTGATTCTCAACTGTTCTCCGAACAAGGGCAACCAGAGATGAGCAATAAATGCTGGCCCAGCCAGCAATTCCTATGTCCCACGAATGAGTAAAAAAAAATATTTAATGGTAAATACACTTCAATGGATTGGCCAAAGAGGTAAACCTTAAAGAGGGACAATGTAAGAACATAAGAAAAATGAGTAGGAGTGCAGGCCATTCAGCCCCTTAAGCCTGCTCCAGTCTTCAATATGATCTTCTACCTCAGCTCCACTTCCCCTTATTCCCTGAGAGTTCAAAAATCTCTCAATCATAATCTTAAATGTCCTTAAATGTTACGGTTGCCACAACCCTCTAACGTAAAGAATTGCAAAGATTCAAAATTCTCTAAGTGAAGAAGTTTCAAGGAACAAAGGTCAATGTAGCAGAGGAACAGATCCTTCAGCCTATCAAACCTGTTCCAATTCCTGATCCTTTTTTAGACCATGACTTAATTCACGCATGCGGTTTCTATTTCTTTGTTTATCCTTTGTTCCTGTTTCTATCAAGATTGAATGTTGATAACATACCTGCTTCCACCACCTTCATTATCAGTGTGTTCCACCTCTCTCTGTGTGAAAAACAGAACTCCCCTAAACTTTTCCCCTCTCACCTTGAACCTGTGCCTCTTGTAATTGACCCTTCCACCCATTGGAAAAACACTCTGACTACCCATCCTATTGATGCCTCTCAAAATTTTGTAGATCTCTATTTATCTGATAGAATTCTACAAAATAATGAGTGGCGTGGACAAAGTGGATAGTCAGAAGCTTTTTCACAAAGTGGAAGAGTCAATTACTAGGACACGAAGGTTTAAGGTGTAAGGGGCAAGGTTAAAGGAGATGTAAAGGCAAGTGTTTTACATAGAGAGTGGTGGGTGCCTAGAACTTGCTGCTAAGGGGGACGTAATGGAAGCAGATATGACAGTAGCTTTTAACCGATATCTGGATAAATACATAAATAGGATGGGAATGGACAGATATGATACCTGGGAGGGTTTTAGTACACATTGCTTGGTTGGTGCAGGCTTGGAGAGCTGAAGGGCCTATTCCTGTGCTGTAATTTTCTTTGTTCTTTTTTGTTCTGTCAGGTTGCCCCTCAGCTTTCATCTTTCCAGTGGAAACAATCCAAATTTATCAAACCCCTGATCATATGTAAAACCCTCCAGACCAGGCAACATCTTGGTCAGTCTTCTTTGCACATAAGAACATAGGAACATAAGAAATAGGAGCAGGAGTAGACTACCCAACCCCTCGAGCCTGCCCCTCCATTCAATAAGATCAGGGCTGATCTGTACCACTTTCCCGCTTTCTTCCCGTAACCCTTAATTCCCTTGTCAATCAAAAACCTATCCATTCTTGACTTGAACATATTCAGTGAGGAAGCCTCCACCACCTCATCAGGCAGAGAATTCCAAATATTCACCACCCTTTGCGTGAAGATATCGCTCCACAATTCTGATCTGAAGCCCCCTCGCCACCCACCCCAATCTTGAAGTTGTGTCCTCTAGTCCTGCTATCTTTGCTAAGTGGGAAGAATCTCTCAACTTCTACCCTATCCATCCCCTTTATTATCTTATACATCTCTATAAGATCCCCTCTCAGCCTTCTAAACTCCAAGAGTACAAACCTAGCCTGTTCAGTCTCTCCTCATAATCCAACGCCTCATCTCTGGTATCAGCCAAGTAAACCTTCTCTGCACCCCCTCCAAGACCAATATATCCTTCCTCGAATGCGGCGACCAGAACTACACACAGTACTCCAGCTGCGGCTTCACCAGCACCCTATACAGCTGCAACAGAACCTCTCTACTTTTATATTCTATCCCCCTAGCCATGCAGAGATGGGGAGAATGTATAGATTATACACAGGCAGTGACCCGAGCTGGGAATTGAATATGGGTCCCTGGAGCTGTGAGGCAGCAGTCCTGGCCATTGTGCCACCATGCTATCCCTTAGTGATGAAAGGATTTTCTAAACATGGCTGAGAGTTTTACAGTCATGAAGTAGAGTGCAAGGTGTGATAGTGTAAACCAGCAAGGCTGAATATAACCCAATGTATTGATGCCTCCTAGCTGGTCTTCTGCATCATTCTCTCAGCTGTCTGACTGTCGGTGGCCTGAGTCTCAGTGAATCTGCAGATCTGTAGATTGTACTCAGGCACTTTTGAATGAGTGTGGATCTGGGAATTATTGGCAGCAATCCCCTCCCAGTTGCTTGAAGGAATTTTTTGACATTTCAGGAATCGGGAGGACTCAACCTCCCAGCTCCTTTGTTTTGGATGTCAGCCAGCCTGTTCTGAGGATGAAGTATTAAAGAATTACACTATGGAAAAGCCTGGGCATTGCCTTGTTCCAGGATCTTCCCAATCCCAAACCAGGAGGGGCCCATTACTATCTGCATCAACTTTTCACAGCTCAGTACAGCTACTGCACCAACCTATGTGTTTTAACCTCTAATAGTGAATAAAGACACTGACTTTAAATATTTAAACACATCTTTTATTTTGTAGCTACTTAGAAAATAGTCAATAATAAAACTAAATAGTTATTGTCCGTTACTTAATGTAAGGTTGATTTCCACTTGCATGTGATATCTGGCCAGGATTTTGGATATTAGCCTTCTCCCAGATGCTGCCTCCTTCCATGATCTTTGATCCCGGATTTTCCCTGAATATAAGCTCTTTGCATTAGCATCGTTATACCTCAAAAGTTCCTTGGCAATCGACCAATGAATTGATCAGAAGCCCAATTGCATCATTCGATTTGGCCAATTAAATAGGACAAGCACAAGAGATGGGACGATCATGTGTAGGTCTTACTGCTTACAGCCTACGTTCCGATGGTCTTATAAGGAAATACTGCTTCCAAAGGTCTGTAACCAATTTATTTTGTGTGGGAATAAGCCATTATATCTAACACCTTGTGTCCTTTGATAAGTTTCTGGCCAGCAGGAAATCCCAGCATACTTCAGAAAATAAGTTTGGCCGAAAATCAGGTTTGCTTGATTGAAGACCTGTCAGCATTTTAAAAATTAAATTCTCTGCGGGTTATTCAACCACAAAGCCATAGCCAGGTGAGTACATTCCATGTCTACAGGGTTAAAAGATTGAGTAAACTCTCGACAAGTATGATATTTGCAAAACTGAACCTAAGCCGCGGCTTTTGGCAACTCCCTCTTGGCTAAGAGTCCAGACTGCTTCCACATTGATAGATTCTGTTTAAACTGCTTACCATTTGGAATGGTGCAAATGACATAAATATTCCAATGTATGATATCGTGGGGCCTTCAGGGGGTCGTTTCTCACACGAATGATGTATTGGTTCACAGTGTGATGTCGGGAATAAAGGGTTAATACAATTAATATGAATTCATTGAACCACAGAATCTACAGCACAGAGACAGAGTCTTGAGCCCAAACTGGTCCATGCCAACTAAAGTACCCATCTAACCAAATGCCATTTGCCAGCATTTGGCCCACATCCCTCTAAACCTTTCCTACCCATGTACCTACCCAAATGCTTTTTAAATATTGTCAATGTCACTGTCTCAACCACTTCCTCCAGCATGTACCACCCTCTGTGTAAAAAAGTTGCCCCTCGGGTTCCCATTAATTCTTTCCATTCTTAACTTAAGCCTAAGCCCTCTAGTTCCTGATTCCCCTTCCCAGGGAAATTGACCAGAAACCCAATTGCATCATTCGATTTGGCCAATTAAATAGGACAAGCACAAGAGATGGGACGATCATGTGTAGGCCTTACTGCTTACAGCTTACATTCCAATGGCCGTATAAGGAAATACTGCCTCCAAAGGTCTGTAACCAACTTATTTTGTGTGGGAACAAGCCATTACATCTAACATCTTGTGTCTTTTGATACGTTTCTGTCCACAGAGAATTCCCCCTATCCATGCCTCACATAAGCTTATACAGCCCCATAAGGTCACCTCTTAGTCTCCCGTTGTATGGTTATAACCTCAAGTGATAAGGTATATTTATGAAAGATCTCTCTTTGTACTTATCCACTTCAACCCTTGGCCTACGCATCTGCTGTTGTTTTCCTACACGGATTTGGCTAGAGATGAAGTCACTAGAAACCTGAGTTCATTTCAAGTTGCATTTTGTATTCTTTACATCCTGTGCTCTCCCAGTAACTTGCAGACAAAACAGCCTGGCTGAGTGCAATTATATTGTGTATAAATGTATGTTATTGTCGCTGTTATTTCTTATGCCCCGGTTCACTGAATGCTTCAGATAAAGATTCTCGAACTGCAACTAACTCAGACACTGAAAGTCATTTGTCCTACAATTGTTTCTTCCCATAGCCCACAAGATGTGCCAGTTAGGTGCATTGGCCGTGACTAAATTTTCCCTCAGTGTGTCCAAACAGGTACCAGAGTGTGGCAATGAGGGGATTTTCACAGTTACTACACTGAAGTTAATGTAAGCCTACTTGTGACTATAGTAAAATAAATATGGTATAACAATGGGTGAATGTGACAAGAGATGTAGCCTAGAAAGTAGTGCTCAGCGACAAATGTGAGTTCACCAAACATCAGTTCTATCCCTGGGCCACAATCTTCCATGATAAACACATCACGACAAACCCATGGAAAAACCAAGGCTATCAGCAATTTTCCAAACCCATCTTCAATCCTGACCTTTAGTAATTCATGAGAATCTCCCAATTTGGTGAAGATTACAGAACTTTGAGGCTTCTTTGTAAGAATGACCAAGCCTAGTGCTGAGACTTAGAGTAAGAGCAGGAGAAACAAGAGGAGCCTCCATCTCATCCTTGGACTGTCAGTTCTCATTGTGCAACGGAGACGTATTGAGATAGTAAGAATGTAGTAATGATAACATAAATATGTGATAGTAATAACAATTTAACACAGAAGGTAAAGTATGATAACTTAGAATGTATTGAGTAGATACTTGGGGGAAGGTGCACTATAGCAGTCTGGTACTCATAGAGTTAATATGGAAGGAGTACACGACCACCCACACAGTGATGTAAGAAAGCACATGACATACATCTAAGGACAGTGCTGTGAGCATGGAAACAGCTCCGAACGTTTAACCTCATATTATCATAGAATCCTTACAATGCAGAAGGAGATCATTCAGCCCATCAAGTCTGCACTGACCATAATCCCACTCGGCCTCTATCTCCATGATCCCATCTATTTACCCTACTAGTCCCCCTGACCCTAAGTGGCAATTTAGCATGGCCAATCAACCTGACCTGCACATCTTCAGACTGTGAGAGGAAACCAGAGCACTTGGAGGAAACCCATGCAGACACGGGAGAATGTGTAAAGGCCACATAGACAGTGACCCAAGCCAGGAATCGAACCCGAGACCCTAGCGCTATGAAGTATTAATGCTAACCATTGTGCCACCGTGCCACCCTGTTCGACTAGTGAAAAAGACTTGCAATTAATCTACCTTAGAGTGTGAAAATGTCATTAAGACCAACAGAGATTAAATTAATGCCCCACAATAGTTTGAGGTACTCAGGGCTCCTCTTCTTTCCTTGCTCAAGGAAAGGTCCGAGTGGAGGCCATGCAGGACGGAATTATCTGAGCTGGAGAAAAGATTACAGAGGCGTCTTCTGAGCTAACCTGGGAATACTGGACAGTTTGAAGTGTACAAGATGGCTGCTGCATTTAATTTTCACCAATCCACTTCAAATGAGTTGTAAAGAACTTTCAAAGGGAAATGAGAAAGAGTTAAATAAACAAGAACCTTTTCCCAATAATGTTCCTCCTTCACTGCTAATACTTCACTTGCCAAAACCAATCTCCGCCAGAATGACTGCCAAGTCTCTTTTTTTGTGCGCAGCTCAGCAACACTTGACAGGAAGGTGTCAGTTCTGTAAGGCTGCATTAGCCAGTGTTGGATAGCAATCGGAAAGTGAAGTGTGCGGTTTTCTCACCTGATAGTGAAAAATATAGGAGCAGAGGAACAGGAGTCGGAGACTTAGCCCCTCAAACCTGTTCCATCATTCATGGGTGAAATTTTCCAGTGTCTTCCGCTACCCCCCATTTCCACAAGAGGCAGCACTGCCCACCACCTTACTTGCTCACCTCACCCTGTTCCCTATTTTACAGGTTGGTTAAAGCACGGGCCCGACTGAAGCTCTGGAAGGGGCAATTATTAATCAGGCAATTAAGATATTATCTGAGAAATATGCAGCTGTTCCTGAAACTGGCACGTTGGGGAGCAGCATGATGACACAGTGGTTAGCCCTGCTGCCTCACAGAGCTAGGGTCCTGGGTTCAATTTCGGCCTTGAGTGGCTGTCTATGTTCTCCCCGTGCTTGCATGCATTTCCTCTGGGTGCTCCAGTTTTTTTCCTCAGTGCACTGATGTGCAGGTTAGGTGGAATGTCAATGCAAAATTACCCCTGAGTATCCCAAGGTGTGTAGCTTAGGTGAATTAGTGGGGTAAATGCTTAGAGCTCTGGAGATACGGCCTGCATGGGAATCTCTAATTTGGTTTGGTTTGATTTATATTGTCACATTTATTAACACGCAGTGAAAAGTATTGTTTCTTGCATGCTATACAGACAAAACATACTGTTCATAGAGAAGGAAATGAAACAGTGCAGAATGTAGTGTTACAGTCATAGCTAGGGTGTAGAGAAAAATCCACTTAGTGCAAGGGAAGTCCATTCAAAAGTTTGATGGCAGCAGGGAAGAAGTTGTTCCCCGTTGGTACGTGACCTCAGACTTTTATATCTTCTTCCTGACAGAAGCAGGTGAAAGAGAGAATGTGCGGGTGTGAGGGGTCCTTAATTATGCTGGTTGCTTTGCCAAGGCAGCGGGAAGTCTAGACAGAATCAATGAATGCAAGGCTGGTTTGAGTAATACATTAGATTACATTAATGACCTTTTGTAGATCCTTATGGTCTTGGGCAAAGTAGGAGCCATACCAAACTGTGATACAACCAGAAAGAATGTTTTCTACAGTGCATCTGTAAAAGTTGGTGAGAATCAGGGAGTCAGTGCAAACTTGATGGGCCAAATGGCCTCGTCTGCACTATAGATGTTCTTATGATTCTATGATACTTTCTGAGGCCCCATGTTACTAAGTTAGTCCGATGGTAATCTTTGTGTTACTATCTGTGGCCTGCTAATGAGACCTATGGCACTTTTAACTCTGTGATATTCTCTGAAGCCCGTGGTATCAGAGGTTTCTGGTATTATGTGAGAGCTCTCGTATTATCAGAGCCATGCATCTATGGCCTGCAGTGTTATCTGTGAGTAGTTATATTACGTAGGAATTGTAACAAGGCAGGACAACAGAGACCAGAGATGCTTAGTCAAGATGAGGGCAGATGTTATTGAAAGATAAAGCAGAAACCACTGTCTTGACATAGACAATTGCATCTGGAGGCTTTGATCTAATCTTTGATGGATGTTTGAAAACCCAAGTTGCTTAAACAGAGCTGGAGATACCTTGCTTTCAGCTCTAGGATCTTATAAATAAAAAGCAGGGTACAGGATTCAATTAAATTCCTTTATCAACCTGCCAGGAGTCAGTTTAGCCTGAATTGGTGCACATCACAATGAAGTAAAATAGTTCTTTCAATTCTATTGCTCTCCATCATTTCTAATGTAGGCTCTGACTCTGTTGAATTTCTATCTCTGTCAGTCATGAGCACCTTAGAATCATAGAATCTCTGCAGTTCAAAAGGAGGCCATTTGGTCAACTGAGTCTAAATTGACAACAATCCCACCCAGATCCTATTCCTATCGCCCCATTTACTTCCTATTCCCCCCTTCTCCACCCCTCCCCAACATTAAGGGGCAACTTATCAAGGCCATTCAACTTAATCCACACATCTTAATACACACATCTGTATATCTGAAAGCAAGTCTTTCTCTTGTGCAAGGCTAGTTTGTATGGTATCAATTTTTGGGGATGGGTGGGTGGCGTGGTTGGTGCGGAGGAGTGGAAGGGTTGGGAGGGGGGAGGTGGGGGTGCTGCAATGCCTTAGCGGTATCATCCCTAAACTATTAAACCAGGACCTCAGCTAATGTCCTGGGGACCTGGGTTGGAATCCCACTACAGCAGCTGACAGAATTTGAATTCATCAAAAAAAATCTTGAATTAAGAATCAATCATGAAGCCATTGTCAACTGTTGGAAAATCCCATCTAGTTCACTAATGTCCTTTAGGGAAGGAAATCTGCCATCCTTACCTGGCCTGGCCTACATGTGACTCTGGAATTGTGCAAGATAGAATTTTGACTAAAGAAGTCAAGAAGGCAAGAAAATGGAGCATCAAATGGCAGGGTAGCCTTGAGGAGTTGGATGGCTCTGCTCCTACGTCTAATCTGTATATTGTATTTTAATCTGTTAAAGATGTTTAATTCCAATAAGTTGGTGTTTTTGTTGTTATAGTACAATGATACTTCACAAGTGATTCTGGGCATTATCAATAATGAGAACATATTCAACTTTGGGAGCATCACAATCCATCAGGCACAATTCAACAGCAAAACATTGGATAGTGACCAGGATTGGGTATTTGGGTTGATTTTATTCCCTTTTTCTAAGGTCAGGCTTATTGAGGCATCTGAGCCTCGGCAGTGAAGTTGTTGTCTTCAAGGTTCCCCCTCAGAAACCTGAACACAAAGCTTACATTGACAGCTCAGTGTAGTGCAGAGGAAGTGCGATCCTGTTGGAGCTGTTGTGTGGGAATTTCCAGCTTTCTATGGCCCCTCGCCCAAACTGATCCCCATAGTGGTAAAATTCCAGCTGTTGTTTCTTGGGCCAGAAACTAAAGCCTAAGTGCCCTCATAATTAGACGTAAATTCCCCCATGACACTCTAACAATGAAGAGTGACACAGTTCTCCCCCTGCTTCCTGGCCAACATCTATCCCTCAACAACTACCGGTACCAAATGCGTGAACTGACTATCGTCACATTACTGACACACTTTACACCCAAGATCTTTCTGTGCATGAAATGGTTGCCGCTTTTCCCAACATTGCAGCACCATTTGCACGACAAAAATACTTCACTGAAAGTAAAGTACTTTGAGATATCCTGTCTTTGTGAAAGACACTGAATAAATTTCTCCTTTTCTTACTACCATCTGGGCTGAAATTAGTTTTCACGTGTGCACAAGGTACTTGGTATTGCAGGGTGACTGGCAGACACGCGGTTCTGCAACACCTCAATTTAGAAGTTCTCATCCTCATTTTCAAATCACCCCCTGAGCCTCACTTCTTCTTAGTGCCGTGAGCTCCTCTCATCTTGAAACCTCCTGCGATCTTACACTCGTCGAATTCTGGCCACAATTTCTGATTTTCACCAAATGATCATCGGTGGTTCTGTCTTAAACTGCCTGAATCTAAGTTCCAGTATTTCCTACTGAATCTTTAAGTTACTCCACCTGCCTGCTCAAAACCCGCGGATGGAATTTTCCATCTGTGAGATTTACCATTCCTGCCAAAATCAATGGACTTTTGAATGGCTCGCCGCATTTCTCAGCCTCATCCCTTCCATGATGGGGCTGTAAAATTCAGCCAGAACCACTTTGCCCAGGTTTTTGATCCAAACAATCCTGATATCAACTTGTGTAACTCAGTTTATTCATTAGTGTCAGAAATAGGCTTAAATTAACACTGCAATGAAGTGACTATGAAAAATACCCTACTCGCCATGCTTCGCCACCTGTTCAGGAACACTGAGGGGGAATTCAGCGTGCTGATACACCAAACCAGTACGCCCTTAGAAGGGACAGCTGGAGGAAACCCATGCAAACATGAGGAGAACATACAGGCTCTGCAGAGGCAGTGACCCAAGCTGGGAATCGAACCTCTGTCCCTGATTTTCAGAGACAGCAGTATTAACCACTATGCCACGGTGCCGTCTTCTCGGTGTTATCTGTGTTAGTGACGAAGAGAAAACATGAATCACGTCATATTCTGAATGCCTACTTCCGAATCCAAATTCTGCACAGCAGTTCCACTAGTAACTAAACCGGAAGGTTGTGTAAGGTATCACAGTCGCTGGTGGTACCTGCCGATAGAAAGAATTTGGTTTTAGACATTTTGTCATGTTGCATGTCACTCAAAGGGTTAGGAGAGGCAAGCCATGAGCAGTTAGTTATCTTTGTGTCCCAGAGGTGATTGTTTGCGAGTTTCAGTGATAGGAATGTATGCGTGGAAACAGCTGGCCCCATTCGCCAGCCGAGTACTCTGAAGGCTGACAGTGACTGGCATAAAGAGCTGTGCAAATAAAGGGCTACATAATAGAGACTGGTGGGCAATTCCCAGCAGTCTCCGTATATTAATGACATTATAAACGCAGTGGCAAGATTCCCTCTGCTTGCTGCGTGCAGCTAGTGACACTAAATACAGCAAAAAGGGCTCCCTGTGGTTTCTGTATGTTAATGACATTATAAACACAGTAACAAGATTCCCTTTGCTCTCCGGGGAGATTCCCTCTGGTCTCTGTATATGTGTGTCAATGACATTGTAAAAACATTGGGAAGATTTCTGCGGTGTCTTTGTGTGTGTTTGTATGCGTGCGTGTGATGACACTTGACACTGTAAACAATGCAGAGGGTTTCCTTTTCACCTGTGTGAGATCAGTTAAGGTGCAATTGAATGTTTCCCCGCTTTATTTTTATTTGACCTCAATAGATTTTTTAAGCGGGTATATGATTGCCAGATTTTGAGTGATTAACTGTTTAGGTGCTGTGACCGTAAAAAAAGAGACGATCAGACATGTTTTCTTGAGTTCTTAAAAAAGGGTAATTTTTATTGTGCTTAAGCTGGTCTTAGAAATATAATAAAAATATCTGACTTCCGAACACACGCACACAACACGCACACAAGTACACACACACACACATTCACACACAAACACACACACGCACACACACAAACACATACTCAAACACACACATACACACACACACAAACACTTGCACATATATACACACATACAAATAGACACACACACACACACACTCACACACAAATACATACTCATACACACACACATACATAGACACACTCGCACACATACACACACACACACACGCAAGCACATACACACATACACATGCCCACACATAGACACACACAGACACATACAGACATACAGGCAGACATGCACTTACACATGCACTCACATACACACATTCACACACACAGACACACACACACATGCACACCCACTCACACGCACACACATATGTGCATGCACACACGCACACACACACACGCACACACAAACACACACACACCCACTCACATGCACATACGTATGTGTATGCACACACACATGCGCACGCACACATATGTGCATGCACACATACACACTCACATCCGTGCACCCATGTGCGCATACACACACATGCAAACACATGTGCGCACATACACAATGCACACATACACTCACACACACACACACACACACACATATTGATTACTGAGTGAGGAGAACAGATTGAGCCATTTTGAGTCCAGTGGAAGTTTAGGTATGTAATGGCTTTTGAAAATTGGTGACTCGAACTTCAGGTTAAATTCAGCAGTGCATCTGCTTCCAGTGCCAGCGTGGTTTAAAGCTATAGATGAACAATTTATCTGTTTTCTGTAAACAACAGCTCTGAATTGAATTATTTTTAAAACATTTTTCTGCAGGCCTGTATTCACTATGTTTCAGTCGCATGCCCAGTTCTGCAGAGGAAACCAATGCTTAAAACATACAAAGAGTTAGATTGCTGTTTGACATTCTCACTCCAACTGTCCAGTGATCCAAATATGGACATGGTTAATGTATTCCAATTGTAACTTGAGTAGATGATAGCTGAGAATCCCTCTTTCAGCCAGTCTATTGTCCAAGAAATTATGTCTAATAGCTTGTCTTCACCCTGTTGAGTGCCAAGATGATTGTCTGGAAACCTTGTTAATGGAGTAGAAGATTTGATTTGATTTATTATTGTCACATGTGTTAACATGCAGTGAAAAGTATTGTTTCTTGCACACTGCAGTCAAAGCATACTGTTCAAAGAGAAGGCAAAGAGAGGATACAGAATGCAGTGTTACTATTATTAAAACATTGTTAGAGAATTTAAAAATGTTAGAGTTCTGAAACCATAGAATGAGAGTAAAAGATGGAGCACAGCTTGCAAGAATGCATTATGTTCCAGTAGCATCTTGAAGTTACCAGCCATTCATCTCTTTTAGGACTATTATTTCTGCTGGGGCTTTGTGGATAGGTTGAGTCCAGTTTAATTCTTTAGGAATGGTGAAGATACAATGATTAAAATGTAAAGCCATCTTGAACTGTGATCCTCACCTCATAGGAATGTGTATTTTTTTAATCAATTAGAAGTTTCTAGCCAATAAATTCATTTATTTTAAATCTGAAGCAAGGTTTCCTACAGCATATTGGTGACATTATGCACAGTGAGCGATGGTGAACTTATTTTTCATTCTTGGAATGTGGGCATTGTTGGTGAGGCCAGCATTCATTGTCCATTCCTGGTTGGGCCAGTTCAGAGGCAACCATATTGCTGTGGCTCTGGAGCCACATGTAGGCCAGACCATATGTAGGGCAGCAGATTTCCTTCTCTAAAGGACATTAGTGAACCATATGGGTTTGTACAACAATCAGCATTGGTTTCATAGTCATAATTTAACTGAATTTAAATTTCATTACCTGCCATGGTGGAACTCAAACCCGGGTCCCCAGAGCATTACCCTGGGTCTCTGGATTACTAGTCCAGTGAAAATAACACAATGCCACTGCCTCCTCTGCTTTATACCTTATTCAATTCTAATTTCAATTGAGCATTCGAATGGACTGCCAATTCGTCATTTCTCTTTTTATCTCTGTGGCAAAGACAAATATCTCCTCTGAATAAAACCAAACTCTGAACAACTGCAGTCAGTTTAATACAACCTCAGACAGGTTTACTTAACAGCACTTACATCTTTAGCCTTAAGAAAATAACCACCCACAGCCAGCAACTGAATAATATGTTCTGCTTTTTATATTATACAAAGACCCGTTCCTTAAAATGCAACAACTCCTCGTACCTTTGTACAAAATCAATCCTTTGTGCTTCTGCACAGTTTATGATCTCTCATTTCTATTTGAGGTGGAACACCGTTAATGGAGAGGATACCAATAAATGAGGGAATAGAATAAGAATTTGGAACCATTCTCTGGGACTATATAATCGGACACACTGATAATGTTTCTTAAAGTCATGGAGGAGTTTGCTGAGGTACACGTAGGGAAGATGATTTTGTGTGAAGGAGACCAATCACAGACAATGGGGAATTCAGGAGAACCCAGGAAGTGATGGGAATGCAGAACTCTCTGCCACTTGGGCTGGTGCATGTGGCACAGTTGTTAGTGCTGCCACCTCACAGCTCCAGGGACCAGGTTCAATTCTGGTTTTGGGTCACAGTCTGTGCAGAGTTTGTATATTCTCCCCATATCTGTGTGTGTTACCTTCGGGTGCTCCAGTTTCCTCCCACAGCCCAAAGATGTCCAGGTCAAGCGGAAAGGCCATGTTAAATTGCCCATTACTGGTAGGGGGATTAACAAGGTGAATACATGGGGTTACAGGGATAGGGTCTGCGTGGGATTGCTATTGGTGCAGATTCAATGGGTCGAATTGCTCCTTCTCCACTGTAGGGATTCTCTGACTCTGAGAATGGCATCGAATCCTTTAAGGGAAAATGGGATTTAAATAAGAGGGAAAAAAGAATACATATCAGAAACCTCTGACCTTGTCCACACTGGGATATCCCGGTGTCGCGATAGTGAATGAAGTGTTGGCTGAGCTCCAAATTCTCCAGCTGGCTGGCAGCGGGGATGGGGCAAATGAGATTTCCATCCATAGCTTCCTACTGAGGTGACTAAGGGTAGGGCCGAGACTTATGTGGAGCACGAATGCCAGTGAGGAGAGAATGGCCTCCTGTATGCTGTGACATTCGGTGCAATTCCATGCAACAATGGAATTTCACTTTGGCAGGAATAACAAATGTGTAGAGTATAGGGCTAATGGTAGGACTCTTAATAGTGTTGATGAACAGAGGGATCTTGGTGTATATGTGCATAGATCCCTGAAAGTTGGCAATCAAGTCGATAAGGTTGTTAAGAAGGCATACGGAGTCTTAGCTTTTATTGGTAGGGGGATTGAATTTCGGAGCCGCAACGTCATGTTGGAACTGTACAAAACTCTAGTGCGGCCGCACTTGGAGTATTGTGTGCAGTTCTGGTCCCCGCATCATAAGAAAGATGTGGAGGCATTGGAGAGGGTACAGAGGAGGTTTACCAGGATGTTGCCTGGTATGAAGGGCAGGTCTTATGAAGAGAGGCTGAGGGATTTGAGGTTGTTTTCGTTAGAAAGAAGGCGGCTAAGAGGAGACCTTATTGAAACATATAAGATGATTAGAGGTTTAGATAGGGTGGACAGTGATAGCCTTTTTCCTAGGATGGAGAAAGCTAGCACGAGGGGACATAGCTTTAAATTAAGGGGTGGTGGTTTTAGGACAGATGTCAGAGGTAGGTTCTTTACCCAGAGGGTGGTAAGGGTATGGAATGCCCTGCCTGCTGCAGTTGTAGATGCGCCAAGTTTGGTGGCGTTTAAGAGGTTAGTAGATAAGTTTATGGATGAAAAGGGAATGGTTTAGGTTAGAGGGTCACTGCTTGTTCCTAATTGGTCAGTGCAACATCAAAGGCCGAAGGGCCTGTTCTGCGCTGTAATGTTCTAATGTCTACACTTCAAAAGGACTTTATTGAGTGTAAAGAGCTCTGGAGAATCCAGAGGTTATGAAGCGAGTTCCAAACAAACAAGTCTTTCCTTTTCCTCCTCCTTTCAATCAAAAACATCAGGAATGTTGTGAATCTGGCCAACGTTAATCTTTAACCTTCTCCCCTGCATGCAAGGACTGCTAACAGACAAAAAATTCACTGGTAGCTCCCTGACGAATAGTAAACTAAGCTTGTCCATAGCAGAACCAAAGACTTTTAATCTTATAAACAATGTAGTCTTTGCTGCAGAATATAACCTTGTCATCCAGAGAAGTGCATGGAATCCCCCAAAACCTACTGCTGTATTCCCAGAGTCAGACCTTAGCTATTCACAGTCAAAACAAAGCAACAGGAAGAACTGGGATTAAATTTAGTGAGGATTTGTTTGACATTAACAGTCTTCAAAGAGGTGAGATGCGAGCACATTGCAACCCAATGTTGTCCTTGGATTTTTTTCCCCTCTACAGGTTGGTGAGGTAAATCTGTGTCTGAAAATAGAACATAGAACATAGAACAATACAGCACAAACAGGCTCTTCGGTCCACGAGTTGCGCCAATCACATCTACCAATCCACAGACCTATCTATAACCCCCTATCCTATTCTTTTCCATATACTCATCCAGAAGTCTCTTAAAAGACCCCAGTGAGTTTGCCTCAACAACCTCCGATGGCAGTCGGTTCCATTCACTCACCACCCTCTGAGTGAAAAACCTACCCCTGACATCTCCTTTGTATTTGCTTCCCTGCACCTTAAATCTGTGTCCTCTCGTAGTGACCATTTCAGCTCGGGGAAATAGTCTCTGAGAGTCCACCCTATCTATTCCTCTCAACATTTTATAAACCTCTATCAGGTCGCCTCTCAACCTACGTCTCTCCAGTGAGAAGAGTCCCAGCTCCCTCAACCTATCTTCATAAGGCCTGCCTCCCAATCCAGGCAGCATCCTTGTAAATCTCCTCTGAACTCTCTCAATAGCCTCTACATCCTTCCTATAATGAGGCGACCAGAACTGCGCACAATACTCCAACTGGGGTCTGACAAGAGTCTTATAGAGCTGCATCATTACCTCCTGACTCCTAAACTCTATTCCTCGATTAATGAAGGCCAGTACACCGTACGCCTTCTTGACCACTTCCTCCACCTGCGAGGCCGATTTAAGAGTCCTATGGACCCGGACCCCGAGATCCTTCTGCTCTACAACACAGCTAAGACTCCTACCCCTTATATTGTACTCCTTCATCCCATTATTCCTGCCAAAATGGATCACTACACATTTATCTGCTTTGAAGTCCATCTGCCACTTCTCCGCCCAGTCTTGCATCCTGTCTATGTCCCACTGCAACTTTTGGCATCCCTCCAGACCATCCACAACACCACCGATCTTTGTATCGTCGGCAAACTTGCTAACCCATCCCTCCACTTCCTCATCCAGGTCATTTATGAAAATGACAAACAGCAGGGGTCCCAGAACAGATCCTTGGGGCACTCCACTGGTCACCGACCTCCATGCAGAACAAGACCCATCCACAACCACTCTCTGCCTTCTGCCGGCAAGCCAGTTCTGGATTCACGAAGCCAAAGCCCCTTGGATCCCATGCCCTCTCACCTTCTCCAGAAGCCTTGTATGTGGGACCTTATCAAACGCCTTACTAAAGTCCATGTACACTACGTCCACCGCCCTTCCTTCGTCAATGTGTTCAGTCACATTTTCGAAGAACTCAACTAGGCTCGTAAGGCATGACCTGCCCATAAAAAAAATAGCTCTCCATTTAGCCTTGTGGTAAAATCTGGACTGCCTCTTCCTTTTCTCTCTTTGAAAACAAGCTATGATTTTGCCTGCAATATTGGGCTCCAGGGTTATATTCTTGCATCTATATCATGTGAAATGTTTCTAACTGCCTCCAATAACAACTGCACAGTTTTCTCTAACTGACAAAATGTTAACACAGGTAGGCAAGAATCAGAGGCACACAGAGTGGGCGTACTGTGATATCAATAAGTCTCAGCTTAATATAACATATTTGGATTACACGGGCTCAGTAAACACCCTCTCATAATCATGCATTCAGCTGCATGTGAGACCCTTCCCCTGTTAGTGTTAGTTAAAGGGCAGCACGTTGGCACAGTGGTTAGCACTGGCATCTCGCAGAGCCAGGAGCCCAAGTTTGATCCCAGGCTCGGCTCACTGTCTGTCAGAGTCCACACGTTCTCCTACGTACCTGCGTGGGTTTCCTCCGGATGCCCAGGTTTCCTCCCATAGTCTGAAAGACATGTTGTTTAGGTGAATTGTTATGCTAAATTCTCCCTCAATGTACCCAAACAGGCGCTGGAGTATGGCAACTGGGGGATTTTCACAGTAACTTCATTGCAGAGTTAATGTAACCTCAATTGTGATATTAATAAATAAACTTTAACCATCCAGAAGGTGGTGAGGTGTTTTCACTTGGAAATGCTGTGCGGTGACCTCAGAGATGTTTTGCTAATTGTTTCTGGTTTTTGAGGAAGTGGTGCTGGATGCTGGCAAAGCAGTTCTGAGAATTGATCGGCCTTTCAAGAAAAATCCTGCTTTAGTTCTATGGATCATAGTTGCAAACTTTCTTGGGTTGCAATCCCCGGTATAAGACCAGAGCTCAGACAGTAGAAGAAGGAGCAACAGGAGGAAGAAGAATCTCAGTGGAAAGCCCCTCTTATAAAGTATCTTTAAGGAATAATTCTTCTACCCTCACTTAAGCAATCACAGTATCTGAGGAAGGTTTTTAAAAAAAAGTATCCTCTAATCTTGAAGTTACAAGGTCAACAATCAGAGTGGACCAGCTAAATCCAGATGCATTCATTGCTTGCTCCAAAAAACCAAATTCAAAATCCAACTGAATTCAAGACGAGACTGGAGAGGATGTTTCCATTAGTGGGAGAGACTAGAACATCAGGGCACAACCCCAGAGTGAAGGGACACTCCACTAAAACTGAGATAAGGTAGAATTTCTTCAGTCACAGTGTGGAGAATCTGTGGAGGTCTCAGATGGAGATAGATAAGCTCTTGATCAATAAAAGGATCAGGGTTATGGGGAAAAATTAGGAGAACAAAAGGACAAAGAAAATTACAGCTTCGGGGATGGTCGGTGGAGGGTTGGAGGTCTGAAGAGCCTGTTCCTGGACTGTAATTTTGTTTATTCTTTTGTGGGGATGGGGATGGGTATGAGAATCATATCAGCCATGATTGAATAGCAGAGCAGACTCAACGGGCCGAATGGTGCCTGTCTCTTATGGCTCTGTAAATTCAATTCATAATTCCCACAAGAGAGACAAACAAGATCCAAGCTGAGTAGGCCACTTGATTTCAAGGACAACTAGGAATGAGCAATAAGTGTTAGCCAGCCAGCAATGTCCATGTCTCATGATTGAATAAAAACAAAGCTTTGTGTCAAGTTCTAACCCTCCGTAATAGGTCTTTATTTAGATTAATGTTAATTTCCATTTTGTTATGCTCCTTTATAACATCCTGGGTCATGGAGAAACTGTAGAAATGGACATTAGTGTTCTTTCCACTCTCATTTAATCCAATGCAAATTAAAATAGGGCAGGTTGTGTGATGGACAGCAGTGTCAAATTTACTCCGGATTGAAAAGTTAAAAATTTACCCTGAGGGCTGAATTCCTGCTCTCCTTTATGTGGCGTCTGATGAATCTTTTAAACACAAGGAAAATTAATTTTAATATTACAAGCTGGAAAGATACATGGAAAATATTTGAGCTGAAATTCTGAATTGTATTTCATCTCCGTAGCTCTGGGACTATTATGTGCAACAATAATAATAGTTCAGCATCTGCAAACATTGAAATGATTTTAAAACTGCTTTCTGTTCTTTTTTTCTCAGGTCAGAGTATTGGTTATTGTGTTCCTTCAAAAGTAATGTGTCACATCAAATGCATGTCAGCACGCAATAAAACCAGCAGCAGAAATAAAAATATTTTCAGTTTAAACCATGTGTAGTTTCTTCGAGCATAAGAGTAAAATCCCACCCAACATACAAGACTAATGCACAACAACGTTGCCTGAGAATGCAAATAGAATGATTAGGTGCCTTTCTGGGAAGCAACTAAATCACAGCAGAAGCAAAGTAAGATTTTGGGCAGTAAACACTTTGGCCTCAGTATTCACACGGAGGCAGTAAGAGACTGTAGGTGGCGGAAGTGGGGTGGAAAAACTGGGAGACCGGCGCCCCACAAAGCCACTTCTCAGCCCACTACTATGGTCCTTACACACTTCTGACTGTGTGGCCAAATTCCCCTCCAACTCGGTTTTCAAGTTTGCTGATGACAACACCATAGTCGGTTGGATCCCAAACAATGATGAGATAGAGTACAGCAATGAGATAGAGAATCTGGTGAACTGGTGTGGTGACAATAATGTCTCCCTCAATGTCAACAAAACAAAGGAGATTGTCACTGACTTCAAAAAACGTAGAGAACATGCCCCGTCTACATCAATGGGGACAAAGTAGAAAACATTAAAGTTTTAAGATTTTAGGTGTCTGGATCACCAAAATCTGTCCTGGTCCTCCCCATGTCCTAACTATAGTAAAGAAAGCCCACCAACACCTCTACTTTCTCAGGAGACTAAGGAAATTTGGCATGTCAGCTACATCTCTCACCAACTTTTAAAGATGTACTATAGAAAGCATTCTTTCTGGTTGTATCACAGCTTGGTATGGCGCCTGCTCTGCCCAAAACCACAAGGAACTACAAAAGGTCATGAATGTAGCCCAATCGATTACACAAACCAGCCTCTCATCAATTGACTCTGTTTACACTTCCGACTTTGCCTCGGCAAAGCAGCCAGCATCATTATGGAGAGGACATTCTCTCTTCCACCTTCTTCCTTCAGGAAAAAGATACAAATGTCTGAGGTCACATTCCAAATGACAAGAACAGTTTCTTCCCTGCTGCCATCAGACTTTTGAAGGAATCTACCTTGCATTAAGTTGATCTTTCTGTACACCCTAGCTATGACTATAACATTACATTCTGCACTCTCTCATTTTCTTGCCTATGAGTGATATGCTTTGCCTCTGTAATGCCTAAGAAACAATACTTTTCACAATATATTAATACATATGACAGCAATAAGTCAAATCAGAATCAAATCAAAACTCAGGAATGCAGGTTTCCTAGTGATCCTGCCCGATTTCATGGCAGGACCTTATTTAAGAGTGACACAGTGATTAGCATTGCTGTCTCACAGCTTGAGATGCCTTGGGTCACTGTCTGTGTAGAGTTTGCACGTTCTCCCTGTGTCTGTGTGGGTTTCCTCTGGGTGCTCTTGTTTCCTCCAACAGTCCAAAGATGTGCATGTTAGTTGTATTGGCCATGATAAATAGCTCCCTGGGATGCATAGGTTAGTGGGGTAAATATGTGGGGTAATAGGGGCAGGGGCGAGTTGGGATTGTTGTCAGTGTAGACTCAATGGGCTAATTGGCCTCCTTCTGCAGTGTAGGAATTCTATGATTCTAATCGTGTCACTTCCTTATCTTGCTGGGAAACAGATTGAGAGATTCGCTGGATCTCAGTGGGAAAAACATGCAGCACCATTAAGGGGACAGAGAGGAAAGAGGGAGGGAGGGAAGCAAATTGCTGCAGATGCTGGAATTTGAATCTGAATGGTGAAGCAGGCTTGATATTCGGGCAGTGATCAGTGGAGTGGGGAGGGGGATGGGTGTGATGTCTACTGGTGGGGGAAGTAACAGGAAATGTCGCAGTATATTGTGTACATTGCACAGTGCTCTGGGATATTTGGGCGCCTGTGCAATGGTGCAACTAGAGTTCAGCAGTCGATTTCCCAGTGAAAATGGGCTCTGTCCCATCTCCTACTGGCAAGAATAACATCTGGGCTCTTTCTCTGCTCTGTGCTGTTCAATTGTGACTGGGAGCTCACCCAAAATATCTGGGCAATTCTCTCCTGTTTTCACTTTCACTTGGCACTTTAATCAATTTTAGTGAGATTGTCCCTTGGATACCTTGTTTTAAGTGCATTGACTTACACTGCCCAATATCTACTTGCATTACACTGTAACCTTGGTGGAGAATGAAAGCACCTCCTTCTAATCTGAATCAGGTCCCCGTATTGCATCTCGACAATCACTTCAGGAGTTGGCTAAGTGAACAACTGGTGGCAGAACACTTGACATGAAATGTTTTTTTTAAGATGAGCACTCAAGGCAAAGGTTTTGATTTGATTGTCTCTGTCAATGCATTTCACCTTTGTGTAATAATATAAAAATAATGAAAGTGCTACATTACCCTACCTCAATAGTCCAGCTGCCTCGACTGAAAGCTAATTCTGCTGTCCTACATTCTGCTGTCTGACTGTCTTTGCCAATGTCTTGCTTTTCAAAACTCATTGTATCTTCTTTTGAAAAACTTCGTGGCAGTGATAGTTTTTACTTCAATCTGAGTGTTCCTCTCCCTAAAGCAGAATCCACCAGCTTAGTTTGCTGACCTGCCGTGAATAGAGTTATTGCTGCAACATTAAGTGCGGACGATCACTGGAATATCAGATGTTCTTCTTTATCTTGGGACAGTATCTGGAATTGAATCAATAACTGACAACCATGAGATGCAGTCACAACTAAATTCAGTTCCTTTTCAACATTTTGCCCATATTATATCAAGATTCTGCAATAAAATAGCAATAAATTATTTCATGGAAAATAATGATATGGCATGCACAGCGTAGAATCATATCGCACAGATGACTATCCAGCCTATTGTGATCATGCCAATGCTTTCAGGTAGCTATCCATTCATCCCATTCCTCTGTGCTTGCCATGTAATGCTGCATTCTAATCCTTTCCAAGTATTTATTTAACTTGTTTTGTTTTATGTTGCTGTAGAATCTGTTTCCACCACCCTTTTAGACAATACATTCCAGGTCGAAGCCACTTAAGTTTAAGTTCACTTATTAGTGTCACAAGTAGGCTTACATTAACACTGCACTGAATTTACTGTGAAAATCCCCTCGTCACTATACTCCAGCGCCTGTACGGGCACACTGAGGGAGAATTTAGCAAGGCCAATGCGCCTAACCAGCACATCTTTCAGACTGTAACAGGAAACCTCAGCATCCGGAGCAAACCCACATAGTCACAGCAGAATGTGCAAACTCCACAGAGACGGTGGCACAAGCCGTGAATTGAACCCGGGTCCCCGGCGCTGTGAGGCAACTGTACTTATTAAAAATAAAATCCTCATCTATCCTCTGGTCAATGCACCAGTATTTTTTTTAAATTTGTGTCCTCTGTTTAATGATGCTTCTGCCATTAAAAGGTTCACCTTATTTACTATTGAAAAATCCTATATAATTTTGAACACTTCTATCAAATCTCCCTCTTCTCCTCCTCTGCTCGAAGGAGAACAATTCTAACCTTTCAAGTCTGTATAAAATACTGAAGTCTTTTATCTCTGTGGTAATTCCAGTAAATCTACTCTGTATCTAAGGCATTGGTATCCTTTCTAAAGGTTAGTCTTGCATTTTTCATTTTATCACTGACTTGATGTTTATGACTGGAATTTAGATCCATCAGCAGAAGCGCTTAGTATCAAAGATTTTCACCCTGTGTTCCATGCCATATCATTGATGGGGTGGCCTCTGATTTGCCTGCCCCACTAGTGTATGGAGTTAATGTCACTCATTGCAGTCATTGCCAGTGTGTGCCCTCAGCATCTTTGAGGTACAGTTGCTCCATCCCACCTGCCTCAGCCTCCAGTGACACTGAGCTTCAAGCGTGCGGCTCATAAAGGATGCAGTAAGATCAGGAGAAGCGAAGCATTCCCCGCTGTACCTCCATGATCTGACCTTGATCACTGAGAACAAGTGAGTTACCGCAGACAGACACAGAAGCTCTGTGAGGGTCGATGCCCTGTCCCCACTGCAAGTCATCATCATCCTCCTCAATGGAGAGATGATGAGCAACTTCAGAAGTTGCTGATTGCGGCAAGCTTCACGCCGACGTAAAATGCAACTTCGACCTTTTCTGCTCCTGTTGTTGAACCCACACTAACAGAAACAGAAAATCCTAGTTTGTTTCTCACTAAAAGTTAGTTACAAAGTTTATTAGTTACAAGTAGGTTTACATTAACACTGCAATGAAGTTACTGTGAAATTCCCCTAGTTGCCACACTCCCACGCCTGTTCGAGTCAATGTACCAAACGGTGCGCCTTTCAAAATGAGGAAGGAAACCGGAGCACCCAGAGAAAACCCACAGGCATGGGGAGAACATGCAGACTCCACACAGATAATGACCCAAGCCTGGAACTGAGCACAGATTGCTGGTGCTGTGAAGCAACAGTGCTAACCATTGTGCTATGAGCGGCCCTTATTTTTAGTTTTAAGAAAGAATGGAACAAAAATAATCAGTCAGAGAGAAAAAAAAGTGATATTTAACTCCTAGCATAGTTTGTCATAGTTACTTCAGCACTTTGGGGACATTGTAAAAGCCACAGAAATTTTAGTCAGTTGGTGACGGGCTTGAGAGGTTTCTTAGACATTGCTTGATCAATAATTTCTTTGGGCACACATCCAGGAAGCAGCCAGAGTTGGTGCTCCCCTAATTGGCTGGGCATTCCTTGTAGTTCTCAATAAAAATGTGCCAGTGACTGAGCTGGCGATGACTATCCTCTTTTCTTTTTGATTGGCTATTAAAGTGGCAGTTGCAACCAATCAAATGCTCACTTTCCAAGCCAGAGAGTCAGAGGAGGAAGGAAGTGAATAAAAGCAATTGAGACCATTGGGAACAGCAGAATAAAGCAACACAAAAATAGTGTAAAGCAGAAGTAGCACAAATAAAAACAGGGGATGAGAACAAAGGGGAAGAGAACGACAGCTCTTGCAGAGTTTGTGCATTCGAAAACATTTTTTTACTTCAAATGAAATGACTCTGCTGTCTCTGTACAGAGCAGAAAGTAAGCAATCTGGCAACACTACAATGTGATTTTAAAAATTAATAATCGTTAACCAAAGGCGCTTCACTAAGAAGTTGTCATTTAATTGTCCAGAGGGGCAATTTTTTCACACAGAGGGTTGTGAGTGTCTGGAGCAAGCTACCAGAGGTAGTAGTAGTAGAGGCGAGTACAATTTTGTCTTTTAAGAAGCATTTAGACATTTACATGGAATGTGGGCCTGATACAGGCAACTGGGACGAACTTAGGGGTTTAAACAAAAAGGGCAGCATGGGCAAGTTGGGCCGAAGGACCTGTTGCCATAAACCCCTATGCCTCTATGACTAATTAGCGCTAATGGTGGGTCCCATGCAAGTAAATGCTGAGAGTAGCCACAAGAGAGTGTAAGCTAGAATTCTGTGGTCCATATTGTGGACCACATTACCAGTAATGTGGTCCATTACTGTACAAAACTCTAGTGCGGCCGCACTTGGAGTATTGTATGCAGTTCTGATCCCCACATTATAAGAAAGATGCAGAGGCATTGGAGAGGGTACAGAGGAGGTTTACCAGGATGTTGCCTGGTATGGAGGGCAGGTCTTATGAGGAGAGGCTGAGGGATTTGAGGTTGTTTTCGTTAGAAAGGAGGAGGCTAAGAGGGGACCTGATCGAAACATATAAGATGATTAGAGGTTTAGATAGGGTGGACAGTGATAGCCTTTTTCCTAGGATGGAAAAAGCTAGCACGAGGGGACACAGCTTTAAATTAAGGGGTGATAGTTATAGGACGGATATCAGAGGTAGGTTCTTTACCCAAAGGGCGGTTCGGGAGTGGAATGCCCTGCCTGCAGCAGTTGTAGATGCGCCAAGTTTGGTGGCGTTTAAGAGGTTAGTTGATAAGTATATGGAAGAGAAGGGAATGGTTTAGTTTGGAGGGGCATTGCTTTTTATATTGGTCGGCGCAACATCGAAGGCCGAAGGGCCTGTTCTGTGCTGTAATGTTCTATGTTCTACGTTCTATATCGGCAGACTCAGCCTTAGAGGCTGACTGATGTCCGGATGTAAACGTGCCGCATATTTTCATACATGGGCAGCATGGTGGAACACTGGTTAGCATTGTTGTCTCACAACACCAGGGACTCAAGCTGAATTCCAGTCTTAATTGACGGTGTGGAGTTTGCACGTTCTCCCCGTGTCTGTGTGGGTTTCCTCCGAGTGCTCTGGTTTCCTCTTACAGTCCAAAGATGTGCAGGTTAGGTGGATTAGCCATGCTAAATTGCCTCTTTGTGTTCAAAAATATGTCAGTTAGATGTGTGAATCTACAAGGATAATTTGGAGGGGAGGGCAGGGTGGGATGCTCTTTCAGAGAGTCGGTGCAGACTCAATGGGTTGAATGGCTTCTTTTTGCACTGTTCTATGATGCATCCTTGCAAATGTCCTTCCAAGAGTGTGTCTCGAAGCAGTTCTCCTGCCATTTTCAAGCACTCTGCTCTGTAGCACAGACTCCAGCAACCCTGGAGAGTTGAATTTTGCAGCCATAGAGTCAAGGGCAGAACCATGTAGTTGTTTGGGGATAGACATAAGCACAATTAAAAAGAGGAAGAAATTGTCTTGCACCTAATTCTGATCCTTCTGCATACTGTCCTATCTACCCATCTCCAACAGCATCATCAGCAGAATAGCAAATGTTTATGTATCCACAGAGAACATCGTTTAATGGAAGAGAACATTCCAAGGTTCTAAAAATACGCCCCATTTTGTCATCAGAAACTAAAGGATCTCTCATTGGTACAATCCACCCCAAACAATATTTCATCCTGTGACCTGTGCCAGCATCACAAGAATCCAAAGAATTCTTACAATGCAGAAGGAGGCCATTTAGCCCATCAAATTTGTATCAGTTCTCCAACATTTTACCCAGACCCTCCCCAATATGCTATCCCTATAACTTCAAGCATTTAGTATGATCATCCCATCTAACCTGCACATTTTGGGACATTAAAGGGCAATTTAGCATGGCCAATCCACCTAACCTCCACATCTTTAAACCATGGGAAGAAACTGGAGCACCCTGAGAAAATGTATGCAGACACAGGGAGAATGTGTAAACTCCACACAGTCACCACAGGCCGGAATGGAATCTGACTACCTGGCATTGTGAGGCAGCTGTGTTCACTACTGTGCCACCATACTGCCCATTTGGGTTGAACATGATGTGGTAGAAACAAAAACTAGGTAATGTTGTATTATTAGCCATTTCACTCCATGCCTAAAGAGTGATTTCACTCCTAATGTGTTAACACAGTTGATAAAATCTTCCATTTCATGACTTCCAGCCTATGTTTTGCCTCCATATTTACATGGCATCACATACCAACACGCATCATTCAGCCCACTATACACACAACTGCGTTGCTGTCACATACATTGCACTGCTGTCTGAGTTTGAATCCTCCATTCCATTCTCTTCACTGTATTCTGTGACAGATTCTGTGACAGATGATGAGAAAAAGGGAGAATATATATGAAAAGTGTGGGAGCAGTAAGGACATAATTAAACGAGATGGGATTACAAACAAATGTGCTAGGTATTTTAAGCAGATGCCTTCAATGTTTTTTACACAATTCAGCTTCAAGCTTCTTATTTTAAATGTTTTACTCCTTTCCTGGTACAACTTTCACTCCAATGCCTGACTTTGCTAATCGGTCATCCATTTTTTGATTTGATTTGATTTATTATTGTCACATGTACTCACATGTAGTGAAAAACATTTGTTTCTTGTGTGCTATACAGACAAGCATACCATTCATAGAGAAGGAAATGAGAAAGTGCAGAATGTAGTATGTTATAATCATAGCTAGGGTGTAGAGAAAGATCAGCTTAATGCAAAGTAGGTCCATTCAAAAGCCTGACGGCAGCAAAGAAAATGTTCTTGAGTCGATTGGTATGTGACCTCTGTCTTTTGTATCTTTTTCCAGACAGAAGAAGGTGGAAGAGACCAAACAGTAAAAGACAAAATTCTCTTCATTCAAGATGTAAAATGCATTCCCATTGTAACAACTGGTTAATCAATCAACATTCTACATTGCATTGCAAAGAATTGTGTGTCATTGCCGATTGATTAATATACTGAAAAAACACAAATACAAGCACCTTTGAATTCATAAATTAGATGCATGTGCAAAAGACATGCCATTGCTTTATTGCTTTACTATTCATGGTTATTCAGGGTTATAAAGCAGAATCTAAACATGATCTTTCCTACGAGACTTTCAGTAGTAATTAACCACAATTACAGTGCAGCCATGAGACAAAAAATCACTTTAGCAGCTTTTCCCTTCACACAAAAAGGGAATTTTATTGTAGGACCAAAAACTTTATGGCACTTGGTGTTATTTTATTTTCCAAACATCACTCTCTGCATTCCAATCTCCTCCACTGCAGCCCATGCATTTTTTAAATCAGTGCTATTCTGGCCATTGAGTGCCGGTTAGTTGAGTCAGCGTGAGTGCGGTGAACAATAACATCATCAGTCTTAGTTCAATTCTTGCGTGGTCTGAGATAGTTCTTGGAGCTCAAATCTTCCCCTGGATACAGAGACTGGAACTCTACCACCACACCCGCCATGGAATCAGCGCAGGCGAGGGTCCAACAATGGAAATCTCCGTTGAATTTGTAGTCTCACCAGAGAAAGGTCATAAAATCCCTTTAATAATGATGGTTAAAAGACCTCATAATGAGCATGTTACATTGGCAGTGAAATTGTGGACAATGAGTCCTGCGTACTTTATTCTTTTCTAAGAATTGTAGAATGAGGGTATTGAGGGATGGATCAGTAAATTTGCAGATGATAATAAAGTTGGTGGTGTGGTGGATAGTGAAGAGGGGTGTTTTAGTTTACAGAGTGACTTGGACAAGTTGCAGAGCTGGGCCGAGAGGTGGCAAATGGAGTTTAATGTGGAAAAGTGTGAGGTAATGCACTTTGGCAGGAACAATAAATGTGTAGAGTATAGGGCTAATGGTAGGGCTCTTAATAGTGTTGAGGAACAGAAGGATCTTGGTGTATGTGTCAATAGATCCCTGAAAGTAGGCAGTCAAGTGGATAAAGTTGTTAAGAAGGCATATGGAGTCTTAGCTTTTATTGGTAGGGGGATTGAATTTAGGAGCCGCAGCATCATGTTGCAACTGTACAAAACTCTAGTGCGGCCGCACTTGGAGTATTGTGTGCAGTTCTGGTCCCCACATTATAAGAAAGATGTGGAGGCATTGGAGAGGGTACAGAGGAGGTTTACCAGGATGTTGCCTGGTATGGAGGGCAGGTCCTATGAAGAGAGGTTGAAGGATTTGAGGTTGTTTTCGTTAGAAAGGAGGCGGCTAAGAGGGGATCTTATTGAAGCATATAAGATGATTAGAGGTTTAGATAGGGTGGACAGTGATAGCCTTTTTCCTAGGATGGAGAAAGCTAGCACGAGGGGACACAGCTTTAAATTAAGGGGTATGAGTTATAGGACGGATATCAGAGGTAGGTTCTTTACTCAAAGAGTGATTAGGGAGTGGAATGCCCTGCCTGCAGCTGTTGTAGATGCGCCAAGTTTGGTGGCGTTTAAGAGGTTAGTTGATAAGTATATGGATGAGAAGGGAATGGTTTAGTTAGGAGGGGCATTGCTTTTTATTTTGGTCGGCACAACATCGAAGGCCGAAGGGCCTGTTCTGTGCTGTATTGTTCTATGTTCTATGTTCTATGTTCTAATCCCTACAGTGCAGAAGGTGGCATGGAGGTTGCACCGAACACAATCCCACCCAAGCACGATCTCCTCCACTCCACTTATTTACCCTGCTAATCCCACTGACACTAAGGGTCTATTTAGCATAGCCAATTAACCTAACCTGCGCATCCTTGCACAATGGGAGGAAACCGGAGCATGAAGAGGCAACACACCCGGAGATGGGGAGAATGGCAGGCTCTGCACATCGAACTCAGGTCCTTGGTACTGTGAGGCAGCAGTGCTAAAACCACTGTGCCTTTCTGCTGTCCTTGTTGCTTTTAATCTTCAAACCATTAGATCATCACACAATCCTTCCCAGCTTGGATGATTGACCAGGCAGAGACCATACGTTCTCCTCGTGCCTGCATGGGTTTCCTCCGGGTGCTCCCATTTCCTCCGACAGCCTGAAAGATGTTATGGTTAGGTGCATTAACCATGCTAAAGTCTCCCTTAGTGCATCAAAACCAGTGTGGCAACTAATGGATTTTCACAGCAACTTCACTGAAGTGTAAATGTAAGCCTATCTGTGACTAATAAATAAACTTTAAACTTTTAAGTTTTCTACCAGCACTGGAAGTTAGCCCCGGGACTCAGAATTGTGGAATTTCTTTTCTCAATCTAACTCTTGATCTATCTCATTTCCTCTCCTGCTCTTGAAAGCATGTCTTTTTCTCCAGGTGTTTCAACAATTATGTTTCAGGAAGAATTCAAATTCAAACTTTTAATTTCACATCACCAATCTTGGTAACACTTCTGACCATAAAGGAGTGCTGCTAAAGGGCATCAAAAAGCTTCGAACATATGTTCTCACCTGGAGAGCAATACATTCCCAAGACAACACTCCATCAATTCCAGCAATCAAGCGAATTAAATATTCTCAAGCTAATGAGTTTATTCAATTAAAGAATCTCAAGCCAATTGCGGAAATCTCAATAATTTCTGAAGCTGTAATCGCAACACCTGGGGTTACCTTCGTGATGAGCGTCTTTTCTCTTGAAAACATCCTTTCTGGTTAACACTAGGCAGCGGGGCAGAAATGCACAGGAGGGCACTTACACCATGGATGTAAACACCTGCAGACGTTTTGTAAAATTAGTATCAATTTCAATGCTGCACATGTAAAACAGATTCATATCATAGAATCCCTTCAGTGCAGAAGGAAGACCTATCGAGCCTACACCAACATCAATCCCACACAGATCCCCCTCTTCATAACCCCACATATTTATATTAGGGTCAATTTAGCATGGCCAATCCACTTAATTCGCTATGTTTAGACTGTGGGAGGAAACCGAACCACCCAGAGGAAACCCACACAGATACGGGGAGAATGTGCAGGCTTCGCACAGACAGTGGCCCTAGGCCAGAATTGAACCAGACTCCTGGCATTGGGAGGCAGCAGTGTTAACTACTGAGCCACTGTGCTGCCCCAGCACCTGCCCTGATGGGGTTTAAACTTCAGTCCGCACAGCATTACCCTGGGTCACTGGATTACAAATCCACTGCCAATACTATTATTCCACCACCTCCCATATTATGACCATCGAGTTAATCCTTGATCTACATTAAGTTAGCTGACAGGTCTCGCTAGGCTGAAAGAAGGGAGGCTCAGTACGATTGATGCCAAAACCTCTTCTCAAGCTGTTAGGAGTGAAGGAATTAGTTGCCAATGAAAGACCATGATCCATCAGGTTTGCTACCCACCACTGAATTGGGTGGACTAGGTCTGTGTCCACTGGAAATAAGAATGAGCAGGGATCTCATTGAAACATAAATAATCCTGATAGGACTGAACAGACTATGTTCAGAAGTATTGTTTCCCCTGGCTGGGAGCTCAAGAATAAGAGAGGGGTTCACACTCTCAAGCCATTTAGGATTGAGATGAGGAGAAACATCTTAACTTAGAAGGTGACAAATATGATGGAATTCTCTTTCATAGAAAGGCTGTGGAGGCCAAGTCACTGAATATATTTGGGAAGGAGATGGTTCAATTTCTTGACTCTAAAGGTGTCAAATGGGATGGAGAATGGTGTTGAGTTAGAGGATCAGTTATGATCAAATTGCAGGCTCAAGAGGCCGCATGGTCAATTTCTGTTCCTATTTTATGTTTCGTGCTGGTAGTTACATGATACAATAATGATGGAGGAATACCAAATTATAGTGATCCATCTCAACTTTATGATGTACTCAGAAATGAGATGAGGGAAAAGCCTCGAGGTGGGAGGCTTTGAGAAACAAAAAATTTTTGATTCTTCTAAATACTCACTAAATGGCAGGATTCAAAATCTCCTATCTTGGATGCCAAACTTGCTTGTCTCTGAAATAAATCTGTCTGAGTTCAACCTGTCCCATAGATTAGTCATTCATTCACTGATATATATTTCGAAAGAGCAGTTTTGAATTTACTTCCCTTTTAGACACAACTTTGACCTCAAGATTCTACAGTCCCCGAGAGGATAAAACAGCTCAACATGATCTACATAATTTGAAGAAGCACGGTGGACCTTGAGTTAGAATCATAGAATCCCTACAGCGCAGAATGAGTCCATCCGGTCCACTAACTACAATCCCATAAGGTCCTATTCCCATAACACAATCATTTAACCTAGTTAGTCCCCCTGACTTTAAGGGACAATTTACCATGGCCAATGCACCTAACCTACACATCTTTGGAGTGTGGGGGGAAACTGGCACACTTGGGGGAAACCCACATAGACATGGGAAGAATGTGCAAACTCAACACAGGCAGTGGTTCAAGCCAGGAATCAAACCCAGGACCATGACATTGTGAGGCATCAGTACTAACCACTATGGGATTAGATTGTGTAACTCTACTTTGGCTGTTATGCTCACAATGGATTTAATAGCTTCCTGTGCTACACATCTTTACATGCCTCTACACCTCAGGTGTACACCAAAGCAATGTGAGCAAATGAAGCAATTTTGAAATATAGTCACCTCTGCAATGCAGTAAGCCCCAGAATCTCAAAAAGATCAATGATATCACCTATGAACCTTTGTTTCCCCAGTAAGAATATGAAATTTCTCTACAGGTGACCAGCTTCAGAGAGTTCACATTAATGGATGACATGTGAAGGCTAGCGTTTGGTTGGTTGGTGATGAATGGTCCATGTGAAAGAATTGGTGCTTTCAACAAAAAGCAAAAAACGGAGATAAGAGAAGAGAATAAATGCTGAGGCACCCCACATTGTGCTGTTTGCGACATTAGATATATTACAATTGGTTAATGCAATTATTTAACTGAAATCAAGGGCAGCACAGTAGCACAGCGGTTAGTGCTGTTGCCTCACAGCACAGGGGCCTGGGTTCAATTCCGGCCCCTGGGTGACTGTCTGTGTGGAGTTTGCACATTCTCCCTGTGTCTGTGCGGGTTTCTTCCGGGTGTTCCAACTTCCTCCCATAGTGCAAAGATGTGCAAGTTAGGTTGATTGGCCATGCTAAAATTGTCCCATGATGTGTAGGTTAGGGTATATTAGCGGGGTAAGTATTTGGTGTTACGGAGATAGGGTCTGGATGAGAAGCTCAGTCAGAGAGACAGCGAAGACTCAGTGAGTCAGATGACCTGTATGGTTTCTATGATTCTTCAATTATTTACCATAAACTATGTTTATTTATGTATCTCCATGCACATGCAATGCTGGCAAAGGCTTCAATGTACTTACTCAGTAACTCAGGTCAAACTATTCCAGATGATCCTCCTGACACTGTATATACAATCCTCAATAGCTTCATAATTAGCTCCATGGCACTCACCTTTCCATTGGCAATTGGAAAGCAAATTATTATCACCCAAGTAGATTTTACATGAGATCATTATTTTTATTATTTGATGGGATGTGGACATCAGTGGTCACATTCCAACATTCATTGCCCATCCTTACATTAGTAAGCCAAACTAGCCTCTAACAATGTTTCTGTTTTTAATCATAAATGTGAAAATATGATGCTTCACTCTGGGACAAGCTAGAGATTTTTTATATTAAAACAAACTTTATTTAATGACAGTTTTAAGTATAACTTGATCAAAATGAAGAAGCTTAACCTTAAATGAATGAACAGTAGTTAAAAAAAGGAAATTATTTTACTTTTTAATTTATCACTGTTCCAGTTCCAAATGAACAAATAAGCAACATTCCCTTACAGACTTAAAATTCCACTTTAAATATAATTAGCAACCATAAATATACTTGTTATAACAGGTATAGATAGTCTTGAAGCAGAGAGACAGAGCTTTTGAGTTTCAGAGCAGCTTGTCGATCTCTGTCTTTGAACAGACACCAGCCAGCACTGAAAGTTGTTTCTCTGCTGTAAACCAAGCTCCTCCCATTAACATAAGATCCTGCCAATTACCCTAATCAAAAACTCCAGGGCCAACCTTTATCTATAACTAAAACTCCTTTAGCTGAAGAGCTGTATTTGTCTTATTTCTCCTTGAACTAAGTTTGAGAAAGTGCCATACTGCTGTCACCGGAGAGTATAAAACTTTATTATTGCTGAAAAGAGATATTTGTTGCCAAAACTTTTCATCTTGTAACTCATCAGGACAAATGCAAGAGTGCCAAACAATCCCAGCAAGCTATATTACAGGGGAATATATTGCTGATTGGTTGGCAGATTGACCCTAATTGGCTGAGGCAATGCCATGGAGAGAAGAAAAGGGAATGATAGCTCTCTAGGCTATGTGGTAATTAAAAAAGACATAAAACTTGCACATATTCCTTTTGTTTGTAGAGAATGGGTCTCGATGTATAAATAGATGTTACTTCTAACAAGGGCAAATGAGCCATATTACAACTAAAATGATTATCTTCAACTGGTTAGGAATGGCACGGTGGCACAGTTAGCATTGCTGCCTCACAGCACTAGGGACCTGGGTCCGATCCCTAGCTTGGGTCACTGTGTGGAGTCTGCACATTCTCCATGTGTCTATGCGGGTTTCCTCTGGGTGTTCCAGTTTCCTCACACAGTCTAAAAGATGGGCTAGTTAGTTGCATTGGCCATGCTAAATTCTCATAAAAACATAAGAACATAAGAAATAGGAGCAGGAGTAGGCCATCTAGCCCTTCAAGCCTGCCCTGCCATTCAATAAGATCATGGCTGACCTGAAGTAGATCAGTTCCACTTTCCCACTTTCTCCCCATAACCCTTAATTCCCTTGTCTATCAGAAATCTATCTATCCATGACTTAAATATATTCAGCGAGGTAGCCTCCACCACTTCAATGGGCAGAGAATTCCAGAGAGAATTCTCCTTCAGTACACTGATCTACTTAGGATTGTTTTCACTGGAGTTCAGACAACAAGGGGGGATCTCATCGAGATTTATAAAATTCTAGCAGGACTGGACAGGGTAGATGCAGGGAGGATATTCCCGATGGTGGGGGGAGTCCAGAACCAGGAGTCACAGTCTGAGGATTCAGGATAGAGCATTTAGGACGGAAGTGAGGAGACATTTCTTCACCCAAAAAATTGGAATTTATCACCACAGAAAGTAATTTATACCAAAACATTGCATTTACTCAAAGGGTGGTAAGATATAGCACTTGGGGTGAGTGGAATTGAAAGATTAAGGGGAGAAAACAGGATTAAGCTATTGAGTTGGATGATCAGCCATGATTGTAATAAATGGTGAAGCAGGCTCGAAGGCTCAAATAGCCTCCTCCTGCTTCTATCTTCTATGTTTCTATGTGTCATCTGCAAATTTGGAAATAACACAGTCTGTTCCCTCTTCTAAAGCATTCAAGATTGCTCAACAAGTTCTACCCAATTTTGGAATTGCATCTAACAAGTAACCATGGATCTCCTGTCCTCTGGGTAACTTCTGCTTGAGCTGCAGTGGTAACTAAAATGTGGCTACCAGACGGCAACTTGAGGTTGCCTCCATTGTCATGTTGTTTGCTACTGCTTCCATGCTGAGAGAGACATTCATCAAACTCCATGTAAAGCCCTGGGGCCAGATTCTTCCATGCTTCTTGACAGTAACAGGAGATGATTTGGCAGGCCTGACAGACTAATCTGAAGTTTGTTTTATGTCCAATAATCATAATGGGTGGGATTTTTCCAGTCATGTCTGTGGCAAGACCCGTTACGAGTGAGAACAGAAAATTTGTGCTGGTACAACCTTCCCCAACACCCATAGCATGAACGTGGAGTAATAGCAGATAGTGCACCCTTTTCCCTCTCTCTGTTTTCAAATCACATTCAATACTAACTATTTCTGTGCCTTGCAAACTTTATCGTGGCAGTTGCTTTTCTCCATTAAATCTCCTTCTCACTTCTACTAAATGCACAATTTTGCTTTCTCACTTTTACTTGCCTTATTAACTGCACAGCCATTGATAGCATTAAATCCTCCCTCAACCAAAAAAAGTCTGATAAAGTCTCCTTGGAGATTCTGGTCACTTGATTGTAGGAAGGATATTATGAAACTAGAAAGAGTGCAGAAGGGATTTGCTAGGATACTACCAGAACTTGATGGTTTAAGTTATGAAGATAGACTGGGACTTTTTTCCCTGGAGCATAGGAGGCTAGGGATGATCTTATAGAGTTTGATAAAATAATGAGGGGCAAGGTCAGCTAGATAGCTAACATCTTTTCCCAAAGGTTGGGGAGTCCAAAACTAGAGGGCATAGGTTTAAATAAGGAAATACAAAAGGGTTCAGAGATGCAATTTTTTCACACAGAGGGTGGTGAGTTTCTGGAACGAGCTGCCAGAGGCAATAGTAGAGGCGGGAACAATTTTTGCCTTTTAAAAAGCATTTAGACAGTTACGTGGGTAAGATGAGTATAGAGCGATATGGGCCAAATGCAGGCAATTGAGACTAGCTTAGATGTTAAAAAAAGGAATGGTTGGACAAGTTGGGCTGAAGGGCCTGTTTCCATGCTGTAAACTTCGATGACTCCATGACATTGTTCCAACACGATTAATTAATTCAGCTTTTGGGGCTCCATATTCAAAATTCTCAGCTTGTCGAAATAATTTGGTAATGAATGAATCTTTGCTCTCCCCAGTTTTTTGGATGCATCTATTGAATTTCACCCTTTGTGTGACTGAGGTCCTTCTCAAGCTGAGGTTTGCATCAAAGCTTTAAGAACATCTCTGTATATAATTGTTTATTCAGGAGGCGATTCTTCCAGCTGTTTTTATAGTGCAGCCAGCGGGAGGAGTCGAGCAGAGGCCATACTGCCGTCTCTCTATTGGGTGCCAGGGCCTCTGCATGTCTCCTGTATCTGGGTAACAGGCACGGAGCTGCATAATTTGTTTAAATGAGAATTTGAATACAATTCATCTGGGGGCCGTGACTGAAGTCTCTGGACTGCTAGCCTTTTCCCACTTCGCCAGGAGCGTTTCACCCCAGCTGGGTTTAGTATGGGAGCTGGAGGCCCGAGGCTGCTGGAGTGAAGTGATGGGGGGCAATTGAGCCCCCCAGAAGTTGGGCGCTGGGGGGCGTGTGCACATTTGGCATTTCCACTGGGCAGTGCCAGCAGGGTCATTGGTACTGCTCAATGGGCAAAGTAGCAATGTCCAGCGGGGCACTATGGCACTGTCCACCAGGCACAGACTGTCCGAGGGGTGGGGCCTCCAGAGGCGAGGCCTAACGTAGGCAGGGCCTCTGGGGGAGTGGATCAGTGGGTATGGGGAGTCCCGCTGCTACTCTGCATTTGGGCTGAGTGACAGAGTGAGGGAGGGCACAGATCGGAGCTGGTCACCGGGGTGTGAGGGTCTAGCCTGTTGGGGGAACAGGGCTGTGCATGAGGGGAGGTTTGGTGCTGCGAAAGAGGAAGGGATTGCTGGTGAGGGGTGTAGGATTCGGGCCGTGGGAGGAGGGAGGTGCTTGGCTGGTGATGTGGGGGTCACGGGGCTGGTCAGTGATCGAATTGACCTGCGATCGGGAGACTGGTAATGTGAGGCCGCTGTGCATGTGCTATCTGGACACTGACAGATCAGCACTGCAGCAGTGACCCACTCAGTGCTGTGCTGCTGGCCTCTCCAGCAATGTTATGCCTTGGTGTGATACAGGCTAGGACACTCTGTAATGCGCAGAATATGGGAGGTTCATTTTAGAAATCCTGCTAAAAGAAACAACTTGATTTACTCCAGCTTTCACGTAAGTTTGACACTTAGAATTTTTTTCGGTAGAATTCCCCAGTCATCTTTGATGTTGTTTGCACTACAGCCTACTGTGTCGAAAAGGGTACTGACCTGTTCCTTGCTAGTTTTTTTCTGAGTGCCAAATCTGCTAGTTTTCAGTTTGATGTTCAAAGCACCCTAGAAAGCCTAAGATTCTCTTCACAGCTTTTCTTCACTCAAGCCTTCCTTTGGGTTCTTTTGACATATTTCCTTCAGAGTTGCCCTTCCTTTGCAATTGTTACATTTGCTGCTTTTTCAGCTAATGGGCTGTGTACTCATAGAACCATAGAACTCAATACTCAGTGACACAACCATCTGTTATCATCATTTTGGGTCTCTGCTCAGGTTGTCCTGGGTTGGAATGGTAGGGACGAGAAGAGGCAAGCTATTGGTAAACTTTAACTTTTATTAAATATTCTTCTAACTACGTACAGGATAAGGCTTAACACTGAACCTTCCCTCACTGTCCTCTGTTGTCATGTGGTCTTACATTACTGGGGATATGATGGCGTGGTAATATCACCGGATTTGTAATTCAGATGCCTAGGTAATGCACCTAGGTAATTCCACTGTAACTGGTGGAATTTTGGAGTGGCACAGTGGCAAAAGATTAGCACTGCTGCCTCACAGCGCCAGAGATCCAGGTTCAAATTTGGTCTTGGTTGACTGTCTATGTGGAGCCTGTACATTCTCCTCGTTCCTACGTGGATTTCTTCCAGGTGCTCTGGTTCCCCTCCACGGTTCAAAGATGTGCAGGTTAGATTGATTGGCCATGCTATCTTGACCCTTAGTGTCAGGGGATTAGCAGGGTAAATATGTGGGGTTATGGGGATAGGGTCTGGATGGGATGCAGACTCGAAGGGCTGAATGGTCTCCTTCCTCACAGTCAGGATTCCATGATGATGCAGTCAATCTATTTACATGAATCTTTCACACAGCATTGAACGGCAGCCCCCTATAAATCAGTACATCTTCTCTTGAAAGTGGGCAGGCTGACTTTAAGAGCTGGAGGCTGCCTGGAACAGATGCTGGCCTTGCGTGCTGTTGGGACGCCTGTTGTGCATACAGACAGACAGCAGCATGGGTTGTGCTGAGCTGCCACTGGTAATATTCAATTAGGAGGCAGCACTAAGCTTGCTTTCCACAGCAAGAGTGAAAATGTGCGCAGGTTGATTACAAACCACAATCCTCACCCCAAAAATAAGTAGAACAATCTTTGGCAACAGAGCTCTGATTTTTCCAAATATTTAACTGGAAATAACTTCTGTTCGTCTAGTACTTCATGTTGGTCAAACAGAGTGACATGCAGAGTAAGAGTTGAGACAGAGGCAGATTTGGGTCATGCCAGTTTATGTGTGGAATCTGGAGTGCTTTCAGATAAGGGGTGTCAAATATGTGAGAGATGGGGAGCCATGGTACCAATCAACTGTTAGCATGTAATGGTCATTGGTCATTGGATAAATGGATTGCCAATACGTGATGGTCATTATACCTTTTTATTAAGCTTATTTATTGATGTCACAGGTAGGCTTACATTAATATTGCAATAAGCTTACTGTGAAAATACTCCACTCCAGTGCCTGTTTGAGTACATTGAGGAAGAACTTAGCATTGCCAATGTACTTCATAGTGTTATACAGTCATTGAGTCATAGAGGTTTTACAGCATGGAAACAGGCCCTTTGGCCCAACTTGTCTATGCTGTCTTTTCTTTTAAACCCTTAAGCTAGTCCCAATTGTCCATGTTTGGCTCATATCCCTCTATAACCATCTTACCCATGTAACTGTCTAAACGTTTTTTTAAAAGACAAAATTATACCCGCCTCTACTACTACATCTTGTTCCAGACACTCACCACCCTCTGTGTGAAAAATTGCCTCTCTGGGCCCGTTTGTATCTCTTTTGGACTATGAGAGGAAACCAGGGCAGCTAGAGGAAACCCAGACAGATATGGGGATAATGTGCAGGCCCACCACAGACAGTCAGCCAAACCGGGAATTGAAACCACGTCCCTGGCGTAGTGAAACAGCAACGCCAATCACTATGCCACTGTGCAGTCAATGGTCTGCTATCATCTGATAGTCACCGATTATTGTACAAATGGGTTGCCAACATGTAATGATCAGTTGGCCATTATATCAATGGTCTGCCAGTCTGTAATGGTCAGCTGGTCATTAAGCCAGTTAGTTCCTTGTATGAAGAAAAGCCTTGAGGACAAGTACGATATTTTTTCTCTCTGAGACAGGATAATGATCGCACGGGGCAAAAAAATTATTTCCATTGTTAAGAGCTTCAATGTCAGGTAATATTCTGTTAAAAAAAATTAAACACTTAAAAATTCAACTGGAATTTTTTTTTTGGAAAATGTAATGAGGCATAAATTAATACTGTGAGAAACCTAATGCTCAATCAGTATGTATTCTCTCATGCGTGTCCCCCTAGTATTGTGTTGGTACTGACAGCATTGTACTGCTTCAATTGCTGTGCTCACTTAAATAAAAGATTAATGTGGGAAGTATATTTTAGTTGGCCGAGATTAATTGCATCCCTTACTTTCTAACTGTAAAGATATTTGCAAAGAGTAATCCTGACGGCCGTTCCGTCAACAAGTACAGGGGAAAATTAATAGACATTCTTTTCCAGGAATCCTTGGAGGGTTTGCCAAAACAGTCCAAACATCTGGGGAACAACTGCCTGTGAGATACATGGTAGAGGAAAGGCTTTGACTGAGCTTCTGTTTTAATATCATCTGATGACTCTTTAATTGCTATGATTTTTTTTATTTTATCGACTGAAGAAATAACCCAGCCCTAAAAATGTTCTCATTTTGTCAGTCAGCCCAGGCTGGAACATTTCTATTTTGTTTTATCCATTAGTGTCACAGTAGGCTTGTATTAACACTGCAATGATGTTACTGTGAAAATTCCCCAGTTGCCACACTCTGGCACCTATTCGGGTACACTGAGGGAGAATTTAGCATGGCCAATTCACCTAGTCAGCATATCTCTCGGACTGTAAGAGGAAATCGGAGCATCCGGAGGAAACGCACGCAGACATGAGGAGAACGTGTAGACTTCGCACAGACAATGACCCAAGCTGGGAATTGAACCTGGATCCCTAGTGCTGTGAGGTAGCAGTGCTAACCACTCTGTCACCGTGTTGCTTTGCTGCCATTGACACCTCTTATAGATCCATCTTTTGTCCATTTCCTTTTGCTTTGTTACATTGTCTATTTTATGATTTCATCTCTCTCACTCTTCATCCCATCCCAGATCTTCATCCTTTGTTCTTCTTGGTTTGATTTATTACTGTCACTCGTATTAACATACAGTGAAAAGTATTGTTTCTTGCGAGCTGTACAGTTAAAGCATACTATACACAGAGAAGGAAAGGAGAGAGTGCAGAATTTAGTGTTACACTCGGAGCTACGGTTTGGATAAAGATCAACTTAATGCGAAGTAGGCCTTTTCAAAATTCTGATGGCAGCACAGAGTCAGTTGGTCTGCATTCCTTAGTCACTGCACTTCCTTAAAAGCTGGTGTATCGCCGCTAATTTCTTGTGGTTGTGAAGAGACGTCACTGGATTGAAAAATTGGGCTGAAGTTTCCCTTGACAGCAGAAACCCAACACTGGGACCATTCACAGATCCTGATTCCTCATCTAGGTTAGTATGAGCGGCAGTCAACTAGTGCACTTAAGTGACCACTAATTGCATATGTAAGGGCCTTTATTGGTGGTGAGGTGGAAAGGTCTGTCCATGGACCTTCTCACCAAATGTACCCAAACCCCATGGTCTGAGCCAATCAAATGTCTCCACCACAAAACATGCCATGGGTGAGAGCACAGGATTCTGGTCTCTGAGAGGGAGATGTGAAATGGGTAAAACTATAATCAAAACTGGAATGCATAAAGGATGATTCATGCTGAAAATTGGCCAAACTATACCATTGTTGATTAGTTCAAATTTAGTCCATTCCATTAGTCAATTGTTAAAATACAAATCCAGCCTTCACATTAGCTAATGTGACATATCTCCCACATTAGAAACATAGAAATAGAGGAAGAGGAGACCATTCAGCCCTTCAAACCTATTCTGCTATTCAGTTGCATCATAATGATCTGTTTTTAACTCTCCATACCCTTTTGATTGCTTGATCTTTAATACCACTGGCTATCAAAAATCTATTGACCTTACATACAAATTTTTACCTGAGAGCATTTTACTGAGAAAAAGTTCCAGATTTCCAATCCAATTTGCATGAAGACTTTTAAGTGGATTATAATCCCAGCCCCTTTTTAAGACCATTCAGGATCAGGTATACTCCTTGGATGATCACTCTCATTTAAGGTAGAGAAGGATAGGCCTCAATTAAATAAGTCTGAACAACTGATCTAATGCTTCCTGAAGGAAAGGAACCATAAGAAAATATTGCCATCCTTCAGGTAGCCTTTTTAAAAGGTTTTGGCCAGACTGTAACAATTTAGATATTATAAGGATCCATTTAGGGCTGTTTAAGGGTCTCTTGGACAGCCACATGAGCGGTATGCAGATAGATGGATATAGTAGGACTGTTTAACTATGACCTTTTTTTCCACAGGTAATTCAGTCCAACTTGACCAACAAGGAGCATGCATTCGGCAGGTGGTGCGAGGACAGCTCTTGGATGTTGATTCATGGGTTGCCTGGTGCTTCATGTCGTAAATGAGTGCTTTATCTGGACCATCTGAAGGGCACCATGACAGCTCAGTGACTATCGCTGTAGCTGTGCAGACACTTGGAATTGGGCCGGTGTCTGCGGGAGTTTGCGCGTTCTCCCCGTGGTTGCGTGGGTTTTCTCCGGGCGCTCCGGTTTCCTCCCACATCCCAAAAATTCGCTCTTAGGCTGATTGGGAAACAAATTGTCCCTATATTGAGATTCTTCCATATTAGGAATAACCTAAAATTAGAATAGGCAAATGGAATTGTCACTATAAAGTTATGACGGCGGCGCGGGCTCGTTGGGCCGAAGGGCCTGTTTCCCGTGCTGTGTTGCTCTTTGTATCTTTGTATCTTTGTATCCCGAGTAATGTGGGCGACAGGGTGGCAAACCAGTTAGCACTGCTGCTTTACAGCACCAGGGACCTGGCTTCGATTCCTGGCTTCGATTCCCCGCTTGGATCACTGTCTGTGCAGATGCTGTACAACCTCCCTGTGCCTATGGGGTTTTCTACTGGATGTTCCGGTTTCCTCCCACTGTCTAAAAGACATGCTGATTAGGTGCACTGGCCATGCTAAGTTCTCCCTCCGTGTGCCCCAAACAGGGGCCGGAATGTGATGACGAGGGGATTTTCACAGTAACTTCATTGTAGTGTTAGTATAAATTTACTTGTAACACTAATATTAATAAATAGCAAATACTAGTACCTTTCCATGGTAGAGCGCTTGGAGATGGGCTCTCGAATTTGGAGACACAAGATTATATCCGACAATATTTTCCTCATTTTATATGAGTGTATTAAAGAATCAAACATGTAATTCACTTTTGATGTAATTGCACCGTTGTTAGTTAGGAAACTGAAATATAATTGTGTTTCTAATAAGGGATTCAGGTTTATGTCATGGAACAGAGTGATAATTGTGATAGACAACAATATAGAATTTACCTTAAATCACTGAATGGAAACTATTGAGACTATCAGGATATTTCCACCTGAAATAAAGGGAAAACTATCATCACTAAGCTTCAGAAACCATACGCTTATGTTGAGAGCCACTGGAATGAATACAGCAAATCGAAAAACCTAGTATGTGGTTTTAATATTTGTAAAAAGTCCACTTCAGTTCAATGCTGGCATCTCCACATCTTTAATATTTGAGCCAGGAAGCATGTTGAGCACAAATGCTGGACAACATCCTTTGGCTTAGTCAACATCCTTCATTTTAGTCAACATCCTCCAAGCAAACAGAATGGTAGTCGCTTTCTTCCTGCACTCAGTTTCTAAGATTTGGTTGATAAGCAATTTTGGAGCATCCTCAAGATGTTTGATTGTGGTATTTTAACATTTTCACAAAACATTGCCAATGTGATGTGGAGGCCAGCTCCTGCTTTAAAAGCCTAACAGTTCCTACCTTGTTTTGGAGGATAGACCATAATGTGTGCCACATGACGTTAGTGTCCTTGAGCACACAATTCTGCCCAGGCCTGTTTATCACCTGAACATTTGTCCAAAGGCGACCTGTTTTTAATTTTTAATCCTTCGATTCATAGGAGATTCACGCTTTTTAAATGTATAAATGCCATATTTGAAGCTGGATTCTCTCATTACTTTGCATTAAAGCTGTATTCCTTCACTGCTTGTTTTTCAACTTTGCCCTTTCATGATTTTGCTCTAATATTTAACGATGCATTTTGGAGGGAATGTTGTGGGTGGAAGAGAGATTCTGCAGAGTCCAAGTCAGTTGTGAATAACTAAAAATGAGGCAGACAGAAAGGTCATTGAAGAGCCACAAGAACAAGCGACAAGGATATGACAAGTTGAACATTTACTAAACATTGAGACAACAACACTACAGAGCCTGCAGCAATGTTTTGATAAAATATACAGCATCACAGAACTCACAAGTTCCCTTTGCTGGTTGGCAAAACTATCTTTCTAAAAAGAACATTCTGCTCTGCAAAATGGGCAGCACGATGGCACAGTGGTTAGTGCTGCTGTCTCACAGTGCCAGGGGACCAGGTTCGATTCTGGCCTTGGGTGACTGTCTATGTGAAGCTTACACATTCTCCTTGTGTCTGCATGGTTTTTTTCCAGCTTCATCCCGCAATTCAAAGATGTGTGAGTTAGGTCCCCAGTTTCCAGCTAATTCGATTCACTCCACTTGGTATAAAGAAACAGTTGGAGGCACTAAATACTTCAAAGGCAATGAACCCTGATAACATTCCAACAATAGTACCAGAGGCTTGTGCTCCAGAACCTGTCAATCCCTAACCAAACTCTTCCAGTATAGTTACAACACTGGCATCTACCCAACAAGGTGGAAAATTGCCCAGGTGTATCCTATACACAAAAAGCAGGAAAATCTAACCCAGCCAATTACCACCCAATCAGTATGTTCTTGATCATCACTAAAGTGATGGAAGGGGTCATCAACAGTGCTATTATGCTGCACCTGTTCAGCGATAACCTGCTCAATGATGCCCAGTTTGGGTTTCACCAGGGTCACTCAGCTCCTGACCTCATTACAGTCTTGTTTCAAACATGGACAAAAGAGCTGAATTCCAGAGGTGAGGTGAGAGTGACAGCCCCTGACATCAAAGCTACATTCGACCGAGTGTGGCATCAACAAGTCCCAGCAAAACTAGAATCAATGGGCATCAGGGATCAAACACTTCACTGGTTGGAGTCATGCCTGGTACATAGGAAAATGAGTTGTGAAGGCTCAGCTATCTCAGCTCCAGGGCATAGCTGAAGGAATCCCTCAGTGTGGTGCCCTAGGTCCAACTATATTCAACTGCTTCATCAATGACCTTCCCTCCGTCATAGTGTCAGAAGTGGAGGTGTTCATCGATGATTGCACAATGTTCAGCAGCATTTGTAGCTCCTCAGACACTGAAGCAGTCCATGTTCCAATACAACAAGATCCGGGCAATATCCAGGCTTGGTCTAACACGTAGCAAGTAACATTCACACCATACAAATGCCAGGCAATGACCATCATCAATAAGAGATGCTGACCATCATCACTTGACATTCAGCGGTGTTATCATCACTGAATTCCTCAACATTCTTGGGGTTATCATTGACCAGAAAATCGACTGTACTCACCAGATAAACAGAGGCCACAAGGGGAAGGGCAGGTCAGAGACTAGGAATGCTGTGGCAAATAACTCACCTTCTGACTTCCCAAAGTCTTTCCACCATCTACAAAGCACAAGTCGGGAGTGTGATGGAACAATCTCCATTTGCTTGGATAAGTGCAGCTCCAACAATACTCAAGAAGCTTGAACCGTCCAAGGACAAAGCGACCTACTTGATTGGCACCACATTGATAACCACTCCCACTATCATCAACATCCAGTAGCAGCAGTACATATTATCTACGAGGTACACTGCAGCAATTCATCAAAAATCCTTAGACTGCAACTTCCAAACCCACAACCACTTCTACCTCAAAGGACAAGGGCAGCAGATACATGGAATACCAGCACTTGCAAGTTCCCTTTCAAGTTGGACATTGTCTGAACTTGGAAATATTTTGGCTGTTCCTTCACAGTTACTGGGTCAAAATCCTAGAATTCCCTCTCCTAACAACATTGTGGGTCAACCCACAGCATATGGACTGCTGCAATTCAAGAAGGCAGCTTATCACCACTTTCCCAAGGGCAACTAGGGATGCGCAGTAAATGCTGGGCAGCCAATGATGCCCATGTCCCACGAATGAATAAAGAGAAAAGCTAAGTTGATTGGCCATACTAAATTATCTCTCAGCATTAGGAGAATAGCAGGGTAAATATATGGGGATATGGAGGGCTTGAGTGGGATTGTTGTGGTTCTAAGGAAGTTCCCAATTGAACTTACATCAGATAAGCAAATTGTAAATTAGTGGTTATAAGATCCAAATAAAAGAGTTGTTAGCATTTCCATTTAAATATGTATTTCCCTTTGCTCTGTGGTCCCCACAATTTATTTTCATATTTCTGCTCTCTGCTCTTGAAAGAAATCACTTCACTCGTGTCTGGTCCCTTCATAGAATCATAGAGTTGTGCAACACTGTAAGAGGCCCTTTGGCCCATTGTGTCTGTGCCAGCCACAGTCTGCTCTAATCCTTTTTTCCAGCACTTGGTCTGAAGTCTTGCATGCCATGGAGTGTCTAGTGAATTCACAAGTACCAACTCTCTATCTGGTTCAACTTCAATGGTCAATCTTCAGGTGGGAGCTGAGACATTGAGGGTGAGATTTTATGGCCTCGCTCATCCCAAAACCATCCTGCCCGAGGTCGACAGACCTTCCCATGCTCTGCCCCTTGCCCGCTCTGATTTCCGTGGCACGTGGACTAGTAAAATTCCGGCTTGAATATCAACATTATTTAGCAAATCACTAAGGACCACACACAGTTGAGGGAAATTCTGTTTGATTGTGAGCAAGTGTAAAGTCATCAATTTTGAACTCAAGAAGGGTAACTCAAGCTATTTTTAAATGGTGAGAAGTTAAAGACAGTGCTCCAAGGTTTAAACAGATCACACAAATTGTTAATGGTCAGATACAAAAAATAATCCAAGGAGCCAACAGAATGCTTACCTTTACCTTTGTTTAATTCTTTCATGATGGAAAGTGAGCATCGCAGCGAGATTAGCCCAACATTAGTTACCCTTGAGAAGGTAATGGTGAGCTGCCTTCTTGAAGTGCTGCAGCTGTGTGGCGTAGGTACAGCCACCACGCAGCTCGGGAGAAGGTTCTGGAATTTTGACTTGGCAACAGTAAGGAACGGTGATATATTTTTAAAGCAGGATTGTGTGCGTCTTGGATGGAAACCTGCAGGTGGTAGTGTTTACATATCAGACAGCTGGATTATAAAGGAGAGGATATTTTATTATATCTGTACAGAGTCTTCATCTGAAACACTGTGTACAGTTCTGCACACTCTTCATTGGAAAGGATATATTGACTCTGGAGGAGTTACAGCAAAGAGTGTCAGCAAGGATCAAAGGCTTAAATAATCAGACGGGATTATAAAAATTTGGTTTGCATTTCCTGGAATTTGACCACTAAGGATAATGGGTGGTATGATGGCACAATGGTTAGCACTACTGCCTCTCAGTGCCAGGGGACTGGTTCAGTTCTGGCCTCGGGTGACTGTCTGTGTGGAACTGCACTTTCTTTCCATGTCAAACAAAGAACAGAGAACAAAGAACAAAGAAAGTTATAGCAGAGGAACAGGCCCTTTGGCCCTCCAAGCCTGCACCGACCATGCTGTCTGACTTAACTAAAACCCCCTACCCTTCAGGGGACCATATCCCTCTCTTTATGCATTTGTCAAGATGCCCCTCGAAAGTCACTATCATATTTGCTTCTACTACCTCCCCCGGCAACAAGTTCCAGGTACCCACCACCCTCTGAGTAAAAAACTTGCCTCGTACATCTCCTTTAAACCTTGCCCCTTCCACTTTAAACCTGTGCTCCCTAGTAATTGACTCTTCCACCTTGGGAAAAAAAATTCTGTCTATCCACTCTGTCCATACCTCTTATAGACTTTATCAAGTCTCCCCTCAACCTCCGTTGCTCCAATGAGAACAAACCAAGGTTCTCCAACCTCTCCTCATTGCTAATGCTGTCCATCCAGGCAACATTCTAGTAAATCCTTTCTGTACCCTCTCCAAAACCTCCACATCCTTCTGTAGTGTGGCAACCAGAACCGAACACTATTTTCAAATGTGGCCTAACTAAGATGCTATAAAACTGCAACATGACTTGCCAATTTTTAAACTCAATGTTCTGGTCCATGAAGGCAATCCATCAATCCTTGTGTCTTCAGCAAATCAGTTTCATTTTCCTCCAAATTATTTTTAATATATTTTATATATTACAAACTGCAAAGGTTCCAGTACTGATCCCTGAGGAATGTCACTTGTCAAAGCCCTCCAATCAGAAACATACATTTCCACTGCTCCCTTCTGTCTTCTATGACGAGCCAGTTCCGTATCTAACTTGCCAGTTCACCTCAGATCCCAAGCAACTTCACCTGCTGCATCAGGCTGCCATGAGGGATTTTGTCAAAGGCCTTACTGAAGTCCATGTAGACAATATCCACTGCCCTACCCTCATCAATCATCTTTGTCACTTCCTTGAAAAACTCTACCAAATTAGTGAGGCATGACCTCCTCTTCACAAAACCATGCTGCCTCTTGTTAATACATCCAGTTATTTCCAAGTGGGAGTAAATCCTGCCTCAAAGAATCTTCTCCAATAATTTCCCTGCCATTGACATCAGGCTCACTGGCTTGTAATTAGCTGGATTATTCCTGCTATCTTCTTAAACAAAGGAACAACATTGGCTATTCTCCAATCCTCTGAGACTTCTCTTGTAATCAATGTGGATACACAGATTTTTCTCAAGGTAATTTCCTCTCTTGCTTCTTTCAATATTCTGAGATGTATCTCGTTAGGCCCTGCGGACTTGTCTACCTTAATGTTTCTCACAAAACCCAGTACCTCCTCCTTTTTGATCTGTGCGGCATGTTTGCGTGGGCTTTCTCCAGGTGCTCCAGTTTCCTCCCACAGTCCAAAGACGTAAGGATTAGGCTGAGTGGTCACGCTAAATTGACCCTTAATATCAGGGTAGTAGGGTAAATACATGGCATAATGGGAGTAGGTTTGGGTGTGATTGTTGTTGGTATAGGCCAAATGGGCTGAATGGCCTCCTTCTGCACTGCAGGGATTCTATGATTCTATTTGATCGATGTTTTTAGTATTTTGCAAATAATTGCTGCAGCTGATGGAAACGATTATCTTCTATGGGAGTCAGGAAGTCTAGGACAAGGGAACATAACCTTCAAATCAGATTAAAACAATTCAGGAAAAAAGTTACATTTCTTCATGCAAAAAGCTGTAGAAGTCCAGCAAGTTCACTGGATTGATTCCAGAGATGAGGAGTTTGTCGTATGAAGAGAGATTGAAAAGTTTAGGCCCATATTCTCTGGAATTTAGAAGAATGAGGGGAGATCAAATTGTGGTAAATAAGATGATAAAAGGTCCGGATAAAGTAGACATGGGATGGATGCTTCCTCTTGTGGGGCATTCTAGAATGAAGGATCATAGTCGTAGGATAAGGGGCAGCAAATTTAAAACAGAGTTGAGGAGAAACTGCTTCTCCCAAAGGGTTGTGAATCTGTGCAATTTGCTCCCCCAAAGTGCAGTGAATGCTGGTTCAGTGAGTAAATTTAAGGAGGAGTTAGGCAGATTTTTAATGGGTTGAAGGGTTATGGGGAGAAGGCAGGAAAATGGGGATGAGGAGATCATCAGCCATGATCGAATGGCAGAGCAGATTTGATGGGCTGAGAGGCCTAATCCTGCTTCTATATCTTATGAACTTATAAATGTAGCAGAGATATAGTAAGTACTAAAAAAAGCTTCCTGTGAATGATTCAAAATGGTGACCGCTCATCCATCGAACTGCCTCAAGATTTGAGTCCCAATATTTAAAGAATGAGGCAGAGTGGTGGCAGAGGTGGAAAGAGAAGGAAGCACATCCTGTACTCCCGAACTCAGTATCTTATTGACATCCTACCCCATGTGACCAAACCTTTGCTGGTCGAGAATTGGAATGTTCAGACCCAGAGCAGAAACTCAGGACCTGGAGTAGATATCATCTTCAAACCGATGGACAGCTGATGGTGAGAGTAGAAATGTACAACTCCCATCCATGACCGGGATAAATTCTCCCTCAGCGTACCCGAACAGGCACCAGAATGTGTCAACTAGAGGATAGCAGCATGGATAATTTGGGCCGAAGGGCCTGTTTCCATGCTGTAAACCTCTGTGACACTATTTCCACAGTAATTTCATTGCAATGTTAATGTAAGCTTACTTGTGACATTGATAAATAAACTCTAAAACTTGTTTTAACAAACAGCAATAGAAGTTAGCTCGATGAATAATTCTAAATCTGCGATTGAAAGATCTCTGTCAATGAAAGTCTATATTCAAGCCAGGGCAAATGGATGGTGTTCGGATTCACATCAGCCATGATCTCATTGAAAGGCAATGTGATGATACTGTGTTATTAACATATTTTATGTTTGAGGAGGACTGTTTGAGGATTCATTGCTTTGTGCAAGCAGTCAGTTTGTCTGACAGGAATGCAGCAAATACTGGAAAACAGGATAATTACTTATTTTAACCATGCAAGTGTCTATTTAGCAGAAAGGCTTCAATTTACCGAAGAAGAGGATCTTTGGGTTGTTTTCTTGATTAAAGTAATGAAAGGGTGAGTTAGCTATACAGTGTCAATAATCATGTGATACTAAAAATGGGAAAAACTAGGTTTGTAGCTCAGAAAAATATCTTTCTTTCTTTCAGTTGCTGGAGAAATCTAGGTGGGATGCTTTTTCGGAGAGGAGACGTAGACTCAAGGGGCTGAATGGCCTCTGTATTCACCGTAAGGATTTTATAGTTCTATGGATATGTACTCCATGGTGCAAGTGGGCAGCCACAAGTGCCAACATCAGAGGATGCATCTCTTCTCAAGTCCACTCCAGCTGCTCCTCTCTCCCAAGAAGGAAGACAAGGGTCTTTGGGCATCCATAGGAAGGAGGATCAGCTGGTGCAAAGCCAGGTCCATCACGTGATTCCGGGCAAGTCTCACTCATCGCAATGTCCTGTGACCACTTATGTTCCAGCTCCACAGGCCAAGAAAGATGGCATTGCCACAGGGCAGGACCCCAAAAGCAGGCCGGGGCTCTCCGTCTCTACAGAGGATGCTCATCATCACAGACAACAGGGCCTGGCAGGCAGCCTCCACCTCCACTCTGGATGATGGGGATGCAGTAAGGTGTACTGGCAGGGTTAGAAAGACTACATAGATAAGAAGCAGTAAATTTAAAACAGAGTTGAGAAAAAACTACTTCTCCCAAAGGGTTGTGAATCTGTGGAATCCACTACCCCAGAGTGTGGTGGAACAGTGAGTAAATTTAAGGAAGAGTTAGACAGATTTTTAATGCGTAATGGGTTAAAGGGTTACGGGGAGAAGGTAGGAAAATGGGGATGAGGAGAATATAGCCATGATCGAATGGCAGAGCAGATTTGATGGGCTGAAAGGCCTAATCCTGCTTCTTTATCTTATGAACTTATAAATGTAGCAGAGATATAGTAAGTACTAAAAAAAACTTCCTGTGAATGATTCAAAATGATGACCGCACGTCCATCGAGCTGCCTCAAGATTTGAGTCCCAATATTCAAAGGATGAGGCAGAGTGGTGGCAGGGACGGAAAGAAAAAGAAGCAGACCCTGTAGATCGTGTCCACCTCTATAAGTAAACTATTCAATTATTGCACTCTCTTTATGACTCCTTGGTCTGAAGCGATGTCCTCTTATAATTGTTGCTTGGATTTTATACCAGAGAAAGGCTGGGTGCTCAGTGCAGAACCTCCTCCTCGTGCTTTCTGCAAGGTTGTCAGCGCGTTGCCACTGTCCCCTCAGTCAATAGTGATTGAATACACCAGACATACCTGTTTCTCGTAGGGAATGAGAATGTCTCCCACAGTGTTTAGGGCTAACACCACACATCCCAATCATTGTCAGAGTGAGCTCTCTGCACATATTGCCTTGTTGCTCATGCCCACAAAACCATCATCTCAGCCTCCAGTAACACTGAACATCAAAGTCACAGGTCACTAAGGAGCTTAGATGAAGAGGGGTGAAACTCTCTGTGTGACAGTGCCACTGATAGTAGGTGAGCTGTCATTAGTCAGACAGGAGTCAGGCAAGTGGAATGTAATGAAATCTCTGAGAATCTATGCACCGGCCCCATAGAAAGTCATCATCGTCTTCCAAGTCACTCACCATCCTACCTTGGAAATATATCTCTGTTCCTTTACTGTCACTGGATCCTGCAAATCCTTCCTGACCAACACTGTGGATTTAACTACAGTACATGGACTTCAGCAGTTGAAGAAGGCAGCTCACAACTACCTTCTGAACTGCAGTTCAGGATGGTCAATAAAAGCTGGTCCATCCAGCAATGCCCACATCCCAATAATAAATTTTAAAAATATCTCACCATTAGATCTGCACTTGTCAGTGATTGATTTGCAGAAACCCCACCATCTCTCCCCTTCTGTCCCTATGCCTCAGTTCCTAAATCTTCAGCCCCTGTAACTGGGCAGCGCAGTGGTGTGTCATTAGCCTATCTGCCTCACAATGTCAAGAACCCAAGTTCAATCCCTGGCTTGAGTCACTGTTTATGTAGAGTCTGCACATTCTCCCCATGTCTGTGTGGATTTCCTTCTGGTGCTTGGGTTTCCTCCAACAGCCTGAAAGACGTGCTGGTTAGAAGCATTCGTTATGCTAAATTCTCCTTCAGTGTGCCCAAACAGGCACTGGAGTGTGACAACTAAGGGTTTTTTTAAAGGAAGATCATTGCAGTGTTAATGTAAGGCTACTTGTGACAATAATAAATAGAATTTTAAGAAAACTTTGAACACCCAGCCCTATATCTTCAGCCCTAGTACCTTCAATCTCTGTACCTTTAGCCCCCATACCTTCAGCCCCTTTGTCCTCAATCCCTGTACCTTCAATCCCTGTTATCAGACCCTGTAGCTTCAATCCCTATACATTCAATCATTGCACCTTCAGCCCCCATACTTTCGATCCCTATACCTTCATCCCTGTACCTTCTGCCCCTGCGTCTTTGCCCTTCTTGGCACTACTGCCTTTGCCAGTCCCCCCTCACATTTGCCAGTTGCCCAGGGTATTGAAAGGGGGGAATTTAGCTATGGTAATACCATTGAATGTCAGGGGGGTGGGGGGGCGGGGGTGCGAAGCATAGAAATGGGTAGATTCTGTTTTATTTGGAGATGGTCGTTGTCTGGCACAAGTAAGCCATGATTTTTACTTGTCACGCATTTGCCCAAACCTGAATGTTTTCCACTTTTTACTGCAAATAGGCAAGGACCACTTCATTCGCTGAAGCGTTGTGAATGGAACTGAACGCTATGCAATCACCAGTAAACATCTTAACTTCTGACCTTATGATGGAACAACAAATGATGGTTGGACCGGGGACATTACACCCAGCGGTGTTCTGGGATGATGAGCGACCATTAATCACAACCATTTTCCTCTATGGTATGTATGACTTCAGCCAGCAGAGGTTTTTCCCTTGAGTCCAATTGGTTTGATTTTTACCAGGGCTCCTTAATGCTGAACTCAGACAAATATTGCCTTGATTTCAAGGGCAGTCACTCTCACATCACCTCTGGAACTGAGCTCCTTTGTCTTCTCCCTATAACATTGAGATAGAACATTATTAAAAGGTAACCTAATGTCAGCAAGAGCTATCCATTCTGATATCTCAATTGATATTGAGCCATGATTATTTCAATACTCAGAGGAACACATTGCAGGTAATGCAATTAAATTTTCTAGTAAGAACTCTCACGGCATTGAATATTCATTCCCTTAGGACGCTTGTCTGCTCTCTTCCTGCTTTCTGCAGTGACAGAACAACATATTTTCTAATGAGTCTTTTAATAAACTTATAGGGTGTCAACAGTAGACACCAATTATTAATTAGGGAGAGACGGACTTACAAAGTTCTAGATTAGTAATAATTTGACAAAATGCCAGACTGTGATTCTGCTCACAGATAACAGATTGCAGCCCATTAGATTCACAGAACTGAACACAATGCACAGAAATATACACAGAGCGTGCTCCTTCATCACTTCAGTTCAAATTATAAATGCTTTGATTTATATAGTGCCTCTCATGTAATATTCCAATCTGCTCCCCAGAGGGCCGAAGGAGCAAATCACCAACAATTGTGATCTTGATCTCACTGGGCAACATGGTAGCACGGTGGTTAGCACTACTGCTTCACAGCACCAGGAACCTAGGTTCAACTCCCGCCTTGGGTCACTGTCCATGTACATCTTCCCTATATCTGCGTGGGTTTCCTCTGGTGCTCCGGTTTCTTCCCACAGTGCTGGTTAGATGCATTGACCATGCTAAATTCTCCCTCAGTGTACCAAAACAGGTGCTGAAGTGTAGTGATTCAGGGATTTCCACAGTAACTTCATTGCGGTGTTAATGTAAACTGATTTGTGACACTAATGAATAAACTCAAAAAAAAAACACCTTAAAGCACTCTCAATCAGCATCAGTCCCGGAGGGGGCAGAGAATCCAACAGGAGTCCCTAAAATGACATTTATGTTGGTGGGATTGAAGAGTTAGTCCTCACTTCCCCATCACTGCCATAGAGATCACCATACATTTCAATGTCATTAGTGGGCCTCCATACTGTGATATCTCTCTCCCCCCAAGCCAATGTGATGTCACATTGATGGGTTTACAACAGGTCTGAAAAAACTGGCAAAGAGAGCCTACCAGCCCACAGGTAAGTACAGATGCCAGGACTGGGGTGGGTGGGGGGTGGGTGGGTGGGTAAGTGGACTGTGTCTGGGTAAGATGCTCTTTCAGAGAGTCAGTGCAGACTTGATGGGCCAAGCAGTTTCCTTCTGCATTGTAGGGATTCTATGGCTCTAATAGAGGATAAAAGAATTAGATTGACCAAAATCAAACTAAGCTCAGAAACTGTAAAAACCAAAAAAGAAATGCTGAAAGTTTACATAGTTTGAACTTAATGATGGACAACTATTAAGAGAGATCTCACTCAGCATAATAACTATTACTTCAATTGCAAGTTGGCACTGCTCTGAACTTCTAATATTCCTGCTCTCAGACAAAAAAAATTAGTTAGTCCAAAGTCCCACATAAAAAAGAAAAATGGATGCAGGCAATTGAAACAAAGCTTACTGCAAGTTATTAACTGGATATTGCTAATTCATAGAATTCCCACAGTGCAGATGGAGGCCGTTCAGCCCATCAAGCCTGCACTGACCATAGTCCCATCCAGGCCTCATTCACTTAACCTCACATACTCACCATACCCTGTTAATCCCCTTATACCAGGGTCAATTTAGCATGGCTAATCAATCTAACTCGCACATCTTTGGACTGTGGGAGAAAACTGGAGCATGAAAATCACATAGATATGGGGAGAATGCACAAACTCCAAACAGACAGTGACCCAAGGCTGGAATTAAACACGGATCCTTGACCCTGTGAAGCAGCAGTGCTAATCACTGTGCTACTGTGCCGCCCAATTGTAGATAAGTTCATTTCAAATTTCTTTACATCCTTATATTAATGGAAAAATTAACATATTTAAAATAAGAGAGACCAGCGCAATATGATACAAATCCATTAAACAATCTAATATCACACATTTATAATGAAAGCAGAATAGTGTGGATGCTGGAAATCTGAAATAAAAAACTATCCAGCAGGTTTGACAGCATCTGGGAAGAGAATAACAGAGTTTACCTGAACTTTAACCGCAGTTGGGATTCCCATTCAACTGCAGCAAATGGAGTTTTGACTGAGTTCCAGATTTCTGGTTCTCACTGGCAGCAGAGTGTATGACATCGGAGACTTCCAGCCTTAATGTTTTGAATCTGTATGTCTCTTTTTCAGAATGTTGGAATTATCACACATCACAATTTTAAGATGAGTATTTATTTTATCAATTTAGTAGCGTCATAGAGTCATAGATGTTTACAGCAGGGACACAGGCCCTTTGACCCAACTTGTCCATGTCGCCGTCTTTTCTTAAAAATCCCAAAGCTTGTCTCAATTGCCCACATTTGGCCGATATCCCTATATTCTCATCTTACCCATGCTTCTTCATGGAATAGAATCATAAAAACCCTGTAGTGCAGAAAGAGGCCATCCAGCCCATCGAGTCTGCACTGACCACAATCCCACCCAGGTCTACTCCTATATCCCTACAGATTTACCTGCTAATCGTTCTAATTTACGCATCTCAGGATACAAAGGGGCATAGCCAATCAATCTAACCTGCACATATTTTGATTTGAGAGGAAAGCGGAGAAACCCATGCAGACACAATGAGAATGTGCAAACTCCACACAGACAGTGACCCAAGCTGGGAATTGAACTCAGCTCCATGGGGCTGTGAAGCAGCAGTGCTAACCACTGTGCTTCTTAAAAGACAAAAATGTACCTGTCTCTACTTCTACCTCTGGCAGCTTGTTCATGACACTCACCACGTTCTCTGTGAAAAAAATTGCCCCTCTGGACCCTTTTGTATTTCTCCCCTCTCACCTTAAACCTATGCTGTCTAATTTTAGACTTCCCTACCTTTTTACAAGGCATACAATGATCCTTTTCTTTGCAATATGGGTGAAGGAGTTATCCTTTAATATCCAAGCAGTTATTTTCTCCTCTGCTGGAACTGGTTTCCATTCCTCAGCTATGGCTGTTGATGAACTCAATGTATTCCACTGCTCTAATGTGCAACGGAAGAGTTCTACATCTGGGACACATCTATTGGAAGCAGGATTACATCTGGCTGAACTCAAACTCTGTTCCGAATATCTTTCCATCCAGAGACAGCAGCACTAAGCGAGTAGGACAGCTGTCAAATCAGGAAAAAGCAGAATCTTACACGTGTACAGTTGAATGCATCCGGAGATCTCAGGGAACATTACACAATTGCTGGAGAAATTAGCTGAGAATAACTTGTTGGCTCTTGGTTGCATTTTAAATTCTAAAACCGTCCTGTATAATAGCGGATAATGTTCGAAATGTCAAAATCATAGAATCGTACAGCACAGATACAGATCATCTGGCTCATTGAGCAGGATTTAATTGGAGAGAGGTGAGGGTCCCATATCTCACTTTGTGGAACATCGGCAGCATTAAGTTTCAACCAGGTAATTAATTGGGCAGTGGTGACCTTCCCTGGATTCAGAGATACCCCCGCTCCAGGGTGGAAGTCTCAGCAACAGTGGCCAATATCTTTTCAATCTCTCAGCAGGGAGATGGGGGGGCTAGGGCCACAAGTGAATGAGTGATGAGAGTGGTATGGCAGAGTGAGAGTCGCAGAAGAGGGGGGAAGTCAGCAGAAAGGGCAAGGTCTGGTTCACGGCAGAGAGGGGTGGGGGGTGCGGGGGGGTAGTGGTGAAGGGGGGAAGGGAGGAGAGAGCAATGCGTTACCTTCCTGATGTCAGGTCCTTCAATCGGGCACAGAATGCCTTTGAATGAGGAGCTTTCCCAACTCTCCTCCAACCCCCCCAGCCACAAGAGATCAGGGTTTGCTTTTCAGATTTCATATGTGGTGAGTTACCTCATCCATTACTGGGTGAAAAACTACAGCAATGGGGTGAGGTTTTTAAATGGACATTAATTGTCCACTTATAGTAGACAATTAGTAGCAGGATGAGATGGCCATGAGAAAGTCACAGACCTATTTGGGACAGAGATGTGAACGGAACAATTTGCCACCCTCCCACCCAATCAAATGCCCAATCTAACCCAAAATCCACCATTGAAGTGGGCACTAAATTTTGTTTCTGGCCACTAAGTGTGTGTCTGTGCCAGCTTTAAGAAAGAAATACATAGTTAGTTCCACTATCCTGCTCTTTTCATGTTGGAGAGGTGATGGTTAGCCTAGTGGTATTACCACTCGACTATGAATCCAGAAACTCAGCTAACGTTCAGGTGACCTGGGTTCAAATCCCACCATGGCAGATGATGTAATTTGAATTTAATTGAAAAATCTGGAATTAAGAATCTACTGATGAGGATGGAACCATTGCTGATTGTCGGAAAGCCTATCTTGTTCATTGATGTCCTTTAGGGAAGGAAATCTGCTTTATTTACCTGGTCGAGTCTATTTGTGACTCCAGCATTGGAGCAATGTGGTTGATTCTAACCTACCCTCCAAGAATGGGCAGTAGATATTGGCCAGCCAGTGACATCCTTGCCCCACAAATGAATTTAAAAAATCCAGCAAAATTTTCTACTTTAAAATATTTGTTCATTAACCTTTGAAAGTTATTATTGAATTTGCTTCCACCACCCAATAAGGCTGTCCGTTTCAGAGCCCAACAATTCATTGCAAGAATCTCGCCTTTGGCTCTTTTGTCAATGACCTTATGATGGTGTGCGATCTTCCTGCCACTAGGCATTGTTTCTCCTCATTTACTCGATCAAAATCCTTTATGATTTTAAACCCTGCTAATAAATTTCTGCTTAATTTCCTCTGTAAGAAAAAAATAAATATCCTATTTTCTGTAGTCGTTCCCCATACCGAATCTTTCAGCCCAGATAGCATCTAGAAAATCTCATCTGCACCTACATCCCATTATAAAATGTTGAAATCATTTGTTCAGTAGTGGTTCCCAAAATTGGACATAAAATTCCGGTTGGAATCTAAGTAGTGTTATATTTAGTATGATGATACTGAGTATTTTGATATAGAACAAAGAACAAAGAACAAAACAGCACAGGAAACAGGCCCTTCGGCCCAACGAGCCCGTGCCACCACCTCGATGTTCCCACTTCTACCCGCGATCCCTGTCCATGTTTGTGTTTCAGGTGGGGCTGCTTCAAGAGGCAGTGCTTTGTTCCAAGAATCAGTTTCTCTGAAAAATCTGCAGCAAAGGCTAATAATGCAGGATAATAACTGTTACTTTGTAGAGTTAACGGACCTTTTGTTCACTTATGTTCCCCTGAGATTTTAGACTCAGTAGAGAAAGTCGTGTGGTTAATAGGAGTTAAGCTTGTAGCAAACAGCAGTTTCATTTTCATTTTGAAATGAACAGCAGTCACTGCCTGTGCTGACAGAAAAAAAAGTCCCTTCCCCTTTCATTTTCCTGAGGCTTTCTAAAAGTTCCATGACTGTTAACAAGTTACAAGCAAATATGCCCGTGCTTTGCAAACTAATTGTAAAGAGGATGTTAGATTCGTAAGAGTAGCGTTGCGTGATTGGAATTCATGGATATGGATTAGGAAGTAAGAATTGTATCTCATCATGTTGATGTATTGTTCAATTGTTAAACATTAAGCTAATTCATTTGTTAAAGTTAAACTAAGTTATTAAATAAAATTTATTTAGGTGTAGGCTTCCTAACGTGTCAATATAATTGCGTCTGGAGTAAAACATCTTGGGGGTGATTCCCCCAGCCCGCTGCACTGCTCTAGAAGTCCAATGGGCTGGAAGACATCAGCAGGGGCCATTTTGTGGACTTCTTGCTGGGTGCCATGGCCTAACCCCATCTCCCAGCCCAGGATTTCCAGAGTAATCAGCTCCACACCGAAAATCGCTAATTTCAACGTGCTAATCAACCTCATTAGTGAGACTGAGACTGAAATCTTTGGGCCTGCTAGTGTCTCCCCACACTCCCCTCCCCAATCCTCCCAACCCCCCCTCCCATCACCAACAGTGGTTCACTCCAGCAAGCTTTACTATCACTCTCCACTAAAAAAGAATAGGTGACCAACTCCGCTGAAATGAACAGAGGCCATGAGGCCCCTCCAGGTGGTTGGAGGTAAGACGGGTGCCTTCGGGCAGTACCAGTCCCTCCTCCTGGCATTACCCAAATGGGCAATGCCCAAGGGTTACCAAATCACTGCCCACTGGGCGTCGGGTAGTGCCAAGGAGGCAGGGCCCCATGGAGGGGTGGTCAATTGGGATGTGGCCTTTTGGGGTCATGATCAGTTGGGCTGGAGGAGTCCTAGTGCTGATGTATGTTTGGGATTGTGGGCAGAGAGAGGGAGGATGTGATCGGGCTGGCAATTGGGATGGGTGGGGTGGTTGGGACTGTTAGGGGGAGGTGGGGTCGGGGTTGCCAAGAGGGGAGTGATGTTGGTGGCGGGTGGGAGGCGGTGGTGGAGAGAGGTTTGGGGCTGCTGGAGGAGGGGATTGGGAGATCAGGACTGGCCTGGGGATGGGGGGACACTGGGGCTTGCCCAGTGAGGTGTGGGAGGCCAGTGATCAGAGTGTGGGGATTGTCTGGTTTGCAGGGATGGGGAATTGCAGAGCTGATCAGTGATCAGGAGGCCAGAAATAGGCGGCCACTATGCGTACTCCAATCTCAGTGCTGACAGACTGGCACATGCGTTTTGGACTATGTAGCAGTATCCTGTTAGTCTCTCAGCTGGGAATCAGTGCTGCCCACTGATTTTCAGAAGGAATCCCACAGGAGCACTCTGTGCTGCACGGAATGCTGGAGATTCAATCTGAAAAATCAACATATATTAATCAGTTTTCATGTGAATTGGGGACTTTGAATTCTTTTTGGGAGAATCGCAGCTCACACTAATGCCCAAATAGAAAACATGCTGTCTGGCTTCATAATATACCTTGGCGTTTCTGAACTGGTATTCTAACTTTAGCATAATTTCCATATCCCTTTGAATCAGTTGGGGAGAAGAATTTTCTTTGGCCAGACTAAAGTGACATTCATTGCATATGTGGTCACTGATGTTTTGTTACAAAGTATTTCTAATGCAAAAGTAAGGCTTTTTACCTCAAAAAGAGAGAAATAAGTTGCATCCTGTTCAATCTTTCTTGACAGGTATAATCTCCACAGTTTTGATGTAATTCTAGTAAGCCTGTTCCAAAGCATCTATATACTTTTCAGCTGGGACCAGTTTTGGTCCCACTATTTAAGGAAAGATATTATTTCATCAGAGACTGTTCAAAGAAGGTTCAATCAGATGGTCACCAGTGTGGAGGGATTGTCTAATGAGGAAATGTTAAACAGGTTGGGACTCTACTCTTTGGAATTTAGAAGAATGAGAGGTGAACTCATTGAAAAATATAGGATTCTTCAGGGTAAGTGAGAGCGTCTAAGACACAGTCTCAGAATAAAGGGACATGTATTTAAGATAGATATGAAAAGAAAATTCTTTTCTCAGAGAGATATGAGTCTTTGCAACTTGCCACAGAGAGCTGTGGGGGCAGAATTCCTTGTACCTACTTAAAGTTGATGGAGGTAGATTTTTGATCAGTAAGGGAATCCAGGGTTATGGGGCAAGGCAGGAAAGTTGCAACATCGGCGTACCGTTCAGAATTTTTTTTTTACAATCATGTTCTCTGCAGTTGTGAGCAGACCTTTTCAGTTCTGTTTTTTTGTTGCCAGGCCATCGGCTCAAAATCATTTTATTGCCATTCCAATGGCTGAAATGGGTCTCGTTTATTTTAATTCTGGGACCTGTTATGACCTCGCATTGTGAGGGAGGAGATTGATTAACCAGTCAAAGTCAGGTGATTACTCCTCAGGAAAAAAGGTGGAAGGATTTGTTTTCAGTTTTAGTTTAGAACAGGATGGTCAGTAAGCTGGAAAGTGATGTTTCTCCCTGTCCTTGGTTTAGGCAACTCTGCTGTTAGCTGGAAGCAGTGTTCCTGGCTTACCTGAAGTAGAAAATCTGCTATTGATAGTTGGTTTGCTTGGAACCTCTATCTCTGGTGTTTTGGGGAGCTGTCCTGACTCCAAGCTGGCTCTGGATATATGGAGGATTGCTAGAAGTGAACAAGGGAAGTTAGAGTTTCAATTCTCCATCCAAGGACAAACTTCCAGCATCACGTGAGCATTCATATTTTGCTGTGCTAAATCTGTGGCAAGGATTTTGTTAATGGGATTTGTTTGGTTGGAACAGTGGTTAGCTGTTAGCATTTGTACAATATTGTGTTTTTTTTTTGTTTGTAAATTGGTAAAAGTAATCACTAATTTCCTTTCTATATATGTTACCTGTATTCTTAAATAAATCTTGTTTGATCAAAGTTCCTTAGTGGGTCATTGGAATCATATCTGAAGTGAAACATCTCATGCTCATCCTAACCAAATTCAAATTGCAAAACTTATGATCTAAGTGGACTTCATAAAACACTTTAGATTTTCTGACATAAATTATAACAAAGAGGAATGTCAGATCAGCCATGATCCTGTTGAATAGCAGAGCAGGCTCGAGGGGCTGAATGGCCTACCCCTATTTCTATTTTATATGGTCTTATGGTCTTATAACATTGAGGGCGGGATTTTCTGGCTACACTCTCCCCAAGGACGGAAATTCCCACCTGAGGTCAGCGGACCTTTGCGTGGTTCATCCCCATCCATCCACTACAATTCCTGTGGCAAGTGGGATGGGAAAAGTCTGCCTTTAGACAAGAATTGTGCTGTTTCCCACATGTGTGTGTAACCAAAGTTCTTCTTTGGTTCCGAACCAGATCCAATCCAGTCGGAACAGGGATCAAACTCTATGCTGTTTGCATCAACCTGATCCTCATAAGCTGTCCAGCTAACTAACTTTCCAAAGGAATAGACTAATTGGCAGAAAAGTTATATTAAACATGTATGAAACTTTGGAAGTCTTTTGGCATAATGGGTCGTGCTCCTACCTCTGAGCCCGATGCTCTAGGTTCAAGTCCCACTTTATAGTTATAGAAAATAATACAAATGTAATATAACTTTTCTGCTAATCAAGTCCGTCCTTTTAGAAATGAACTTCAGCGCTTGGGCAATTTTTATAACCTTATTAAACTACATTATTATTTTTAGTGATTTATGTATCTGGGTAAATGCCCCAGTTAACTAGAGAATTGAGTATTCATGTTGTGATAGAATTGAGGGTTAGTATAATAATGTTATTGCAGACTATATTTTTTTAAAGCTGATCCTGGGATCAGGGAGATCACTGCAGGTCATAGTTTTACCAGCAGTGAATCAAGAGTGAGAAAATTATTAATTCTACAAACTATTCAGCCATCCTTAATCAGTAAATATAAACTTGAGAGTAATACTAATAAAAGAGCATTTATGCAGTGATGAATTTCATTTTTCATGCCTGCTATGGGAAGCAAAGACAGATCCACAGCCCAATAACCAAAGGCAGAGATAGCGGCAGATAGCACACACTCAGGAAGATCCCAAAGTGTTTCAAGAGTCAATAAAATTACTTTTGAAGTATGCTTACTATCGTCATAAATTGTACAAAGCCAGATCATTTGTTTTTTCTGTGATATGGGTTGAGGAATAGATTTTGCAAGAACGCTGGGGACAATGCTCCTGTTCTTTTTATCTCCTTTCATTGAAGATGGGCATTGCTGGTAAAGCTGGCATTTACTATAATCTCTAATTGTCTTTCAACTGAGTGGTCATTTCAAAGAGTCAACCTGAAATGACCACTCTGTGGAATCTGTGGAACTTTTTGCCGCAAAAGACCGTGGATGTCAGGTTATTGACTGTATTCAAGACAGAGATAGATAGGTTCTTGATTAATAAGGGGATCAGGGGTTATGGGGAAAAGGCAGGAGAATGGAGATGAGAAAAATATCAGCTGTGATTGAATGGCAGAGAAGCTTCAATGGGCCGAATGGTCTAATTCAACTCTTTCGTCTTATAGGCTGATGTTCTTAACAACATTGGTGCAGATATGGAGTCACATGGAGTCACAGACAAGAGAAGGGCAGCAGATTTCCTTCCCTAAAGAAGTATGAGTGAACCGGATGGGCTTTTACAAGATTTGTCAATAATTTCATGGTCATCATCACTAACACTCGCTCTATAATGCAGACTGATTAACTGAATTTGAATTCCTCCAACTGCCATGGTGAGATCTGAACCCATGTCCTCAAAGCATTAGCCACTGGATTACTCACCGAGTGAGATTAGCACTACGCCCTCCCTAGAAGTTTCATTTGAAATAATGTCATGGCATGTTTTATAAAAGCAGAGTAAAGGGCTGTGGGGAAAAGGCAGGGAAGTGCAGTTAGGATGAAATGGAAATTAGCCATGATCATATGGAATAGTGATGACTTCTCTCGTTCCTAATTCCTTTTCCAATGTTCCGATATCCATCCAACTGGACAGATATAAAGATGGTTCATAAAGATGACACTTCTAACAGCACAGTACTCATTCTGCACCGTGCTGGGATCCTCAATCCACATTAGATGCTCAAGTCTCATGAATTAGACTCAATCCCAAAATCTTCTGATTTTGAAGTGAAAATACCACCCACTGAACTAAGGCTGTCACTGATAGGGTAGTATGATGGTATTGTCATTACATTTATTATAGTGGGACATATTTTCAATGAACAGCAAAGAATTATTGTGACAGTTCAAGGAAACATATGCAATATTCTACCCAGCATGGCCTGCAGCAGCCCAGAACATTTTGTAAAGCCACAACCTTTGATTCAAATGTAAAAGGAATTCAGATGGTGAAACTGAATACTATTGACATTAACTTTACATTTTAAAATTTCAACTCTTGTGAACCCAGTGGAACAGGAAGGCAATGAGCCAACACAATCCTTTAGCTTCATTTAGTATGGAACAAAGACTATTACAAATCTGAACCCGCTTCCCAGTGACACGAACATGTGCTCAAACTGGTTAACGGTTAAGAATCAGAGTGTACATTGCAGGAATAAGAAAAAGGCTGAACTCCCAAGTCTATCATTTACTTTTCTCAGTTCTCCCTCCTGTCCTGAGGGTGCTAGCCTGCAACTTCACAGTAACTTCATGACGCATTGGTACCTTGACCATTTATCATGCTCGGACCGAGGCTTACGGACACTTCGACCTTGGAAGGTATTGCAGCTGGGAGCCCAAATCCTGCTTTTGCCTCGCAATTTTTCAGCGAGGTCAGCAGATTCCTTTTTACCTGAGGGTGGGGGGAGCTTGCCCGATAATTCCTCCTAACCCAGTAGGGATTTGCAAAAAGTTATTGAGTTATTTAACGGACGCAGATATCCCTTTGCAGAGACTGAGAATTAAAGGCAAATCATAGAACCCTATAGTGTAGAAGAGGCCATTCAGCCCATCAGATCTGCACCAAATCTTGACAGAATACGTTACTTTTGCCCCCTCCTCATCTCGATACCATCACCCCACACATTTCACGTGGCTAAGCCATTTAGCCTCCATATCTTGGGACACTGACAGGCAATTTAGAATCATAGAATCATACAGTGTACAAGAGGGCCTTTGGACCATTGAGTCTATCCTGACTCATGAATTAGACTCAATCCCAAAATCTTCTGATTTTGAAGTGAAAATACCACCCACTGAACTAAGGCTGTCACTGATAGGATAGTATGATGGTATTGTCATTACATTTATTATAGTGGGACATATTTTCAATAAACAGCAAAGAATTATTGTGACAGTTCAAGGAAACGTATGCAATATTCTATCCTGACATGCGAGAAATACCTGAAATCCCACCTAATCCCATCGACCAGCACTTGGCCCAAAGCCTTGTTTTGACATGTAGTTTAGCATGGCCAGTGCACCTGACCTGCACATTGTTGGACTGTGAAAGGAAACCGGAGCCCCCGGAAGAAATCAGCTTCCCATCCATTGACTCTGTTTACACTTCTCACTGCCTCAGCAAAATATCCAGCATAATTAAGGACCCCATGTATCCTGGACATTCTCTCTTCCATCCAGAAAAAGATACAAAAGTCTGAGGTCATGTACTAACTGACTCAAGAGCAGCTTTTGCTCTGCCACAGTCAGACTTTTGAATGGACTTACATTACATTAAGTTGATCTTTCTCTATACCATAGCTATGACTGTAAGACTACATTCTGCACTCTTTCATTTCTTTGTCTATGAATGGTATGCTTTGTCTTGCAAGAAACAATATCTTTCACTGTATATTAATACATGTGACAATAATAAATTAAATCAAAAACTATGCACAGTTTGAAGGTGCAGATTCCACACAGATTGTAACTCCAGCTGAGAATCAAACTCGGGTCCCTGCTACTGTGAAAAGCAGTGCTAACCACTGTGCAACCATGCCACCCTCACCAATCCTTTTCAGTTATCAGTTTATGTGGAGTCCCTTTACCCTCCAATTCAGCCAGGGATGATCAATTCTCTGCTTAAATATATTCATGAGTCTCACTTGTTTCAATTCAGCAGTGGTATTTCCCTCAAGAACCATATTGTAGTTTTCCATACCTCCTGAGTGAATTCACAATATCTAATATTGCATCCCCCAATCCACTCTTACTGATTTTAAATTCTCCCTGAATGCTAATTGTGTTTATAAATGGCCTATTAGAGCAAAATGGATCATTAGTGAAAAGTTCCCTCCCTCAGATATGAAATGATGCCTATTTGGATGATGACAGTGTATTTGGAAATAAACAAATAGCAATTGACAAACTCACTGGGAATATATATAATTTGCTTAGGCCTGAGGTTATACCCCAGACTCTGCTAATTGCCTTCCACTGACAAGAATTCAAATTAAAGTGGTGCGTTCTACATGACAAATGGTGTCAAGCAGTCTGTTTGTCTTTTGTCCGTTCCTGCAAGTTTATGTTATTAATCTAGCAAAGTTGCTGTTGGGTATACTTAGTTGTATTGGTAATGATTTACATTCACGCAATACCAAGTTACATAGAGCCATCGATGTAGTGAAATGTCCCAAGGTGTTTTACAGGAGTGTTACAAAACAAAGAAAGCAACAGGGAATCTTGTAAGGAGACATTACAGCAGGTGATTGGATGTTTGGTCAGAGAGATGGGGTTGAAAGAGCAATGTTAACACGGTGCAATCTGATTGGTGAAACCAAAACCAAAACACAGAGCTTCCTTCATTGAGAAAGTGACAGGTTCAGTCTCACAATTGCAACCTCACTCAATCCAGTGACCCAGATTTTCCCCATTTATACGTGTTCAAAGGCAATTAATATCCATTTCTTTGAAATTTAACAACATAATTGACATCACCAACATTAAGAGCATTTAAATCATCATTGGATAAACATATAGATGATATTGGAATAATGTAGATTAGATGGGCTTTAAATTGGTTTCACAGGTCAGTAAACATCGAGGGCCAAAGGGCTTGTACTACGCTGTAATGTTCTATGTTCTATGACGTTAACAAGCCTTAAAAATGTAATTGACAAGACATGGGCAGAATAATGGCACAGTGGTTAGCGCTGTTGCCTCACAGTGCCAGGGATCCAGCTCGATTCCAGCCTTGGGTCATTGTCTGCGTGGAGTTTGCACATTCTCCCTGCTTCTGCATGAGTTTCCTCCAGATGCTCCGTTTTCCTCCCACAGTCCAAAGATGTGCGAGTTAGGTTGGTTGGCAATGCTAAATTGCCCCATCATGTCAGGGGGATCAACAGAGTAGGGCCTGGGTGGGATTATTTTTGGTGTTAGCTTGATGGGCCGAATGGTCTTTTTTCTGCATTGTAGGAATTCTATGACATTAAAAACCGTTTTTTGCAGCTATCTTCAGCTCTTTGAAGGTGAGATGTCTGGAAAAACTCCAATCTGAGAGTTTACTGTGGTCCTTTATCTCTTTTTTTCCTATGAGCATCACACTGAGCAAGCACACTGTGTGGTCCTGAGGGACCCTCACGGAGTGGGTGTGGAGAGGATGTTTTCTCTTGTGGGAGAACCTAGTACTGTGGGCCACTGCTTAAAAATAAGGGGCTACCTGTGTAGGACAGAAATAAGGAGATTTTTTTTCTCTAAGAGGGTCATTTGTCTTTGGAACTCCTTTCTTCAAAAGGTGATGGAAGCAAAGTCTTTGAGTATTTTTAAGACAGAGCTAGATAGATTCCTGGTAAGCAAGAGGGAGAGGTGAAAGTCTATTGGGGTGATCGGGAATGTGAAATCGAGGTTACAAACAGATCAGTCATGATCTTACTAAATGGTAGAGCAGGGAGCGAGTGACCGACTCCTGCTCCTCATTCACATGTTCATTGGCTATCTGGGGGAGTTGGAGTGATTCTATGGGAAGTGTATATTAGTGAGTGGGCTAGCAGAGCGACAATATTATTCTAGCTCCACAGGATACTTGGATAAGTGTGTGGAGTTTGTACACTTTCCCCATTTCCTCCAGGTGCTCCAGTTTCCTCCCACAATCCACAAATGTGCGGGTTACTTGGATTGGCCATGCTAAATTACCTCTAAATTCCCCAAGATATGTAAGTTAGGTGGATTGGCCATGGTTAATGTGTGGCGTTACGGGGATAGGGTGAGGTAGACAACGGGAGAAGATATTCTGTCAAAGTTGCTGCAGACTCAATCAGTCAACTGGACTCCATCTTCACTATAGGGATTCTATGATTCTATAATGGGTTGTATATTCTTGTTTGTACTATATCCAACCATCTCCTGATTAACAGAAATCCATCCAGCCCCACACCCACGCTTATTCTCACCTGAACCCCTCCCCGCACCATTCCCATGGTCCAAGCATCTCTTATTTTGTTTTCACTTTGGTCACCCTGTTACCAACTTTCCTGTTTTGGAGCATTTCCAAAATATTTCAAAATCAATAATTTGGAAGGAACTCATCGAATGCAAGAGCTTCCTTTTAATTGGAACTATTGAATTTCCTTCCGTGTAGAAGGAGGCCATTCAGCCCAATGAGTCTACACTGACAACAATCCCACCCAGGCCCTATCCCTATAACCCCACATATTTACCCTGCTAATGCCCCTGGTATTGAGGGACAATTTAACACGGTCATTCAACCGACCTGCACATCCTTGGAACGTAGGAGGGAACTGGAGTACCCAGGGGAAACATGGGGAGAATGTGCAAACTCCACACAGAAAGTGACCCGAGGGAATTGAACCCAGGTCGCTGGTGCTGTGAGGCAGCAGTGTCTCACTGTGCCGCCCTGGGGTTGAGGGAATGGTTTAAAAATATCTGATACAAACCATATTTTTTTTTTAATGTGATTTGCAGGGGTGGCACAGTGGTTAGCCTTGCTGCCTCACAGTACTAGGGACCTAAGTTTGATTCCTAGCTCAGGTCACTGTGTGGAGATTGCATGTTCTCCCCGTGTCTATGAGGGTTTCCTCCAGGTACTCCAGTTTCTTCCCACCGTTCAAAGATGTGTGGGTTAGGTGGATTGGCCATACTAAATTGCCCCTTAGTGTCGGGGAGACTTGCTAGGGTAAATGCATGTGGTTGTGGGGTTCGGGTGGGATTGTTAATCGGTGCAGGCTCGATGGGCCGAATGGCCTCCTTCTGTACTTGTGGGGGTTCTATGAAGTGCCATGAGTAGGGTGAAAATCACAAGGATGATCTGTCCAGTTGCATATGTTGCGGGGGGAGGAGGGTTTGCAGAGATGGGAGAGATATGAATAAGTAAAATAAATTGATGAGCTGAATGGCTGAAACAGGGCAGCGCTGACATCTCCTCCTCTGCAAAGTTTGGAAAAAGCAGGATTTACTGGAGATGAGGTCTGGGAGACAAAAGCCTGTGGAAGTCAGGGGGCGCCGTTGGATCATGTTTCCGCATAGCTGCAACAGCTTGCTGTGATAGTGCAGAGAATCCGCATCTCACTGCCTTGTGTGCTGGCATCTTTGATCGGGATTTCTGCTGAAACAGAGAGAGAGAGAGAGAGCTCACCTGCTATAAGCGATCCTGTTCACTTCCATTCTTCATTCCAGCCAGTGAATTATTTCTCCCGAAGTCTTGGCTATCTCCCTGTGAGAGGCTGGGGAGGATTTGAAGGGTCCAGGGCGCGATTTGTGAGTGTAAAAGAAAATCATTGCGTTGTTGAAGCAAGCTGAAAATCCGACTGCTGCACTCGGACACATTCTGAAATACTCATCCATCCCCCTTGTCCAATTATTAGTCATGCTTAAAGAGGTGCTGGTGCCCTGAAATGTTGTTTCAGAGCTTGCTTCTTAGAATCATAGAATCCCTACAATGCAGAAGGAGGCCATTCAGCCCATCGAGTTTGCACCCATTTTCCCACCCAACATTTCACCCAGATCCACCAACCCAGCCTATCACTGCAATCTTGCGCAATTTCTGTTCTAACCAACATACTTCTGGGCACTAAGGAGCAATTTAGCATGGCCAATTCCTCTAACCTATACGTCCTTGGGCACTAAAGGGTGATTTAGCATGGCCAATTCCCCTAACCCGTACATCTTTAGACTGTGGGAGGAAACTGGAGCATCCGGAGGAAACCCATGCAGACTCGGGGACAATGTGCAAACTCCACACAGACAGTGACACCAGCGAGGAATCGAATCCCTGGCGCTGTGAGGCAGCAGTGCTAACCACTGTGCCGCCTTGTAATTGGCACAGTTTTGTTGGAGTTGTACCTTCAATAAACCCTTAATCCTCCCTACCGTTTTGTATCCTTGCCGTTGGTAACCTGTTTGATTTTGTTTGACCACTTTTCCAAGTGGCAGTCTTTAAAATATTTCGAGGCTGGCAGGCAGGCAGGGGAGATTGGTGCGGAACCTGTTTTTAGTGTGAACATGTTGGGATTGAAAACGAGACAATTATCACTGGTGTACATAAGCAAACAGTCTTAATCAGAATGCACAGGGGTAGCCAGCCACAAATGTTACACACACACACACCAAACACTGGCAACAATATACAAATCTACACAGGCACCCATGCACACACACACACACACACACACACGGGAATGCAGATGACAAACTGTCAAGGTCCATCTCATCAGCCTTCAACCAATCCTGGTTATCACATAATTATAATAGAATTGTCAACTAATGATTGCAGTCAATTCCCATCAATTAATCTCCAGACACTAGGTGTGGAAACCCCCCCCGCCCCCAGTGTGAGACGGCTTTGGGAACCGAAGTCATCTGTTCTCACAACTCACTATACGTAGCATATGCCACGTCATAATTTATTCATATATAGATATAATCATCCTCGCACAAGCAAAATACATATCACTGGCGGATAACCATGTACATCACCCGCACACACAAACACATCTCACACAAACAATTGAGGGCATTCAATGATCCCATGCCAATTGGACACACAAAATACTCACTCTCCCCAACATTCAAACAGCAAATAGACAATCACTAGTTGGCAATCATTCTTTAGTAGTTGCAAGTACTCACTCATTGATTTTGAAAGTTGATATACATGCACTCATATAAATGCACATTTAGAAAGATATAGACAGATATAGTGTGAAGTCGCAGAAATTAATTTCAGTAGTATTGGCCAATGCGTGTGTCATATTGACAAAGTTATACCAACGATTTCATATCAATCAGATTCATTTCAGAAGAAAAAGAAATACTTGCATTTCTGCAGCAGGATCTCCGGATACTCCAAAGCGTTTTCCAGCCATAGGGAATGCTTTTGAAGAGTAGTTGCTATTGCAATTTGAGAAACATTTCGGCCAATTTGTACAGAGCAAGCTCTTACCAAGAGCATGATGGCACAGTGGTTAGCACCGCTGTCTCACAGCACAAGAGTCCCAAGTTCAACTGTGGCTGCGGGTCACTGTCTGTGTGGAGTTTGCATGTTCTCCCTGTGTCTGCGTGTGTTTTCTTCGGGTGCTCCAGTTTCCTCACAGAGTCCAAAGATGTGCGGGTTATGTTGATTGCCATGTTAAATTGACACTAGTGTCAGGGGGATTAGCAGGGTAAATGTGTGGGGTTACGGAATTAGGGCCTAGATAGGAACTAGGGCAATTTGGGTGGGATTATGGTCAGTGTAGGCTCGATGGGTTGAATGGCCTCCTTCTGTCCTGTAGGAATTTTATGGTTCTATAAGGTAATGACTAGATCATTGTTTCATAAATCTGTAATTTCACTGCCTGTCAATTTGTGTTATGGTTCTTGTCCTTTGATCTGTAGGAGCTCAGGAGAATTTATCACCAGATGTCCAGCTGCACCTCAAACCATCTTATTCCCACTCCATTTATTTATCATTGAAGTTTTGGCTGCTTTTCACATTTTTCTTACATCCACATAAGTGTGTAACCATTGTGGAAAACTAAAAACAAAACAGTCGACCTCCTTAACTTGCCTGCCCACATTTTTCCCCAATCCTCTTTACTCCAACATGAGAAACTAATTGTGATCCAGCTCTCTAGATCCCATTATTCAGTTCCCTCCTGCCTTCCTGCCTTCCTTCCCTCTCTTCCTTCTCTTCAATGATGTTCTAAATTTCTCAACATGAGAAAATATCTTCACATCAGCTATCCTGTCAAGCTCTTCAAGAATGCTTTTTGATTCAATGAGATCCTCTCTTATTCTCCTCAACTCTCAAAGAACATGAGCCTCACCTTTTCAATCTCTCCTCATAGAACAATCCATTCATTCCAGGAACCAGTTCAGTAAACCACTTTGGATTGTCTCCAGAACAGTAACTTTCTGTAATATGCTAGGTGTGATCGCACCAAGGCCCTCTGTAATTACAATAATAATCTTAATTTTTCTATTCCAATTTCTTTCTAATGAAACCAAACATACAATTTTCTTTCTGAATTGTTTTCTATAGCTGCATGTTAACTTTCTATATATCATGTACAAGGACACCCAGATCCCACTGAACACCAACAGTTTTCAGTCTCTCACCTTTTAAGAATTATTCTTACTAAAGTGGGTAACTTCGCACTTTGTCACATTGTATTCCATCTGCCACATTCGTGCCCATTCATTGAATTTTGCTACATCAATTTGCAGCCTCTTTGCAGCACTTCCCCAGCTAGCTTTGTGTCTTCGGCAAATGGGATACAAATTTTCATCCAGAGTTGTTGGAGTGGACTATATTGCATCAAGTGCTGAGAGTTGGAATTTCTTTCCTTTCAATTCCAGTTGATTTTTTTGTGTGTTACAAATAACTGAAAATGCAAATTACTAATGAATAATGCAGTGAGGTCAACCTGTGACCTGAACAAATTGAAGGGTAATTTACTGGGTCCCTTCACCTACGTCATTAATGTAGGCTGTACACAGCTAAGACCCAATTTAGTTTGATTTGGCTTGTTATTGTCACATGTATTAGCATACAGTGAAAAGTAATGTTGCTTGCACGCTATACAGACAAAGTGTATCATTCGTAGAGGAGGAAATGAGAGTGCAGAATTGCTAGAGAAGGATCAATTTAATGTAAGGTAAGTCCATTCAAAATTCTGACAGCAGCAGGGAAGAAGCTGTTCTTGAGTTGGTTGGTACATAACCTCAGACTTTTGCATCTTTTGCCCATTGGAAGAAGGTGGAAGAGAGAATGTCCGAGATGCGTGGAGTCCTCAATTGTGAGGTGCTTTGCCAAGGCAGCGGAAGTGTAGATAGAGTCAATGGATGGGAGGTTTGTGTGATGGATTGGGCTATAGTCATGACCTTTTGTAGTTCCTTGCAGTCTTGGGCAGAGCAGGAGCCATACCAAGCTGTGATATAATCAGAAAGAATGCTTTCTATGGTACATCTGTAAAAGTTGCTGAGAGTCGTTGCTGACATGCCAAATTTCCTCAGTCTTCTGAGAAAATAGAGGCATTGGTGAGCTTTCTTAACTATCGTGTCAGCATGGGTGGACCAGGACAGATTGTTAGTGATCTGGACACCTAGAAATTTGAAGTTTTTGATCATTTGGTGCCCAAACATTAATCCATGGTACCCCACTGGCCACAGAATGTCAACCTGAAAATCATGTGTTTCTTCCTAAACTCCAGTTTGTATCCATTAATCAAATTTCTATCCATGTTAATACATTATCCCCAAGCATCCTTCTGAATGCTTTTTGTCAATCCAAAGATTTGAACCACCCCCCCACACCCCAGCCTACTCCTTCTCTAACCAACTAGTTACAACCTTTAAAAACTCGTTACAGACTTTTCAAATATGGTTTCCCTTTCATAAATCCATACTTTTCCCTGCCATGCTTGGATTTTCCCACTATTCTGATACCACGTTATTTGAACTAAATCATAGTATTTTCCCTGCTATTAATTTCAGGTTAACTTGTCAAGAGTTTACTGTTTTCTCTCCCTTGCTTTTACTGAACAGCAAAGTTACATTTTCTACCTTCAAATCCAAAATGATTCTTTTAGAACTAGGGAATTCTGGATGATTTTACTTCACAATACTTGTGTGAAACATCTTGTGCTTTTTAAATAGATTAACAGCACTACATAATGCAAGTTACGTAGACTTACATAAAACACATAGCAGAGAAACCGAGCATTTGGATCAACTATCTAGCACTATGGCTTCATGAGTTTATCCAGCTGCAGTTTGAATCAATTTTGATGCCCCTCATTCATGACCTAGTTACTGGCCTAAATTCTTCCTTCTCTGGTATGGATTCAATGGGCTGAATGGTTTTCTTCTGTGCAGTAATGGTTTGCCTCAGTTGGTGTTGATACTGCAAAACAAATCTCCCATTCTAAAACAAAAACAGAAAAGGCTGGAAAATCTCAGCACATTTAACAACATCTGTCAGAGCTAAGAGCTCTGATGAAGGGTTGTCTAAACTTGAAACATTGGCTCTACTCTCTCTGTAAGAAGTCTCACAACACCAGGTTAAAGTCTGTTCTCTCCCCACAGATGCTGTAAGGCTTGCTAAGATTTTCTGTTTTTGTTTCAGATTCCAGCATCCACAGTGTTTTGCTTTTTTTCTCCTCCCTTTCTGTATACCTCATCTCAGCTTTTCAGTCTGTCTGTTCCCTTTCCTTTCATGTACTTATCTTTTGAAAGCACCTCAGCTGTTTGCCTTAAACACTCCCTGTGACAGCGTATTCCATATTCCAATGACTCTGCGCTGTTGAAATTGAGTTGTTGTTGCTGCTTCTCTGCTCTTTAACAAATGACTTGTTTTGTTATATAAGGCTGCTCCATAAGTTCATTTGGTCTTGACAACTTGTGAACTGGATTGAACTGAGTTGCGATAATTTGTGAACTGAGGTTACATAATGCTGCTGAAAGAGATATTAACGCCAGATATTGGGGTGAATCTTACCAAAAAAAACGACTGTGTTATTTGTCTCCAGATTCTACCACAACTTCCCCCAAAAATTCAATGATGCATGTTTCACACCATCTTGCAATGTGTGTGTGTGTGTGTGTGTGTGTGTGTGTGTGGAGGTGGGGGGAGGCAGGCAGGGAGGGGGAGGTGGGGGGGGGGCCTCAATGTGTTGAAAAGGCCCAGCTGGGCAGAGATCGAGGGCACCATCTTAAAAAAGTGCCCCAATCATAACATACAATGACCTCCCCCCATCCCACCACACAGGGATCTCAGAGGTTTCCCACCTTCCACTGGAGCACCCCCCTGCTCCTCTGTCTTCCCCCAGCCCACAGACAAATGGAAATGAATCTCCCACCTTTTCCATGTGGCTCCCACTGACGTCCACCCTTTGACACATGTTGACACTGCTAGCTTGAAATGGTGCCAACAGCGATTGCAATTCAATTCAACGCCAGGTTAGCGCTGGTGCCAGTGCTAATCTGGCAGTGCCAACCTATGCCAAAGGGCGGTGCCACTGCCTGGCCATGTTCCTCTCCCTTGTGGCTATACTCACCTTCAGGCCCTCAGGGGGAATCCCCATGACAAGTTCTTGTTGAAGTGAAGCTTTTGTAAACTGCTCCAGCCTGATATCACACCTGCGTGTTGTCAGTAAACGTGAGATTGGGTGGGGGTGGGAGGGGGGGCAGGTGGAATACGATGGGGAATGAATTAAGCATCTTCAAATCTATTAAAATGTATTGAAAGCAGGTTCATGCCATTTGTGGGCATAAACCCGTTTACATTGCCGGAGATGGGCAGTGAAAATTGGAAGTCACGATTCGTGACTTCCAGCATCCCCCAGATATTGAGCTCCTGCCACTGATCCCACAGATGGGATCATCTGTGGGAACACAGGCTCAAGATCTCTTCTGGTGAAGGTAACTTAGAAAGAAATCCCACAACGTCAGAAACTTCCAGCCACCCAACAAAGGGACAGCCTCTTCCAAAAGCTTGCAACATTTGCTACAAATAAACTTGTTGGACTTTAAGCTGCTGTTGTGGGATTTCTTTCTGTTTTACCCCAGACCAACACCAGCATCTCCGCATCATGACTACCATCAAAGGTAACTTATTCATGTAACTTCTTCTGTTAAATGGGGAGACTTGAATAGAAGTTGAATGTCAATAAATTAAAGTATCGATTATCTCCATGATGTAAGACTCCTTCTCAAAAAGAAAAAGAAATAACTTGCAATTACATAATGTCTTTCCTGACTGCAGGATGCCCAGAGCATGATTGAATATTTTTGAATTGTAATCACCGTTATTATAAAGGAAATGGTGTAGCCAATCTGCATACGGCAAAGATTCCACAAAGAACAATATGATTATGACCCGCTGTTTGTTTTTAATGAACGTACTCCATTAATCTTCTTCAAAACATATTGATTGCCATGAGAACTGTTTGCAAAGGCAGGTAGGGCCTTAGTTTAACATTGCATCTGAATAACAGCTCCTCCAACATTGCAGCATTCTCTCAGTGATGTTGCCATTCAGTATGTTTTACTCAAGTATTTGAACTGCACAAGTATTCTAACAAGCGTTCAAAATCATTATGTTGGGTGTGAGCAGTCAATCATACAGAGTTCTAGGTGTGCTTGTATGAGCCCCTTGAGTTATACTGCAAGGGTTATGCTGGCATGTACTGAATGATCTGATTTTGAATTGATTTATTATTGTCACCTGTATTAGCATCCAGTGAAAAATATTGTTTCTTATGTGCTTTACAAAAAAAGCACACTGTTCATAAAGAAGAAGAGCAGATGGTGCAGAAAGTAGTGTTACAGTCATAGCTAGGATGTAGAGAAAGATCAACTTCATGCAAGGCAGGTCCATTTGAAAGTCTGATGGCATCAGGGAAGAAGCTGTTTTTACGTCAGGTGGCACATGACCTCAGACTTTTGTATCCTTTTTCTAAGAGAAGACGGTGGAAGAGAGTATCTGGGATGTGTAAGATCCAGGATTATGCTGGCTACTCTTCCAAGGCAGTGAAAAATTTAGACAGAGTCAATGGATGGGTGGTTGGTTTGCGTGATGGACTGAGCTTTGTTTATGATCCTTTGTAGTTTCTTACAGCCTTGGTCAGAGCAGGAACCGTACCAAGCTGTGATCCATCCAGAAAGAATGCTTCCAATGATACATCAGTAAAGCTTGGTGAGAGTCATAGCAGATATGCCAAATTTCCTTAGCCTCCTGAGAAAGTAGAGACATTAGTGGGCTTGCTTAAATATGGTGTCAGCAAAGAGGGATTAGGACAAGTTGTTGGTGATCTGGACACCTTAAAACTTGAAACTCTCGACCATTTCCACTTCATCCCCACTGATATAGACAGAGCCATGTCTGCAACTGATTTTGCATCAATTCTGCAGCATTATTCACTCCAAAAAGAGCAAGAAGTCTAAAGTTATGGTGTAGTAGCCCCAGTGCCCCTCAATATCAGTTGAGAATTGGAATAAGAAGTTGTGTTAGCGAAAATTATATTGAATCTGTTGGAAACCAGCCAACTCTGAATCAAGGTCTTCCTATCTTGCTTAATGTGACCCCAGTCACACACCAGCATGTTGGCTGACTATTCTTCACTATCTAAAGTGACCAAGCAATACACTCAGTCACGTCAAACCATCACTACCAGCAATTGAACACTAAAACCTATCACCATCATCAAAAGCCAACTACGGATGGGCAATAAATGTCATCCTTGCCAACAATGCTCATATCCCCAGATTGAATGAATTCAGAAAAAGAATAAAGGAGTAGCTGTAGCTGGGGTTGCAGTTCATGTTTGTGATTCGGACTGATAAGTATGTGTAGGTTGTGCATTCCGGATCATGACAACATCAGTGAGGATGGAATTATTCTCGGTCTTGGTGACAAGCCTCCTCCCCATCAAAGTTAAATAGAATGTCAACTCCCACCATCTAGCCTTATGCATTAATCCCAGTTACCCAGGGAAGACCTCAAAAAAAAAGAGCAAAAGTTGGAAAGGCAGGAAATAGCCAAAATCAAATTGATGGGGAAGGTTATGCCATATTCAATGTCAACAATGCAAAGCTCCAAAACATCAGCTCTTGACACCTCAACAGGAAGCTAAAATGTATCAATGTAAGTAAAACGTCAGCAAAACAAATGTAGAAGAAAGTGAAGGAGACTTTGTTGATACACAGCTTACAGCAGCAAAGGTTAAGAGGAGATTAAATTATAAAAATCATGACTGGATTTGATAAAGTAAATAAAGAGAAGCTATGTCCTGTAGCAGCAGTATCGGTAACCAAGGGACACAGATTTAAGGTGGTTGGAAGAACAAGATGGGAAATGAAGGAAACATGCTTATGCAGCAAGTTGTTGTGATTTGAGATGCACTGTCTGGAAGAACAGTGGAAGCAGATTCAGTAAACACTTTCTAATATAGTGCTTGCATGGAGAACATTTACAGAGCAATAGAGAAAAAGACAAGCAAGGGAATGGGGTTAATTAGATAGTTGGGTCAGAGAGTAAATACAGACACAACGGGCGGAACTCACCTGCCACGGAATCGGAGTGGGCGAGGCTCCAACAATGGAAATCTCTGTTGACCTCAGGCATGAATTTCTGGTCTCGTCCAAGTGAGCCTGTAAAATCTTACCCAATGGACCAAATGATCTTTTTCTGTATTTAACATCTTAGACAGTGTGATAAACAGCATGGATTTTTTGTGATTTTTGAAAATCTTTGATTTAATTTGATTTGATTTGATTTATTATTGCGACATGTTAGTACACAGTGAAAAGTATTATTTTGTGCATGCTATACAAACAAAGTATAGAAAAGAAAAGGAGACAGTGTGGAATGTAGTTTTACAGTCAGAGAAAGACAAATTAATGTGAGATAGTTCCATACATGAGCTGCATTAGCTGAACAGTGAGGTTGTGATATTTGTTAGGATTCTGACTCACTTGATTTTTCTTTATTTCTTGAGGGGCTCTGTTAATTTTCATTGTCTGCATTGTAGTGCCTGCAGCCTTTCCATCCTTGGTAATCTGTGGTTCCACAGGTGACTGTTTTACCTCTCAGCTCGCACCTTGTGCTGTCAAGCTCCCAGGGCCTGAGCACAAATTCTGCACTGATACTCCACAGCAGTACTGAGGGGTTGCTGCACTGATGGAGTTGCCATCTTCCAAATGAAATATCAAAGTGAGGCCACATCAGGCCTGTCAGCTGGAGTTAAAGATCCACTGTTTCGGAGAAGGGTGGGTGAGTTCTTTCTCATGTCCAAACTCAATATTTTCCCTCATACAATACCAGCAAAGGGAGATTGTGGTTGCAGAATCTTGCTGTGTAAATTGCTACATTTTAACAGTGATTATACTTCAAAAATATTTCATTAGCTGTAAAGCACTCTGGGATGCCCCAATGTCTGTGTAGTATATAAATGCAAAACCTTCTCCTTTTTTCCTCCTTAGATGTTCTATCAGAGTAAATGTTTGATTCCTTGGTCTCTGGGGAATTGACTAATCAATATTTAATCTGGGAATTCTCACTACTTGCCCCATTGTTAAATGGTTCAGCATTGGTTGATTCAATCGCACTTCCCTCTTAACTTTGTGAGAGCATTTTCTTCATTAGTTTCAGCTTTTGTGTATATAAAGTCTATTTCTAGGCTTATATTAACACTACAATTAAGCTGTTGCGAAAATCCCTTAATAGCCACTCTCTGGCACCTGTTTGGGTACACCAAGGAAGAATTTAGCAAAGACAATGAGTCTAACCACCACGTCTTTCAGACTGTGGGAGGAAATCGGAACACCACGCAGACACAGAGAAAACATACAAACTCCCTAAGGATAGTGACCCAAGCCAGGAATCAAACCCGGGCCCCTGTGCTACCATGCTGCCCTATATATCAGAGCTTCCTTCTTTCCAATTTGTTCCATTGCTGCACGTTTTGATTCTTTCTGGCAGAGTGATATGCATTGGGAAGCAGGAATTTTACTATTGGGGGAGTTCAGATTCTAATTCCATTTCTAATTGCATTTGGGGTCGGATTGGTTTGCAGTCTGTGGCAGGCACCTGGTCCTGAAGATGAACATTATTGTAGCCACCAAGCGTAGAAATTTCATCTTTATTCTTCAACCCTGAGAATTCCCAACTGTTTATAGTCTGCGTTACCAACCATGCATGTGCACTTGTGTGTATGTGTGTGCTTGAAACGATGCTTGTGCTGTTCCGCGTGTCTAGTCGCGTGTCTGTGACTCTGTAACACTGAGTGCGTTCACAAGTAAATTATACATGTGTAATCTGTTACCATGTATATGATTATGCTTCCATTGTACGTGTATGTGTGTGTGTGTGTGTGTGTGTGTGATTGTGGGATTATACGTATGACCATCTGGGTAATTACATTTCTGTGTCGGTATGTTAATGATTCCTTTTACTATCACACAGAGTGTATGCTTGTGTGTGTGTGTTCTTAAGCTTCTGTGTGGCGCACGTGTGAGTGACAGTCTGTTGTGTGTCTGTGAGTTGCCCGCTTATACCTGTGGATATGAATAAATAAGTGGCTTTGTTTGTGCGTGTGTGAGAGAAAGAGAGAGAGAGAGAGCCTTTCGTTACACAGATTGATGTGGATAAGCACTCTCTGTAAATGGTACCATATTAATCTTGACTTACAGCACCGAAGATGAGATTCTAGCCAACTTCGCACCAGAATCTGCAATGACTAAACGCAGCAAATGTTATTCTTAAAAAAAAATCGGTGTGGTTTTAAAACCCCACGCACGAATTATTATTACTAATCTGATCTGTCCTCCACCTTTTTTAAGTGGCAATGGATTCACTACTGACACGCCGAGGTAAATCGGCAGAGTGGTGAGACGGGAGCACCTGCTTTCAGAAGCGATTAATTTCATTGACAATTACAAGGAATAACACAGCCGGCTGTGAAATTCCAGCCCCGGCTCCCTCGTATTAACTTTAATTACACTCACATCAGTGCCACGGATGCTGAAACGCATCGAAATTGCTGTACCATCCTGAAAGCCTGCTCCCATCAAACATCCAGCCAGTCAAATGTGACTGCGGTATGTTAAAAAAAAACAGTTCGGAATTCGCTGCGAAACAGTAAACTGTGAGTTTAAGGCAGTATTAGTCAGGGTGTTGCACAGAGTGGATTATTGTCCTTAGCTAGAATACTATCCGCTGCCAGGATTGTAAAGTTGGTGCTGTGTGTGTGTGTCTGTGTGTGTGTGTGTCTCGCTCTCTCTCTCTCCCTCTTACACACTTCATGATAGAGCTCGCATTAATTACGGAGCCCTAGACCTTCCTACCAATAAGAGCTGTCAGGGGAGGCTCCTAGCTATGGAGCTTATACCAGCAGTTCAGGAGAGTCAGCAAGGCACACTGTACGGCTGATACATTTTTATAACTGGAGTTATTTCGAGGATTCCTTCGACCAGACAAGAGAGGAGGAGGGAAAAAAAAACACTGAACATTTCTTTAAAAAAAAACACACACAAGAGGAGGAGGGAGGCAGTGCTAGAGCGAAAGGGGGAGGCGATGAATTGTGAAGATCTCCCCTCTGTATGTCTCACCTACCGGGAGATCGAGGCGAACACTTGGGAACGAGATGGTTGCGTTCTGTGTGTGAATGATGAGCGATAGAGAGAGGAAAAAAAAACTGGACGTTGCATTGTGGCTGGGAGGAATCACATCAAATCCACGCTGAGCCATAACAAGTAGGTGAACGGATCACCTTCGGTTGTGCTTGCTGCATTTTTCCCACCAGCAAAATTTTGCTCCGGTTTGCTCGGATGAGGTTGAAGACGCTCAGAGAGGGAGAGAGGGGGGAGAGAGAGACATTCTGAGGGACTCTATGGAATCAGGTAAAGTCTGGTGTCTATGTATGTGTGTGTATGTGTGCGTGTGTGTATGGCGTTTTATTTTGGAATGTATGTAGAGTTTGCGTGCTACGAATGTGAATTCTGATCCTGGCTTCTCTCTCTCTCAGTCAGGGTAGTATTGAAAGGGGGAGGAAGGGGCTGGCTGAAGAAGGGGGTTTAAGGGTTTTCGAATGGGGGGTGTTGAGGGGCAAAGTTAAAGTCATGTTTCCCCGGCTGTGATAATTGCACCCCCCCCCCCCCCCCTTAACCTCCCCACCCTGCACAATGGACTTTCCATCAATGTATGGCAGACAGGTCTTTGGGACTGAACGTGTTCGCTGGTCAGCAACCCAAGGTTGTTCCAAAAGCCCATTCCAATGTCTTCCCCACTCACCGATGCGGAGACCGGGATTTTATTATTTTTTTGACATACCCACGTTGCTGTCAATATTCTGGCTTTTTCTGTTTAACGCGGGACCAGAGCTAGGGAATCGAGCCAACTTTCCAGCACCATTTTCACTCTCTACAACAGGCGCTTTGCTCTCTCGCAATCTTCCCCTTTTTCTTCCCATGTAGGAATATCTCCATCCTCCTCTTTTCCACCTACCTTTGCAAGAGCAGCACTTCCTAATTCCTGAGGTCAAGTCGGACTGTAAAGAGGAGGGGTGGTGTCCAGATGGACAAATCCCCTCCCCAGTTCACAGGCTGGCCAGTTCGTGTCATTTCACTCAACCCAACTTGTGTCAAACCCAATCTGTGCAGAGCGATAGAAACACACTGATCTAGGCTCAGCGTAAATCACCCCAAACGTTTAAACATTGACCACTCAAATGGCGCCATCAAGGGTTATAGGCAAACTGATAATAAATTACAATGATCACACATTCTCAGCTTCTATAGAAATGAGAAGAGCAAAAAGTGTGGCTTCAGGGGGTCCCCCTTGTACATCGCTCAAAGAGCCGGCTTTTAATCATCCCCGCCAATGTGTTTATAAAAAGATATTGCATCGATTTTGTAAGAACTTGGGACGCTTTACTTCTGTAATAAAAAACAGGTTTTAGATTTTAACAGTGTCAGATCTTCATAAAATCTCACACAGACACGCTGAGGGCGGCTGGTCCAAGAATCCCAGACCCGCATTCATTTACTCTGAAGAGCTTCTGCGGAGCCCTTTTAATTAATAACATTTAGTAGCAATTAGTACATGAGCATGGGACAGGAAAATGGTTTTAATTTCAGCCGGTTTAAGGATAGCGAATATCAACATGCTGTCAAGCAAGGGATTAAAATCACACCCACCATTAGTGTGGTTTTTATTTTGTAAATCTTCACTTCCTTGCAGCACCACCACAAAATTTATTTGTTCAAAACAGAGGATCCAAATCTTTTCTAATGTCCTAGCTTCACAGGTACAAGCGTTCGGATTCTCGGTAGCTGTAAAGTTGATAAACTCCTTTTTTCTTTTTTTTAAACTGGCGTGGGCAACTTTCCTAATATTCCCCTCGAAATTACTCAGCCAGCAACCCTTCATCCCCCTTCCCCCCAAAAATACAAATGTCCCAGTGCCGAGGGGAGCAGACCAGCACCGCCGATGGTCAATAGTGTTGCTCTGTCCCTCCCTCTCTTCATCCACAAGACATTGGGGAAAGTGCACCTCATTCTCCGACTCACACTCACTCACTTCACACTCGTTCAGTCTCCAACTCACACTCACTCACTGGCTCACACTCACTCACTCACCGACTCACACTCACTCACTCACCGACTCACACTCACTCACTCACCGGCTCACACTCACTCACTCACCGGCTCACACTCACTCACTCACCGGCTCACACTCACTCACTCACCGGCTCACACTCACTCACCCACCAACTCACACTCACTCGCCCACCAACTCACACTCATTCAGCCGCTAACTCACTCACTCACCGGCTCACACTCACTCACTCACCAACTCACACTCACTCGCCCACCAACTCACTCTCATTCACCCACTCAACATCACTCGCCCACCAACTCAGATCCACACACACCAACTCACCCTCACTCACCCACCAACTCACACTCACTAATCCACCGACTCACCCTCACTCTCTCACTGACTAACTCTCACACCCTCTGTCCCACACTCTCAGTCACTGAGCCTTGCCTTGTGTGTTCACTCTCCCACTCCCGCAGCTTTGCTCCCCAATGTTCCCAGGTCTGATTCCCCCCCCCCCCACCTTTAGCGGTTACGAGAATGCGGCATTTTGACTATTTTGTGAGATGTTAAAACTTGCAATCTTCAGATTTCCTGAAAACCGTAGTGCTGCCATCCAAAACAAAATTTAAAAAAAACGCATGATAAGAACGGGGAGTTTAGATGAAATTTAAAATAACAGCAGTCCCCAAGAAGTCTGACAAGTAGGGGTTGTGTTGCTGGAATTCGCCGCGACAATCAGAGACATCAGTGGAAAGTTGTTCCTTTCCCTTCGCTGATCACTAATAGAGAATACACTGAATGCTTGGCCCGGGGAAAGTTGAGTTGGGGCAAATGTTGTGAAAATAGCGTCCGGCAGTGACAAGTCACAGGTTCAAATTCCTCCTGTTCCCTGCAGGAAAGCATGCGAAAGCTTTAAAAAAATAACGAGGACTCGGGGGTCCCCTTCCGAAGCAAACGTGATTAATTCCTCACTCTCATCCGAGGACCGTGAGAGAGGCAGTGAGAGGGTGCGTGAGGCGAACAAGAGAAAAAAATGATAGATCAGGAATCATGTGTTAGGACACCAGCAAGAAATAACTGTTGAAAATGCGACAGGGATTTCAGAAATAGATATATAGTGAATGTACTATATATATATTATCTTTATCGTGCTCTGTTCTGAAGCAAAAATACCAGTGACAGAGAAACAGGGTCAAATATAACCGAAGAACGATTCCATTCCAATTGATTCGAAAATTGATCTTATCAGGGTTTTTCCCCTGCCTAAAAACGTTGCTTTCAAAAAATCATAAAGTGTGCTAAAACCCATTTAGCAGTGAATGCATTTGAATCTATTAAACCCCACTTTAATTAAGTATGTAGGAGTAAGAGTTACACAGTGTATAGCTGTCACGAATGAAAGGCTTCAGAATCCAACAATCAGCTTTGCCACTGGAAATTTAAATATTAGATCTGAACGGTGGGCAAACATAATGGAACGCCAGAATGTAGTTTTAATCCCTGTTTTTTTTTCAATTATGCTTTTATTGCAGGGTAAGTATTACGGTGAAAACGCAGACAGTAAATAGTATCTCCTTTTAAACCTTGAGGCTGTATCTCAAGCAAGTCGGTTGCATAGGGTCGGTCGTGGGTGGGTGGTTGGAGTACGGGGGAGGAGGGAGGAGAACAGGGCAAGTCTAACCATTTTTTCCATGGGGTGCTCAAATATATCTGACAAGTCGGAAATCATTTCACACCTGCATTCTTTGTGAACAGCAAGGGCAATATTTGTGTCCTGAATTGCATGCAAATTATTGTGGATGCTGGAAATTTGGAATTAAAAATAAACAGGAAAATGCTGGAAAAAATAAACTCAGTAGGAGTGGCAGCTTGTGTGGAGGGAGAAACTCAGTTAACATTTCGAGTCTGTGTGACTCTTCAGTTGTGCATTTGGCTGTGCCTTGCAATTTCCCCACCTCTTTCTGTTCCCTTGTCCTTTCTTGGGCCATGATTTCCACTGTTACCTGCATTGGGTGAACATCCTTCAGGTGTGAGCCCACACAGTGACTGATGGCAGGCTGTGTTTGATCAGCTCAGGTATACTAGGGGCATGGGGAGGAAGGTGGGCGGGTGGTGGGGTTGGTAGAATGGAGACAATCACAGCAAAAAATCAAATCCCGTCCTTGTCCACCGCCCAGGCAGGTCCATGTCGGTTGGAGTTTTGGGTATTGAAATCAGTGGCAGGAGTTGTGAAGGCTTTTACCCTCAATGAATCCAGGCATGTGCTGAATCTCGCTGGGGGAAGGGCGTGCTGGAGAGGACACTGAAGGACACCAGTGACACGTGCAATTTTGCTGCATGTTTACCTCTTTTGCATACCCGCTGGGAGAGCTACACCCATGAAAATTGGGATAACTTTCTCATATGCCCTAATTAATTGTGCCCATCAGAAACAAACAGTTTCAAGATCCAAAATGTCTTATCGCCTCTTAGGCTGTGTTTCATATATTTGTGACAATTACAGCTTATCCAGAACATTGCTTGCGCTTTCAATGATGGAAGCTGGTGGTTGCAAGCATGCTGTTATAAGCAAATGCAAGTTTGTCAATGATATGACGGGTAGAAGGAAATTGCTAAGGACCAGAGTTAGAGGGTCGCAGCGAGTGATGAGATTTGCAGCCTAGGTTCTGACTGTTTGCCTGATGGATGAACTGACTACATAGATTTGCAGGGGAAATAACACAGACTTAGGCACCCGGAACAGTATCATCCCACTTCCCATTCTTCCAAAAGCAAAATCCCAACCTTACTTCAAAAATCTTTTGTTGTATTTGAGAAATTCTGCCTGATTTGGCTCAATCTTCAGAAAATTAAGATACAGACTAAAAGATGGGTAATTTACATGTAATAGGGTGATGAGTATTTTGCGCCACTAAATTGAGGCTAATGCTTAAGGATTCTTACTGAAAAATAATGCAATGACTTACACTGTATGGTATATGTAATACTAAGATTTAACCTTCTTGAGTATATTACAATACACTATGCGTTACATATTTATAATAGTCCTGTTTGTGTTATTCAGTGCAGTTGTTGTTGCGAGACACATACATTTTGCATATATTTAATTTAAAATTATGCTTTATTATGCATTTGAAAGTATGAGTTAATAAGGTTTTAACTTGTCCACATATAATGAATTATACATTATGTCTTACATGGGTTTGATATTTACTGCATTTATTGTACATATTCAGTGGACCATAACAATACTCTAAGAGCAATATGAAGAATTATAAATAGAATGAGAGCGAGTAGGTATAACTGAGGAAAATAAATCACAAGAGCAAAGTTCAAGCAGTTTACCCAGCTTTGTCTGCACCCCAAAATGAGAATGCAGCTTTTAAAGTGTTTCCATAATCTACTCTTTGCTACAATCTCTATTGAACAACCAGAAAGGGTGGGGATTGGAGTATGTTCTCTCTGTTTTAACAGGCTGCAGTGATTCTCGATGGCTATTGTGTGATGTGGTCATCACTGAGAGATTAATAATTGCAATATGCTCACTACCACTGATAATTAATGGTTGATTCTGAGGATAAAACAGTCAATATATGCACTGAGCTATCTCACAAATGTTACAATTGCTGGCTAAAGCTTGTTTTCAGCCAGATTACAACAATTATATCTGTAACATTTTGTGAACAATTAGTCGAAAGGATAAAGCATACAGTTCAAATTTTGAAAGAAGGCTTATGTACAACAATATTTGTATTTAATAGCATTCTATCACCTCAAGATGTTGTAAAGCACAATATCAGTGATATGAATAATGAGCTAATTATTACTGAGTATTTTTGTTGAGGCAAGAACGTTGAACAGGATATTACTTGGATTGCGTACTTATTAGAATAGTTTTATTTATTTAGAACAGTTCGATATTTAACATTCACTAAAATCACCATGCAGGACAATGATCTAGCACCTTAACTGAAGGACGTTGAGTCTCTGATAATGCAGCACTCCCTCACTACAGTGTTGGATTGTTAGCCTAGATTGTGTATTTATTGATACTGGTTTTGAATTCCCAGATTTCTAACACAGGACACAAGGCAATCAGCTGTAATTGGATTAATGAGAGAATGTTCATCAATGCCCCCTCACCCTGCACCTCTCCACCCCCCCCCCCCCCCCCCTCCCCACAACCACCTCCCTATTTTAAATTCAGTAATTTGGTCAACTCATTAAAGCAATGATGCCATTGGTTCTTGAGAGAATGCAGAAGGGAGCGACAAAGAGGTAATGGGCGCAGATTTAAGAAATTGGGAATGTTTTGCTCCAAACGCTGGAAATTTCTGAGTAGCTTACTGAAATTTTCAGGATGAAGGAAATTTAAGATAATTACTGAAAGAAGCAGAATTAGATCGTTTTTTTACGTAGTAACTTTTTTACAATCTGGAATACTTTGCCTGTAAGGTTGACACAAGTAGGTTGAGTAGAACTTTCAAAATAAAATTGTATACACATCGAAAAAGAGAAACAATCGCACTGAGGGGGAGAAAAGAGAAGTGAGATGAATTGGATAGTCCTTTTTTTTCAAATGCTGGCACAGGGATAGTGGTTTTTATGATTCAATTATATTATAATTATCATGAAAAGAAATGATCTGAGAAAATTGTTTATGTTAGGAAACTTTCAGGACCACACAAGACACACTGAAAACACAGTTCAGATGTTTGACATCGGAAGGGACCAGGGAAGCAGCGACAAACCATTTGAAAGCAGTAAAGGCATCAAAGTAACTTGACAACATTTATTGAAAAATTTCACCTGATGGTTCTGTTATTTAATAAAATCACACTTCCCCTCATATGTTACTGGAGAAAATAAGGGTTGAGACAAATGGTAAGAAAGTAGGTAAGTGAAGATAGGTGAGATCTATCGAAGATAGGTGAGATTGTTGGACTGTATGCCTTTTTTTTTCTGTTGCCAGAAGGGAATCCTATTTTGTGTGCTGCAATTCTGCAATTATATTTGTTCTGCAATGTTTTTAACATTGCAATATCATGAATGTGTTGGGGGGAGAAAATTACCTGTTAGAAGTGCAGATAATTGTTATGGACCACAGAGAACCTGCCACTCAGGTGCTATATTAGCCTCCTGTATTACTCCCAACCAAACCATACAGTTGGACAAAATGTGCAAAAATGGAACTGCCAATTTGCTTTTGCAATGTTCTTTCTGCTAACACCTGACAAATGTTTACTCATTGATTTCACCACTTGGAGAGACATCAGTCACAGCTCCATACCTCTCTGCAACTGAAGGCAGTTATGAAGCCATAGATATATATGTTCTTATAAATAGCCACCCCAGTCGAAACCTGGTGCTCCAACTCAGAACCTCATCCTCAGTTGTGTGATAGAGATCTGTATGCAATAATGCCCACAGCATGTATTTATGCAGTAGCTTCAATGCAGTAAAATGTTCAATGTTATCAGAAATAATTTGACACTGAGCCACCTTAAGAAGATATTAGCTGACCAAAAAAATGTTAGTCAACAGATCATTTTCAAAGAATATCTATAGGGGAAGAGAACATGCAGATGACAGCAAGGTTTGTGGCATAGTTGACAGTAAAGAAGATTATCTAGGATGGTAACGGGATGTTGATCAACTGGGCCAGTGGGCCGATGAACAGCAGATGCAGTTTCATTTGGATAAATATGAGGTGATGCATTTTGGTAGATTGAACTGTGGCAGGACCTACCCAGTTAATGATGGAATGCTGCGGAGAGTTATAACAAAGAAATCAAGAAGTACAAATCCATAGCTCCTTGAAAGTGCAATCACAGGTGGACAGGGTAGTGAAGAAGGCATTCGGCATGCGTAATTTCATTAATCAGGACATTGAATACAGCCGTTGGGACCTCTTTTTGAAGTTGTACAAGACATTGGTAAGACCACACTTGGAATACTGTGTACAGTTCTGGTTAGCCTATTATAGAAAGGATATTATTAAACTAGAAAGAGTACAGAAAAGATTTATGAAGATGCTACCGGGACTTGATGGATTGAGTTATAAGGAGAGGCTGGATAGAATGGGACTTTTTTCTCTGTAGTGTGGGAGTGTTAGGGACGATCTTACAGAGGTCTATAAAATAATGAGGGGCTTAGATCAGTTAGAAAGTCAACATCTTTTCCCAAAGGTACAGGAGTCTAAAACTAGAGGGCATAGGTTTATGGGGCAACTGGTTTACTCAGACCGTGGTGAGCATCTGGAACAATCTACCAGAGGCAGTAGTGGAAGCAGGTACAATTTTGACTTTTAAAAAACGTTTAGAAAATTACGTGGGTAAGATGGGTATAGAGGGATATGGGTCAAAGAACAAAGGACAAAGAACAACACAGCATGGGAAACAGGCCCTTCGGCCCAACGAGCCCGCGCCGCCGTCCTAACATCTTAATGACATATAGAGACCAATATAGAGATCAAATGCAGGCAACTGGGGCGAGCTTTGTGGTAAAAGCTGGGCGGCATGGAGACATTAGATCGGAGGTCCTGTTTCCATGCTGTAGATATCTATGATTCTGTGAACAAAGAACAAAGAACAAAACAGCACGGGAAACAGGCCCTTCAGCCCAATGAGCCCACGCCGTCACCCCGATGTTCCCACCTCTACCTGTGATCCCTGTCTATGTTCATAGATCTATGGATTAAAAACCAAATTTGAGACAATTTAGGGAGAATTTGTTTTGCCAATTAGCCTAAGAGCACATCTTTGGGACGTGGGAGGAAACTATGTTGAAGGAGTGGAACCTAACAGATGAATGCACCAATGATGAAGCATGAAAATTGGGCATACAAGAGAGACTAGAATTGGAGAAAAGCTGAGACCTCATAGAATCATAGGCCTAGAGAAGTTTCCAGAAAGAGAGAAAGAGAGAGAGAGGCAATTGAAGGAAGAAATCATATGCAGGGATGAGAATTCCAAATTTGAAGTATTTTTTTGTGATTTTGATTTGATTTATTTTTATCATATGTATTGGTATACAGGGAAAAGTATTGTTTCCTGCTCACAAGCAAAACATACCATTCATAGAGTACATAAGGGAGAAGAAAAGGAAAGGATGCAGAAAATGGTGTCAAACATTATCAGAGAATTTAAAAGATTGTTAAAAGCACAAATGAGAGTAAAGGGTAGAATTTAATGATATGCTGGGACAGCCCACATCCTAGACTCCATTTGGACTGGGAGACATGTAAGTCAAAGAACAAAACACCACAGGAAACAGGCCCTTTGGCCCAATGAGCCCGCACCGTCACCCCAATGTTCCCACTTCTACCCGTGATCTCTGTCTATGTTTATAGATCTATGGATTGAAACCAAATTTGAGACAATTTAGGGAGAATTTGTTTTGCCAATTAGCCTAAGAGCACGTCTTTGGGATGTGGGAGGAAACCGGAGCACCCGGAGAAAACCCACGCAAGCACGGGGAGAGTGTGCAAACTGCCATAGACACAGGCCCAAATCCATGTATCTGTACAGCACAGCGGTAATCACTGAGCTGTCGTGTTGCCCATCAAATGGTCCAGGTCAAGCGTACACTAACGACATGAAGCACTAGGATACTCTCGAAAAAAGTCCAAGAGCGGCCCTCTCACGACCCATTGTGTGTATGCCCCTCGTTAGACAACAAGGTGGACCAAAGCACCTGTAGGATAAAAACAAGTACATCAATATCATCATCTATTTACATGCTTCCCAGGAACTCCCAAAGTTCATAATCCCTATTTTAAATCAGTTTTCTATACTCGTCCATTCCCATTCTGTTCATGTGCCCATCTAAGTATTTCTTAAATAACTCCAGAGTACCTGCCTCCACCACTTTACTTGGCAGCACATTCCATACCCCCACCACACTCTATGTGAAAAAACATCCCTCTAGCATCCAAATTATACCTTACCCCCCTCACCCTAAGCCCGTGACCCCTCATTCTATTTGAATCCATCCTAGGAAAAAGCTTAACCCTGTTTAGTCTATCTATACCCCTCATAATCTTGTACACCTCTATTAGATCTCCTCTAAGTCTACGTCTTTCTAAGGAAAACAGCCCCAATTTACCTAACCTCTCTTCGTAACTTAGACCTTCCATACCAGGCAGCGTCCTGGTAAGTCCTGTGTGCACAGAGATGATTGGTAAATGGGACTTTGTGTGTGATGAAACAGCTGAAACAGCTTGTGCCATGCCAACAGTTCACTGTCCAGATCCAGTGACACACATGCTAGCTTGTCACTAGCTCTCGAATCAAGGGCCTCTTTGAGGGGCCTTGGACAAGGGATGTGCCCACAATTGGTCTGATTTTCCTCTCCAAGTGGGACTTAAGGATGGGCCAGTGTCAGTTACAGCTGTCTTTGCCTTCAGTCGCTTCCTCTCCTCAACCACAAAGAGAATTATCAGTCGCCCCTGACGACTAAAATATTGATTAGACTACCACATTTGACATCTTGATGAATTATTGCAGGAAGAGAATACACTTAGAAAGTTTATGGGTCGGTGCAGCTAGTTGGAAAAGAAGAATTTCAGGTAACGTTTAACGATATTCTTGCTGAGACCCCATGGTGTTGGAATTATGAGCCTATCCTCCAAGCGCTAACAGCATTATTAAAGAAAAATCATATGTGGTGTGCTTTTATCAATAATCACATTGACTTTCACAGGCTGCAATCACATTAATAGAGGAATATTTCAGTGTTCAGAACCAGAAATCTGCACCAGCCGTGACATAAATCTGTGGCAATTAATCTTCTGAGAAATGTGGCCAGCAATTAATTGGAAATAAATGGAACTTGCCTTTCCCTGCTTAACATATTATTTGGGGTTCAAAAATACTATCACCCCTTCAATTAGTAATGAGTGCAAGGAATTAGTTCAAGGATGGAATTTGTAATCGAAATTCCAACTCGCTCCTGAAACAGACTCAAATCTAGTTAAGTTCTGATGTTTTGTTTTGTTCAGTTAAATGACATGAGCGAGTATTTCTTTAGGGTGGTTGAATTTAACCTTAGGGAAGGTTAAATTCAGCAAGATACCTGGAATGGGCATGTGAGCAACCAGTGACAATTTTAGAGCTGTCACTGCTATGAGTTTGTAACTGTTCGGGAGTAAATATGTTCCTGTCTGAAAACGTCCATGTATTATCTGGTTAAGCAGTCGGCTCAGGAATCTTGCAAATTGATTCTCCCAGACCAGATTACAGTAGAAACTCCTATTCCCTGTGTCTAAACCTGAATGGAAATAAGAGACTCTCCCTTTTTTCCCTTTTTGATACTGCAGGACAATTCTCTGGGTGATAGCTGTAATCTCAGTACAGAGTTATAGCCATTGAGTCACAGAGGTACACAGAGGAAACAGGCCCTTCAACCCAACTTGTCCATGCTACATTTTTTTTTAACCACTGATCTAGTCCCAGTTGTCCGTGTTTGGCCCATATCACTCTATACCCATCTTACCCATGTAATTGTCTAAATGCTTTTTAAAAGATAAAATTATACCTGCCTCAATTACAAGCTCTGGCTGCTCGTATCAGACATGGAGCTTGTTCTAGACATTTGCCAAACTCTTCACTTTCATTCCCTTGAATCCTTCATTCCCAACATGAAGGCTCATTGGATAGGGGAAGCACATAGGCTGGAGATGGAGCTGCATTGTGCAAGCACTGGTTCTCCCAACCGCCTGTATTGTGTTCTGCATTGGGGAGTGTCAGATCACTGATTAAGCCCATCTAATGCCAGTGGACAGTTGATCATGGAGGAATGGGGGTATTGCAGCCAAGCCCTCAGGTCAACATCCATACACAAACACAAAAACACACACACACACAAAGGAAGTGGCCATTTAGCCTTTCAGGTCTCCTTCTCCATTTTGGCTGTCTTGGACAATACTTCAACTCCATTTATCTAACTTCAATCCATTTTCTTTATTACTCCAACTTACTAAATCTGCCAGCCACCAGCACAGTGTTCACCTCAAGATCCTGGTCTCTGTCACTGAGCAGCAGACAGGGCCACAGATTTGTGAACAGTCACTTTGAGCAGCTTAAATGCTTATTCAAGAAAATATATACATTTACCTTAAAAAGTGTCTAATTAAGATGCAGAGGAAGATTTTATAAAACAGAAGCAGGAAGAATTACACCGATGTAATGCCTTTTCCAACTTCCGAAAAACTACAAAGTAAGTTGGGAAGTGAATTCATTGTGTAGGAAAATATGGCAGTCAATTTGTGCACAGCAAGCTCCCACAAACAGTAATGTGATGAATAGCCAGCTGATCAATTTCCAGTTTCTTCTCGAATACTCATTCATGGGACTTTGGTGGTCAGCATTCATTATCCATTTCTCCCTGCCCTTGAGAAGGCGGTGGTGAGCTGCCTTCTTGAATTGTTGTAGAGCGTGTGATGTAGGCACATCCACAGCGCTGTCGGGATATGAGATGGATCCTGGTGTTATGGGAAGTTAGCAACACGTTGGATTTCAGCGTAACTGAGGAGAACTCCCCAGCTCTTCTTTGAAGTAGTCCTCTGGGGTCTTTATTGTTGCTTGAGAGGCCAGAAGAGAATTTGGAAGTTATGGTGAACTTTCACAAAACACTGGCTTAGTCTCAGCTGAGGGACTGAAATATGTTCCAGGCACCACATTTCAAGAAAAATTGTGAAGGGATTGAAGGAAGGGTTTATGACAATGGTTTTGAAGGTCAAGATTTCAGTTACATGGATATCAAGTGAAAGGAACACTCAGCAGGCTAAGTATCACAATCATGCAGTGTTAACACACTGTTTTACTGCTCTGCAGCTCTTCTGGAGCTTTTTCCATGTTTGGCTTATGTGCTGTAACTACAAACCTGAAAAAATAAATCCTTAGTAAGAACTCCTATCCTACTGAGGAGACGTCAGGCAAATTGATGTTCAATAACCTGCTCTGAAAACTCTGCTCATATTTTGACAGAGGACAAATTTCACTGTGCCACTTGACATGATATAAGTAACAACCCACGACATTTGTAAACACAGAGGTTAAATTGTCCTATCTCCGAATGTTAACAGACCCTTAAAAGAATTCCAGGATCTGGATCTGAATCCATGATTGGAATTTCCCAGGCTGTTCATGCCAGCGGGATCCTCTGGTTGCGCTGCAGCGAACGGAGATTTGGCTGAGTGGCAAATTCTACATCCTTGTTTGCAGCTGCGGCGGGGAGTGGGCAGTCGAAGGACCGCACAGTGACACAGTGATTAACACTGCTGCCTCACAGCACCAGGGACCTGGGTTCAATTTCAGCTTTGGGTCATTGTTTCTGTCGAGTTTGCATGCTCTCCCCATGTCTGCATAGGTTTCCTCTGGTGCTCCGGTTTCCTCTCCCAATCCAAAGATGAGTGGGTTCGATTGATTGGCCATGCTAAATTGACCTTAGTGCCGGGGGATTAGTAGAGTAAATGCATGGGGTTATGGGAACAGGGCCATAGTGGGATTGTGGCTGGTACAGACTTGATAGGCTGAATGGCCTCCTCCTACTATAGGGATTCTATGAATTCCAGCCAATGTCGTTACCAAAAACGAATCACTATTTCCTTTGGCCATGCTCTTTCTGTGTACTAAATTTTCATTGAAACCCATTCCTTATGTTTTGAGACATATTGATTGGGATTCTTCAGCTGCGCTCACCCCAAAACTAGACCCCGAGGTCTGTGGACCTTTGCGTGGCCTGCTCCCCACCCACTACAATTCTTGTGGCAGGAGGGACGGGTGAATTTACAGACTGCTTGCAGACAAACAGGCAAATAACAAGGACAAAATCACTACATCCTTCCTTCAGTGGTGGAGATAATTAGCCAAGCTGAGTTTGTTCTCTTTAGAGAAGAGACGTGTGAGAGGATATTTAAAAAAAAGTGTCTGCAATCATGAACAATCTGGACAAAAATACACACAGAAAGTGCTGGAGAAACTCAGCAGGTCTGGCAGCATCTGTGGGAAGAAAAACAGAGTTAACATTTTGAGTCCAATGTGACTCTTCTCCAGAAGGAATTGAAATGTTAACTCTGTTTCTCTCTGCACAGATTCTCCCAAGCCTGTGGAATTTTTGCACTACTTTCTAGTTTTTGCTTCAGATTTCCAGCATCTGCATTTAGATTTTTTTGTTAGGGGTGCGAGCAGGATAGATAAAGAGAAACTATTCCCATTAGCAGAAGGATCAAGAACCAGAGGACACCAATTTGAGGTGATTGACAAAGGGACCAGAGGCAACGGGAGGAAAAGCTCTTTTAAATGCAATTAATGATTTGGGTATGGAATGCCCAGCGTGGGGTGGCAGGTTCAATCATGGCTTTCAAAAGAAAATAGAATAATTATCTGAAGAGAGTAAAAAAAATGTGATAGGGCAACAGGGAGAACATGGAGGAATGGAATTAGCTGAGTTATTCTTGTAGAGAGCCAGAAAGAGCTGGCCTTTCACTGTACTGGAACTAGAATTTTACCACCCTGCCCACCATAAGGATCAGAGCAGGCAATGGAGGACAATGGGAAGGTGCACTGACCTAGGGGTGGGACTTTTCAGTTTTGAGACAAGTGAGGTCATAAAATCCAGCCATATGATTCGATTTCTTTGGAGGGGTAACAAGACTTTGGTTCTGCCATTATAAGCTGGCTACAGATTGGAATCAGCCGTGTAAGATGTCCTATTTTAAACTCTCTGGTCGTTCAGTGTTCCCTCAATGCTGCAGTGTGTCAGCCTAGATTTTGGCCCGGAACATGAACCTGCAGTCAATCCCAGTATTGGGAAGCAAAAATGACTTCATTATGAAGTGGTAGCATAGTGACACAGTGGTTAGCACTGCTGCTAGTGTCCTAGGTTCGATTCACGGCGTGGCTCACTGCCTGTGTGGAGTTTATACATTCTCCCTGTGTCTGCATGGGTTTCCTCTGGGTGTTCTGGTTTCCTACCACACTCTGAAAAATGTGCTGTTTAGGTAAACTGATCTAAACAGGCTCTGGAGTCTGGCGACTAGGGGAATTATACAGTAATTTCATTGCAGCATTAATGTAAGCCTTACTTGTGACTAATAAATGAATTTAAACTTTATTATGATGTTGATTCTCTGAAGGAATGAGTCAATTAATTCCACTGCATTTATACCTCATGGACCTTCAAATATTCCCTTCTCAAATATATATCAAGCTGAGAACTTTCATTGCATATAAACCATTTAATTTAAGGGGAAGGTGGAACATTGATAATGCCATCAGGCCATTAATCCCAAGTCCCTGAGTATAGGTTTGGAGACAGTGTTTCAAATTTGACCACCACAGCTGCTGGACTTCAAATTCAATTTAAAAAAAATTCGAGAATTGAGAAGTCATCTGAGTAATAGTGACCATGAAGCTAGCATCAAATGTTGTAAAAAAGCCCATCTTATTCAGTAACATCCTTTAGGAAAGGAAATCTGCCATATTTTGTTGGTCTGGTTGCATGGACTCACAGTAATGGTTAACTGTCATCGAACATAGAACATTAGCTGGAGGTCGGTCACTAGTGGTGTGCCGCAGGGCTCGGTACTGGGACTTTTTCTATTTGTAGTATATATAAATGTCTTGGAAGAGGGAGTAAGTGGAGTGATCAGCAAGTTTGCAGACGATACAAAGATGTCTGGACTTGCGGATAGTGAGGAGCATTGTCAGGCGATACAGCAGGACATAGATAGGCTGGTAGCTTAGGCAGATAGATGGCAGATGGAATTCAATCCTGATAAATGTGAGGTGATGCATTTTGGAGAAAGAATGTAGGGGGGAGGTATATGATAAAGAGTAGACCTATTAAGAGTATAGAAACGCAGAGGGACCTGGGGATGCAGGTGAACAAGTCTCTGAAGGTGGCAGAGCAAGTGGAGAAGGTTGTGAAGAAGGCATATAGTATGCTAGCCTTTATAGGAAGGGGTATAGAGTACAAGAGCTGGCTTTTAATGTTGCAGTTGTATAAAACGTTGGTTAGACCTCATTTGGAATACTGCATCCAGTTCTGGTTGCCTTACTACCAGAAGGATGTGGAGACTCTGGAGAGAGTGCAGAGGAGGTTTACCAGGATGCGGCCTGGTATGGAAGGTCTGAGTTACGAGGAGAGGTTAGGCAAATTGGTACTGTTTTCCTTAGAAAGACGTAGACTTAGAGGAGATCTGATAGAGGTGTACAAGATTTTGAAGGGGATAGATAGAGTAAACAGGGTTAAGCTTTTTCCTAGGATGGACTCAACTAGCACGAGGGGTCACGGGCTTAGGGTGAGGGGGGTAAGGTATAATTTGGATGCTAGAGGGAGTTTTTTCACACAGAGGGTGGTGGGGGTATGGAATGTCCTGCCAAGTAAAGTGGTGGAGGCAGGTACTCTGGATTATTTAAGAAATACTTAGATGGGCACATGAACAGAATGGGAATGGAGGGGTATAGAAAACTGATTTAAAATAGGGATCATGAGCCTTGGGAGTCCCTGTGAAGTGTGTAAATAGATGATGATATTGATGTACTTGTTTTTATCCTACAGGTGCTTTGGTCCACCTTGTTGTCTAACAAGGGGCATACACGCGATGGGTCGTGAGAGGGCTGCTCTTGGATCTTTTTTTCGAGAGTATCCTAGTGCTTCACGTCGTTAGTGTACGCTTGACCTGGACCATTTGCTGGGCAACACGACAGCTCAGTGACTATCGCTGTGCTGTGCAGATACATGGATTTGGGCCTGTGTCTGTGGGAGTTTGCGTATTCTCCCCGTGCTTGCGTGGGTTTTCTCTGGGTGCTCCGGTTTCCTCCCACATCCCAAATATGTGCTCTTAGGCTAATTGGCAAAACAAATTCTCCCTAAATTGTCTCAAATTTGGTTTTTAATCCATAGATCTATAAACATGGACAGGGATCGCAGGTAGAGGTGGGAACGTCGGAGTGATGGTGCGGGCTCGTTGGGCCGAAGGGCCTGTTTCCCATGAAGTTTTGTTCTTTGTTCTTTGTTATTACAGCACAGTACAGGCCCTTTGGCCCTCGAAGTTACACCGACCAATAGGACTAATCTAATGACCCTCTAACCTAAACTATTCCAATATTATCCACATGCCTATCCAACGAACATCTGAATGCCCTTAAAGTTGGCGAGTCTACTACTGCTGTAATCAGGGCATTCCACGCCCTTACTACCCTAAGTCAAGGAAATGATCAAGCAAATCATTCACTTCAAGGACAATTCGGAATTTTTAAAAAAATCGTTCATGTGATGTGTGCATAACTGGCTCAACCTGCATTTGTTTTGGCCATCCCTAATTGTCATTGCAAAAGTGGTGGTGTGCCGTCTTCATGAATTGTTGCAGTTCATGATGTGTAGCTCATGCTGTTAGGGAAGGAGTTCCAGGACTTTAACACTGCAACAGTGAAAAGAACAGTGCTATATTTCCAAGTCAGCGTGGTGAGTGACTTGGAGGGGAACATCCAGATGATGGTGCTCCTATGTTTCTGCTGCTCTTGTCATTCTGGGTGGTACTAGTTGTGGTTTGGAAAGTGCTGTCCAAAGAGTTCTTGCAGTGCATCTTGTACACACTGCTGCTACTGTGTGTCAAAAGTCGAGCTAGTAAATTGATCTAAACAGGCTCCGGAGCCTGGCAACTAGGGGAGTTACACAGTAACTTCATTGTGGATGGGATGCCAATCAGTGCGCTGCTTTGTCTTGGATGGCATTAACTTTCTTGAGTGTTGCTGGAGCTGCACTCATCTAGGCAAGTGGAGAGCATTCCATCACATTCCCGGCTTGTACCTTGTAGATGATGGACAGGCTTTGGGGAGTCAGTGAGTTACTCACTGCAGGATTCCTTGCCTCTGGGCAGTTCTTGTAGCCACGCTATTTATATGGCCAGTCCAGTTCTGTTCAGTTTCTGGACAACCACAAATCATCCCCCCTCCCGGCCCCGCCAAAACTCCCCTCAAATAATCTTCAGCAAACATCCCCGCTTCTGACCTTAGAAAGGAAGGATGGTCATTGGGGAAGGCAGCTAAAGATGAGCGACAAATGTTGGTCTTATCAGCGATCCCCATGCCCCATGCAAGAATAAATATTTAAAATGTTCATTGTGTTTGGTATATCACTACTCAACATTTGATTTCATGTAAGGGGCTGGCATTATTGCCCTAATCCAGTGATGAATTTGACAAGCCAGCCTCTCACTGCCACTGACATAACTCCAGTGTCCCTGTGTCTTGTGCTATCATGCCAACAGTTGCCCGATTAGATGTGAGGTGGAGGTCATTAAATTAAGCATGTGTTTTGCACAATCTCACTTCTGTGCTGCAATGATAAATTAAATGAATTATTGAATCAGGCTGAAGTCATTGCCCGTAGCAAAAAAAATGGCTTTAAGTAGATTTCATTGAGATAGTTAATGGATACTTGGAAATGCAAGAGCACTCAGTGCATGAGTACAGATGGTTCCAATGAGATAAGTATCCTCTGTGAATGATAGAATTATGAAGGCCTTGGAAAATTTCTTAGAAAAGTACAGTTGTAGATTTTGTTCATTATTTTAGTTGAAGTGGCAAGCAGAGGAAAACATTACCAGGTTATTTACCACGTTGTTGCACATAGAAGAGGAATTCTTATTTAGCATTTGCAGAGGCAGCTTCCAATTAACCAGACAAAATATTGCAAATTTTTGCTGTGCTTTGATTTATTATTGTCGCATGTATTAGAAAAGTATTGTTTCTTGCGCGCTATACAGACAAAACATATCGTTCATAGAGAAGGAAAGAAGAGAGTGCAGAATGTAGTGTTACAGTCATAGCTAGGCTGTAGAGAAAGATCAACTTAATGCAAGGTAAGTCCATTTAAAAGCCTGACAGTAGTAGGAAAGAAACTGTTCTTGAGTCAGTTAGTGCGTGACCTCAGAGCTTTCGTACCTTTTTCCCAAAGGGAGAAAATGAAAGAGAGAATGTCTAGGGTGCATAGGGTTATAATTATGCTGACTGCTTTGCCGAGGCAGTGGGAAGTGTAGACATAGTCAGTGGATGGGAGACTGGTTTGCATAATGGATTGGGCTACGTTCACTACCTGTTGTAGTTGTTTGCAGTTTTAGACAGATCAGGAGCCATACCAAGCTGTGATGCAATCAGAAATAATGCTTCCTATGGTACATCTATAAAATATACTGAAAACTTGATATAAAAACAGAAAACAGTGGATATACTCAGTAGAGCAGGCATCATCCATGGAGAGAGATAAACGTGAGGGTGAAATTTTATGTGGGAACAGGGATGCCCTTTTAAATGCCAGGGAGGCCTGTTGGGATGGCCACCCCCTGTGCAATCGTGTTCCCAGGAGGAGCAGCGGAGTATAACAACTGCCCACAGATTGAAGGCAGCCACCTAATTTAAATTATCAGCAATCCCGTAAAGGCCATTTTGAAGAGTTGTCAACTTTTGACTAGCTGCAGAGCATCTTCCAACCAGCTGAGGGCACCATCCAGAGGAGATTCACAAGAACTACCTCAGCAACGAAGGATCTGTCAGATGAGGAGCAGTTGAGGACTCTGGGTCTGTACTAGATGGAGTTTAGAAGGATGAGGTGGGATCTAATTGAAACTTACAGAATACTGAGAGGCCTACACAGAATGGATGTGAAGAGGATGTTTCCATTCATTGGAGAGACTAGAACTCGAGGGCACAACCTCAGACTGAAGGATCACTTCTTTAAAACTGAGATGTGGAAGAATTTCTTCAGTCAGAGGGTGGTGTTAATCTGTGGAACTCTTTGCCACAGAGAACTGTGGAGGTCAGATCATTGTGTCTTTAAGACAGAGATAGATAATGGTACAATATAAATCCCAGTTGCTGTTCTTGGGACTTGTGTATTGAGGGGCATAAGAGTAATCTGAATGTTTTGGCCTGAATTTCAAGGGCGTTGGAGACACTCTGAGGGAGTGGAAGCTAATGTGAAACCCATTTCCACCCAACATTCTCAAAAAAAACACAACCTCATGCTGGAGGACCAGCTAAGGGCCATGTAGCATAGAGCGTTGGTTGGCTCAGCTCTGCAGGGGAGTTTGTTAGTCATCAAATCTGACTGTATCCCCTCAGGACTTTGGTAACATCAGTCAAATTTCCAATGGAAAAACAAATAGGTCCCACAACGCAGAAACAAAACAATACCGTGGCCTTTCAGTTATGGACTGATCCTGAGTAAAACCTTCACTGATCCAATGGCTGGAATTCTCTGGCTGTTCACAGTGAGGATGAAGAATCTCCGTTCACCGCAGCGGAACTGGTGAGTCACAGCTGCGAGTGAGGTCAGAGAGTCCACCCCAACATATTTATATCTAGTAGCTCTGAAATATGTCTTGAAAACCTACAAGCACTGCCCGGCATCCATTGATACAAATACATTTTGTAGCTGCAGTGAGGAAGCTATGAGTGGGGGCAGGGGGGTTTCCTTTATCTATTTATATCTGTGAAAAAAGAAAGACTGGTCAATAAGCATTTTTCCCACAGCTTTCAGGATTTCAGGATGTCGCAGCATGCCTGGCTGTGTGGCCACCGCTATAATGTGGAAGAAATGCTGGTTAGCCAATTGGCACACAGCAAGTTCCTTTGGACTGCAATGTTAGACCTTTTGCATTCACCTGAGGGGGAAGGTGTGGTCTCAGATTAACATCCCACTGAACACTGGCATCACAGGCAATGCAGCACTCTCTCAGGAGTGCACTGTGACTATAAACCCACATGTTCAACTCTCTGGGGTGGGATTTGAATCTGTGATCTTAACTGAACTCCAGAGAGTAGAATGTTCCATTGGTAGGCACCAGTGCCATTATTGGTGAAGGGGTGACATGGGTGGCACAGTAATTAGCACTGCTGCCTCACAGCACCAGTGACCATGATTCAATTCCCAATTTAGGGGTCACTGTTTGTGAGGAGTTTGCATGTTCTCCCCATGTCTGCATGGTTTTTCTGCAGCCACTCTCCCACAGTCCAAAGATATGCAGGTTAGGTGCATTGGCCATGCTAAATTACTCCTTGGTATCAGCGGACTAGCTAGGTTGAATACATGAGGTTATGGAAATTGGGCCTGGATGGGATTGTGATCAGTGCAGACTCGAAGGGCTAAATGGCCTCCTTCTGCATCATACAATTCTAGAACGTATCTGGTCTATGTACTATTACAGCAGGTCTGGACTCACTGCCTGAGGTGGTGCAGCTCGGGTTCATGGTTGTTGTGGGGACAAAATGAGTGAGAGGTTGCTACGGTCTATGAACAAAGTATGGCTTTGCAGGGGAGTTGCCTTTTATAGGGGAATCATTTAAAAAGAAAACTTCTTCGAATGATGCTGGAATCTGGTCTTACTCCTTATGTTCCAGAGTGGGACACTCTGATGACAAACCTGCAGGGTGGGATGTTTCAGCTGTGCACACTCCAAGATCAGAAATTCCACCTGAGGTTAAATAAATCGTTCGCTGAAGTTTCTATCCTGCCTACTCGATTCCCATAGTGGGTACTGCAGGAAAATTCCACCCACAATAATTGTGTCCTGGATACTGACAAAGGCTTGGATGACAGGGAGTATGATCTTCAGAAAGCCCCTTCCTCAGCTCAAAACAACCCCCCCCCCCCCCCCCCCCCCACCAATCCATCCCCTCTCCCACCCGCACCCCCACCTCCCCACATAGAGACCATGGCAAAATGGCCATGGATTTTCAAGGGCATTTTATAAACACCAACCTTCTCCATGGTTTGTACAGACAAATCTATTTTGTTCAAACTCGGGCTCAGATCTGTAGGTGATGCAGCAGCCTTAGAAAGCCAGCACAATGAAAAGGAAATGCGGCAAAACTCAGAAATAAGGCACCAGCAAAATCATAAACAAAAAGGAACATGTTTGCGCTCCCTTGGGTGACAAATCGGTAAAAATGAAACGGCTGCCTGCCCTTTTCTTTTCCACGTGACAGTCGCAAAATTGTATGGATGGTATAAAATCTCAGTCAACGGACTTTTTAATGGCCTTTAATTGGCCCTTTAATTGTCGACAGGTGAGATTCTGACTCCCTCACCCTCTGCCCTCAGTATTGCATGCATAGACTTTGCAATTGGGCACAAGCCCGATTTCATCTCACTCAATTTAATGTGTGTTCGGGTCAGACATGTGCCTGGCAGAATGTCGTAAAATTCTAGCCCTTTTGTCTCAACTAATGAACCATTCAGTCAGAAATATGAACACTAAGCAATACTGCTTTCATTTAGTAGGTGCAGAATTAGTATTTATTCAGCAATGAAAGTTTTAATGGAACACCCACCTGCTTGCACTCTCCCCTTCACCCCCGCTCACCTCTATTATTCAGTAACAGAACAGAAACAGGCGGACTATACTTCAAATCATAAGGTGCAAAGATTTCCTCAAAGCTTCACTCGGTCCTCTTTAACCTTCATCAGAATTTATCAAAACTCAAGCAAAATTACAATGAGATCTATCACATCATGTATTTTTCACACAGACTGATAGTCATCCATAAGGATTTAGAAACTAACCGGTGTTTTATTCTGGGCAAAATTAGAAGGCAAGAGGTCATCTTTGTTGGTTAGTTTCTGAATATATTCTCACGCTAGATTGTGTATCAGGTCTAATCATTGTTTACCTAGTTCCATTTCATAGTGCAATCTAGTTCAGCAAGAAATACGGAACAAAACATCACCTTATTAGGGGTATTCCCAGAATTCTTCCTTGTTTGAGGATGAGTCCAATGGGAAACAGGGAGTGTGGTGTCATTTTTTGGATGAGATTTTACGGCCTTGCTTGTCCCAAAACCATAAAATTCCACCAGCGATCAATAGACCTTTCCACGTTCCTCCTCTCACCCGCTCCGATTCTCGTGACAGGCGGGGCAGTAAAATTTCAGTCTACGATTCTACACATACAAAGGTACTAATTGGGAGAATAGATCACTTGGCCCCATACGCCTGCACTGCCATGTAGTAAGATTTTAGCTAATTTGATTGTAACTTCAACCCAACATTCCCACCTACCCCCAATCACCTTTCAATCCCTTGCTTATCAAGAATTTATCCTTAAAAATATTCAAAGACTGGAAAATCCCGCCCGAGGTCAATGGGTTTTTGCATGGTCCGCCCTTGCCTGGATTCCCATGGAGGGCGGGATGGGAAAATTCACCCTTCTGTTTCCATTGTCTTTTAGGGAAAAATTACAACCCTTTGAGAAAAATAAATTGCCTCATTTCCATCTGAAATGAGCAATGTGTTATTAATAAGCAATAACCCCCCTCAACCCGTTACGAATTATCCCATAAGAGGAAATATCCTCTCCACACAGACTCAGTTAGAACCCTCAGGATCTTTTGTTTCAGCCAAGTCGCCTCTTGATCTTGTAAATTCCAATAAGTCTGGTTTGTCCATCCTTTCCTCAAAGGGCAACCTGGCCTTTCCAGGTATAAATCCGTAAACCTTCACTGAATCGCTTCCAACACATTTACATCTTTCCTTACATAAGTTAAAGTTTTGAAGTGGCACAGTTGTCTTCACTGTTACCTTATCGTGCCAGAGACCCAGGTTCACTTCCTGGCTTTGGTCCCAGTATGGAGCCTGCATGTTCTCCCTATGTCTGCATGGGTTTCTTCTGATTTCTTCTCACAGCCCTATAGATGTGCTGGTTCAGTGCATTGGCTGTGCTAAATTCTATCTCAATATACACAAACAGATGCCGGAGTTTGGCAACTAGGGGATTTTCACAATAACTTCATTGCAGTGTTAATATAAATCTACTTGTGACACTAGGAAACAAATTTTAAAACTTTAAATAAGGAGCCCAACTCTAGATGAGATCTTTCCAATACCTGACACAACTGAAGCATAACCTCCCCTCTTTTGTATTCAATTCCATTCACAATAAATGATAACATTCAATTAGATTTCCTAATTGCCTGCCTTACTTGCGTACTAACCCTTTGCGATTTATGCATTAGGATACTTATAATCTTCTGTATTTCAGAACTGCACAATTTTTTACATTTAAGTAATATGTTATTATTCCTGCCAAAATGGACAATTTCACACTTGCCCACATTATACATCACTTGCTAGATCATTGCCCACTCACTTAACCGAGCCATATACCCTTTTATCCTTTTTATGTGCTGTTCATGCCTTTACTTTCATACCTATCTTTGTGTCACCAACAAATTTAACCAACATATCTTTTCCAATTTAATTGAACCTTTCCCGAAGCAAGGGAATGTTGGAAAACTAAAACAAATGCATCAACTACCTCACGAGACACTTCTTTGAAAAAGTAGAGTGGAGTCCATCGGAACCCAAGGACATGTCAACTTCCAATTTTTGAAGCTGCACTTCTCCATTAATTTTCTTGAGTTCATCCCTTCTTTTCATTTCCCAATTTACAGAAATTCTTGGGATGTTATTTGTATTATCTATAATGAAGAGCCTGTTGAATTAATCAGTCATCTCCTTGTTTTCCATTACTAATTCCCTAGTCTCACTTTCTATTGGACCAACATTCGCTCATGAGTGGCACGGTGGCAGAGTGATTAACTTTGCTGCCTCCCAGTGCCAGGGACTCAGGTTTGATTCCTGGCTTGGAGTCATTGTCTGTATGGAGTCTGTACATTTTTTTCATGTCTGCGTGGGTTCCTCCAGGTGCTCCTGTTTCCTCCCACAGTCTGAAAGATATGCTGGTTAGGTGTATTGGCTGTGCTAAATTCGCCCTCTGCATACCCGAACAGATACCAGAGTGTGGCGACTGGAGGATTTTCACAGTGGTTTCATTGCAGTGTTAATGTAAGCCTACTTGTCACAGGAATAAATCAACTTAAACTTAAATACTTTGTTAACTTTTCCTTTTTAAATATCCAGACAAACTCTCACTATTTGTCATTATAGGGGTGTCATCTGTCATCAGATGAGTGATCTTGTAGAGATCTATAAAATAATGAGAGTCTCAGATCAGCGAGATAGTCAATATCTTTTCCCAAAAGTAGGGGAGTTTAAAACTATCATTTCAAATTAGTCCCTTCTCTCCACCTTTATAGAAAGTAAATCAGCCTGTTTCAGTCTAGTTTAAGATGAGAGGGTAGAGATACAAACGTTTCCAGATTGCCAGATTGTGGTGAGTGTCGAGAACAAGCTAACAGACGTAATAGCAGAGGCAAGTACAATGTTGTCTTTTAAAAAGCATTTAGACAGTTACATAGGTAGGATGGGTATAGAGGGATATGGGCCAAATGCAGGCAATTGGGATTAGCTTAGGGGTTTCAAACAAAAGCGTGGCATGGACAAGTTGGGCTGAAGGCCTATTTCCATGCTGTAAACCTCAATAATTCTGGCTAACACTCTCGTGTTCTATTTCTTCCTTCCTTATCAACCTTTTAGTCATTTTTTGTTGTGTTTTTTATATTCTAGCCAATCTTCTGACCTGCCATGCATCCATGCGCAATTATTTCCTTCTCCATCATCCAGCATGTTTATATTCTTTTTCAATATATCTCCCAATTCCCTTCCAAAAGTTAATATTGAATCTGCTTCCACCACCCTTTAAGGCAATGCATTCCAGATTGCTGTGTGAAAAACAATTCCTCTCAACTGCCCCCAGAACTTTTGCCAATTATCTTTAAAAAAAAGTGTGATCCCTCATTGCTGACTTGCAGTTTCCCCCTTTTTGCAGCCTGATCTGACGCAAGAATAATTTCATTGCCTTAGGCAGAAGACTGTCTCACCCCAAGATCTGAACCATGATGTAGTCGGAAACTCCAGGGTTGCATAGTTCTCTTGATGAGTGAGGCATTAGCCCAAGTTCCCAGCTGCCTGTTCCAATGCTGCAGAATAAGTGTAAAATTGCCTTGTACTTCTGCTGAGAACAGTAATTTCACTCGTAAGCAACCGAGATCGATCCATTGAACAACATCTTCCAAAATGATTGACTGGCTGTCCATCTCAACACTGTTCTTGCAGCTTCTGCTCAAAAATGGCTGCAAATGAATCAATTCCTTTATAAATGGTATATTATGTATGGTATGTATGAATATATTCAAAAGTCTGATGGCAGCAGGGAGGAAGCTGTAACTGAGTCAGTTGGTATCTTCCCACCATCTCTTTTTTCATTCATTTATTTGCCAGCATTTATTGCCCATCCCTAGTTGTCCTTGTTTCAGGAGCAGTTGAGAGTCAACCACATTGCTGTGGCTCTGGAGTTGTATGTAGGCCAGACCAGGTAAGGACGGGAGATTTCCTTCCCTCAAAGACATTTGTGAACGAAATGTTTTCTCTCCAACAATTAACCATGGCTTCATGGTCATCAGTAGATTGTTAATTCCACGTTTTCTCTGCCGTGAAGGGATTCGAGCCGAGATCCCCAGAACATCAGCTACATTTCTGGAGTAATAGTCAGGTGATTGTACCACTCGGCCATCGCCTCCCAACCACTTCCTGACCATGTCCAATTTAACTCTCATATTTTGGCAGGTGGGGAAGGCAGCAGGCAGTTGTCCACCCTTGATCCTATTGAAGCCCGTCAGTGGTCAATTCGTGGCTGAGATCAGACAGCTTGATCAACAGCCTTCACTTCACAGGCTACTTTCAAGCAAGAAGGAAATGCACCATCTTTTGTATAACTATTGTTATATGAGAACAAAATGGTATCAGAAGTAGAAGTAGGAGTTGTCCATATAAGCTCTCAAACCCACTCCGCCTTTCAGTTAGATCACAGCCAATCTTTGGCCTCAACACTTTCCAGCCTGATATATGTCTCTTGATTCCCTTCGAATAAAGAACATCTACGGTATTGGATCCATTCATTCCCTAGAATAGGTGCAAGCAGCACTTGCTACGATTTCTTTTAAAAAAATATTTTTTTCATTGAATGAAACTGAAAATTAATATTACAAAAACAAAAAGAAAGAGAAAAATTAACTTGGAGAATCTGGCTTTTTCACTACCAGCCCCCGTGCTAATCTTGAATACTCAATGAAGTCAAAAACAAGACTGAACACTGAAAACATGCACTGAAATGCACAATATATGTTAATTGTAATCTGTGTCATTGAAATTGCTGGTACAAAGTTTGTCCCTAACAAGAATTGGCAGCAGTGTGGCTGTGAAAGCTTCTGTTTTGGCTGATGAGGAAACCTGTTTACCTTGCATTGTACTTTCAAAGAATGCTGTCAATTTCTAAACTAATGCCAGAATGTCTGATGAGTTTAAAATGCCGCCGAATTAGCTTTGAAGCTTAGCATAGTTTGTTATATAGGCAGAAATATTTTTAAAGTAAGTCTTTTAACTTAAGCAAACCAGACAAAGAATCCTAGATATGGATTTGAGCCTTGAGTCTCTTTTTGAGCTAGAATTTTACAGTTACTCGCTGGTGGGTTCAAAAGTGCAATGGGATCCCACTTGCCCTGACCGAGTGACAATTTTGGCCTCCCCATTATAAAGAACAAAGAACAAAACAGCACAGGAAACAAGCCCTTCAGCCCAACGAGCCCGTGCCGCCACCACAATGTTCCCATCTCTACCCGTGATCCCTGTCTATGTTTATAAATCTATGGATTAAAAACCAAATTTGAGACAATTTAGGGAGAATTTTTTTTGCCAATAAGAGCACATCTTTGGATGTGGGAGGAAACCCATGCAAGCACGGGGAGAATGCGCAAACTCCCACAGACACAGGCCCAAATCCATGTATCTGCACAGCACAGCGATAGTCACTGAGCTGTCGTGTTGCCCATCAAATGTCTAGGTCAAGAGTACACTAACGATGTGAAACACTAGGACACTGTCGAAAAAAAATCCAAGAGTAGCCCTCACACGATCCATCGCGTGTATGCCCCTCGTTAGACAACAAGGTGGACCAAAGCATCTGTAGGATAAAAACAAATACATCAATATCATCGTCTATTTACACACTTCCCAGGAACTCCCAAGGCTCATGATTCCTATTTTAAATCAGTTTTCAATACCCCTCCATTCCCATTCTGTTCATGTGCCCATCTAAGTATGGGGAGGCTATGGCTTAGTGGTATTATCACTAAATTATTAATCCAAAAGCTCATTAATTTTGTAGGGACCTGAGTTCGAATCCAATCACGGCAGACGGTGGAATTTGAGTTCAATAAAAAAATCTAGAATTGAGAATCTACTGATGACTATGAAACCATTGTTGATTGTCAAAAAAAAACATCTGGTTCACGAGTGTCCTTTCGGGATAGAAATCTGTTGTCTTTACCTGGTCTGACCTGCATGTGACATCACATCCACAGCAATTTGGTTGACTCTCAACCGCCGTCTGAACAAGGACAACTAGTTCTTGCCACTGTTTTTGTCTTTAGCTGCCTAGGTTGTATGTTCTAGAACTCCTTTCAATTTCAATACCTCTCTACATCTTTGGTTTCCTTCATGGCACTCCTTAAACACACTAGAATTGACCAAGCTTTTAGTTACAAAATAATGCATCTTTTCTTTGGTTCAATGTCAACTTGCTTCAATAATATGTTTCAGAACAAAATTAGATGTGTCAACTTCTTTCAATAAATTGTGGGCTTTCTGCATCGGGGGTAGCTGAAATGAATGAGTGTGATATTGAGTCATACAGATCAGAAACAGTCCCAGGTTTCTATTGACTTAACAATGTCTTTCAGATTCCATGTAGAAATTAGCCACAATTGATGAACTTGGGAGTGGCAAATACTCATCTAGTTTCCCTGCTTCTGACTATCAGCTGGCGATTCTCCAAAATAATATCCTGTGTGAAATATCAGAAAAGGAGACAGACTGTTAAATAAATGATGGCCAGCCAGTGATGCACATGTCCCACAACTGAATAAGACAAATGTTAAGGCCCTTAAATGGCTTTTCTCCCCATCCTCAATTTCTAGGCCGGTGGGCAGTTGATCGATCAAGGCTGGAAAGCTGAAATTGAACGAAGAATAAATAAACTTTAAACTTGAAACTTTAAATATTTTGAACAATCCATCCTCTACTTTCCTTTGGGGCAGAGAATTCCACAGATTCTCCACCCTCTGCGAGAACAAATTTCTACCTCAGTTTTAAATGACCGGCCATTTATCTTGTAACCTTGTTTGAGACTTGTGAAAATGTCTCACCATTGGCTCTCTCAATCCCCCTCAGGATATAGAAATTGCAGAACCAGCTCAAGAGACAGTGAAATTTCCAAATGCCAGTGAGTTACAACCAAAACTGTATAAATCGATGTTTCTTGTGATCTTGGGTGCTGGTTCAAGACTCAGCTAAGCCACCTCAGGTCAGAATCCCAGTTGGAAACTGTGAGAGATCCTGCCAACGTGGGGAAAGTCTTCAACTTGTGGCTGTTTTTCTAAATGCATAGGGAATAGTCAACACAATTTAAATGCTTTTCATATTAAAACATGATTCAACTTATTAAGAAAGTGATTCGTGCGCACTCATGAAACTATTAAATTGTTCGTATGGTTTCTTTGAATAATTTTCCATGATTTCACTTCAGCTTGCTCATGGATGGAGAAGTCAAATACTGTTACTAAAAATGCTTATGTCTGGTGGTAAACCATTTTTATCTTCCATAATGAAGCTGCATCTGGTTCCTTTTCCTAAATACATCAAGGAATACTTTTTAATAAGAAAAATGGACATTATTACCTCTCATTACGTGACCTGAATCTATTGGTTCACAGAAGACTTTCCGTTTACATCATGCAAATAGTTTTTAAAGTTTAAATTTATTTATTTATTAGTCACAAGTAGATTTACATTCACACTGTCATGAAGTTACTGTGAAAATCAGTAGTGAAAATCATTACTGGGAAAATCCCCAGTCGCCACATTCTGGTGCTTGTTTGGGTGCACTGAGGGAGAATTTAGCATGGCCACTGCACCTAACCTGCATGTCTTTGGTCTGTGGGAACAAACCGGAGTATCCGGAGGAAACCCATGCAGACACAGGGAGAACTTTCAAGTTCCACACAGACAGTGACCCAAGCCAGGATTCAAATCCAGGTCCCTGGTGTTTTGTGGGAGCAGTTCTGATACCTGACAAAATCTGCACAGTCTCTGACAGAAATTCTATTCCGTTATCTTTCTGGGAGTCCTTCAGGTCTTGCATCTTGATGAAACAAAACTCCTGATATGCCCGGGAAATATTAATGCACAGGTAATTCTACACAGAGATTTTCAAATAAATCTTTCAGGTCTTAGAGCTGGAGAGTAGATTTCAAAATCAATGCTACTGTCTTGGAAAAAGATGAAATATTTAACCTGAAGTGTTGTTTCGGGGAGGGGTGGAGTGTGGGGGTGGTATCTAGAATCTATACTTAAATTGATTGCCTATACACTTGGAATGAAGAAAGATTTTTTTTAATCCTTTTAATGAAAGCATACAATTAATCACTTTATGTGCGAGGAGTTGTTGCAGAAATCTTGTTTTTATGGAATGGGTACAATAGCAGACCGTATAGCACCCTTACAATCATTGAATCATTGACATCCGACAGTACAGAGGAGGCCATTCGGCCCATCAAGCCTGCACCGACAACAATCCGTTTCTCCAACACTAACCCTTCCTATTTACCCTCCTAATACCTTTGACATTAAGGGGCAACTTATCATGGTCAATTAACATTACACACGCATCTTTGGACTATGGGAAGGGGAGAATGTGCAAACTCTGCACAGACAGCGACCTAAGGTGAGGATTGAGTTCAGTTCCCTGGAGCTGTGAGGCAGCAGCGCTAATCACTGTGCCACTGTGTCACCCCATCATTTAACAATAGTCTTCAGGAGCATTAATGGTTTAGAGTCTAGCAACATTTTGATAGCTCAAATTCCCATCCCCCCCATAACATGACATGTTATCTCTGTAACCTCCTCCAGTTCGACAACCTACCAATACATCTACACTCCTCCAATTCTGGATTTTTGCAAAATCCAATTTTACACATTCCCAATTTCTATCGCTCCACCACTGTTTTTGTCTTTAGCTGCCTAGGTCGTATGTTCTAGAACTCCTTTCAATTTCAATACCTCTCTACATCTTTGGTTTCCTTCATGGCACTCCTTAAACACACTAGTATTGACCAAACTTTTAGTTACAAAATAATGCATCTTTTCTTTGGTTCAATGTCAACTTGCTTCAATAATGTGTTTCAGAACCAAATTAGATGCGTCGGCTTCTTTCAATAAATTGTGGGCTTCCTGTCGCAGTGGGTAGTTGGATGAATGAGTGTGATATTGAGTCATACAGACTAGAAACAGTCCCAGGTTTCTATTGACTTAACAATGTCTTTCAGATTCCATGTAGAAATTAGCCACAATTGATGAACTTGGGAGTGGCAAATACTCATCTAGTTTCCCTCCTTCTGACTATCAGCTAGCGATTCTCCAAAATGATATCCTGTGTGAAATATCAGAAGACAGATTGTTAAAGTTAAAAGTTTATTTATTAGTCGCAAGTAAGGCTTAACACTGCAATTAAGCTGCTGTAAAATTCCCACAGTTGCCAAACGCCAGCGCCTGCTCGGGTCAATGCACCTGACCAGCACACTTTTCAGACTGTGGGAGGAAACCGGAACACCCAGAGAAAACCCACGCAGACATGGGGAGAGCGTGTAAACTCAGACAGTGACCCAAAATGAGAATTGAACCAGGGACCCTGGTAGCAGTGCCTGCCAACCACTATGCTACTGCGCCACCCACCAGATTGGGTATAGGAATGATGAAATTGATTATATTGCTAGGACAATGATTTGGGAAAACACGTTCAAATCCCAACATGGCAACTGGGGAATTTAATAACAATTAAATAAATCTGGATTTAAAAAAATGCTAGTATCAGTCATGGCCATCATATAGATGCTGGCATTGGACTGGGGTAAGCACAGTAAGAAGTCTCACAACCTGGTATTGTGAGATTTCTCACATCACATAAATAGCAGATTGTTGTAAAAAATCTATCTGGCTCATTAATGTCCCTTTGGAAAGGAGATCTGTCTGTATCTGTGAGTATGGACCCACATCACTATGGTGAATTCTGACTGGAAAGGAGATAGACTACTGAATATTCCATGTATCCCACAAAATCCAGGCATAACTAGGGCCCATGCAGGTACCCACAGCAACACCTTTTCCTTCCTCCAAATAAAATGGATTTCTACAAGAGCCTAAGGCATTTTTTGGGGAATATGTAGACTATTCATTATTCCAGTCCTACTAAGACTCCCTCCCTCATCTCTTTTTCCAGTACCTTTTCTCTGCTAATGATATCTACCTTGAAGAAGTGCTGGTGAATTTGAAACAGACAAGCTGTAGCCAACCACCATGACAAAGTAACCTTCACAACACAGACTGCAGTAATCAATGAAAGTGGCTCCAACCAACTTCTGAAAGGTAATTACATAGGAACATACAATTTCAGAGCAGAAGTAGCCCACTCAGCTCCTTGAGCCTGCTCCTCCATTCAATAAGATCATGGCTGATCTGATTGTAACCTCAACCCCACATTCCTGCCCACGGCCGGTAATCTCTCACCCTCTTGTTAATCAAGAATCAATCCAACCCACCTTAAAATATTCAATGACTCTGTTCTACTGCCTTTTGAGACAAGTTCTAGAGACTCACTACATTCTGAGAGAAAAAATGCCTCTGCATCTCTGGGTTAAATGAGAGAGCCCTTATTTTTAAACACTGACTGCTCGTTCCAGATACCCCCAGAAAGGAAACAACCTGTTCATGTCCACCCTGTCAATACCTCTCAGGAACATAGAATCCGTACAGTGCAGAAGGAGGCCATTGTTCCATTGAGTCTGCACTGTTCACAATCCCACCCAGGCCCTATTACCGTAACCCCTCTAATCCCCCTGACACTCGGGTCAATTTTAGCATGGCCAATCAATCTAAATCACACATCTTTGGACTGTAGGAGGAAACTGGAATACCTGGAGGAAACCCACTCAGACACGGGGCGAATGTGCAAACACCACACAGTAAGAAGTCTGACAACACCAGGTTAAAGTCCGATGGGTTTATTTGGTAGCACAAGCTTTCAAAGCGCTGCTCCTTCATCAGGTGAGTGAAGGTGCAGCACTCCGAAAGCTTGTGCTACCAAATAAACCTGTTGGACTTTAACCTGGTGTGGTCAGACTTCTTACTGTACCTACCCCCATCCACCGCTGGCATTTCGACATCAAACTTCAGACAGATAATGACTTAAGGCTGGAAGTGAACCAGGTCGCTGGTACTGTGAGGCAGCAGTGATAATCATTGTGCCACTGTGCTGTCCCAAAGGATCATTTAAAGATGTTAATCAAGTTCGCTTCTTACTCTTCTAAATCTGGTGGATTCAAACCTAAATGCTCCAACCTCTCCTTATAGGACAGCCTTCCTATTCTTGATGTTCCTCTGGTAAACCTCCTCTGAACTGCTTGCAAAATATTTACATTATTCCTCAAATAAGGAGACCAATGTTGTACACGATATTGCAGGATTGATAATAATTGCTGGTGTTGCCAGTGACACCCACATCCTAGGAATTTTAAAAAAATTGTGAAATGTTTTGTTCTAATGATCCCCATGGGAATATAGCTGCCACTACTTACTGTCTTTTTCACATCATAAAATCTGACCACATGGACAGGGTATTGTGGATTGTGGAACCATGGCTCAGTACGGATATGAATGAGATTAGTTAAAATGCTGTCTTCCTAAGACAGTTATTTGGTTAGGCGTTATATTGCATAGAATTTACAACACTGCATCAGGTCGCTCGACCCATCTAGATGATCACTGACAAATAATTGCCTTCCAATCCATTCCAGATTACTTACATTGGTATATGTTTATAAACGTGGAAAAAAGTAGATTTTTGAATCACCTTTTTTGCTTGCAGGAAGTTGTTTTTGAAATAGAAGGTGCTGCATGAAAAGCAGATTCAACTTTTGGAAGGGGATGGGATAATACTTGAAAATGGAATAAAAATTGCAGGGTCCGCGGAAAGAACAGCGGGTGTGCGTTTAATTGGAAAGCTCTTTCAAAGAGTCGGCACAGACATGATAGACCGAGTAGCCTCCTTCTATAATCAGAGTGATTCTTAAAGATGTGAAACGGTAAAGGTTATGTTACAGTGACTGGGAAGAACACTAATGACTTTCTTTTGTGTTTCCAGACCATTCTCATGAAGAGAACAAGCCATGAACTCCACTGATAGATTAAAGGCATTTCTATCCTTTACACTCAGTGTCCTATAAAGGCAGAAAGGAACTGTGCAACAAGGCTGACTTATCACGTGGCAAACTTTCAACCACCAGAGGACCACAGTAATAAGGAAACATTTTCTGAGGAGGGTTTCAGTTTCTTTTTTGTCATACGACGTCCCCGCCTGCCCTCGCGTACCCCCCCAACTCCTCAAAAAACCTCTGTGGAAAGTGACGGGATAGTGGCCGAGAGACCGGGAATGATGCTGCCGGACATCTGGATGCGGTCGATACTGGCATGGATTAGTGTGCTTCCCTTCGTGTTCTCCATCACGTTGGATCCTCCACAGAACTCACAGGATGGAACTGTCTTAACACTCAATGGGCTAAATGGCGATCCGGAGGCTCTCAGTCGCGCCAAGCGAGGCTGGGTCTGGAATCAAATGTTTGTGCTGGAAGAATTCTCGGGCCCTGAACCCATCCTCGTTGGCCGGGTATGTTACAATTTTTATTTCAATTAATCTCTAAACTCAGGAAATCACAGGGAAATATAATCCTTTGGTGGAGGAGGCCATCTTGTGATATTTCTTATTTTTTAACTCATCCTTTCACTTCAGAAAATTTTTGGCTTGTATGTTGCTGGAGATGTAGGCTAATGACAGGGTAGACAGGAACCTTAGTGAATGATGAGACTTCAAGCAGGATTGTCCAGGTTCATTGAAAGACTTCTGTCTGGCCCACTGCACTCCCTGGATCGCCCCCCCACAGACAGGGAAAGATGAAGAACAAGAGAGAAAAGGAGAAAGAAAAGCAAAAATAAATTATATCTTCCTATCTCTAAGAAGTCTTCTTGAGATGACAAAGGGTCAGCTAGACTCGAAACGTTGGCTCTATTCTCTTCCCACAGATGCTGTCCGATCTGTTGAGAATTTCAAGCATTTTCTGTTTTTGTTTCAGATTTCAGAAGATTTTAGAATCTGAAACAAAAACTGAAAATGTTTGAAGGTCTCAGCAGTGTTTTGCTTTTATTTTTGCTTTCATCTCTCGGAAGAATTTACAGCTAACAGAAGTAAGATTCAACAGTTTTTATTGCTTCCCTTCTGGATCTAAGAGGCTGATCGACCTAACATTCATCATAAAATCATAGAAAACCTTCAATGTAAGCGGCCCATTGACTCTGTACCTACAACAATCTACCCAGATCCTATCCCTGTAATTACCCTACTAATTTACCCTGACACTAAAGGCAATTTAACATGGCCAACCCACCTAACCCGCACATCTTTGCACTGTGGGAGGAAACCGGTGCACCCGGAGGAAACCCAAACAGACATAGAGAAAATGTGCAAACTCCACACAGATAATGACCCGGGTCAGAATTGAAACTGGGTCCCTGGCGCTGTTAAGTAGCAGTATTAACTACTGTGCCACTGTTTGTAATAATGATTACATCCTTTAAAGGGGCGATTATGTTGTTAAGCACCTGTTCAAATTTCTGCCGGAAATTGAATAAGTCAAACCAGCAAGTTTCTAATAATAACTGGGGATTAAGGGTAAAATGCCATTCGGGTAGAAGGTTTAATGAATGGATAGCAAGCACTGGTAATTCGGTAGATGGATAGTCAGATTCTCTGTCCTAAGGTAGAAAAGTCAGGTACGAGGGGACATAGGTTTAAGGTGTGTGGAAAAAGTTTAGAGGAGATGTGCAAGGCATGTTTTTTGCACCAATAGGTGTAGACAAAGGTCATAGGTAGAGGAGGGCACTCATAATGTTCAAATGGTGGTGCAGGCTCATTGGGTCGAAGGGCCTGTTTCCTGTGCTATATTGTTCTTTGAACGTTGTAAATGTCTGGAATATGCTGCCTGTGGAGGTGGTGGGAGCAGGTACGATAGCAACATTTAATGGGCAACTAGACAAATACGTGAATAGGATGGAAATGGATAGATATGGATATCGTAAGAGCATATGGTTTTAGTTTAGATAGGCATCATGGTCGGCACAGGCTTGGAGGGCCGAAGGGCCTGTTCCTGAGCTGTACTTTTCTTTACTCTTTGTACTTACAATATATCTCTTTTTCTCCTGTGCATGCTGGATTACAGATTTGGAAAATCCAGAGAACGTTAATGAATTTGAATTTTATTTTTAGCTGTATTTTAAAGCTAGCCAGCAAAAATAAAAATTAATGCTCTTTGTCACATTGTGTGGACAATGAAATTGATGTAGCTGGCTGAGAGCTACAGCTTTCTCACAATAGTTGGAGAGGTCAGTTCTACTTATGGTGTTACCATATCACGCAATGGATGTAATTACATGAAATTAACAAAGAATGTTTTCACCCAATGGGCTGATAATAACAGTTCCTATATGTATCTTGTAGGTGAGAATGAATATTTTAATGAATATTTATCACCTCAAAGCTTATTCCCATACTTGTGATATAAATGATGTTTCTTTGCAGTTTCATTTTCCCTAAAGCAATAGACTTATCGCTTTGATATAAAGTGTTCAAGAGCCACCATTTTAGAACAATGCTCCAAACACTCAGTTGACAAGGTGCGATGCTCAATGTCAAACTGAGTTATATGGACCAGCTTGTTCTCCTCATTTAAGTATGGATTCATTAGTGAGGTAACAGACTGTTGAGTGATCTACCCCAATGGGGAATTGAGGAGAAACTCCTTTACCCACAGAGCTGTAAGAAATGTGCAACTCAGTACCACCAATTGAAGGAAATAATGGGTGGGATCCTCGTTCATCCCTGCCAGTTGCCAGCGAGAGCGAAGAATTTGGTGCTCAGCCAAAGCCCCATTCACTGCAGCGGCACCAGAGAATCCCAGCCTCGGCTGATGTTGGAGGTTCCTGGTGAATGCAAGTACAATTAAAGAGGAGTGAGATTGGCAAATAAAAAGGAATAGGAAAATATGTTTAGAGGTGAGATTAGGAGAAATGGGAACAGACTCATTGGACCATAAACACTACCAAGGACCTGCTGGGCTTTTTGTTTGCCGTGGCATGGTGGCACAGTGGCTAGCCACTGCTGCCTCACAGCACCAGGGACCCAGATTCGATTCCCAGCTTGGGTCACAGTCTGTGTGGAGATTGCATGTTCCTCCTGTGTCTGTGTGGGTTTCCTGCAAATACTCTGTGTGGGTTTCCTCCCAAAGTCAGAAAGACGTGCTAGTTAGGTGGATTGGCCATGCTAAATTCTCCCTCAGTGTACCTGAACAGGTGCTGGATTGTGGCGACTGGGGGATTTTCATCATAACTCCATTGCAGTGTTAATATAAGCCTATTTCTGACACTAATAGATACATTTTAAACAAACGCTTTAATTGGAAAAGAAACAGAAAATGCTGGAAAACCTCAGCCGGCCGATATAAAGCATCATCCAGACTTGAAACATTGGCTCTATTCTCTCCCAACAGATGCTGTCAGACCTGTTAAGATTTTCCAGCATTTTCTGTTTTTGTTTCAGGTTCCAGCATCTGTAAGGATTTTGCTTTTTACTTTAATTGTAAGGTTTTGTAATGCCAGGCTGAAATGACAGAGAGGGGAATGATAAAACAAAGAATTATACATAATACATAAACATAATCCGTTGTTTAAGGAAAGAAGGAAACTGTATTGAAGAGACAAAAGAGAAATGCTTCTCTGCTGTGTTACTACTGACTAAAATGATGGATGAAGGCAGAGTGATTTCCAAATGATGTTAAACACCAACTAATACTTGATTTTGCAAAGTTATTATGGCTCTGGTAACACATGTAATAGTGCAAAATGGTTATAAAAGTCATCCTGAATCATATTGATCAAGATATGTCCCCACAGCTGCCCAACTATATTGAGGAAGGTGATAGATATTCCGCCCAATTGCACTGGAGATCAGAAAGGGTCACTCTCCACTATAAACATCAGAAACAAAGAAAAAGGAACAACAGAACTATAAATAAGTAGGTTATTTGAGTCAAAAATGCAAAGATGATTTGCAGTTGAACTATTGATAGCAATGAGTGGGAAAAATAGCAACAACACTAGAAATTCCTCCTTCAGCGTGACATCTGTCAAACTTACACATTGGAGAAGTTTGATGCAGAATGATCATGTCCCTAGCACTACATCGAAGATACATCACAGAGTCAGACCATTCAGCCCTGCCAGGATGCTGGCATTTAGGCTCCACTCAACATGTTTCATGTCACCTCATTACATATTCTTTCATTTCTTTTTCCCTTACCTGTTTATCTAGCTGCTCTGTGAATTCATCTATGTTATTTATGTCAAATACTCCCTGAGGAAATAACTTCCATGTCCTCAACAATGTCCTGAGTAAAGATGTTTTTGTGAATTCTCGGTCTGATTTCTTGGTGATTATCTCATGTTGATGGTTTCAGGTTTTGCTTGTCTTATTATTATTCTGATTGCCTGCAAATTGTGAAAGGGAGAATTATTATCCCGTACTTCACAGAATAGAGACACGCGTGTGAGTCCGCACAGATGCAAATGCAAGTATTCCTTCTTCAGGAATCATAATATAGGAATGTCTCTTCAGAATAGGAGTGAGACTGATTAAACTCAGTGAGGCCTGGGGCCAGAGACAATTCTCCCAAAATAATTTTGTAGGTGGCACGGTGACACAGTGGTTAGCACTGCATTCTCACAGCACCCGGGCACCTGGGCTCGGTTCTCGCCTTGGGTCACCGTCTGTATGGAGTTTGCACATTCTTCCCATGTCTGCAAAGGTTTCCCCCGGGCGCGCTGATTTCCTCCTACAGTCCAAAGATCTGCGGGTTAAGTGGATTTGCCACGCCAAATTGCCACTTGTATTGGAGGAGAGGGGGGCACTAGCTGGAGTGTGGGGTTATGGGGATAGGGCCTAGGTGGGATTGTGGTTGGTGCAGACTCAACAGGCTGAATGGCCTCTTTCTGCACCTTAGGATTCTCAGAATCTATGAGTCTTAAGAAAGAAAAGGAAATAATTTTGTATGGATGAATTTCAAGCCTGTGCTCGCCATGCTTAATCTCATAACAGTAGCCATGATGTGGAGATGCTGTTGTTGGGGTAAACACAGGCTGGATGAACACCGCTTGACAATCACCAGACAAGAATGTTCTCTTTCTGTTGGGGAACACTTCAGCGGTCAAGGGTATTCGGCCTCTGATCTACAGGTAAGCATTCTCCCAGGCAGCCTTCACGACGCATGATAATGCAGAATTATTGAGCAGAGACTGATAGCCAAGTTCTGTACATGTGAGGATGGCCTCAACCAGGATCTTTGCTTCATGTCACACTATCCCATGTCTTGCCTGGGCTTGCGAAATCTCAATAAATATCTTGGCTGCAGACAATACACATCTCTTTAACCTGTGCTTAACCCTCTTTCCACTCACATTGTCTGTACCTTTAAGACTTGATTACCTATAAAGACTCACATTCCAACCATTATTTTGTAAATTGAGTTTGTGTCTTTATACGCCCTGCTTGTGAACTGAAATCCCACTCACCCGACAAAGAAGCAGTGCTCTAAAAGTTAGTGGCTTTTGCTACCAAATAGACCTGTTGGACTTTAATCTGCTGTTATGAGACTTCTTACTGTAATCTCACAAGTCCAGCCATTGTAGTTTGTCGTCTCTGATATTCTTGTGACACCACAGTCCGGTATCAAAAGCTGCCGTCTGCTTCTGAGTGAAGGATGCAAGACATTCTCAGGTCAGCCAAGGCATCATTTCACTAAAGGTATTCATAACCATCACCAAGGAAGGCAAAGGCAGCAGGGAGCAGCACTGCAAAAACAAAATAGACCTTTTCTTGATTGACGATCTCGTTCATGTGTGACTGGAGTGATATTTTCCATGACACAATTAGGTCTCTCCAAGGAGGAGATTAGTCAGATAGGATTGTTACATTTGGTGATACTCTATAGCCTGATGTTCCTCATGTGTGAGCAGAATTCAGCAGTGTTACGTAGGATCTCTGTAGCTTTCCAAATGTCACTGTGGAGAGGTCCGCAGTAAAGCAAGATGAAAACTAAACTGTTGAACCCAACCTTTCACAATAATTTTCACAGAGGCTAAGTTTTGAACTGACATTTTCTTTTGACATATGCATATGGAACAGCAGACTCAGATAGTTTTTACCTCTGGTGCTTCGGAACTTACTTAGATAAGTCATTCACAATGGCTTACAGATAAATCTTATTTTTTTCATTTGAATCAGATTAATTACTTCTGGCAGGATTAAAACACCTCTCCATCTTTTTCTTTCTTAAGAATTTCTGAAGTAATTTCATCATGAAGATTGCATTATTCAGAAGCTTTCATTATTTATAGATTGACAATTTAGAATTGACCGTTAGAGATTGAATATAATACTTCAATAATTTGTCTCTTAGGCTCCAGTGAACTTTGCCACTCTCTTCCTCTCTCTGTATCCTCATGACTCTATCACCCATGTCAATTGTGGCTTTGCTGATTTTCATTTTTGCCTCTGAATCAAAAGGTTATTAGTTCAAGCCTCACTCTGGGAACATAATTGCAGGATTTCGGCTGACATTCATGTGTAGTATTGATGAAGTGCTGCATGGTCAGAGGTGCCATCTTTCAGATGAGGTCAAAAATGGATACTCTAAAGATGTTATGGCATGTTCTAAAGAGCAGGCAAATCTCCCAAGTGTATTGGATCACTTTAATTGATCAATTAACATGTCTGAAACTGCTAATCTGGTCATTATCACAATGTTATCTATAGGAAATGTTGGTTGGTTGTCACGTCTTCATATCCTTTCGTGGACTCTTAGTACCCTCTCAACTGTTTTTACTACCTTTCTTTGTATGATCACCAAATTTGGCAACAATAAGTTTCATTATTCAAGACATTCACATAAACCATCAATTGTTGAAGCCTCAATCCTAGCCCCTCTGCCATTGCATGAGTGAACCTTTACAAATTTAAAATAACCATTTATCCATACTCTCTGTTTTCTGTTAGCTAGCCAATCGTCTACCCAAGCTAATATATCAGCCCAAAACCATGACCATTTATGTGGCATTTCTGAGAATGTCTTTTGGAAATTCAAGTATGCAACATCTACTGATCACCTTTTATTCATACTGTATCCTTAAAGACCTTTAATAAGCTTGTCAAATAAGATTTCTCTTTCACAAAACTATGTTGAATCTGCTGGGGTATCCTTTTCTAAATGTTCTGCTCCTATCTCCTTAACAATAGTTTCAAACATTTTCACGATTAACAAATCTTAGACTAATGGACCTATAGTTTACTGATTTCTATCTCCCTTTGATCCTGAATAGAGGAATGATATTTGTGATTTTCCAATCCACTGGAAGCTTTCCAGGATCTCAGGAATATTGCAAGATTACAACTGTTTCATCAACTTTCCCTGTAGGCACCTCCTTTGGGACACAAGGATGCAGATAGTCAAGTCCAGGGGAAATTGTCAAGCTTTGGTCCCATTTGTTTTTCCAGCATTTTTTCCCAGTGATAGTGATTGTTTTTAATTCCTTCCTCCCTTTTGCCTACTGCTTTTCTATTATTTGCAGGATACTTTTTGCCTTTGACTGCAAACTATTTGTTTGTAGTCTCTACCATTTCTTTGTTTTCCATGGTTAATTCCCAACTCTCATGCTCTGAGCAACCTAGTTGTGAGATTTGTGATTTCCACAAATTTTGTGAGGCACACTCACTGGGGTCTTTTAAGAGACTTCTGGATAAGTATTTGGAAAGGAATAGGATAGAGGGTTATAGATAGGTCTGTGGATTGGTAGATGTGATTGGCGCAACTCGTGGGCCAAAGGACCTGTTTGTGCTGTATTGTTCTATGTTCTATGTTCCAGTGTTTACTGAATTTTGAGCTCCTTCCGGCGATCTCGTGCATGCAGAGTGCAGACTCAAGTATTTGCCAAACATCTCACAATTACTTATCTCTACTTATACTGTCCGTGTCTCCATGCTGAGTGCATTTCAGCCTTTAATTCTGTCTCTACATCAATTTTATTTGCTGGTGTCCTCTTATGTTCATACTGATATCCCCTCACATTACACTCTGGTTGCATCTCAATTACCTTGTCCTTTGTCTTTAACTTTCCAAATGTCCCCTCGTGAACCTCCCTTCTCTCAAAATATAGTTCAGAGCTCTCCCTCCAGCCTCTAGTTATATGATTCACTGGGATACTGATCCCAGTGCAATTGAGACCACGGCTGTCCCAGTTCTACAATTTCCTCTTTCCCCAATATTGGATCCAGTATCCCATGAATCAAAACTCATTTCTCCTGCACCAGCCTTTGAGCCAACACATTCAACATCCTAATCTTTTTTTACCTTCTGCAAATTTGCTCATGGCTCAGGCAGGGATCCAAAGATTATTAGCTTTAAGGTTCTGATTTTTAATTTAGTCATTAATATCTCCTCAGCAGAAACTCTTTCTCAGTCTTACTTGTACTGTTGTTACATATGTGGACCATGGCAACTGGATCTTTCCCTCCCATTCTCTCAGCCCTGAGTAAGTGCACTTGATCCTGGAAACAGATAGACAATACAGCATTTGGGACTCACACTCTCCGGTAGTAGAGGAGAATGTCAATTCCCCCAAACTCTACTGTTCCCTGCTATGAGTAGCGTGTTTCAAACTGGCAGCCTCGGATCGAGTCCAGGCTGATGTTGGATCCTCCCAACTTTCTGAAAATAAATCAGACCCTAATTCAATGATTAAAATTCACATGAATGCAAGAGAATAAATTCCTTTTAGAAGAACACTGAAATATTTTCTATCTAGCTGAGAGTTTTGAGCCTTTCCAGAACATCTTCCTGCCAAGTTGTATGACTTGTAATTTTCTATTGATGCTCACAATGTTGAATCTGGCATATTGTATGTTTGGGTGTCCACTAGCATTTTTAAAATTGCTTTTAATTTTTTTCCTTGCACAGTGTACCCCTATGACTACCTGTATTTTATTTAATCTGCACAGTTTGGCACCATCAGGACTTCTGCTTTTGTAGGTTGCAGTTATCCATTTTATTAACTGTTGGCGTTGGGGTGGGTAATCCCAATTGGGTCAGGTGGTTGGGTTGGGCAGATCAGGCCAAGCAGGATTGGTGAGATCGAGGTCACTTTGACCATTTGGAATGTGGGAGATATCAGTGTTTCCTTAGAAGAAACTCTTCAAAAATGCAGATACGCAAACACAACAAAACTTACTCCAATTTATAAATCAAAGAAAGGGTTTAATAAAAAGCACCATTACTCTAACTTGGAGCCTAACTCCTTACAATTCTACATGGTTTCTTATTTATAGTGCATCAGCTGGTCAGCTGATTAGTACATCACTCTGCAATTGGTTGACTAGGTCAGCTGATCTTTATATCTTGTTCCCATTGGTCACATTACAACGAATCTAAAGTTGTCACTGGTTACACTATAACAAACAGGTCTATGAAGCCATAGAGTCAGACAACAGAGAAAGGATTCTTATGATCTACTTTATCTATGCCTGACATAATTTTGTATACCTCTATCAGATCCTCCTCAGCTCCCTCTGCTTCAGGGGAAAAAAAAATCCAGCTTATCCAACCTCTCCTCACATCTGATTCCCATCCCAGGCAGCATCCTAGTGAATTTCTTTTGCACCCTCTCCCAGTGCAATCACATCCTTCTGATAGTGTAGTGACCTGAATTACACACACCATTCCATTTGTAACCTAACCAATGTCCTCACTGCACTCCCTGCTCTCAAGCTGCAAGAACCTTGAATCCTTCAGACAGTTGCAATGGCTGTGGCTCTTTCATGGTTACCTTCTGGACCCCGAATTTGCCTCTTTTACGGACACGCTGACCATGATCAAAATGTGAAGTGGCTAGCTTAAGGAGTATGACTGCCTCCTGGAGCAAAGTCAGTACTGACCACCATCTATTCCCATAAGCCCAGACATTCACCTGCTAATCGCCCTAACACTCTGATTAATTTAGCATGGCCAATCAACCTAACCAGCATATCTTTGAGGTTGTGGGAGAAAACCCACACAGAGAAAAGTGCAAACTCCGCACAGAGAATGACCTGTGGCTGGAATTGAGCCCGGGTTCCTGACAATGTGAGGCAGCAACGCTAACCACTGTGCCACTGTGCTGCCCGAAATGTTCAGGTAATGTCCCTCCTTGTTGATGCATTACAGTATCTGAAGTTCAAACCCCGGCTCATCAATTTGGAGCCCAAGTTCCTTGAACTTCAGACACTTACTGTAGGTATGGTTGCCATGTCTCACACAGGAGTTCATTAGATCCACATACTGCAGCTGCAACACATCACCAACTCTGCCATATTTGTTAACTCATTCGGCACAAATTTATAAATATCATTCAATTATTCTTTGCTTTATTATTTCATGGGATATGCACAAAACCAGCACTTGCTGTGCATCCCTAGTTGCCCTTGATTTGAGCGATTTTTCCACAGTTTTTTTCAGAGGTGCAATTAAGAGTCAATCACATTGCTGTGGGCCTGAAACCAAATGTAGGTCAAGTTGGGTCAGGACAGCAGATTCCCTTCCCAAAAGGACATTAGTGAACTGGATGGTTTTCACAACAATCAGTGATAGTTTCTTAATATATATCCCAGATTTGTGAATTGAATTTAAATTGCAGTTGCTTTGTTCGGATTTGAACCCAAGTCCCTCTGGACTATAAGATTTCAGATTTGGCTTCTTATTCTCCCTTTTAGGCCACTCATTTTAATGAAGAACAGAAAAACATCTCCCTCCCTTAACATATTCATAGATTTAAGTATTCAGTTCCACTGCTCTCAGCCGTCAGTTGCACCTTTGTGTAGCTTAAATTTTCCACAAGAGAAAATATAATGTCAATGTAGATGTTGACAAAATATGGCAGTAACAAGAAAGGACAGAGAGATAGAAGTTGGAGACTGGAGGTGACAGATGGATCATGTCTGTCACTACACTGGTGTCTTCTTGTTTTCTGCCTGGGAGTGCGTGAGAGAGCTGGATAAACTTCCCCAAATTAGGATGTGGAATTCATCTCTCTGTCCTTTCCATCTCCTTTAATCTGGATGATGTTATTGTAGGCAGTACTTTGAAAAGTGCCAGTGATGAAAGGGAGCTGAGTTAACACATGCAGTTGAAATAATAAGACATCTGAACACTAATGAATACACATCCATTGATGTTAATTCAGCTCCCACACCCACTCAAAGCCTTGCTGCCAGTCCTACCAATGTGCATTCAGCACTCACTGTTTAAACGGCAGTATTCCAACACGAAGGTAGAAAAAAGGTCAAGAGATGGGAAGGGAGAGATGGTAGAAGGACACTGTCTTTAGTGAATAAAAAGTGGATTGGGACACTGCCCTTTTTCCCTCGTGCTCCTATATTTTATCTAGTCTGAACAGGTAGGAATTAAATTCTCCTCAATCTGATGAATAATAAGACAAAGATGCCATGTTAGCCACTGGTCAGTTTGTAGCACTCTTGTTGCTGGGTTAGCAAGGTAAGGGTTGAGGCCCTGTACCAGGGACTTGAACACAAGATCTTACCTTTGGATTATGTGACATGGTGGTGCAGTGGTTAGCAGCTGTGCCTCAGAACACCAGAGAGCTAGGTTCAATTCCAGCCTTAGGTTATTGTCTGTGTGGAATTTGCACATTTTCCCTGTGTAGATGTAGGTTTCCTCCCGCTCTCCAAAGATGAACAGGACATCAGATGGGTCAAATGGCCTTCATCATCGAGTTTTCAAGGGACATTCTTTCCCTGTTTTGAATGCTGCCAGTTTGCTTTGTATTTCGAGTATATTTCACTGGTATTTCAATAACTGTTGGAATAATATGGTGGAATCACTCTAAAGAATTAAGACTCAGCTCTTGGTTCTTGTGTTATTGCAGCTTAGTTATCTTTCAGGCCCTTTGCAATCACCACTCCCTAAAACATGCACCTGGAGACTACTTTTCAACACTATTTAGAAAATGAAACAGGAAAAATATTGCCTCTCTTTATGTGCTATCTCTATTCCCTGCTTAATATAAATTTGCTCCGGAGATTTGGAATGGAGTCAATGTATTACCTGCACATAATCAAATCTTTGAGGCACAAGCATATTTTTCTTCATCACACTGAGACAAAAACCTTCCAGCATAATTGCAAAGGAAACAAAGCTCTCACCTGACAAAAAACTCTCCGTGGGCTTCCATTTGTCAATAGCTGTGAGAAGAACATGGCCCCCAAACTTTAGCAAGCTCCACCAATTTAGTAAAATTGCCAACTCTGGGTATAGTCCTGGGAGTTTTATCATGTAGCCTAGTCCCTTCCCACATTGTTGCTATTGGTGACACAGTGTGTCATCTATTTGTGTACCTCATGAACCAAAGTGTTGAAAGCAAATTTGAAAGAAACAACAAGTTTTATTTCTTCAATGATCTGTTCTCCAGCTGCGTCCTGAACATTAGTTTTTAATTTCTGGAGAATCAGAGTAATGTTGGAGACTTGGCATCTCTAATGTATTAAGTTGAAACAGTTTGTTTGGGGGGGGGGGGATGAAATTTTCTCTACCCACCTGCCACGGGAATTATAGCAGGCAGGAGATAGATCATGCAAAGATCCGTTGACTTCTGATGAGAATTTCTGGTTTTAAGGTGAGGCGTGGCCAGAAAATCCCAGTGGTGTTTCGACAGGGGAGAAAAGTATTTGTGCTACGGTGTTTATAGCAGTGCCGTGAAACCCTGTCAATTCTCTGGGATCAGGAAGTGATGGGGATTGAAACATAATTTCCCTCATAAAACCTTTTGGAGTACATGCTCCATCTCGGCACAACTGACTTTGTCTTATTCATGAGCACTCTCACCTTTGAACCTTGATGATCATGAGTTCAGGTCTTCCTTTGTTTAACTAAAACGCATAATTGAGGCTGATACTCCCAGTTCAGTACCGAGGGGGTGCAGCACCATCAGGGGTGCTGTCTTTTAGCTTAGATAGTAAACCAAAGTTTAATATCGGCTCCCTTTTAATAGCTACCGAAATGAAACAGATCGTTCAAAGAAGAACAGGAACATTTCCCTGACCAATATTTACTCATAAACCAACATCACAAAAACAGGTCTCGCATCTAATTGTGAGGATCCCGCTGTGCACAAATTGTTATTTACCTGTCTGACGGAAATGAAGTAATTCCTGTGCTGTGCTGTAAGACATTTAATAATGTGAAAATACACCATATAAATGCAAATTTATTTATTAATAATTGGGACAGAGGCACTATCCTTCCATCAGTACTTTTTCAGATCTCTGAATGCAACAGTGAATTTGTAAACATTTGAAATTATAACCTGCTGGTTATTTTTCATGAGAGTGGCTACAAAATATGAAATCCCAAATTGTATCACCCCGGAGTGCAGCCAAGTGGAGCATGTCAGTGGTTTCAGGAATTCTTGGATTGAAAACCCCATCCAACACATTCCTAACTTGTCTGTCCCATTGCGGTTCAGTTTGGCTTCCCACCACACAGTAAACGTGACATCGTCCAAAGACTTGCTGCCTGCCAGAGCACACCAAGCCCTAAGCATCCATCACCCCTCTGCTCAGTTTAAAGTTTATTTCTTCCTGTCACAAGTGGGCTTACATTAATACTGCATTGAAGTTACTGTGAAAATCCCCTAATCGTCACACTCTGCCGTCTGTTCGGGTACACTGAGAGAGAATTTAGTGTGGCCCACATCTTTGGGATTGTGGGAGGAAATCGGAACACCTGCAGGAAATCCACACAGAAGTGGGGAGAACATGCAAACTCTGCACAGTGTCCCAAGCTGGGAATCGAACCTGGGTTCCTGGCACTGTGAAGCAGCAGTGCTAACCACTGTGCCAGTGTGACCTACATTAGCACTGGCTCTGACAAAGCCCCTCATCCTTTATTTTTAAATCCCTCCATCATTTCAGGCCTGTAACTCCTTCAACGCTTCAATCCTCTGAGATCTCTGAGCTTCTCATATTTTGGCCTTCTGCATGTTCCCGATTTTAACCACTCTACCAATGATCACACTATGGGTGGGATTTTCCAGCTATTCCCATTGGCAGCATTGTTCCATCCCAGCGCTGGTGACCCTCTCCCACCGTTGGTGACCCCCTACCATGGGTTCCTCAATGGGAGATCATGCAAACAGCAAGAAACCATTGACAGCGGTGGGACAGAAAGATCCCACCACTAGCGTTTGGCAAGATGCCATCACAATACATGTCATGCAACCAAATAAACCTGTTGGACTTTAACCTGGTGTTGTGAGACTACTTACTGTGCCATTATTAAGACTCTTAGTGGTAGGTGGGCAGGTTGGAAAATCCCACCCTATTCATATTCTGAAGAACTCTTGCTAAATCTCTCTTCCTCTCTAACACTCTCTTCTGCTGCTGAAGATTGCTTTTTATCACCTCTGCTAAGACTTTTATTTAAAATTGTGTCCAATTTTGTGGCTGTGAAGTGCCTTAAGGGACACTTTCTTATGTTATGGTACAATAGAAGATCCTGGCCTGGATTCCAATTCCTGCACCCATCCCACCCCTCCTCCCACTCCTCCTCCCCCACCCCGCCCCTCATCCCCCCACCCCCAACACCTGCAGCGGTTTGTCAGGTTTCCTGGCAGCAGGGACATCTCACCCAAGATGGTCTTCCAGTCCCGCTGAAGTCAATGACCATTTGTGTTGCCCGCAAGCTGCACCACTGGGAAACGTATGGAGGAGATGGGAAAATCCTGCTGGAAGGAAAGGCTGGAAAATCCTGACCTTGGAATAGGATGGCCGATGAAAGCTAACCTTTCCTCACTCTTGTTTGAAAAGATGTGGATAAAATATTGATTTACTGAACTGGCAAATACATTTCAATCCCCAATGTTTCTGTTTTCCCTGGCTCAGTTGGCTGGATGGCTGTTTCATGATGCAAAGCAAAGCCAACAGCATGAGTTTAATTCCCATACCGGCTGAGGTTATCCAAGAAAGCTCTGCCTTCTTAACCTTGCCCCATGCCTGAGGTGTGGTGACCCTCAGGTTAAATCACCACCAGTCATCCTGTGATCCTCTGGGGCATTGATGTTAATTTCACAGTTTTCTGTATAATACAAAGGAAAGTGTTCATTCATATCGTACTTTTTGTATTGGTCTCCTCAAAGCACTGTGCAGCTGACGAATTATTTTTTGAAGTGTAGTCACTGTTTGTAACGGGTAGCCAATAGCAATTCCCACAAACAGCAATGCCATAATGACAAGCTCATGTTGATTAGGGAGTAAAGATTTGGCGTGACATCAAAGATAACTGCCAAGTTCTTTTTCGAAATAGCGCCATGGGTTATTTCATGTCCATCCTTGCAAATAGATGGGGCCTTTGTTTCATTGAAATATGGCACCTCCAACAGTTCAGCACTCCTTCGGTGCTGGGCTACAGTGTTTAGCCTTGATTTTGTGCTTGGAGTGGGACTTGAAAGTGGAACCTTGTGGCTCAAGAATCTTAATGATGGCATTGCAAGTCGTCTCACAACACCAGGTTAAAGTCCAACAGGTTTATTTGGTTGCACGAATGCTATCAAATAAACACCAGTCCAACACTAGCAGCTCCACATTAACAATGGCAAATTGTGCTGTGGCATAAGAGGGATGTTTACTTTGAGGGAAAATATAGCATACAAGGTGAATAAGGAATTACTTGCATTTCTACATCTCTCGACAATATCCAGTGATTCTTCTGTGCGAAGAATTGCTATAATATGCAATTACTGTTGTTACATAGGTGAGCATGGCAATAACTTTGAGTTATTAATGCTCCACTGGACACTAGCAGGACTAGAGGGCACAGCCTCAAAATAAGGGGGTGGGGGCAGTTTAGATCAGAGTTGAAGACAAACTTCTTCATTCAAAGGGTGGTGAGTCTCTGGAATTCTCTGCTCATTGAAGTGGTGGAGCTACCTCGCTGAATATATTTAAGTCACGGGTAGATAGGTTTCTGATAGACAAGGGAATTAAGGGTTATGGGGAGAAAGCGGGAAAGTGGAACTGATTCACTTCAGATCAGCCATGATCTTGTTGAATAGCGGGCAGGCTCGAAGGGCAAGATGGCCTACTCCTGCTTCTATTTCTTATGTTTTTAGATTATCCTGCACTTCTCCAAGCAATGCCTTGAGGTTTTTAACTTCCTACAGGCCAGACCTTGATTTAATGTCCGTCCAAAAAATAAAATGAATTCAGAAGGTAAAAACAAGATACTGAAATTTGAAACAAAACCAGCTCTGACTAAAGGTCATCCAGACTCGAAACGTTGGTTCTATTCACTCCCACAGATGCTGACAGAGTTGCTGAAATTTTGCAGCATTTTCTGTTTTTGTTATAAATTCAGAAGGATTGTCTCAGTAATCCACACAAATTAAAGTGTGAACGTAAATCCTGGGGGCACGACTTGAATCCAAAGCTAACTCCCCGGGGGATTGAATTGCTGCAAACTCGTTTGTCAGGAACTATAATAGCTGATGTGTGTATTTGTAGTGTGTCAGGGACTTCTCGCAAAACCGCGTGATGATTTGGAAACTTTTTATTTTTGGGAATGTGCAGTGGCAGTGTGTTAAAATGAGTGGGTGGTGTGTATTGAAGAATGTTATATAGTAGCGGGTGAGAGTTCAGATTCCATTCAAGTGAGGAGAAATTTACCATAGTACTGCACAGTAGCATGCAAAAGTGTTGCAGCAAGCAATGAGAGACCAACAGTAAGACAGGGTATCTGTTACAATGCAAAGGGCTATTACCGAATGTTACCTGTAGAACACAATCTTACAGGCTTATTACTGGGTGTTCCATTCTGCATTGCATTGCAGGGTTCATCGAATAATACTGCACAAAATGAGGCTATTTAGCACACTGAAGCAATGCCGATTCTTTGAAAGAGATATCCAATTATTTCACTTCCATGCTATTCTTCAGAGCTCAGTAATTCTTTTCGTATCAATGATTTGTCCAGTTGCGTTTTGAATGTCGCTATTGAATCCCTTTCCTCCCACCCTTTCAGGCAACTCACTGCAGAAAGGTTTTTCTCCTCATTCTGCACCGGCTCTTTTAGATCAGTGCCCTTTTCATCTGGACCCTTCTGCCGCTGGGAACAGTCTCTCCCAATCCACGTTATCAAAAAACGGTCATTGTTGCGAACAGTTTTGTGGCAATGTGGCACAGTGGTTAGTGCTGCTGCCTCACAGTGCCAGGGATACAGGTACAATTCTAGCCTCAGGTGCCAGTTTGTGTAGAGCTTGCACATTCTCCCTGTGTCTGTGTGGGTTTCCTCCAGGTGCTCTGATCTCCTCCAAAGAAGTGCAAATTAGGTTGAATGGCCATTCTAAATTGCCCTTTAGTGTCAGTGGATCTAGTAGGGTAAATATGTGGGGTTAGAGGGATAGGACCTGGGTGGATTGTTGCAGGTGCTGACATGATGGGCCGAATGGCTTCCTTCTGCACTGCAGGGATTCTATGATATGAAATGTAGATGTTATAATGAAAACAATCACAGGGTGTTACTAGAAGACTGTGGAATATTAGAGGATGATATGATAAAGGAGCAATTGCAGCATGTAACTGTGGAGTTCAGAGGATGTAATCTATAGAGTTGATGAGGAAAAGCCAGTGGAGGTGGTTTGTTTGGACTTATCGAAGGCTTTCCACAAAGCCCCTCGTAAGAGATTAGCAGGTAAAATAGAAGTGCACAGGATGGGGTAATATGTTGAGATGGATAGAAAACTAATTAGCAGAAGGAAACAAAGATTAGGAATAAACCAATATTTTTCCAAATGACAAGTAGTAATGATTGGAGTACTGCAGGAACCAATGCTGGGACCCCAGCTACTCACCATATTAATAATTTAGATGAGGGAATCAGATGTGATATCTCCAAATTGCAGACGACACAAAGCTGGGTTGGAGGGTGAGCTGTGAGGAAGATGCAGAGATCCTTCAGTTTAATTTGGACAAACTGAGTGTATCAGTAAATAATTGGTAGGTACAGTATAATTTGAATAAATGTGAAATTATCCACTTCTGGGGCAAAAAAATTGGAAGGCTGATTACTATCTGAATGGCCATAAATTAGGAGAGGGGAATGTGCAATAAGACCCAGATGCCCTCTTATACCACTCACTGAAGGTCAGCATGCAGGTGCAGCAGGCAGTAAAAAAAAAACAAATGATATGTTGGTTTTTAGAACGAGAAGATTCAAGTAAAGTTGCTCCATTTGTACAGGCCACTGGTGAGGCCACATCTGGAATAATTTATGCAATTTTAGTCTCATTATCTGAGGAAGGATATTATTGCTTTAGGGGAGTACAGCAAAGGTTTACCAGACTAGTTACTGGGCTGGTAGGACTGATGTATAATGAGAGATTAAGTCATGAGGATTGTATTTGCTGGAGTTCAGAAGAATGAGTGGGGAAAGTTTATGGATGAAAAGGGAATGGTTTAGGTTAGAGAGTCATTGCTTTTTCTTAATTGGTCGGCGCAACATCGAAGGCCGAAGGGCCTGTTCTGCACTGTAATGTTCTATGTTCTATGATTTCATAGAAATCTATAAAATTCTAACAGGGCTATTCAGGGTAGAGACAGGAAGGATGTTCCTGATAGTGGGGCTTCCAGAACCAGGGGTCCCAGTCTAAGGATACACAATAAGTGGTTTAGGAGAGAGATTAGGAGAAATTTCTTCACCAAGAGAGTAGTCAGCCTGTGGAATTCACTACCACAGAAAGTAGTTGAGGCCAAAACATTATGTTTTCAAGAGGCAGTAAGATATAGCACTTGTGGTGAAGTGGATGAAGGGATATGGGAAAAAGTCAAGATCAGGCTATTGAGTTGGATGATCAGCCATGATTGTAATTCAATGGCAGAGCAGGCTCAAAGGGCCGAATGGCCTCCTCCTGTTCCTATTTTCTATGATTCAGTGGTATATTGCATTCATGGGGCTGTCTATTTGAGAATGATAAAATGAAACATTGCTACTAATACTTGAAGCTTGAAGCCTTAGCAAGGACTGTGATATTTTCTGACTGATTTCTGAGGCTGTCACTGTGTGATTAATACCAAAGGTTATTAGCAGTTGAGCCATTCCATTTCACCCAAGGTTCATATCAATAGACATTAATAACATTTAATCATTTTTCACCAACAGCCAGCATTACTTCCGTCAACATGGATGATTGAATATTTCCGAGGAGGCATTTCATAAAATCAAACCGTGATAATTTACCTTTTCTCTTTCCCCTTTGGTTTATGTGTGCATATGTTTTCACAATGAAGTTAAGATGATAATAATGAATAAATAAGAATGGCTACATCACAAGGGGTGACTCTATGCTTGGCGTACGCCAGAGAAGGTAGAACAGGCTGATTATGCTGCTGCACCTTACCTCTCTGATTGAGAAGAAAGATGAAAAAAGATTTGCATTTATGCAGCGCTTTAAGTGCACAGCCTCAAAATAAGGGGAGGGGGGCAGTTCAGAACAGAGTTGAGGAGGAACTTATTCATTCAAAGGGTGATGAATCTTTAGAATTCTCTGCCCATTGAAGTGGTGGAGGCTACCTCGTTGAATATGTTTAAGTCACGGGTGGATAGACTTCTGATAGACAAGGGAATTAAGAGTTCTGGGGAGAAAGCGGGAAAGTAGAATTGATCCATTTCAGATCAGCCATGATCATATTGAATGGTAGGGCAGGCTCGAGGGCAAGATGGCCTACTCCTGCTCCTAGTTCTTATGTTCTTATGTTCTTTCAAGAGCTTCAGATGTCTTAAAGCAATCAAGTGTTTTAAGAGCAATCACTTCGGTAATGTAAGAAATTGAATTATGGAAAGCAAGATTCCAGAAACAGCATTGTGATATTGTCCAAACTGCCCACCTCCATTATATTGGTGATGAACAAATTAATCTTAGGACGATGCTGGCATAATGGAGATATTGCTGGACTAGTAATCCAAAGGCCAGACTCATCATCGAGTGAGAAGAATTCAATTTTTGCTGTGGGAAATGTAAATTTTGTTATTATTTTGTTCATTGGGCATGCGTGTCACTGGCTGGGCCAGTATTTATTGCCCGTCCCCCAGATGCCCTTGAAACTAATGGCTTGCGAGGCCATTCCAAAGGGTAGTTGAGAGTCGACCACATTGCTATGGCTGTGGAGTCACATGCAGCCAGACCAGATAAGGATGGCAGATTTCCTTCCTTAAAGGACGTTAGTGAACCAGATGGGTTTTTCTGACAATTGACAATGATTTCATGGTCATCAGTACATGCATAATTCCAGGTATTTTTTATTGACTTCCCCCAGCTGCCATGGCGGGATTTGAACCCAGATCCCCAGAACATTTTCTGTGTTCCTGGATTAATGAGTTGAATGATCAAGAAAATAAACATAGTTCATAAGAATAATCCCTGGAATGAAGAGCTTGTCATATGAGGAACAGTTGAGGACTCTGTCTGTACTTATTGGAGTTTAGAAGGAGTTTAGAAAGATGATTGAAACTTGAAGGACACTGTGGGGCCTGGTAGAGTGATCTTGGAGAGGATGTTTCCACTAGTAGAAACAAACTAGAACAAGAGAGCATAACCTCAGAGTTAAGGGACGACCCTTTAAAACAGAGATGAGAAGGAATTTCTTCAGCCAGAGAGTGATGAATCTGTGGAACTCTTTACCGCAGAAGGCTGTAGGGGACAGGTCATTGAGTATTTTTAAGACAGAGATAGATAGATTCTTGATCAATAAGGGGATCAGCGGTTATGGAGAAAAGGCAGGAGAATGGTGATGAGAAAAATATTAGCCATGATTGAATGGCAGAGCAGACTCAGTGGGCTGAATGGCCTACTTCTGCTCCGATATCTTATGGTTTTATGATCTAAACCTGGAATCATGAAACATTCAGATTGTCTTCACAACACATTTAGTTCCCCACTGTGAAGGAAATCTACTGGCCTATATGGGAATCACGAACCTATAGAGAAATGGTCAACTTTCAGCTGCGCTCTGAAATGGCGTCAAAAAAACCATTCAATTTTATTAAATTCTTTGCAAAAATTTACAAAAAGAATAAATCAAGAATGAAAAAGAATAAAACCTGGCATCACCCATAGACACTGGTCACAAAAAAGGTACACCCAATCCAATTAACCGTGTAAGGTCCTCCCCACTAACAAAGAGGGCTTGTGCAAGAACTGGGAGTGTGCTGCGCAGATTACAGACGCACCATAGAAACCATTCTTTCTGGTTGTCTAACAGCTTGTCATGGCTCTTGCTCTGTGCAAGAGCTCAAAAAATTACAACCGGTTGTGAATGAAGCTTAGTCTATCACACAAACCAACCTCCCAACCATTGACTCTGCAATCCTCTTGTATCCAGTCATGAATAATGTGGGCAATTAAATAATAAATGGGAGATAGAGGCTCCATGAGTATATTTGTCCTCCATAATTGTTGAGTCTAGTGCAGCATTGCACAAGACAAAGCTTCACAAACATCTTTAGCCGGAAGTGTTGAGTCAGCCTCCTCCTGAGATTCCTAGCATCACAGATACTAGTCTTCAACTAACTTGGTTCAATCCTCAGGATATCAAATAAAGAGTGAAGGCACAAAATATTCATGAATATGAAAGTTTTTGTTCATGTTGCTGTTGCCGCCTTTTGTCAGTCACTCAAATTCATGCAACCTGTTTTGCAATCTTTCCATCAATGGGAACACTTTCCCATGATAAAAGCTGTCAATTTCCCTCGTGGTTTTGGAAATATCCTATTCAATTTCCTCGTAATCTTCTTTCATTGAAGGAGAAATAGCTCCAATTTCTTTCATTCTGTTTCTGCCCCTGGAACCATTCTTGTGGATCTCTTCTGCACCCTCACTAACGCCTTCCTATCCTTCTCAAATTGTCACGCCCAGAATTAGACACAATGGGCAGGATTCTACAGCCTCGCTCAAGCGAGACCAGAAATTCCCATCCAGGGTCAACAGACATTTTCATTGTCCGCCCCTCACCCATCCTGATTCATGATGACGTGGAGATAGAATTCCGGTGAATATTCAAGTTGAGACTGAACACTTTATTTATACAGATTTATTTTAATTTACCAGTTTTTGTATTCCATGGCAAGATCTCATCTGCTTTATTAATCACTTTCTCAACATGTCCTCCTGCCTTTAACAATTTGTGTACATATATCCCCAGATCCCTCTGCTCCTGAACCCCCATTAGAATTGTATTCTTTATATTGCCCCTCATTGTTCTTCCTACCAACACAAATCATTTTTGATTTTATTTGTATTATTATTGTCGCATGTATTAGTATACGGTGAAAAGTATTGTTTCTTGCGCACTGCATAGACAAAGCATGCCACTCATAGAGAAGGAAAAGAGAGAGTGCAGAATGTAATGTTACAGTTATAGCTAGGGGGTAGAGAAAGATCACCTTAATACGAGGTCGGTCCATTCAAAAGTCTGATGGCAGCAGGGAAAAAACTGTTTTTGAGTTGGTTGGTACGTGACCTCAGACTTTTGTATATTTTTCCCAATGGAAGAAGGTGGAGAAGAATATGTCTGAGGTGCGTGGCATCCTTACTTATGCTGGCTGCTTTTCTGAGACGGTGGAAAGTGTAGGCAAAGGGTGATTTGAGTGATGGACTGCGCTTCGTCCATGACCCTTTGAAGTCTTGGACAGAGCAGGAGCCATACCAAGTAGTGATATAACCAGAATGGCGGGCATCTGTAAAAGTTGGTGAGTCATTTTGGACATACCAAATTCCCTTAGTCTTTATAACTCCATGCATTAATTTTTTCTATTATTAATATTCTGCCCATTGTACATTCTACCTGAAATTCAGTTTCATCACAGTCAGTTCAAACCCAATAGCAGACTAGGTAGAATTGGTGAGCAATTTGATACTATCTGCTTTGTGTCACCGGTAAAGCCAAATTTCTATTCCAAACTGCTTCAATGATGATGGTGATGACCAACTTTATATTTTTTTTATTCATTCGTGAAACGTGGATGTTGCTGGCTGACCAGCATTTATTGCCCATCCCTAGTTGCCTGAGGGCAACTGAGAGTCAACATTGCTCTCCAGAGTCACACTTACACCAGACTGAGTAAGGATGCCAGATTTCCTTCCCTAAAGGACATTGGAGAACAAGATGTTTTTTTTCTAACAATCGACAATGGTTCTATGGTCATCAGCAGATTCTTAATTCCAGATATTTTTAATTGAATTCAAATTCCACCATCTTCCATGGTGGATTTGAATCTGGGTCCCCAGGACATTAACTGACTTTCTGGGTTAATAGTCTGGCAATAATACCACTAGTCCATCGCCTGCCTGCTTGGACCCTATTGAGCAGGAACAAATGGATTTCAAGGTCCTTTTAAATTTATGCTAAAAGCCACAAGATCTCAATTTGGGAGAAGCTAAGGAGACAGGAAGTGTGTGTCCAAACTGTTTCAAAGCACGGGAAAGAACAGTGTCCAAGAAAACTCACTCGACATTGGATGATTGAAACCACATTGACAACCTGCTTCAGATTCAGTAATCCAAAATACTTGAAGCAAATAGCTCCACATGACTCCAGAAAAATAATTGGTTGACCAGCCTTCCAGCTTTTGAGTAACACCCGGAGCAGTCGAACTTCCAGTGAGAGCTCACATACTTTTTCTCTCATCTTAAGTCATTTCTAGAACCCCATGGAAGAAGTGGTCTTAGCTGAAGAGGCAGGGTAGAATTCTCCAGCCACGCTAGTTCAGAAGTTGGAAATTCCCACCTGACTGGTAATGGTGGTTCACATTCTCCGCAACCAACTGCTAAAATTTCAGTAGTTGGTGGGATGGGAGAATTCTGGTTGCAGTGTTGATTTACTTGCGCTCTGCATTGTTTGAACTCCTGCAGCACTCCCATGCATTCTTTGTAGTACCAAAACAATGATTCAGCCAACATGTGTGTCTGAGCTGTAAATACCTCATGCATACTCCAGATTACACAAAAGAAGCTCTCAGTAATTTATCTGGATTAATTTTATGATTGCTGTTAAGTTTCCATTTATTTCAGTCAGACCTATAACCTTGCGTAAGATCTCAAAGCTCCAGAACTTGATTGCTCTTCAACTTTCTTTTGTTTTTCATTTTCATCCTACAGTGCAGAAGGAGGCCACTTGACCCATCGAGCCTGCATTGACAACAATCCTACCCAGGCCATGTCCTATAACCTCATTTATCCTGCTTGTCCCCTGACACTAAGGGGCAGCTTAGCATGGCCAATCCACCAACCCTGCACATTTTTGGCATGTGGGAGGAAACTGGAGCACCCAGAGGAAACTCACACAGCCTCGGGGAGAGCATGTAGACTCTGCACAATCACCCGAGGCTGGAATTAAATCTGGATCCTTGGTGCTGAGGCAGCAGTGCTAACAAATGTGCTGCCTTTTTACAGGCATTGAAAATGTGTCACAATATCACTTTTCCTTGATCTTCTCTCTCTTCTGCCCCTTCCAATCTTTACTATGAGCCTGAATTGTTGACATGCCTTCTCAGTAAATAATTCTGAAGGTTCCACTGAAAGAGACTCCTTCCTGTTGATTCTCAGTCGATACAGTTGCAACATTGAAAGCTCATTCATTCTCATCTTATACAATTCCAATGCACCAAACCACAATGTGGAAGATGAAATGTTGGAAATTTGTGATAAAGGAATAGCTGTAATCATTGGTGATTTTTATCAACACATACAGTGGGAAAATCAGGCTGGCAATTGTCGCCAGGAGGAGGAGTTAATCAAATGATTTTAAGAAGGGTTCTGAGTGCAGCATATTCTGGAACCAACTAGAAAACAGGTTATATCAGACTTGGTATTATGTAATGTGACAGGGTTAATTTGTGACTTCAGAGTTAAGATATACCTAAGAAGCAGCGACCACAATGTGATTGAATATTGGCCATAATATGACTTCGATAAGAGGATCAAAGAACTTAAAATTAAATTTACAGATAACCCACAAATATAGGTACAAAAGTATGTTATGCAAAGGACATATGGGTCGGGATTCTCCCAAAAAAATTCTCAGTCTCCAATTCGCATGGAAACGGGAGAGTAATTCCCACTGTTTTAAGACTCTTGTCAGACCCCAGTTGGAGTATTGTGTGCAGTTCTGGTCGCCTCATTATAGGAATGATGTAGAGGCTATTGAGAGGGTTCAGAGGAAGTTTACAAGGATGCTGCCTGGATTGGGAGGCAGGCCTTATGAAGATAGGTTGAGGGAGCTGGGACTCTTCTCACTGGAGAGACATAGGTTGAGAGGCGACCTGATAGAGGTTTATAAAATGTTGAGAGGAATAGATAGGGTGGACTCTCAGAGACTATTTCCCCAAGCGGAAATGGTCACTACGAGAGGACACAGATTTAAGGTGCAGGGAAGCAAATACAAAGGAGATGTCAGGGGTAGGTTTTTCACTCAGAGGGTGGTGAGTGAATGGAACCGACTGCCGTCGGAGGTTGTTGAGGCAAACTCACTGGGGTCTTTTAAGAGACTTCTGGATGAGTATATGGAAAAGAATAGGATAGGGGGTTATAGATAGATCTGTGGATTGGTAGATGTGATCGGCGCAACTCGTGGGCCGAAGGGTCTGTTTGTGCTGTATTGTTCTATGTTCTATGTTCTATGTTTTTTCTTTAGGGGGATTTTCAGAATGAAATCTCCCACACTCGAAGCGCTGCAGAGTGCCCAAGCAGAATTCTGCCTGAAAATCAGGGGCCTATTCCCACTGGAGAGGCCGGCAGCATAAAGCTGAATGGGCCACTGCACATGTGCCGATCCGTCAGCACCGAGATAGCACATGCACAATGGCCCTGGACTGCCAGCCTCTCCCTATCACTGGTCAGCCTGGCCAGTCCTGCAAACTTCCAATTACTGCCCCTCCAACTCCCTAATCGCTGGCTTCCCAGACCTCACCTGGGGGCCAACCCATACATCTCCACTCCCCAACAGGGTTATCTCCTGCTAGCTAGCGACTACCTGTCCTTCTCAAAAGCTCTGACTCAACATACGTCCTCCCAAGAGGAAACAATCAAGGGTATGCTGAGGTTCTTGCCAAGCTCAGGTTTTTGAGGCTGTGTAAGGGTGACTGTAGTGTTACCATTTGATGAGCATGTTCTCTTACTCTAACTATTGTCAAGTCTCTTCATTTCCACTGTGGTTCAAATTTCACCATAGCAGTCCATGGAATGTAAATCCAATTCACAAAATCTGGCATATAAAACTAGCCTCAGTGATGGTGACCATACATTTAGTTTGCTAATGCCAGTTATGGAGGAAAGTCTGGTCAGACCTACATGTGACTCCAAACCCTACTACAATATTGTTGGTTCTTAACCACTCTCTGAAATTACCTAGAAAGCCAGTGGGCAAGAGGCCAATAACTGATCCAAGGGCACAGCTTCAGAGTAAAGGGATGATTTTTTAGAACAAAGATGAGGAGGAATTTGTTCAGCCGGAGGGTGGTGAATCTTGTGGAGGCCAGGTCATTGAGTGTATAGGAGACAGAGATAGATACGTTCTCAATTGATAAAGGGATCAAAGATTAGAGATGCAGGGAAAAAGTGGGAGAATGGGTTTGAGAAAATTATCAGCCACGATTGAATGGCGGAGCAAACCTGATGGGCTGAATGGCCTGATTCTGTTCCTATAACTTATGATCTTATGCGTAGGAAACCAATGCTGGCCTTGCCAGAAATGTCCACATTCCACACAAAAAAAAGAAGAAAAGATGTGATGATATTTCAAAATTACTTTGTTGATTATGAAGCAACTTTATAAGACCGTCATCAGATCCCACTTGGAGTACTGTGCACAAATCTCTTCGCCTTATTACAAGAAAGATGTGGAAGCTATTGAAAGGTTGCAGAGGAGATTTACAAGGATGCTGCCTGGATTGGGTGGCATGTCTTATGAGGATAGGTTGAGGGAGCTCGGTCTTTTCTTCCTGGAGAGACGAAGGTTGAGAGGTGACCTGATAGAGGTTTATAAGATGTTAGGAGGTATAGATCAGGTGGATTCTCAGAGGCTGTTTCTAAGGGCTGAAATAACTACGAGAGGACACAGGTTTAAGGTACTAGAGAGTAGGTTCAGAGGAGATGCAGAGGTAAGTTTTTCACTCAGAGGGTGGTAGGTGAGTGGAATCGGCCGCCGTCGGTGGTGGTGGAGGCGAACTCGTTGGGGTCTTTTAAGAGACTTCTGGATGAGTACATGGGATTTAAGGGTATTGAGGGTTATAGGTAGGCCTAGTAGGTAGGGATATGATCAACATAACTTGTGGGCCGAAGGGCCTGTTTGTGCTGTATTTTTCTATGTTCTATGTTCTAAGTGTTTTGGAACATCCCGAGGTGGTAAAATTAACTCCAAAAAAGGGTAGCCTTTCTTTCCCCCCTCTGAGAGTTCAGTAGATAAATACAGGTTGGAAAGTATTAAAATATCAGGACAAGAAGAATTGATTTAAAAACAAGGTCCATAGTCTCTGATCATAATTTTGAGCCTGGAATAATGTGAGCTGTAAACCTCTACAAGCCCATATTGCCGCATGGCAAATAGGCTCTCAAAATTGACATAATTGGCAATAATCTCACTCTTAGATGAAGGACAGGTGAATTGGAGGCTGAAGTTGTTATAATTGTGCAACAAAACATGTCCTTTGGAGTCTAAATTGAGGTGAATTATCTATGTGAAGTAAGAAACAATTTTGGATTAAAATAGTCCAGCACTATTTAACGTGGAAGTCTCAGAGGCTATTGTGAAATCCTAGATAGTAAAAATCATCTCTCTTTCCTACATTGTTTTACCATAAAGGATTCGCCGATCACAGTTCACTGACTGAGTGGACAGCGCTCTCGCCTCTGAGGTTGCAGGTTCCTGTCCTGCTCCTGGAAGCTCAGCTGCACAGAACAAGTGCCACACTGTCAAGAATTCACGATAAATACTGTCCTTGTCAGTAACTCGGTCAATAACGTGCAGCTCACTGCCTTAAACAATCTTACACCTTCGAGCCGCTCTTGTAATGAGAGCAGTCTGTGTCAGAAATGCAGCTTGTTTGTCTGCATAGAAGCCTGGTGCTTACATTATGGGACTAATAACACGGAGGTCATGGGTTCAAATCTCACCAAGACCACTTATTGAAGCTACAATCAGTGAATTGGTAATTTATGAGTTGCCAGCAGGAGAAAAATAACTGAGCATAGAAACTGATGAATTTCTGAAAAAATCCAACTCTCTCAATACACTATCTTTCAGGGAATGGTACCTACCTAGATTAAAAGGCACAACTCATGCCATATACTTATCCACTTTAAGATCTGACATGGGCCTGCATATTATTCGACTAGAGACACAAAGGGCCACAAGAAATAAGCCATGAGGCCTATCAAGCCTGACTCCAGCATTTGATAAGATCCGATTGAATTTATACACCAAGTCCACTTTTCTGTCTGATCCACTATTTCCCTTGATTCCCTTTGCATCCAAGAATCTATCAAGCTCAGTCTTGAATACTTTCTCAAAGTTGACCAGGTTCATCACTTGGAGCATTTGGCTGGATTCCAGTGGGTAGATGAGTGAGTCCGAAGGCTGGCTTGCACTCAGATGGTTCTGCTTCAAATAAGACAGGATACTGTAGACAACTGATTTTTGGGTGAATTGTTGACTTGGACTTCCACGGGTAGCATTTTCCTATCCCGCCCACCATGGGTATCATACAGGGCAAGGGACGGACCTTACAAAAATCCGTTGACATTGGGTGGGATTTTCCAGTCTTGGGCGTGCATGGCCGGTAAATCCCACCCCTTGCACTTTTCTCTCTGCCTTGGATATGTGCTTGCTTCCAATGGAAGCTGCACTCATTTTTATTTGTTTACGCCAGATGTGGCAATCCTGGACAAGACTCGCCTAGGGCTTGTGGTCATTATATAAACTCATAAGTTACGTCAATCTAGCTCACTACAGACTCAGGTTCTATGTAAAAGATTTGCACTGGTAAACAAATGTCAAGCATTCTGGCTTGTGATAATACTGTGCTTTTAGGAAATATATTTATATCATGTTATTTGTGTAGGGGGTATGTTTAGAATTGAGATCTTTGTTGCAGGGTGCCAATTTGTCTAGGAAAACCTTTAAATTGATAGCTGGGAACACAAGATAGCTAGACATTTTAGACACAGAGTGCTTGCTAATCAGAGCTAATGTGTTTACTTAGAGTCCCCCTAAGGTTTCAGAGGAGATTTTTGATTGGATTGATTGACAGGGACAGAATCATGCACTTAATCGGAAGAGTTAAACTTGCAGGAAAGAAATACTGGGGGTGATTCTCTCAAAAGTGCTGAATTGGCAAAGAAAAACTATTCTAAACCCCAACTGCTTTCTCAGTTCAGGTTCTCACCTGAATCTCCATATTCTGTGCACTGAAGAGGTCCCAGTTGTGAATATCTTTAAAAACCCGAGAGGGTAGGGTTTATTCATGCCAAAGTCTGACAGTACAACCTACACCCCCAGCAGTGAGGATACCCCCCACCCATCTCACCCCAGCAAATTCCCCCCTCGCTGACCCCTCCCAGGGTCAAACTCCCCATGAGGTAGACCCCACCCTGACAGGTCACCACCCCCTCCAGCCCCAGCCTGCCCCAGTTGCTGCCCTTCTTCTATCGATTGTGTCTGCAGAGTGGCAGTGGGAGCCCACCCCACCGATTGCACCGACCTTCATTCCGATAGGGTCTCCCATTAGTTCCCCAAATGTGTGGAACTCGTACAAATCCTGCCAGAATGAAATACTCTTGGCGGGGCTGGAAGATTTGATCGGGATCTGAAACTTCCCAATAATAACCTGCTAAACGTACTTAAAATATATTTAAAAAGATTCAAATGACTTCCCTGCTTTCCCACAGGATTCCAGCATGGTCTGACCGGTGACTGTTTGCCGGCTCTGGGAGATGTGCTTGTGTTCCCAGGGCACGTGCAATCCCGGTACAAGACCAGTGGCGTGCAATCTCCATCTCGACCCACCAGAAAAGTTGCAGGTCGTGACGGGAGAGTCACAACCACTATTTCAGTTTAATTTTAAAATCATGGATTTGGCCTGAACTGCCAGAAGAAAACAATGGCCCTTTGTCTCTCCCTGTCTGTAAAGGTCTTCCTGGGAGCTCCAGTGCTGTTCATCTAAGTCACAGCAAGTATGCCCATGTTTTGCTGCTTAATTTTAAAGAAGGGTCTTTAAGTCAATAAGAGGAATATTGCTTGAATTGAAGCTCATAATGATGGGTCAACAGTTAAGACATATATCTAATTTAAGTTTGATTCAATTGTTAGAAGTTAAGCTAATTCATTTGTTATAGTTGAATTGTGTTATGAAATAAGGTTTGTGGTGATAAAGCTCCCTAGTTTGTCAGTAAAGTGCTTACCTGGATTAAAACATTTAATCATTAGATTAATTCCAAAATAGAAAAATTATTGTAATCTAGTCTGGCTTCAGAGTATACTTTGGGGGTTTCTGAACTGGTACCCTAACAGACTACATGACCAGCCCAACTCAGTAGTAACTGTGTAGTGAATGCTTGGCAATGCCAGCTCAGCTGAACACCTTAGTGTCTGGTGTTTGTTTCCTTCCTCCCGATCTTCAGAAGCAACCTAACTCAACTTGCGTGAAAGTGGTTGAGTTCCTTGGTGTGACTTTGGTACGCAGTCCAAATCTCACATGCATGGCCAATCAGCTCTTTCATCTTGGATCCCAGACTGATGTTCAAAGTCTGCCTTGGATACTGATGATTTGTCACTGAGACGCGACCCTGCGGGGGCAATGTGTCCCCTTCAGTCATTTTTAGGTTATATCATTGCTTTCATTGAACCAATTTTGTTGATCAAGAGAGGATGGTTTGAGACTAGTTCGAGAAACACAGTACACCTATATCTGCGGAGGTCAGCCAGTCACCATCAATGCAGTCAGTTTCTAATTTCTCTGCATGTACTTGAGAGATATTCATTCACGATAGCCTGTCTGAACGATCAAAGATTGAGTTGTTTCCAAACCTTCAGGCCTGGGGGCATCCCAGAGGATAGATCTTGATGTTTAGTTTTGAAATGATAACATGGTGGTCAGTCCAGCAGTCAATCCCATACGTGGTTCGCGATGCACGATTCTCCCTCATTTTAATTCAATCCACGAAGCCTTGAATATACTATTAGGAAATAGAGATTGTTTCAGTAATTTAAGTAATTTATATTTGTATTCTGTGCATTATGAAAAAGGTATAAGTTGAGGACGAGATATTGGGAGTTTTGAAAAACGTTAAGGTAGACAAGTCCTTCGGACCTGATGAGATCTATCCCAGAATACTGAGGAAGGTGAGGGATGAAATTGCGAGGGCTTTTTACCAAAGCTTTATTTCCTCTTTAGTCACAGGAGAAGTCCCAGAGGACTTGAGATTTTCCTTTGTTTCAAAAGGCTAACAGGGATAATTTAGGAAATTACAGACCAGTGAGCCTTACATCAGAGGTCGGGAAATTAATGGAGAGGACTCTTAGGAAATGGATTTACTCACATTTGGGAAAATATAGATTTATTAGCGATAGGCCGCGTAGCTTTGTGCAGGGGCATAAGAGAGGTTTACAGAATAGAAACTGACCCTTAAGTCCAACTTGTCTATGCCGCCCAGTTTTTACCATTAAGTCAGTTCCAATTGCCTGTGTTTGGCCTATATCCCTCCAGACCTATCTTACCCATGTAAATGTCCAAACACTTTTTAAAAAGACAACATTGTACCCACTTCAACAACTATCTCTGGCAGCGTGTTCCAGATACCCAGTATTCTCTGTGTGAAAGAAATGCCCCTCTGGACCCTTTTGTAACTTCTCCCTCTCATCTTAAAACCTATGCCTGTAGTTTTAGATTCCTCTAAGTTTGGGAAAAGATATTTACTATCTAGCTGATCTCTGCCCCTTATTATTTTAGCGACCTCTGTAAGAACACTCCCAAGTCTCCGATGATCAAGGGGAAAAAAAAAATCCCAGTCTCTCCAGCCTCTCCTTATAACTCAAACTATCATGTCCCCATAGCATCCTAGCAAGTCCTTTCTGCACACTTTCTAGTTTAATAATATCCTTTCTATAATAGGGTCACCAAAATCATACACAGTAGCCAAGTGTGGCCTTATGATAGGGTGGCATTGGGCACAATGGTTAGCACTGCTGCCTCACAGTGCCAGACACCCGGATTCCATTCCAGCTTTGGGTGATTGTGTGGAGTTTGCACATTCTTCCTATGTCTGAGTGGGTTTCCTCCAAGTGCTCTGGTTTCCTCTCTCAGTCCAAAGATGTGCAGGTTAGGTAAATGGGCCATGGTAAATTATCCGCTAGTGTTAGGGAATTAACAGTTTAAATATATGGGGTCATGGGGAGACGGCCTGGTAGAATTGGTGTCAGCACATTGGTGTCAGCACAAATGGCCTTCTTCTGCACTGTAGGGATTCTACAAATGCCTTGTACAACTTCAACAAGATGTCCCCAGTCCTGTATTCAATGTCCTGACCATTGAAACCAAGCATGCCGAATGATCTCCACCACCCTGTCCACCTGTAACTCTACCTTCAAAGAGCTATGAACCTGCATCTTCAAATTTCTTTGTTCCTAAACTGTCCAAAATGCCCAACCATTGGCTGAGTCGGTCCTGCCCTGGTTTGATCTACCGAAATACATCACCTCACAATTATCACCTCATGTGTCACAACGTAATTGAGTTTTTAAGGTAGTGACAAAGATGATTGATGAAACATCTATGGTGATCTTAAGGTTGGTGATATCTTAACTCAACCTGAGAATGTTCTGTTGGTATGGATGGGTGCATGAGATCTTAAATGCATATGGTAAGCCAGGGCAGAGGAAGTCCAAAGGGAGAGGTTGAAGTCCTGAAAGTAAATCCTTGATGAAAGCACCCAAAGAGAGGATTGTTGAGGGAAGAGATTGCAAGGCATGCTCCTCGAGAGTGAAGAGATTCTCCACATGTGAATGCTAGAGTTCCAGTGAGACTATATGCCTCACAGTGTGACAAGTATCTTGGGGGATTTGATGAGAAATCCAGGAAGTTGTTTTGGGTGCCCCCTGTCACTTGGCATCTGACTACAGTTTGTCCAGTTGTACCATAAGCTGGGCTTGTAACAATACAAAATGATTGAACATCCACAGTCCACTGGAGTAAACAATTCTAGAGATCCTCTAAATGAAAACATTTTTCTTCACCTCAGCCCTTAATTACAATAACCCCCTCAGAATAACCCCCCTTTTCTAGCTTCTTTGCGTCTAATGTGTCAAACCATTGGAGAATTCTATCTATGTTTCAGTAAGGCCACGTCTCATTCTTCCAACCTATGGGGAATATCAGCCACTTCTAATCAATCTTTTTTCATTGGATAGTTGCCTCATCCTGGCAATAAAATTGGCAGACCATAAGATACTGGAACAGAGTTGGGCCATTCTGCCCATCAAGTTTGCTCCAACATTTGATCAAGGCTGATGTAGTTCTCAATCCCATTTTCCCACCTTTTCCCCTAACTTTTCATCCCCCTACCAATCAAGAACCTATCTATTTCTGTCTTAAACATACTCAATGGCCTCGCCTTCATATTGTTCTATGACAATGAATTCCACAGATTCACCGCTCTTTGGCTGAAAATATCCCTTCTCGTCTTGCTTCTAAATGTTATCCCTTTATCTGATACTGCACCCTCGGACCCTAGTCTCTCCTACTAATGGAATCATCTTCCCGAAGTCCACTCTATCCAGGCTGTTCAGTACTCTGTGAGTTTCAATGAGATCTCCAGCGAACATTTATTGTCCCCTTCCTAATCAGGTATATGCCATCTTTAGATAGAGCCAGAAAGTCATAGACAGTTACAGCATGAAAACAGGCCCTTTGGCCCAATTTGTCCCTGCCACCCTTTTTTTTAAAACCCCTAAGCTAATCCCAATTGCCTGCATTTGGCCCATATCCTTCGATACCCATCACACTCATGTAACTATTTAAATGCTTTTTAAAAGATAAAATTGTACCCGCCTCGACTATTACCTTCGGCAGCTTGTTCCAGACACTCACCACCCTCTGTGTGAAAAAAATTGCCCCTCTGGATACGTTTGTATCTCTCCCCTCTCATGTTAAACCTATGCCTTTGAGTTTTAGACTCTCCTACCTTTGGGAAAAGATATTGACTGTCTATCTTATCTACGCCCCTTATTATTTTATAAATCTCTACAAGATCATCCCTCAACCTCCTACGCTCCAGATAAAAAAGTCCCAGTCTATTCAGCCTCTCTTTATAACTCAATCCATCAAGTCCCAGTAACATCTTAATAAATCTTTTCTGCATTCTTTCTAATTTAGTAATATCCTTTCTATAATATGGAAGCTAAAATTGTATACAGGTGCAGTTTCATCTGTACAAATTTAGCAAGACTTCCTAGTTCATGTATCTCCCTTGCAATAAAAGTTAAAACACCATTTGCTTTTCTAACTGCTTGCTCGCTAGTACTGTGACATATATATAAGAGACCCAATTCCATCTGAATACCAATCAGATAAGATTAATCTTCACGTTCCTGTTAAGGGAAGCTGTAGATATGCTACAAATTCAATTTCTTCCAGTGACATCTACACCCCAAGAATATATGTTATTGCCCGAATGCTTTAACCAGAATGGGACTGGAAATTTCAGCAGAGTCCTGAAGAGTACCAATCATTTTAGTGTCAAAACCAATGTGAGGAAGGGAAGAAGGAAATAACATCAAAATGTTAAGAAAATAATTATCTTTTATCTCTTATTCTCTATTCCCTTTTCTAGTTGCATACAGATCTTGACCTAGCAAATAGAAATGTCAAGTACATCCTGTCGGGAGAGGGGGCTGGTACCATCTTCATGATCAATGACAAGACAGGGGACATTCATGCAATGAAGAGGCTTGACCGTGAGGAGAAAGCTGAGTACACATTGACCGCACAGGCTATTGACCGGGAAACAGATAAGCCTTTGGAACCTCCATCAGAGTTCATCATCAAGGTTCAGGACATCAATGACAATGCACCCGAATTTCCAGATGAACCTTATCATGCAACAGTCCCGGAGATGTCCTCTGTGGGTGAGTGTACATACACATTTCCAATTCATGTTTGGCCAGGTAAAAACACCTCAACTTTCATTACATGGTATTGTTAACTCAGTCTTAAATGATACTCTCTGTAAACTTGAGTTCATTAAAAAAAACACTGTTGTCCATCGCATCAACTCCCATTTGCCTACTTGTCATCTTTTTATTAATTACTGTGGGTGCTGCAATCTGAAATATAAGCAGAAAATTCTGGAAAATTTCAGCAGATCTGACAGTCTCTGTGGAGAGGGAATAGAGCCAGAATTTTGAGTATGGATGACTCTTCATCAGAGCTTCTTCCTTCTGTGCTCACCTATCTACATTGCACCCTTGTCCAACAACAGTTTGGTTTAAATCATGGAATCATATAATCCCTATAGTATAGAAGGAAGCCATTTAACAACAATCCCACCCAGGCCCTATCCCTGTAACCCCACATATAGAATCATAGAATCTGCACTGTAGAAGGAGACCATGTGGCCTGTTGAACAAAGAACCAAAAAAATCCTACCCAGGTCCTATCCCTGTTACCCCACATATTTACTCTCTTAGTACCCCCGACACTAAGGGACAATTTACCATGGTCATTAACCTGCACATTTTTGGAGTGTAGGATGAATCTGGAGCCACTAACTTCTTCTATATTTTATTGCAAATCCATGCAATGCCTCCCTCCCCATCCCCTGTATTTGTAACCTCCGCCAGTCTTGCAATCTCCAAGGAGATGCCTTCAATGGTGACCTTTAATGCATTCTCAATTTCCACTGCTCCAGTGGTAGCCTTATCATCAGCTGTTTCAGCCGTTAGCTCTGATATCCCTCCCTGAATCTCTCTCTCTCTCTCTCGCGACCTCTTGCTCTTCTTTAGAATGTTCCTTAAAAATTTACCTCTTTGATCAAGTCTGTTGTCATCTGTTCCAACATCTCCCCATGTGGCTTGGTGTCACACTTTGTATGTCAATATTCTTGTCAAGTGTCTTGGGCAGGTTTTGTAACATGAAAAAGGCGTCATATAAATGTACACCTTTGCTGTTAAAGGGTGGTGTAATTTCATTGAGCGTGCTCAGTTCCTTTCACGAGAAAATAATGTTTTACAAACCAAGTTGCAGAGGATGAGGACATTCACACTGTAGCAAATAATTAATGACACCTCAGTGTGAAATCTGAGTTCTGATTTCACTGTAATTAAATAGATTGTATAGTAGTAGCCACGTTTTTTTAAAAAAATAAGGAAAATGATGGCATTGAGGGAGGTGCCACTCTTTGAATGAGGTGGTAACTTGTTTCCGATGTGTACTATTTGGAAGAAGGCCAGGAGAGTTCCCTCCGGTCTCCTGGCCAGCAGTTATCGCTGAATCAACATCCTGAAGACAGATTATTGGGTCATTATCTCATTGCTGTTTTTGGATCATTTTAACATAGAAATTACCTACAATGCAACAATGACTACACTTAAAAAATAATGCGTTGACTGCAAAATGTTTTTGGATGTCCTCAAGTTATTTTAGGTATTATATATGAGCAAGTCTATTTTCATTTATGTTGTTAATGGTTCTCTCTCAAATACTCTGTACCTTCACATCTATAACCATTGTCTTTTCTTGAAGAAAAAACAAACCTTGAACCCTTCACTATGCAAGCTATCATTCCATCTCCAGCTGTCACCGTCCCCAATTCCAAAGTCTTTGTATATGTTGATAGCCCCCCAAAATCTTGCCTATCTTCCTATTTTTGAGTCTCTCTCATCAGGTTCCATCTCTACTGGAAACCCAAAACAACTCTTTTTAAAGTCACAAATGTGATTGTGACAAAAAGGCAAATGTTTCCTTCTCATTCCTCCCAATCGATCTGAAGTCTTTGCACCTCTGTTGCCTCATTGCCCAGAAGCCCTGGTAGAAAGAGAGAGATGATGTGAGATGCTGGTGTTGGACCACGATAAACACTGTAAGAAGTCTCACAACACCGGGTTAAAGTCCAACAGATTTATTTGGGAGCAAATGCCAGTAGCTTTTGGGGTTTTGCTCCTTTGTCAGGTGAGAGTGACCCACGCCCTGCATGAGGCAAGGTCCAATTGCATCTGGACGTCTCCAGCACCCCTCCCAAGACAATGTGAGACCAGTGATCAGGGCTTACAGCTGACCTCAGATCTTGAAAACCAGGTAATGAAATTTGAAAAGCCGAGTCTTCAAATTGAGACCACAAAAGCCATTTCTCAAATTCGGCTGGGAAGTTATCCTTAGCTCCTCTCAGGAGATCAGGTGCCCAGACATTCCTTCTCCAGCCCCATCTCTGTAAATTAGCCAGGATGTCTAAAATATCATGCAGCAGGATTTCCAAGGACTGAAGGTGACCACCCTCTGAAGATACAGCCCAATGAGTCATAGAGTCACAGAGGTTTACAGCATTGAAACAAGCCCTTTGGCCCAAAATGTCCATGCCACCTTCTATTTTAAATCTCTAAGCTAGTCCCAATTGCCCACATTTAGCTCACATTCTTCTATACCCATCTTATCCATGTATCCGTCTAAATGCTTTTTAAAAGACAAATTTGTATCTGCCTCTGCTACTACCTCTCCAGTCTCCTGGAACAGTTCGTTCCAGGCATTCACCAAACTCTGTGAGAAAAAAATTGTCTCTCTCGACCTTTTTTGATCTCTCCTCTCTCACCTTACACCTATGCCTTCTAGTTTTAGTCTCCCCTAACCAGAATTCTTTTTTATTCATATATCCAATTCAATCCAACAAAGTCCACTTCAAAATCTCGGCAAATGAGATATTCCCGATTCAAGTTGACAAGATAGGCCTCTTCCTGTCTTGGGTTTGATCTACGTGATCTAAACTGATTGGAGCGGGCATTGCACCTTCTCCAACGTTTGACCTCATTTGAATTTTAACCTCAAGGCCAAGGTGCAGCTTTAAAAAATTGCTTCAAATGAAGCCTCAGTGTAACCTCATGACTTCAACCAAGTGTAGGATGCCAAAGTTACACTTGACCTTAGCCAAAAGGCCGAGAAACGACTGAGAGGATTCTTTCCTCCGGTATCTATTTTCCTTCTGGTATCTTGCAGTTCGTCAGTGTGAATCATATCGTTGATTCCATCATCCACAATAGCAATGATCATCTTGATGTCTACAACATCGCATGTGCGCGAGCCTGCTCATCAGCTAAACCATCACTGTGAACAAAACCCGACCCCCACTGCCTCTGACCAACTCAACCAACAAGGATTTTATTGATTTTGCCAGATTCCCTACCAAACTTAACCGGGATCTTCCAGAAAAATAGCACAAAGTGCATACACATTGTGCTATTTCCAGAGTAGTCGAGGCAGGTACAATTTTGTGTTCTAAAAAGCATTTAGACAGTTATATGGGTAAGATGGGTATACAGGGATATGGGTCAAACACAGGCAATTGGGACTAGCTTTGGTTAAAAACTGGGCAACATGGACAAGTTGGGCTGAAGATCGTCTTTCCCTGCTGTAAACCTCTATGACTCCTTTGGATAATTATGGGTTGTGCCTCAGGGTAAATAAAAGATTAAAAGATAACTAGTGTCAGAGGTCAGTAATCGCAGCCATTTCTGCCCTGTTGTGCATCTTGAAGGACGTAGCAGTGGGTTGATTGGGACGGGGGCCTATGAGATTGGAGACCATGAAGGGAAGATTTCCAGAGGAGATGATGTCAGCGACCATCCAGGAAATGATGGTTTGACGTTTGATGGCGAGGTCATGGTTCAGGCAGAGGTAGGAAGAAGTGTCAGAGAGTTGATTCATGCCTGGGTAGAGGTCAGCATGCCAGCCAACTACAGATTGTGTGACAATGTTAGGGCTGATCCTGAGGGAATGGGGTACAACAAGTTCAGACCGAGACAGGTTGCGGTCAGCCAGGGCAGCAGAGAAATTGAGACAGCTGATGTCCCACAAGCAATTCTTGAAGAAAGCATCTAGAAAGGGGAAAGAGAGCTGAAGAAGCAAAGCAAAAGGCAATGAAAGAAGAGGCTTTGACAACTTGTGGGAATGCATATGGAGAGTGGTTAAAGAAAAAAATGACAGCTTTGAGGTGACAGAGAAAAACAATATTAAGGAAGGATGATTCAGGAGATCAGCTAAACTGGGAGCAGGAAAGAATTCCAATTTGATAGGAGGCATAAAGGAAACAGTAATTAATTAGCCTGGCCAGTTTTCCTATCCATAGTTTTCAAAATTAATTTGAAAGAAGAGCCATACAACAGAAATCCTTCGTGCGTCAGCCTGGCCTGGCTGTGAAAACATCTCATAGACCGAGGAGACAGCCATAAGTTTCCTCTGTAAGCCTTCAGCTCTTTTCCAGCATACTATCAGAAATATGGTTCATCTAAGAAAAAAAAACACTCCTTTTTTTGTAAAAATTACCATGATCCCAATGAGTTTTGCAGTGATTACATCCGTCCATCAAATAATTTATTTAATCTAGTGCATGGCCTTTCCTTAGGATGAGTGTCTTGCTGTAAAAAAATCACGTTTCTGCTGTGGAGTCAAGCGTGTAATACTCTGAGGCTCTTCACTGTTTTAATTATCTGCACAAACTCTCTCCTGCCAGCCGTTCCCTGGACTGGAAGTTGTCCCCGAGCTGTAAATATTGACTGTAATTTCGCGATGCTTGTACAAATCACTGCAAGCAGAAATAATGCTTTTTAATCATTTCTAATCTTCCGCCAAAATGATTGCAGGCAGACATTTTAGCCTGTGGATTTCCCTTTTTCGAAGTATTTACTGAAATTGCAACCCACAGCTCCATGGCAAAGATTTCCAACAGTGCAGAAAGAAAATTATCTCAAGCACATACCACATGAGCTGTAATAAACAACCACTGCAAATCTCATTTCATTCTCTCGCCTGCTTTTTCTCTCAATTCCTGCCTTCCTTTCTTTCGTTTTTATCTCTTTTTCCCTTCTGCTCTCTCTCACTCCTGTTCTCTTTTCTGTGCTTTTCTTCCAGGTTTCCTTTCGTATGATCTCTTATGTTTTCCCTTCATTTGCCCTCATCGCTGTGCCCTCTGTTATCTTTGTACAAGGTTCTGGAATGCTCTCTTTAAACCTCTCTGTCTATCCCCTCTTCTGAGGTACTCTTAAAAGCCTATCTTTTCTGATCAAGCTTTTGTCACTTGTCATATTTTTTCAAATCTAGAATCCCTACAGTGCAGAAGAGACCATTCAACCCAATCTCTAAGAAAGCACCTTACCCAGACTCTCTCCCCACCCCATAACCGTACAGATTTTCAATAGCCAATCCCCCAAACCTACACATCTTGTGACACTGAGGGTCAATTCAGCATGGTCAATCCACATAACCTGTGCATCATTTAACTCTGAGAGGAAACTGGAGCACTGGAGGAAATCCATGTAGACTCAGACAGAACACGCAAGCTCCACACTATGACCCAAGCTAGGAACCGAATCTAGGTCCTTGACGATGTGAGGCTGCAGTGCTAACCCTTGTGCTACCATGCTGTTCCCTACTTTGTTTCTTTCTTTGGGTTTGTATAAGTCATTTTGCCTGAAACCCTCCTATGAAACGCTTTGGAATATTTTGCTATGGTGAAGGTGCAGGATAAGTTGCTGTCATTTTGTGCCCACTCTTCTTCTTCCTTTGCTAATTTCTTTCTCAGTTCATCCTTCCATTTGTTTTTTTTCTCTCCATCCCTCTCCCCTTTCCCTCCTGCTTCCTGCAACCTCTGTTGAGCCTTTGAATCCGTGGCAGTTTTACCGAATGCAGTTCAAACAAAAGTGACCTGAAGCCAGCTGCTGTTGCTTCAGTGCACTTCTGTTATGTAATTAATATGGAATCATCTGCACCCAGAATAACAGGGGAAAGCATTGACAAAGAACACAGGCGAGAGAATGCTTAGGACCTAGCCCTCAGAAAGGGTAAATCCTGCCAACACATTCTCCGTGACTTCAGTGTCACTAGTGGATGTGAGCAAATTAAAATCATTAAATAGTCAATATTTAATTAAATTTCTACCCTTGCACTGGATATATTGTGTACTACAAATCTTTATAGGTTTGTGAGTGTACTGCAGACAAAGCCCAGACCAATATTTGCACTGGTTGGGATGGAAAGAGCACAATGCTCCCTTGCAAAACATTTTACCTCCACTTTTTAATTATATCAAAAACTGTTAGTTCCCAGGAGACCGTGCACATGCTATAGCTTTTAACTGAGGTTATAGTGACGACATTCCAGTCAATTGATTCTGGTTGACAATAGAATGTCACAGCTTCAAAGGGATGAAGCAACAGCTTTCTCAATAAACGCTTGGGTGTTGAGCGTTCGGTATTAGTTATTGCAAAGGAATTTGTTTCATTGTCTAGTTTTATCCGTGCTCCCTAGCCATCACACTTACTTGTGCCTTTCTCTTCTTTCCTGCTCCCTCGGTGTTCAGTGAGTTCATGTCATTAAGGCTGTGATTGGAGGTGATGCATTCACCTCCATGTCCTTGAAAAATGGGATGGAAAATAATTCATGGTGCTCCTCTCGAAAAGGACTTGTGCTTTGTCAGCACTAGGCAAGAATAAAATTGCTCTTTGATAAACACAGGCTGGAAAAGTTTGTTATTGCTGATTAATCCAGCTCTGCACATTTAGAAACATAGAAACTAGAAGAAAGAGTAGGCTATTCAGCCCTTTGACCCTGCTCCACATTCATTTTGATCACAACTGATTATCAAATTCAATATCCTGGTCTCGCCTTCCCTCCGTATCCCTTGATCCTTTAGCCCCAAGAGCTATATTAATTTCTTCATGAAATCACTCAAAATTTTGTCCTCAAACTACTTTCTGTGGTAGTGAATTCCACACATTCACTGTGTGGAATTCTTCACTCTCTGGGTGAAGGCATTTCTCTTCCCCTCAGCCCTAAAAAGTTTACCCTTTATCGTCAAATTATGAGGGCATCACCCAGCATCCCCCCACCCCTCCCCCTGTGTTCTGGACTCTCTCACCATTGGGAACATTCTTTCTGGATCTACCTTGTCAAACTCTGTTAGAATTTTATAAGTTTCTATGAGATTCCCTCTCACTCTTCTAATCTCCAGTGAATACAATCCTGGATCTCAGCTCATGTGACAGACTTGCCATCCCAGGAATCAGCTTGGTAAACCTTCGCTGTGCTCCCTCTGTAGCAAGGACATCCTTCCTCAGATAAGGACACCAAAACTGCACACAATACCCCAGGCTCTCTCAAGACAATTCTGCCATGATGTCTTAACATCGATATACAATAAACATTCCGCCACAAAGGCAGCAAAACATTATGAAGTGTTTCATAGTTCAGATTTGGACACAAAAATGGGAACAGGTTTCCCCGCCCACATGTTTTCCAGCAACGGAGGCATCTCTCCATGGGCCACTGTCTGGATCTTCAGGTCCTCCGAAGCCAATGGCCATTTGCTTTGTTGGCTGGCCATTCAGCTAAGGGACCTGCATGGGTTTTACAGTGATTGTTGAAGCTGGAAAAGGAAAAAGCAAGAAGGGAAGGTTTGCAGAAAGCTCTAAGGCATGATATTAAAATATCTGAAGGATCGACTGGCTGTTTTAAAGCAGAAAGTAGAAAGAGAAGGTCTCTCAGTGTCTCCAGTTTGTTAGCCCATTCAACCAGATCATGGCTGATCTCAAAATAACTTATGTACCTTTGCTTGGTATCATTATCTAACTAAAAACATGTTGAAAATGTAAATTGTTACAGCACTTTAGGGCTAAGGTTTTAGATTTCCTTCACCTGTAATTTATACATTGCGTTCCCTCGATATGGATTTTCTCAAGAGACAAAATTATTTCTTTGTGCCGATGCTACTGAATTCCTTCATCATTTTAAACATCTTGTTTAGCTCGTCCCTCAGCCATCTAAATTCATGGGAATACAAGCAGAGAGAAATAAAACGGGGAGTGTTAATTAGATCCCAAACCAGATGGTGAGGCATGAAACTAGACACAAATCCTTTTCTTGATAATAGGTTTATTTACAGAATGCAACATTACATGAGACAGCGTCTATCCAGCACCCCAGTGTCCCAGCTGTCTCTCTTTATTCTCTTTCATTCTAACAAAGGAAAGAGAAAACAATTAGCAAATTAGTTTAGGATGATGGGCCCTTACGGGGACACTGTAGCAAAAGAGCAAAATTCCAAAGGAAGCTCAAAGAATAAAGGACAATGAAGTAAGGAGTCTCACAACACCAGGGTTAAGTCCAACAGGTTTATTTGGTATCATGAGCTTTCTGTTTCTACAGGAATGGAGAAAGATTGAGGGATGTCTTGGTAGGATCTTTGAAATTCTGTATTGGTTGGATACTTTGGATGCAGATATGTTTCCATTTGTGGGGGGAATCTAAAACTAAAGGACACAGATATACGGTTACCATTAATCAACACAAAAAGCATTTCTGCAGAACTTTTCTTTGTTCCGAGGCTGGATAGAAGGTGGAACACATGACCCTATTGAACGGTTACAGTGAATGTTGTGGAAAGTTAAATCAGCACATGAAGGAGAAAGGAATGTGAATGTTACTGAAAAGAGAGGCATGTTGCTGAAACTTTTTTGTCTCACACTCATCATGATAAACACTCCAAATTATAACTGATTGCAACAATTTACGTAACAGCAGAGAAAGGATAATGACTGAAGACAATCTCTTTTTTCAGGAATGCTTGAGTTTTGTACAAGAAATAGAAGGATATGCTGATATGAATACATGATATAGGGTACCTCGTTGATCGTCCTCTACACCCTAACTATGATTGTAATTATATTCTGCAACTTCTTTCCTTCTCTATGAACTGTACTTTTTGTCTGCACGCAAGAAACAATATTTTCACTGTATACTAATACATATGACAATAATAAATGAAATGAAATCAAATCAAAATAGGATAGGAGAGGAGTCACGGGAAGCAGAAATCCCAGTGTAGTTAGATTAAAGGGATTGTTTTGGTGTTGTAAGCTTGGTGTGATATTAGCATAAGTCTTGTGACCTGTTGTTGAATCTCTATTACAAAGTAAACCCATAGGGCATGAACTTACCAGCTGTTTGTAGCCTGATGCTGCTGCAAATAGGAATGGAGAATATCGTGCTCGGTCAAATCTTTGTACATAGGCTGTGAACAGAATGGGCTTGATGGACCCAGTGGCCTCTTCCAATTCGATGTTCTTTTTTCTATTATGGAGTCATGGAGGTTTACAGCATGGAAATAGGCCCTTCAGCCCAAATTGTCCATGCAGCTCTTTTTTTTTTAACCAATAAGCTTGCCCAACTACCTGTCTTTGATTTATATTGCTATCTTCGCATCTGACCCATGTAATGCTTTTAAAAGACAGAATTGTACCTGCCTCTGCTACTGCCTCTGGCAGCTTGTTCCAGACACCCACCACCTTGTGTGTAATAAAATTCCTCCTCTGGATCCTTTTGCATCTCTCCACTCTCACCTTAAAACTATGCCCTCTAGTTTTAGACTCCCCTACCTTTGGGAAATGATATTGACTCGCTAACTGATCTATGCCCCCCAATATTTTATAGATTTTAAAATCACCCCTAAATCTCCTACGCTCCAGAGAAAAAAAAGTCCCAGTCTAGCCAGCCTCTCCTTTTAACTCTAACCATCAAGTTTCAGTCGCATCCTGGGCAAATATTTTCTGCACTCTTTCTAGTTTAATAATATCCTTTCTATAGTTATAGGACGGATATCAGAGGTAGGTTCTTTACCCAAAGGGTGGTTCGGGAGTGGAATGCCCTGCCTGCAGCAGTTGTAGATGCGCCAAGTTTGGTGGCGTTTAAGAGGTTAGTTGATAAGTATATGGAAGAGAAGGGAATGGTTTAGTTTGGAGGGGCATTGCTTTTTATATTGGTCGGCGCAACATCGAAGGCCGAAGGGCCTGTTCTGTGCTGTAATGTTCTATGTTCTATGCTCTATAATAGGGTGGCCAGTTGATTAAATGCCAATTTCTGCCAGCTATTTTTTTGTTCATTCATGGGATGTGGATGGCACTGGTTGGCCAGCATTTATTACCTATCCCTAGTTGCCCTTGAACTGAATAGCTTGCTAGGCCATTTCAGAGGGCAGTTGAGAGTCAATTGCATTGTTGTGCCTCTGGAGCCACACGTAGGCGAGAGCAGGTAATGATGCAGGATTTCCGTCCCTGCACGACATTAGTGTACCAGATGGGTTATTCCTCACTATCGACAATGGTTTCATGGTTATCACTCGATCAAGATATTTCGGTGTTGAATTCAAATTTTGCCATCTACTCTGTTGGGATTTGAACCCAGGTCCTCAGAATATTAACTGAATTTCTGGATCAGTAGATAAGCAAAAATACCACTCAGCCATCCCTTCCCTATTTGTTCTCTGTTGAAGTTGCAGGTTTTGCTGGAAGAATTAATTAGGCATTAAATAGAATTTTCAGCACAGAAACAAGCCATATGACCCAACTAATGTTTATGCACAGAACCTTCTTCTCCCTGCGTTAACTTCATCTTGTTCTGCGAAATTCCCTTTCTCCCTCAAATTTATATCCAGCTGCCTCTTAAATGCATATTAAGAGGACTTTGTCCATATATTATTTTCCTAATAGAATATGGGTGGCACTATGTGATTTGTTTTTGTAGCATTGATATAGACATGATAGGCTGAATGGTCTCCTGCTGTACTGTATCCAGTATATGATTCTACTTATGTATAGATGCAGTTTTGAGAGGATTTTGCAGATATATTGTGTGTCTGATGTTTCCCACAAACCTCGGTCAAGCTCATTTGGATGTTCCTGCATCTAACCATTATTTTTGTGCACCTTTCAATGAATAATCCCAAAATGGGGATTTCAGAGCCTTCTGCAGTTCTGCCAAATTTAGATGCTCGGGACATCTTGAAAACAAAGGCCCAGATTTTGTAGTTGGAAGCGTGATGCCAATGATTGTTTTTGACAATGAGTAAATCTCTTCATGATCCTGCCATGATCCTGGTGGCAGGAATTCCAGCGGCTTTGTTGGAATATCCCTTTTCAGCACGGGTTGCAATCAAGCCCAGTGACATAGGTTTGTTCAGATCACAATGGCAGGCAGTCAACGCATTGATTACACTCACCTAACCAGACAAACTGGCAGCAATAGGCTGTGGCAATTAAAAAAAAGATAGTGGAAAATGATGTAACGAAAAGGAAAATCCCATTTTTCAGCATAATTAATTTTACAAAAAGGAAGGGATGGCTGAGTGGTATTTTTTAAATTTTATATTAAAAAATATAAACTTCTAAAAAAGCTAATACAATATCGGTCAGGTAAGTCACTTTGAAAGTAATATTTAATACATTGAATCAATCACGTTAAAGACAGGCGGCAGAAATCTTTGATCTTACCCCTGGCTGGGACCCTCAGGTGCCGCTGCAGTCAATGAAGTTTTGGCTGAGCCCCAAATTCTCTGTCCCCTCTGGCAGCAGGGATGGGGCAAAAGAGGTCAGAGAATTCTGCCCAGAAGTTTTACTTTTTGACAAGACTGATCAGATTTATGAAAGTCTTTGTCTTGAAAATGTTAAAAAAACATAGAAACATAGAACATAGATGCAGAAGCAGGCCATTCAGCCCTTCAAGCCTGCACCACCATTCCATATGATCATGACTGATCATCCACGTTCAGTATTCCATTCCTGCTTTCTCTCCGTTCTCCTTGATCCTTTTAGTCACAAGGGCCACATTCAGCTCTCTCTTGAATGTATCGAACGAACCACGTCTCCAACAGCTTTTTGTGGTAGAGAATTCCACAGGTTCACAACTTAATTGGGCAACACAGTGGTACAGTGTTTCACACTGCTACCTCACAGTTCCAGAGGCCTGGGTTCAATTCCGGCCTTGGGTCACTGTCTGTGTGGAGTCTGCTACCTTCTCTCAGTATCTGTGTGTGTTTCCTCCGGGTGCTCTGGTTTCCTCCTACAGCCCAAAGATGTGTAGGTAAGGTTGATTCGCCATGCTAAATTGACCCTAAGGTCAGGGGATGAGCAGGGTAAAAGTGTGGGGTTGTAAGAGTAGGACCTGGGTGGGAATGTGGTCAGCGCAGACTTGCTGGGCCAAATGGCCTCGTTCTGAGCTGTAGGGATTCTGTGATTCTTTGAGTGAAGAAGTTCTTCTTGTGCATTTTAACTTTGAAAATAGTGTGGGCCTTCTTATTACCTAATCGTGAATTGAAAGGAGGCTTCTTGAGGCTGAAAATCTAAAATTTAAAAGTGTAATGAATGAATTTGCAATTTATCCAAATTGGTACTGCAACCATTGAATCCTTCAGAGCAGCACTGTTAGGTTCTTTGCTCCTTTACAATATACACAACCTGGAAGTTGGGTCATTTCTTCAGTCGCAGCAAAGGTTGATTGTGTCACCACTACAGGCACAGTAATATCTAGCCTCTAATGGCATCTAGTCAGATCACCTTGTTTGCTGGGAAACTGTTCTTGAACAGTGACTGAGTATTGTAACTATAAGTGAATATAATGAACAATATTTCATCTTTCTCTGCCATTGTGTCCCTTCTTTCTAACTGATTTTCTTCAGCAGCTGGTACGACCTGAGCTCAGGGGCAGGCTGGGATGGAGGGGGTGTTGTGCGGCTTGAGGAAACCCCCCCAGTCCAGTCCTGACCAACAGAAATAAAGTGTTGTCGTGCTTTCCGGTGACCAGGGCAACTTGCCTCAGATGAGGACATGGGCATGAGAGCTCTGAGTTAGAGATGTTGTGTATACCAGAAGCCAGTGTGGGTCAGTGAGGGTCATTAACGCTGGCATCTCAGCATCTGTAGGCACACGTTTGCAATAGCACTCAGGGATTAGCAATCAGGAGAGTAACTGTGGACAATCCTGCTGCCTCTGACCTGACTGAGATCAGTTAAGTCAGCACAAATAGGAGACTGAACTTGTGACCTGCCTTTACTTTATGGTTTAGCTACTGGGTTGATTAACTTGCTGAACCATTGGTGTCAGCAGACGTCTACAGCCTTTAAAAGTGCAGTTTTTTGTGCAATTACTTTTTTTTTTCTTGATTTACCTCATCCCCTTTTTGCTTTTCAAACTTGCTTGTGGTTTGCACTGATGCCTTTACCACTTAGTTTAAATACCTTATTAAAATATGATAACACACTGCAACGAGGTCTGGACAATATCCAAGATTGGGCTGACATGTTCATCCCTGGTTCCCAGTTGGAAAACACACGGATTTGCTTCTTTGGCACACAGTCTTCTACATGCTTATAGATGAAGTCAGTTACTGTCGGTAACTGATATTTATGAATGCAGTTACTGTCACTCAATGATATTTCTGTAGCAGTGGTTTCAAATATTTGGTCCTGTGGTGACGTGTTAGTGGTAACTTGACGAAAGGTCGCGGATGTAGCCCAATCCATCACGTAAACCAGCCTCCCATCCATTGACTCGGTCTACACTTCCCATTGCCTCAACAAAGCAACCAGCATAATTAAAGATCCCACACAACCCGGACATTCCCTCTTCCATCTTCTTCCGTTGGGAAAAATATACAAAAATCTGAGGTCATGTACTGACTCAAGAACAGCATTTTCTCTGCTGCTGCCAGACTTTTGAATGAACTTATCTTGCACTAGGTTGATCTTTCTCTACACCCTAGCTATGACTGTAACACTACATTCTGCACTTTCTTGGTTCCTTCTCTATGAATAGTATGTTCTGTCTGTCTAGTGCGCAAGAAACAATACTTTTCACTGTATGTTAATACATATGACAATAATAAATCAAATCAAATCAAACAAGTGGCAAATAACATTTGTGCCACACCAATGCCAGGCAATGACCATCACCAATAAGAGAGACCAATAAGGAAGGCACAGTTGTTGGCACTGCTGCTCCACAGCAACAGGGACCCGGGTACAATTCCTGGCTTGGGTCTCTGTCTGTATGGAGTTTGTATGTTCTCACCGTGTCTGCTCGGCTTACTTCCAGATGCTCTGATTTCCTCCCACAGTCTGAAATATGTACTTCTTAGGTACGTTGTTCCGGACAGGTGCCGCAGCGTGGCAAGTAGGGAATTTTCATAGGAACTTTATTGTAATGTTAATGTAACCCTTACTTGTGACTAATAAATAAACTTTAACTTTAAACTAACTACCGCCCCTTGACATTCAACGGTGTAACCACCACTGAATCCTCCTGACACCCTTCTTGGGGTTACCATTGACTAGAAACTCAACTGGACTCACCACATCAACACAGTGGCTACAAGAGCAGGTCAGAGGCTAGGGAATACTGCGGTGAGTAACTGACTTCTGACTCCTGAAAGTCTATCCATCATCTATAAGGCACAAGTCAGGGGTGTGATGGAATACTCCCCACTTGCCAGGATGACGCAGTTCCAACAACACTCAAAAAGCTTGACACCAGTCAGAACAAATCAGCCCACTTGATTGACACCACATCCACAAACATCCACTCCCTCCACCACCAATGCTCAGCAGCAGCAGTGCGTACTATCTACAAGATGCACTGCAGCAATTTGCCAAAGATCCTTAGACAGCAGTTTGCAAACCCACAGCTACTTCCGTCTAGAAGCACAAAAGCAGCAAACACATGGAAACACCACCACCTCAAGTTCCCCTCCAAGCCACTCATCAAGCTAACTTGGAAATATGCCGCCATTCCTTCTCACTGGCTGATCAAAATCCTGGAACTCTCTTTCTACAGCATTGTGGCTCAACCCACAGAACACGTCCTGCAGTGATTCAAGAAGGCAGTTCTTTACCACCTTCTCAAGGGCAACTAGGATTGGGTAATAAATGCTGGCCAGTTAGTGATGCCCATGTCCTATGAATGAATAAACAAATCCCTGCACGAATCTGTGTCTAGTCTCCCACAGAAATAAAACAAAGTTCCTATGTTGGAACATCAGACTTCGGAACAGGACATTCAGTTCCTCGAGTCTGCTGTGCCATTTGATAAGATCATGACTGATCTGATTGTTTTGCATTTCCATTATCCTGTCTTTCCTCACCCATGAAAAAGTTATCTATTTCAATTTATTCAGTGACCAGCCTCCACTGCATTCTGGGGTAAAGATTTCCACAGTCTAATGAACGCTCTACAAAAAAACAAAATCCTCTTCATCTTTGTTTTAAAAGGGGAGACTTCTTATTTTTAATTTCTAGTCTCACCCACAAGAGGAAATGCCCTCCCTTCCATCCACCTCATCAATTCCCCTCAGAAAATTACATGTTTCAGTAAGACCACATCTCATTCTTCTAAAGTCCACAGGGTGTAGGCCAAATCTGTTCAAACTTTCTTCATGAAACAATGGGCGGCATGGTGGAAGAATGGTTAGCACTGTTGTCTCATTGCGCGAGGGATCCAGGTTCGATTCCGGGCTTGGATGACTATCTGTGTGGAGTTTGCACATTCTCCCCGTGTCTGCCTGGGTTTTCTTGGGGTACTTCAGTCTCCTCTCACAGTCCAAAGTTGTGCAGGTTAGGTGAATTGGCCATGATGAATTGCACCTTAGTGTCAGGGGGGCTAGCTAGGGTAGGTGCAAAGGGTTATGGGATAGGACCTGGGTAGAATTGTGGTTGATGCAGACTCAATGGGCCGAATGGCCTCCTTCTGCACTGTGTGGCTGAATGATTCTAAGCCCTTCATCACAGGTCTCAGTGTAGGAAATTTCTCTGCACTGCTTCCAATGAATTTATATCCTTTCTTCAGATAAGCAGACTAAGACGTTACACAGCATCCAAGATGTGAGCTCACCAAGGACCTGCACAGCTGCAGTAAATCTTCCCTATTTTTATAACACACATAAAAACAAAAAATGTTGGAAATCCTCAGCGGGTTTGACAGCACTATGGAGAGAGCAAACAACTAATGTCTTGAGTCAGGATGACTCTTTGTCAGAGTTAAAGATAACTGGGCATAGAAATGAGATTTATCCCGTCATGGGGTCGAAGGGGTGGGGAGGGATGCCGGGTGCTGCTGTGGGGGCAAAAACGATCAAGCTAATTCATTAATTCATGTTCCCTCCCTTTGAAGTTACATTACATTGATGCTTATCCCCCTTCAATGTACCCACTGGTCATTCCTTTTATGGTGACTAATTACCTCAGAGCTTTATATCCTGTACGTGCTTGAACGAGCTTCCACCAAGCTTCTTCTGAGGTCATGGTAACACAACAGGAAAAGCATTAAATTAATTCACTCCATGTGATGCCACATCTCACAAAGACAGCCAATGCCTGATATCATGTGACAGCAATGCTTCTTTCCCATCATCGAGCCCTCAATTCACAATTTCTCAGCTTGTCCGGCAATATTCTACCCAATATTGTGCCCAACAATTTGCTGAGAATTTCTATCCGATATAATAGGTGTTAAACCAAGATGTTGTATCCACTTTGCTCATGATACAATCTTTCCAAAGATCAGGCAGTTTCCAAGCCAACATTTGATTTTGATTTGATTTGATTTGATTTATTATTGTCACAGGTACTGGGATACAGTGAAAAATGTTTTTCTTGTGAGCTGCACAAACAAAGTGTACCATTCATAGAGAAGGAAAGGAGAGGGTGCAGAATGTTGTGTTGTAGTCATAGATAGGGTGCAGAGGAAGATCAACTTTGTAAATGTTAGGTCCATTCAAAAGTTTGATTGCAGCAGGGAAGAAGCTGTTCTTGAGTCGCATGTTAATGACTTAGCCTTCTGTATCTTTTTCCCGATGAAAGAAGATGGAAGAATTATGCTGGCTCCTTTTTCAAGCTGGTGTCGATAGTATCAGTAGATGGGTGGCTGGTTTGAGTGATGGACTGGGCTTCGGTCATGACTCTTTGTAATTCCTTGCGATCTTAGTCAAAGCAGGAGCAATATCAAGCCGTAATATATCAGAAAAGAATGCTTTCTATGGTGTCTGTGTAAAGATGAGAGTTGTAGCAGACACGCCAAATTTTCTTAGTCTCCTGAAAAAGTAAGGGAATTGTGGATTTCTTAACTATAGCATTGGCATTGAGGGCATTCCTTCCTTAAGTGGCACCATTAGCAAACAGGGTTATTTATCTCATTATAATTATTTAAATTTAGCTGTGCGTGAAATGGTCATCATCTTGTACAAATAAAATAGCAGTAATTTAATTAATTGTTACATGCACGTAAGCATGCTCAAAGGTTTCGCTAGTGAACGAAAAGGGATTTATTTAGTGATTTTCAGTAATAGTGGCTAATTTTAGATTACCTCTGCCACAGAGTACTCCTCCTCCTGGTCTGATTCTCCAGTCTGAATCCGGAGTGGTCACCCAGGTCAGGTGACCCTTACTCTGCTGTGTTGCCCTTAAAGGAACGGTCACCAACAGAAACATTTTTAAGAAGTGTGATGCTAAAGGGAATGGTCCAAGGATGCAATCGAGATTACTGCATGATGTTGAGTTAGTTAAGATGTGCAAATGCAATGTCAGCAAAGGCTGTGGCCTCAATGCCCGATGGAAAAGCAGCTCACGGACTAGCTCTTGTAATTTCAAGCATACGTGGTGCAATCCTCCACTCCAGTAAGAAAGCAGACCAAGAATACTTCACCACTTAATTTATTTCATTGGTACAGATCCAGCTAAAATCCTACTGCACTGGGAGATGGTGGTTAAAAATAAAGACAGTCAAGTTAATGAAGAGGCTGCAATGCACACAGATCAATGCAGGAACTATGGCAGCATACTCAGCCAACAAAGAAGTTAAAGAACAGGGTAAATCATGAATCTTCATGGTGGCAGAAACTAGTATCCATATGGGCAGCACGGTGGCACAGAGATTACCACTGCTGCGTCTCAGTGTCAGGGACTCAGATTCGATTCTTGGCTTAGGTGACAGTCTGTGCAGAGTTCCTGTGTCTGCGTGGGTCCCCTCCCATAGTCTGAAACAAGCACTGGTTAGTGCATTGACTATGCTAAATTCTCCCTCACTGTACCCGAACAAGTGCTGGAGCGTGGCAACTAGGAGCTTTTCACAGTAATTTCATTGCAATGTTAATGTCAGCCTTCTTGTGACTATCATAGAATCAAAAAAATCTTGCAGTACAGAAGAAGGCCATTCGGTCTGTTGAGTCTGCACTGACCCTATCGCCATAACTCCATGTATTTACCCTGCTCGTCCCCCTGACACTAATGGGCAATTTACCATGAACAATCCACCCTACACAGACATCTTTGAACTGTGGGAGGAAACTGGAGCACTTGGAGGAAACCCATGCAGACAGGGGAAGAGCATACAAATTCCGCACAGACAGTGATCTAAGGTCTGAAATCGAACCCAGGTTCCTGGTGCTGTGGAGCAGCAGTGCAAACCACTGTGCCATCATACCACCTCAAATAAATAAATAGTAAATAAACTTTATCTTTTAGCTTTTAAACAATGAAATATCTCAAATCACTTCACAGGTATGTTAACAAGCAACATTTCACACTCAAACTTCTTAAGGAGATAATCTGGAATACCTGATCAAGGGAGTAAAATAAAGAAAGAGAAGCAGTGAGCTTTAGGGAGGGAAATGCAGAAATTAGAGAATGAAGGCAGCTCCAGATTCTTATTAAAGTTTAAAGTTTATTCATTAGTCACAAGTAGGCTTACATTAACATTGCAATGAAGTTACTGTGAAAATCACCTAGTCACCACATTCCAATGCCTGTTCAGTACACTGAGGGAAAATTTAGCATGGTCAATACACCTAATCAGCATGATTTATATGTATGTTATAAAACCAGGGAAGATTTACTCCAGCTGTACAGGGCCTTGGTAGCTCACATCTTGGGCACTGTGTAAAGTTTTAGTTTCCTTATTTGAAGAAAGGATATAAATACATGAGAAGCAGTGCAGAGGAAGTTCACTCAGCTCAGACATGTGATGAAGGTCTTTGTATCATAAAATCCTACAGTGCAGATGGAGGCCATTTGGTCCATCAAATCTGCACTGACCACAATCCCACCCAGGCCCTATCCCCATAACCGCATGCATTTACCCTAGCTAGTCCCCCTGACACTGAGGGACAATTTAGCATGGCCAATCTACCTAACTCACACATCTTTAGGGTGTGGGTGGAAACCAAAGCACGCAGAGAAAACCCACACAAACAAGGGGAGAACATGCAGACTCTGCAGAGACAGGAACCCAAGCCGGGAATCGAATCCAGATCCCTAGCACTGTGAGGCAGCAGTGCTAACCGTTGTGCCACCCCTTTAAGGATATAGATATTTGGACCATAAAAATCAGGATTATGCTAGAACTGGAGGAGCACAGAGATCTCATTGGATGGCAGGGCTGGACGAGGTTATGATGATTGGGCGGGGAAAGATCATGCAGCAATGTGGAAATAAGCGAGAGAATTTTAAAGCTATGGAGACAGCCAATGACATCGGGCAGGATTCTGTCAGGCCAATGAGCGCGTCTAGCAGACTGGTTAGAGAATCAATGTGAAGCACCCCTATCTATCTCATTGAAAAGGCTTGGGAATGCAATTCCGATCAAACACTCTTTTTTTAGAGTAGAGAAGTCTGAGGAGGCCCTAATTGAGATGTGTAAGGTTATACACCAAGGCAGCCCAGTGGCATATTGGCTAGTGCTGTGGCTTCACAGTTTCAGTGAACTATGTTCAATTCTGGCCCTGTGGGTTTCCTCTGTTTTCCTCCTACAGTGCAAAGATATGTGGGTTAGGTTGATTGTCAAGCTGAGACAAGCCTTCCTGTACACGGAAACAACAAGATAATTGACCTCAGTGTCAGAGGGACTAGCAGGGTAAATACGTGGTGTTACAGGGATAGGACCTGGATGGGATTGTTGTTGGTGCAGGCTCAATGGACTGAATGGCCTTCTTCTGCACTTTTGGGATTGAATGATTCTACGATTATGAAGGGGTTTGAACAGGGTGGATAGGAAACACTGTTCCCCATAGTTGGAGTGTCAATAACAAGGGGGTATAATTTTAAGTTGTGGAGCAGGAGAATTAGAGAGAATCTGAGGAAAAATGCTTTCAGCCAGAGGGAAGCCCCTTCATCGTGGAGCTCATGCCCTCAGCCATGGAGGTCAAGTGTTGTGAACCTATGAAGTACCTGCTGGAGAGATCACCATGGAGATGTGAGAGGTGTGTTAAGCAGCGCAGCGGAAGACATGAGAAGACACACTTAGCCTGGCCGCACAAAGAAGATCATTCATCTTCTTCCTGCCTTTCCCCTCGTGGCAACAACCTCCCAGGCAGGATTGGTGACCTTCCCAGCTGGAAGTCCTGGCGATTCCATGTACAGGAAGCCATGCCTCAGCTTGACATTGTCCAGAAGTTTGGTGATGATGACCTCGGTGAAAAATAGTGCAGTCCTCCTGGCAGCCATCTTCCTGACTGGATTTGCGGGGGAGGTGCCCTTGTTCAAAAAGTGCACTTGTCAAAGGAGCGCCCACCACTGATTGGAGAGACAAAGTTTTCCTGGGATGAGCAAATGAGAGGGAAGCCACCTAGAGCACGGCGTGAATTTGATTTGATTTTTTGATTTTCATTTATTATTGTCACATGTATTGGCATATAGTGAAAATTATTATTTGATGTGCACTATACAGAATATACCATTCATAGAGAAGGAAACAAGAGAGTGCAGAATGTAGTGTTATAGTCATAGCTAGGGTATAGAGAAAGATCAACTTAGTGCAAGGTAAGTCCATTCAAAAGTCTGACAGCAACAGGGAAGAAGCTGTTCTTGAGTTGGTTGGTCCATGTCTTCAGACTTCTGTATCTTTTTCCAGATGGAACAGGGTGAAAGAGAGAATGTCCTGAATGTGTGGGGTCCTTAATTGTGCTGGTTTCTTTGCCGAGACAGCGGGAAGTATTGACAGAGTCAATGGATAGGAGGCTGATTTGTGTGATGAATTGAGCCACATTCACAACCTTTTATAGTCCATGTGGAAAAGAAAATTATTCAGAAGGCTGAATATACGGCAGAGTTTTCCCACCTTCGATATCAATGGTATTCTGCCCAGCTTTCTTACTGCGACTGACACTGAAAAGTCAGGGAAAATTCCAGCCAACATATTGAGTCCGTAGTCTGCAAAGCTGGCTATAAATCTTCAGTGTTCTGAGTAAGCTAGCTCAGAGAATATGGGTTGCACAGTGGCAGAAATATGAATCTTTCCGTGTGTGAATTGGAAGATTCTGCAATCAAAGCGCTGATATTCTCTTTGTGAGTTATTAGTCCATGTCTGCAGGCATGAACTGTGAGATAGTGGGGTCACTTCGATCTACCTAAGTGGGTTAATTTAGTATTTGCAATGTACATTGTAATGTTTGACTCCAGCTATTGTAGCTTCCACTAACGTGAATATTTTTTATTCAGTCCTGTTGGCATTGAAATTATCCCATCTATCAGATCATCCCCGTTAAGTAAAGCTTGCCAGTGCTATGTTCGAGACACTGGTATTTAATTGGCACCTGAGGAAAATTTCCCAAATGAAAGAATGTCTCTTCTTACCACACGCTTATTAAATGACATTGGCAGCATTGAGGTCACCACACTCGAGTTCCGATCTCTGTCTCTTTCTCCTTCATGCTTCTATTAACATACTCTGAAGTGTTAAGGGGACATTGACAATGGAGCATGCAAATTCTTGGGCTGGTTTTAATTATCCTTCATCAATAATACTTCCTCTTGTAACTGAGGCACTGTGAGTTCGATTTTTATTGGAAACCAAGATGAAGGTGTCAACGGCAGTGTAGGAGGACAGCAAAGGTAAGAAGGCCAAAGGGAAAGAAGAGATGAGGCCAGTGTGCAGTGTTGTTGAAGCCTGGGTTTCAACCCAGGGAGTGTAAAAGGATAGGAGTTATGAGAGTGGATTGATTCTAGACACATACGTACAAACACACACACACACACACACACACACACACACACACACACACACACACACACACACACACACACACACACACACACACGTACACGTACACGTACACACGGTCTCACACACACACACACGCATACATACACACATACTCACATGTATGCATAACATGTGACACACACATATGCATACACACATACATACACACACATACATACACACAAACATACATACACACAGATTTACATACAAACACACACGCACATATACACTTACACATATGCACACACACACACACATGCGTACACACATACATACACAAACATATACGTACACATACACACTCACATATACACACACACACATACAATAAGAAAGCCATTAATGAAACACATCTGGGGATTCCTAATTCATTCCTGGTCCATGCTATTTTTGGGAATGCTTTTAATGGATACAGGCTGCTTTCTGTCCGAAGCCCATTTCTGGCACTGCCGACCTGGCCAAATCCATTACACAGATAGATATGAACTACTGCAGTGCAATTTTAATGGAGCTGTGGGAGTGTATTGATTCTAGACACAGATGCACTATAGAAAGCATTCTTTCTGGTTGTACCAAAGCTTGTTATGGCCCCTGCTCTGCTCAAGACTGCAAGAAACTGTAAAAGGTTGAGAATATAGCCCAGTCCATCACACAAACGAGCCTCCCATTCATTGACTCTGTCTACACTTCCTTCTGCCTCTGAAAAGCAGCCGACATAATCAAAAACCCCACTCAGCTCTCTTCCACTTTCTTCCGTCGCAAAAAACGATACAAAAATCTGAAGTCATGTACCAACTAACTCAAGAACAGCTTCTTCCCTCCTGCTGTCAGACTTTTGAATGGGCTTACCTTGCATTAAGTTGATCTTTCTCTCCTCCTAGCTACGATTGTAGTACTTTATTTTGCACTTCCTTCTCTATGGATGGTATGCTCTGTCTAACATGTAAGAAACAAGACTTTCCACTGTTTCCTAATACATGTGACAATAATAAATCAAAACATACACATACACACACACAGAGCTGACCCGGCCAACTCTATTACAGAGATAGACATGTCCTATCGCTGTGCAATTTTAATGGAGCTGTGGAGTGTATTGGTTCTAGACACAGATGCACCACAGAAAGCATTATTTCTGATTGAATCACACCTTTGTACGGTGTTGGCCTAGGTTTTTATGGACTTGCAGTTCACTGTTAGAGGTGCAAATGCTTGTGTGCTCTAAGGACCTTAAAAGATAAGTTCCAGATATCCTCTTCATGTCCTCCAAGCCTGGATCTGGCACTTCCATTCCATTGACTCACTGTACACGTTCTTGAACGAATCACACATATAAGACTGCTTGAAAAAATTATATTCCATTTGCAAATTTTCCCTATTAAATGAAAGGACTGCATCACAACCTGATAAAAATTTCAATCATCCGGACTATTTACAGTTTCAGAAAGCACAAACCAAAAGTATTTAAATTCACTTGACATATGTCAACAAACATTGTGAAATGATGTTCATTGGTTCTAGAAAATGTAGTGTGGGTTAATGACCATGGAAGTAGTGCCTGCAGAGCACTTAGGGTACAGGTGATGGGCATGAGATAGCATGGATAAGACATGGGGAGAGTTTAGAGGGTGAGGGGTGAGAGCTGGAGGGCTTTTCTGTTCTTATTTCCAATCGGACAAAGTTCCACGTCACTGAGTTGGATCTTTTAAACAGCCTGCATTTACCCTGACAGCTCCTGTCACTGCCTCCGCAGTTCCTCCAGGAGTTCCATCTAACCCATACCTGGCCAAAGATCCCAACTTGGTAAAAACTTCCTCCTTAGATGGTTGGTCCAATTCTGATAGTTTCCCAGCTCCCCCTCACTGTCATGAGAGTCAAGTTCTAGGTTGACAGATCGTCAAATCATAGAATCCCTACAGTGCATGAGAAGGCCGTTTGGCCCATCGCGTCTACACTGACCATACTCCCACCCAGAACCTATTCCTATCAGAAGGTCAACTAGCATTTTTTTATTTGTAATCCAGGATTTGATGTGGCAGGGGTGGGAGGAGGCTGGTGTCAATCGCAAAGAGAGGCATCAAACAATTGGGCTGAATAATATATGTTTTTGTGTCACAAATTCTACGTAATTTCACGAATGAAACTTCAACAAATCTTTCATCTCCAATCTTGTAAATGAGCATTGAAACATAGAAAATAAAACCAGGAGGAGGCCTTGCAGCCCTTTGAGCCTGCTCCATTATTTATTTCAATCATAGTAACTAATCTCCTAACACCAGGTTAAAGTCCAACAGGTTTATTTGGTAGCACAAGCTTTAGGAGCGCCACTTCTTCATTGGGCAATTCCTGTATGAAGCAGCTCATTCCAATGCCGGCATCTCCATATCTTTTTAATCATGGCTGGTCTTCAAATTCAATACCCTAATCCTGCCTTCACCACCCACATATCCCTTGATCCCTTTCAGCCCCAAGAAGTACATCTAATTTCCTCTTGAAATCTCGAAATGATATTTTGATTTGATTTTGATTTGATTTATTATTGTCACATGTACTGTTATGCAGTGAAACATATTATTTCTTGCACTTTATGCAGACAAAGTATTTCATTCATTGAGTACATAGGGGAGAAGGAAAGGAGAGTGTGCAGAATGTAGTGTTGCAGCCATAACTAGAATGTAGAAAAAAATCAACTTAATGTAAGGTGGTCAGACATCTGATGGCAGCAGGGAAGAAGCTGTTCTTGAGTCAGTTGGTACATGACCTTAGAATTTTTATCTTTTTCCCGATGGAAGAATGTGGAAGGGAGAATGTCCAGGATGTGTGGATTCCTTAATTATGCTGGATGCTTTGCCGAGGCAGCGGGAAGTGTAGACAGAGTCAATGGATGGGAGGCTGATTTGCATTATCGACTGGGCTACCTTTACGACCCTTGGACAACTCAACTGATGAAGGAGCAGCGCTCTGAAAGCTTGTGATTATCTTGGTATGTGAGACTTCTCATTGTGCCAACCCCCCCAACCTCGCAACCTCATCCAATGCCAATAACGCCAGCATCTCCACATCATATTATTTCAGAGCAGGTTCATGAAAGGCACCCTCCCAACAAGAGTTATCAACTTTTCCCAAGTTCTCAGTTTCCAAAATCAGGCTGACCTGTTTGAAGTCATTCACAGTTTTTCTACCTCGAGATTTCACTATTCCAAAGCTCTGCTCGCTGACTCCTGTCTGACACCCTGCACTAACTTGGGTTCATCCAAAAAACAACTGTCTGCATCCTAAATTGTGTCAATTCCTATTCATTCATCACCCCTGTGCTCACTGACCTATACTGATTCTTGGGCTGGCAACACCACAATTTCAAAATTCTCATTCTTCTTTTCAAATCCCCTCACTGAATAGCCTCTGTCTATTTCTCTAAATTTGTTTGCCCTATAACGCTGTGAGGTCCCTGCACTCCTCCAATTCTGGTCCCTTTTCCCAAATAGCTGTCCTTGAGAAGGTGGTGGTGAGCTGCCTTCTTGAATTGCTGCATTATGTAATTGAATGGCTTGCAAGACCATTTCAGAGGATGATTGAGACTCAACCACATTGCTGTCGTTCTGGAGTCACATGTAGGCCAGACTTGGTAAGGACAGCAGATTTCCTTCCCTCAAGAACATTAGTGAACCAGATGGGTTTTTCTGACAATCAACAATGGTAATCAGTAGTTTCTTAATTGCAGATATTTTTTATTAAAGTCAAATTCCACCGTTTGCTGTGACGGGATTCAAACTCGGATCCCCAAAGCATTAGTTGAGTTTCTCGATTAACAGTCTTGTGATGGTACCACGAGGCCATCTCCTCCCCCTTGAACTTACTTATTCCTAAATTTTAATTTCCCCAGCATTGTTAGCTACATTTTTAGCTTCCTAAGCCCTATAGCTCTGAAACTCCCTCCGTAAATCTCTCCATCTTTCTCTCTCTCTCTTTCTTCTATTCAGATGCCACTTGTGCTAATGTGTGGTTAGACATCTAATTGCATTTAGTAACATTACACTCTAGGGCATTTTACAATGCTAGAAATGTTTTTGTTTTTAGCAAATATATATTCCTTGAACACAAAGAAAGAGGTTGAGAGGCATTGTGACAGTCTTGATTCTGCTTACATTAGTTCAGGACTTCAAGAGCATCATCTGACGGGTCTACATCTGAAAATTGGATATAAATGGGATTGAGTTGGTCAGGACTGTTCTGAGGCCTCAGGCCTCAAAAACAATTTGTGCCTTGTGCTTTCATTTCCCTCAAACTCTCCTGTGACCTACGGGTAGTTTTGTAAGACAAATAATTTGTGAGTGATGAATGGCTTCCTTTTATTGGAACGTCCCTTATCTTTGGACCTGAAGGTTTGTTGTCTGGCAGCAGCCTGAATACCAGAGGCCATGTCTGGTCACACTCCACATTCGGACCTGGCAGACACCAAGAGGAAAATGGGTCCGATATTTCTGGCTGCTATTTGCAAGATTTTCTTTTCCTGTTAGGAATTGGTTAGGTGATTGTTGTCGCTGGAGTTCAGAGGAATAAGGGGGGAGGATCTCATAGAGACTTATAAAATCCTAACAGGATTAGATGGCATAGATGCAGGGAGAATATTCCCAATAGTGGGGGACTGCAGAACCAGGGGTCACAGTCTGAGGATTCAGAATAGACCATTTAAGATGGAGGTGAGGAGACATTTCTTCACCCAAAGAGTGGTGAGCCTGTGGAATTCATTACCAAAGAAAGTAGTTGATGCCAAAACATTGAATGTATTCAAGAGACGGGTGGATTTAGCACTTGAGATGAATGGGATCAAAGATTATGGGGATAAAGCAGGATTACGCTTTTGAGTTGGGCCATCAGCCATAACGGTAATGAATGGCAGAGCAGGCTCAAAGGGCCAAATAGCCTCCTCTTATCTTCTATGTTTCTATGTTAATTGTTCTTGTGTGGCTGAAGCTTAATAAGATTCCCAAACCTACTGGATTGTCCCAGTGTCTCCCGGAATTATAAACCTCTAAAGGACAGTTCCAAGCAACTCAGGCAGGATTACAAAAGAAATATATCTTTCCAATTCTCCATTCGAATTGCAAAAAAATAAGACTGCTTGTGTAGGTGGGAATCTTGAAGGCAGGAGGCTCAGTGATACATCCAACAAGAATTGGCAACCTTTGCAGTGAGCATAAAGGCAATGGCTGAACTGTGGTTCATTTGGATGCATTCTTGTCTCTAAATCACAAGGTTCTGAGTTCGAGTCCTGTTCTAGAACTTGGTTGCGAAAGAACAGGGCTTATGTTGCTGTGTAGTACTGAGGGAGCACTGCACTGTTGGAGGTTCTATCTCTCTGACAATATATTAAACAGAAGTCTCACCTTTTATATCTTAGTGACACATAAAAGATCCAACAGCACTATTTTGAAGAAGAGTAAGGGTGTCCTGGCCAATATTTACCCTTCAATCAAAATCACAAAAAGAAATTATCAGCTCATTTTCACATGGTTAGCCACATTCAGTGGGCGTCACAGTGGCACAGCGGTTAGCATTGCTGCCTCACAACACCAGAGATCCATGTTTGGCTGACTATCCATCTGGAGTTGCGTGATCTCTCTGTGTCTGTGTGCGTTTCCCCCAGGTGCTCCAGTTTCATCCCAGGGATGTGCAGGTTAGGTTAATTGACTATAGTAAATTGTACCTTAGTATCAGGGGAATTAACAGGACAAATAGGTGGGGAATAGGGATAGGGCCTGGGTAGGATTTTTGTTGATGTTGGCTCAATGGGCTGAAAGGCCTCTTTCTGCACAGTATAAATATCAGCAAAATATGGATATTAGTCTGACACAACCTATGCTGAAGCAGGACATTCTCATAGGTCATACTTCCGCTGATTACTTTGACAAGGGGCAAAACTATTTCTAGCTTATGTTACTGAGTAGGATAATCACATTTTCCATGGATAGTACAGAACCAAGTATTGTTGAGAAAGGAGGTTTGTCAAAACTTTTCTGATCATCACAGAAAGGGCAGACAATTTGCAGAAATTATTGAAAAGTCCCTTGACCTTGGGCAGGATTTCCAGTCCTTACACAAGTGGCTGGGACTGGAAGATCCTCGCCTAGGATGCACAGTAGCACAATTATTAGCACCAGGGTCCCAAGTTTGATTCCCAGCTTGGGTCACTGTCTGTGCACAGTCTGCACGTTCTCCCTGTGTCTGCATGGGTTTCCTCCGGGTGCTCCAGTTTCCTCCCATATTCTGAAAGATATGCTGGTTTAGTGCATTGACTAAACAGGTGCCGGATTGTGGCGACTGTGGGAATTTCACAGTAACTTCATTGCAGTGTTAATGTAAGTCTTACTTGTGAGTAATAAACTTTGTCTGACACTCAACAGGACACTTCCACAGAATACCAAGGTAAGGGGGAAAGCAACAATTTATGAGAGTGCTGATTCGTTGGCAGGTGGTCTCTGATTGGTAGAGGCGTTGCCATGGACGATGCACCACTTGATGACAACTGACAGTTAACCGTTGACCATAGTTTGAAATTTAATACCCGGTTGGGCAAGGCATTGCCCTGAGAAATGAGTCAGAAAATGGCTGTCACTTATTTTCCTTAGTTGGAAAGGCACATAATGTGAGCACATGCTCTTTCTGAGTTCAGAACAGAGCCCTGTTTAATTATATATGTAGCTTACAATGCACACAAATACACTGCACTGCAAATCTGACTGGCAATCTTAAACTGGTTGTCAGAGTAGTTCTTAGCACACTGAGGATTATTTAGTAAATGTAGTCCAGTTACAGAATCGTATCTATTGTTGCACTGTGTGTTTTGAGTTTTGTATGCCTGGATTTATTAGTCATGATCTGTAGCTTGCCCATTGCAATCAGTAGCTGGGACACACACTGACTTTAGGACATCAGTCTTTAGGACATACAGCCAATAACGTCACACTGGCCCTGAAATTCCACAGGGATGCAAGGCACATTTAAGGGATGTGGATGTTGTTGGCTCAACCAGCTAGGGGTTGTCTACCCTAGTTGTCCTTGAGAAAGTGTTGGTGAACTGCCTTCTAAAATCACTGCAGTCTCCGTGGTGCAGCTACATCCATAGTGCTGTTAGAGAGGGAGTTCCAGGATTTTGCCCCAATGACAGTGGAGGAAAAATGATATATTTCCAAGTCAGGATGGCCACTGGCTTGAAAGAGAACTTCCAGGTGAGGGTGTTCCCATGTGTTTCTGCCTTTGTTCTTCAAAGGTGCTGCCTCAGGAGCTGTGGAAACCTTCCCTCCCTTGACGTACTACTTGAAAAATCTGCCATTGTGTTCTGTACTAATGTCTAACACAAGCCTACCTTGACTAGTCAATAGACACTTTGAATTTTTACTGTTCCATCCACTTTAAAATGAGCCTGATCAGCAACCTCCTACATAGGGCTTGTGCCATTTGGTCACTGTATGAGCTTGATAAGAACATAAGAACATAAGAAATAGGAGCAGGAATAGGCCATCCAGCCCCTCAAGCCTGCCCCGCCATTCAATAAGATCATGGCTGATCTGTAGTGGTTCAGTACCACTTTCCCGCTTTCTCTCCGTAACCTTTAATTCCCTTGTCAATCAAAAACCTATCCAAACTTGACTTGAACATATTCAGTGAGGAAGCCTTCACCACCTCATCAGGCAGAGAATTCCAAAGATTCACCACCCTTTGTGTGAAGAAATTCCTCCGCAACTCTGATCTGAACCCCCCTCCCCTCCCCCGCACCAATCTTGAGGCTGCGCCCACTAGTCCAAATGAATGTTGCAGGTTAATCGCTATCCTGGTCAGACCATTCTGCACTGTTTATCATACACACTCATGAATGAACCTAAATCCATTACTTTTTACTCTGAAGAGTGCCAGTCTGCCTTGGATTTGAGCAACAGAGAAAGCTAGCTGTTTCACACTGTTATAACGCAATCGCAACACAAGTGGCATTTGTGACTCACAGGATGCTCCATCAAGCCAAGAAGACCAGAAATGAGCAATGTGGTACATGAATTTCAGTGCCGGTATGATGCAATGTATGTGATCTGTATGTCACAAAGACTGGTGGATCATATCAAACAGCTACTCAGAAAAGATAAAGCACAGACCATACCCAACCACTGTGCATGCAAAACTGAAAGCATGAAGTCCAACATGAGATGTGACTCTGCAATTGGGCACAATTTTCTAAATAATCCTCATTGTGCTAAAAATTATGCTGACAACCAATTGAAAATTGCCAGTCAGGCTCACAGTGTAGTGCATTTTCATGTACTGAAAGCTGCATATTTTAATGTATAGGGCCCAGAAAGAACAGGTACCCACATTGCGTCTGTTTGCACTGAACACAATAAGTGAGAACCATCCACCGACTCATTCCTCAAGGCAATTTCTTGACAAATCATTTTCAAACAACATTTGGCAATTAGCTATTAGTCACCATCAAATTGCTGTCAATTCTCCATGGCAATGCCTTTACTAATCAAAGTCTATTTGCCATGAATCAGCACTCTCTTTTCATGCAATATAAATTGTTGCTTTTCCCTTATATTGACACTCTTTCAAAGTGTCTTGATGAGTGTGAGACTAAAAGCTTCGGCATGACCTCTTTTTTCAGAAATTTTTCATGGAAATTAATGGCAGCTTTTTCCCCTCCACCCCACCCTTGGTTAGGCTATTGTGTCGAGGGTGTTAAGCCAGATTCTATAACAGAATCTGCTTTGTGAGAGAATAGATTAGAGAGTCAGACATAGATTTCAATGAAATGGATTAGCTTTGTTCCCCTAATATCATGATGTGGCATTGGTCTGGGGTAAACATAGTAAGAAGTCTCACAACAGCAGGTTAAAGTCCAACAGGTTTACTTGGTAGCAAATATAATGTCAGGCATTTGCCCTAAAAAAGTGGGTTACAAGACCATTCCATAAGGTGAACTTTGCCTGAGCTTTGCAGAACCAAATCCCTTGAGTTTTGAAACTAATGGAAGGAAGCTCATTGCCTGGGGCTGTGTGATTTCTCCAGATGACCCTTTGCTGGGTGAGAGATCTGGGGACTCACACTGATCTTTTCTTTACAGACACCTAGTCAACAGGGGCTAAACCTACAATAAAAGCTGGAAAGCCTTGTTGCTATAGTTGCTGATATTGTTGCTCACGATAATAAGATTAGCCAAATCAAAAAGTAATGGTTAGGTGATACTGAACACTTGTAGATTGTAGGATGAAAGAAAAATTAATGGATAGATAAGGACTTTCACAGTTTTGAGATCATTGGAATGATGAGACATCTAAGTAGAAATTGGCTTATGCAAAAAACCATGACTCTTATTTTCTCTTGAGTGTGTTTTTGTATACCTTTTTGTGCATCTGTGCAATTGTATTTGCATTTGTGAGTGTATTTGTGCATGTTTATACAATCATAGAATCCCTACAGTGCTGAAGGAGGCCATTTAGCCCAAAGAGTCGGCACTGACTGACAGAGCATCCTACCCATCCCCAGGTCAGATGGACGGACCCATCCATCAGATCAGATCAGCCACGATCTTATTGAATGGCAGGGCATGCTCGAGGAGCTAGGTGGCCTACTCCTGCTCCTATTTCTTATGTTCTTATGTCCCAAATATTTACCCCATTAATACCCTTAATCTACAAATTTTAGAACACCAAGGGGAATTCAACTTGGCCAATCCACCTAAGCCACACATCTTTGGAATGTAGGAGGAAACTGGAGCACCGAGGAACACATACAGACATGGGGAGAATGTGTAGACTCCACATAGACAGTCACCTAAGATTGGAATTGAACTCAGGACCCTGGAGCTGTGAGACAGCAGTGCTGAGCACTATGTCACTGAGCCTGCCAAGTGTTGCAGAGAAACGTAAGCTCATCTACTACAATCCTTTGTACAGGGCAGCATAATAGCTGAGTGGTTTGCACTGCTGTCTCTCAGTGGATTCGATTCTGCACTTTCTCCCCGTGTCTGCGTAGATTTCCTCCGAAGTCTGAAAGATATGCTGGTTAGGTGCATTGGCCATATTAAACTCTCCATCAGTGCACCCGAACAAGTGCCAGAGTGTGGCGACTGGGGGATTTTTACAGTAACATCATTACAGTGTTAATCTAAGCCCACTTGTGATACTGATAAATAACCAAAAAAAAACATTATCCTTAACCAGGCTGGTTTATTTTACAGCACTGCAAGAATAGTCTATTTACAATATAAGAAAGCAGGTTCAGTAAATTAACCAATTTCAAGAAAAGTAAATGAATCTGAAGTTCTACCCTATGGTCAGTCTGGTTAACAGCCTCACAAGGCCAAATTCAGTCGCCACTTCAGAGATCTGCACACATACTGGGGGAGTGCAACACTGTTGGCGATGCTGTAATTCATCGGCCAGATACAACATTGAACCCAGGTCCCATCCACCCTCTTAATGGATGCAAAGCACATCATGGCACAATGTCAAACAATGGCAGGAGAGTTCTCCCCAGTGTACTGGCCAACATTTAACCCTCAGCCAACATCACACAACAGACCATCTGATCATGTCATGCCGCCTGTGGGAACTGGTCATGCACAAAATGACTGTTGCCAACTTTCATAGCAACAACAGTTCAAAGAAACTTAATTAGATGTGCAGTTCCTTGAGATATCTTAAGGTTCTGAAATATGTTATATAAATGCAAGTTCTTTTTTCTTATTGTGTTGACCCTTCATTTCAACAAAGGGAGAAATAATGTTGTAGGAACAGGTGAAAAGTTCAGTATATTGGACACCAATCATGTTAGTGCATTAATGTGCATGGACTGATCTGTAATTTTCCCTACTGGCAGCAATACACAATGCACAGGAAGGAGAGCTGGCCAGAAGGATATGAACTCTGATATATTGGATGATCTGGATCTCTTTATTGATGTCAGGTGCTGCACTGAACAGAAGCTGTGTCTTTTCAGAACAAAAATGAAACGGTACAGAGCTGTTAGATAGGAAGCAGCTGGAGTTTCAAATCTCAGTGATAGATGATGGCAGGCAAATCATTATTCGGAACATTGCAACTAAAATTCTAATGCCGCCATTTGATGTGAAATTATTGAACATGCGATGGCCAATTGCAGGGCGGACATTGTTTTTTCCCCATAAGTTAGCCACTTCAGCTTCTTGTCCTTTCTGTTACAGTAAGAAGCAAAGTGCTGAAGATAATGGGTCTTTCTTATAATATAGCTAATGACAATGGGTGACACGGTGGCACAGTGGTTAGCACTGCTGCCTTACAGCACCAGGGACTCGGGTTCAATTCTCGGCTTGAATCACTGTGCAGAGTTTGCGCAATCTCCCCATGTCTGCATGGGTTTCCTCTGGGTTCTCCGGTTTCTCCCAGAGTTCAAAAGATGCGCGGGTTAGGTACATTGGCCATGCTAAATTCTTCCTTAGTGTACCCAAACAGCTGCTGGGGGAGTGTGGCAACCAGGGGATTACAACTTTGTTGCAGTGTTAATGTAAACCTACTTGTGACACTAATAAATAAATAAATAAAACTGGGTGGTTAGCACTGCTGCCTCACAGCACCAGCGTGTAATATTCAATTCCAGCCTTGGGTCTCTGTCTGTGTGGAGTTTGCACACTCTCTCAGTTTCTGTGTGGGTTTGCTCTGGGTTCTCTGGTTTCCTCCCATAGTCTGAAGATGTGTGGGTTAGGTCGATTGGCTATGCCAATCCCCCCATTGTCAGGGTAAATGTGTAGAGTTAGGGGAATAGTGCCTGGGTGGGATTGTGGTGGGTACAGACAAGATGGCCTCCTTTTGTATAGTAGAGATTCTATAACAGGCTAGCCGGAATATTACCAACTCGCCTGCCATGGGAATTGGACCTGACAAGAGATGGATCATGGAAAGATCCGTTGACATAAGAGGGATTTTATGATTTCAGGACAAGCAAGGCCATAAAACCACACCTGCTGTGAGGGTCAGCTGATTCGATAGACGTTATAACCATTGGCAAGGTGGTGAGATGGTCAGCTGACGAGTTCACTTGAAGTTCCGGACCATTTCTACTTGATATAGACAGGGGCATGTTCTCCTTTACATTTCCCAATGTCGATGACTATCTCCTTCGTGAGGGAGAGATTATTGTTATCGCACCAGTTCATCAGATTCTCTCTCATTCCTGTACTCTGTCTCAAAATTATTTAAGATCTGGCCCATTCTAGTGGTGTCATCAGCAAAGTTGAAAATTGAGTTGGAGGAGAATTTGGCCACACAGTCACAGGTGTATAAGGAATATAGTAGGGATGCTGAGGACACAGCCTTGTGGGGTACCGATGCTGAGGATGATCATGAGGAGGTATTGTTGCCTATCTTATCGATTGTGGTCCGTGGATCTCTCAATTTCCCGAAGAATTTTGCAGCTATTAATGTACTTCCGAGGGGGCACTCCCCCTGGAATGTGGAGCATATGTTGCCATCAATTTATATACAGCAAGCTCCCACAAACTGCAATCTGTTAATTTCCAGAAAAAATGTGGTTTTATTCATGTTGATTGGTGAGGGTGGTGGGGGGGTGATGGGTATTTGCCAGACTACCGAGAGAACTTTCATACTCTTCTTCGAATAACATCATATCTACTAGAAAGGACAAAGAGGTCTTGATTGAGAAGTATATAATAGGATTGGGAGTTACAGATGGTTCTATGGCTTGGTAGGTATGGATATGATTAGTGCAACTTGTGGGCCGAAGAACCTGTTTTTGCTGTAGTGTTCTATGTTCTATGTTCTGTATATTACACGCCTCAATTAAAATGGAGAAGTCAGAATTTTCCAACACTGCTGGGCTAATGGTTTGGCTTTCAAAGAGTTCCTAATGTAGTCGTATACTAATTAATGACTCAGTCTGCAGGTACCTAAACACAGTCCAACAATGACAGGCGGCCCAGTAATTGAGCATTTGACTTCAGTTTAATGCTGGACTTGGATTGGTTGCAAACTTCTGTCCTTGAGCTGCCCGCTGCTTATCCTTTGCTTGTCTCGGTTGGGTGATTTCTGCCAAATTCACAGCTGGTCCCATTGGACTGAGTGCCCTTCATGCAGACCCTGGCATGCCACCTTAAACCCACACTTCCTGAAAACTGGTTTACATGGTGATGTATTCAGCATGCCAGCTGCTGTTCCTAACAAAGGGAAAAAACAAGAAAAGAATAGAGGAAGAAGAGAGCTGTGGAAGATGAGGGGGCAAATATTCCGGTTCCACCATCCATGCGAATCGTAGTGGGCACAGGGCGGACTGTGGATAGGGCGATTGACCTCAGGCGAGATTTTCCGGATTTCAGATGAGGGAAATCCTACCTAAGGAATTTCTTTACTCACAGAGTTACGAATCTTTGGAACCCTCTACTCCATAGGGATGTGGAAGTTCTATTGTTCAGAGAGTCAAATGTTTGGATTCTCAAGGAAATAAAAGATATGGGGTGTGGAGTTGAAGCTGATGATGTGTATGAAATGGTAGAATAGGGGAGGTAGTGATGTCATGATAATGCCTTTGATTTGATTTGATTTATTATTGTCACATGTTTTAACATACCGTAAAAAGTATTGCTTCTTGCATGCTATACAGACAAAGCATACCGTTCAGAGGGAAGGAAAGGAGAGAGTACAGAATATTGAGTTACAGTTATAGTTAGAGAGTAAAGGAAGATCAACTTAATGCAAGGTATGTCTATTCAAAAATCTGACAGCTACAGGGAAGAAATTCTTCTTGAGTCGGTTGGTACGTGACCTTAGACTTTTGTATCTTTTTCCTAACAGAAGAAGTGGAAGAGAGAATGTCCGGGTGCGTGTGGTCCTTAATTATGCTGGCTGCTTTGCCGAGGCAGCGGGAAGTGTAGACAGTGTCAATGGATGGGAGGCTGGTTTGCATGTTGGATTGGACTACATTTGTAACTTTTTGTAATTCCTTGCAGTCTTGGGCAGAGCAGGAGCCATACCAAGCTGTGATACAACCAGAAATAGTACATCTATAAAAATTGGTGAGAGTTATAGCTGACATGCCAAATTTCCTTAGTCTTCTGAGAAAGTAGAGGCATTGGTGGCCTTTCTTTACTATAGTGTTGGCATGGGAGGTACCAGGACAGATTGTTGGTGATCTGGACATCTAAAAACTTGAAGCTCTCAACCCTTTCTACTTCATGGACTAGAGGTCCATGTTAATGCTCTCAGGACATGGGTTCAAATCCTGTAGGGGCAACTGATGGAATCCAAATTCAATTAATCAATCTGGAATTAAAAGCTAGTCTAATGATGATCACAAGACCATTGTCAATTGTCTTAATAATTCATAATGTCCTTAGAGAAGGAAATCTTGCCTGGCTTGGTCTACATGTGACTGCATACTGTGGTTGACATTTAATTCCTTTCTGATAGAGATTCTCCTGAAGAGGTCGGAGAATCAGGCCCAAATTTCCAGAAGCCATTGTTGCCCCTCCCAGATGTGTCCTGTCTCATCGGCAAGGCAGACCCAGCATAGATGGTGGTCACAGTGATATGCAGTCATGAGGGAATTGGCCCTGGAGTTCTCACTAGGAGTGCAATTCTCCCAAAAAACAACTACTTGTCATAATGGCAAGAGAATGCGAGTGATCTGCGTCAGTCTCTTTGGCACGTGCCACACCGCAATCATGACACACTCAGTCACTTTTTGGAGAGTCAAGAGTTGTGCACTGATGCTCAGGGTTGGTGGAGGGTGGGACTAAACACACCAGTGTGCCCAGGATTCAGAGCATTTGAATGTCACTTTGCAAGGGCAATGGCATGGTGCACAAGGCGAGGACCCCCCCCTCTTCAGATGCAGGACATCCCCATCCTCCCGTGCCCCCAATCGATAGCATGTTCCTTCATCTTCTCCCTGAAATGGATTGTTGGCACTGGGGCCTCTCTCTGTGTCCCCCTGCCTGACCACTAACGCAATCCACCCTTGCATGACTTGCACAACATGCACCCCCTCCCTTATTGCCCCGATTCAGGCCCCATCCCCTTAGTACTGCCCCATGCACACTTGTGGTGCCAAACTGGCACTGTCAGGATATTGTCAGGATATGTAGTGTCCAGTGCTAGAGTGCCTGGTGGCCATTGCTAGATGGGCACAGCTTGTTGGCCACTGCCCAGCCATGTTCCATCCACCTCAGGGCTTCCATGGCCTGAGAACTCCAGCGTAGCAGTGATAGCTCCAGCATGGTCTACTGCTGGAAAGTGAACTATTCCAGGAGGGGGGGGGGGGGGGGGGGGGGGGGTTTAACTGCATGCCAAACTAACTAATAAGATTGAGATCCAGTTAATCTCATGTGAATCAACCTCACACCTTTCCAGGGTAATCAGGTTCATGCCATTGGAAAGGGCTGTTTAGTGCCACATGTGAAAACCATTTTTAGGCCCAAATATTAATCTCCAGATGAGTGTGATCTGCAGTAAGCACAGTGAGATTGGAGAATCATCCACATAGCCTCTGGATGCCACAAAGTCCCATGGGTTTAGGTCAACCATGAGCAAGGGAACTTCTTCCTGGCTACCAACTACCATCACCCTCAGTTGATAAATCAATACACCTCCATGTTCAATACTTGTTGGAGGAAACACTGGAATGTTGGCAGTGGAGAAGAGGGCAAGACGGATATAGGACGGATATCAGAGGTAGGTTCTTTACTCAAAGAGTGATTAGGGAGTGGAATGCCCTGCCTGCAGCTGTTGTAGATGCGCCAAGTTTGGTGGCGTTTAAGAGGCTAATTGATAAGTATATGGAAGAGAAGGGAATGGTTTAGTTTGGAGGGTCATTGCTTTTTATTTTGGTCGGCACAACATCGAAGGCCGAAGGGCCTGTTCTGTGCTGTAATGTTCTATGTTCTATGTTCTAAGAGGGGCAAGAATGCACTCTGGGATGGGAACTTCAATATCTGTCTCCAATAGTAACACCACTGTTGAGTCTTGAAGGATATAGCAGCAAGATTGGGTCCATCATTCAGGTGATGGTGGTGATAAAACCAACGAGAGGGTACTTGGCCTCATCCTCACCAATTTACCTGTGGCAGATATATCTGTCCATGACAGTGTTGGTAGATGTGATCACTGCACAGTCCTTGAAAGGGCAAAGTTTCATGTTCACAGTGCGGACATGAAGTTATCTCATTACTACTGGAATATTTGGGAATTGAATTTTGATCTGACTAAAATATCTGGACAGTTTATACTGGGTAAAGAATTGTGCTAATTCCCCCGCCACCATTTTGACAGATTTGAGTCTCATTGGAGTAGTGTCTGTGAAAGGGGGGACTTGGTTTTACACACCCCACAATGTTAACTAGCACCCAAAAGTCATATGGAGGGAAGGGGCTCCACAAATATCCCCATCCTCACTGATGGAAAATCACAACACAGCAAGGCTGACACATCTGCAGCCATTTTTGGTCTCAGATACCAAGCAGATGATCCATCTCAAACTTCTTCTGAGGTCCCCAGAGTCACAGATATCAGTCTTTAGCCTAGAAATAGGTGAAGTGACTGAATACTGCAAAGGCCCTGTGATGTAAGGGGCTGGAATATACAGGGTGAAAGTGATATGCCCCACACAATGATGTAAATGATGGTAAGAGAACACCCCCACACCTGCGTCCCAGTAAGTTTAGTGTTGGAGAGAGCTGTGTGTACCAAGCTGCACTTAATCAGCAATAACCTGCTCAAGCGCAGTCCATGCAAGGGAATAGCAGCACCCGCACAAGATAAAAGCAATATACTGCAGATGCAGGAATCTGAAACTAAAGCAGAAAACTGGTGGAAAATCTCAGCAGGTCTGACAGCATCTGTAGCACAGTAAGAAACCTTACAACATCAGGTTGAAATCCAACAGGTTTGATTGGTAGCATGAACTTTTGGAGTGTCGCTCCTTCATCAGGTGAGTGGAGCAGCACTCTGAAAGCTCGTGCCAACAAATAAATCTGTTGGACTTTAACCTGGTGTTGTGAGACTTCTTAGTGTACCTACCCCAGACCAGCACCGGTTTCTCCACATTTTAGCACCTGTGGAGATGCAGGAGTGCCAACATTTTGAATCAAGATGACCCTATGTCACTGATGACAATGAGGTGCATTGAATGGGAAACCCCATTGACAAGGCCACCTCTCGCCGCTGTGAAACAAGCAGTGGGATGGATGGTAAATCCCGCCCCTAAGGGACAGAATGTGGAAAATTCCTCTCTCTCTCTCTCTCTCTCCACCTTGTATAATAGAAATCTATCCAGGACACTATTCCAATCTCGATTGATGTCGTACAGCACTGACCTTTCTGGTTGTACAAGGTAATATCCACTTTAGCCAGCAACAGGTGCTTAAAGTAGTTAAGCCAATCAGTGTTCACTACATGTTCACTATAATCTTGGAAAAGAACCATCTCCTGGCGTCTAACCTAATTCTCCATAACTTCTCACCTCTCATCCTTGCTAACCTATTTATTTAAAACAAACTGTCCACGCACAAGCGCTTTGTCATCACTTTCTAACTCTAAGCATATACACAATTGACTGGAAGTAACTGATATCCTTTTGTGCCATATTCTATCATTGAGAACATCACTGGAATGACTTCTGATTTGATTTGATTTATTACTGTCACGTGTATTAACACAGTGAAAAGTATTGCTTCTTGTGTGTGATACAGACAAAGCATACCTTTCGTAGAGAAGGAAAGGGAAAAGTGCAGAATGTAGAATTGCAGTCATGGCTAGGGTGTAGAGAAAGATCAACTTAATGTGAGGTAAGTCTATTCAAAAGTCTGACAGCAGCAGGAAAGAAACTGTCCTTGAGTCAGTTGGTACGTGACCTCAGGCTTTTCTATCTTTTCTTGAGGGAAGAAGATGGAAGAGAAAATGTCAGGGATGCGTGAGGTCCTTAATTCTGCTGGCTGCTTTGCCAAGGCAGCAGGAAGTATAAACAGAATCAATGGAGGGCAGATTGGTTTGTGTGATGGATTGGGCGACATTCATGACCTTTGGCAGTTCCTCACAGAATTGGACAGAGCAGGAGCCATACCAAGCTGTGATACAACCAGAAAGAATGCTTTCTCTGGAGCATCTGGAAAAGTGTTGAGAGTCATAGAATTATACAGTGCAGAAAGACGCCCTTCAGCCCATCGAGTGTGCACTGATCACAATCCCACCCAAGCTCTACCCTCATATTTCTACGTATTTTACCCACTTTTCTCTCTAACCTATACATCTTAGCACATTAAGGGCAAGTTTAGTATGGCCAATCAACCTAACCTATACATCTTTGGACCGTGGGAAGAAACCGGAGAACCCGGAGGAAACCCATGCAGACATGAGGAGAATGTGCAAATTCCACACAGACAGTGACCCGAGCTGGGAATCAAACCCAGGGTCCTGGAGTTGTGAAGCAGCAGTGCGAACCACTGTGTTATCGTGCTACCTGTAGCTGACAAGCGAAATTTCCTTAGTTTTCAGAGAAAGTTGACATGGGGGGACCAGGACAAATTGTTGGTGATCTGGACACCTAAAAACTTGAAGCTCTTGACCCTTTCTCCTTCATCCCCATTGATGTAATCCGGGCCATGTTCCCCTTTACGCTTTCTGAAGTCAGTGATAATCTCTTACATTTTGCTGACGTTGAGGGATAGATCATTGTCGCTGGACCAGCCCACCAGATTCTCCATCTCATTCCTGTACTCTGTCTTGTCATTATTTGAGATTCGACCTACTACAGTGGTGTTGTCAGCAAACTTGAAAATCGAATTGGAGGGGAATTTATCATAGGTGTATAAGCAGTACAATAGCGGGCTGAGAACACAGCCTTGTGGGGTCTGGCAACGTGACACACGTAGATTACTATCAGCAGAGAGAAATGGCCGCACTCACCATGAAATTGGAGTGGGTGAGTGTTCGACAGTGGAAATGTCCATTGAACTAGGCCATAAAATCCCACCCAGTAAGTCTCATAATGTGCTGTTTGGATAGGAACTTCATTTTCCAATAAATAAATGGGTTAAGTAAGTGCATATGATGGGCCATTGACACAGAAACTTACGCTGGCAAAAATTATTTGACCTAACAATGCAAGAAGCTAGATATAGCATTTGAAAATGTGCCTGAAAGTGTCTTGTTTCATTCATTCTTTGGACCTGAATATTGCTGGTAAGGCCAGAAAATATTGCCCATCCCGAAATGCCCTTCAATAAGTCAGCCACCAACAACTGAATGGATTGCTTGATCATTTTAGAGAGCAGTTAACCTACAAATTAAGAGCAGAAAAAGGCAAACAGCCCTTCGAGCCTATCCCTACCCCTAACGCTGCACGCTTTTGATAAGACCATGAATGACCTGCTTGTGGCCTCAGCTCCATTTTCCAGCCTGGCCCCTGGTCAGTTTGAAGCCATTGCAAATTAAGAATCTATCAAACTCTGTCTTAAAAATATTCAGTGATACTGCCTCCAGCACACTCTAGAGAAGAGAATTCCCCACATTCATGACCCTCTGAAAGAGAAAAAGAAGATCCTCCTCATCCCTGTTAAGAGTCAACCACTCCATGGTGACCCTGAAGCCACATGCAAACCAGGCTACATAAAAACGACAGATATTTCTTCATAAAGAGCATTTCTTCATAAAGCCAACTCCTGATGAGAATCCCATACTTTCCTGACCATTTTAAATGGAACTCACAACTTATAGCAGATGAATTAAATTGAATTTAAGTTCTACTGGCAGTTGAAATTTGAGCTTGGGTCTCAGGAGAATTAGTCTGGATCTCAGGATTATTAGCCCTACTGGTTTGATTTGATTTTGATTTGATTTATTATTGTCACATGTATTAATATCCACTGAAAAGTATTGTTTCTTGCAAGCTGTACAAATAATGCATACTGTTCATGGAGAAGGAAAACAGACTGTGCAGAATATAGTGTTACAGTCATAGCTAAGGTGTAGAGAAAGATCAACTTAATATAAGATAGGTCCAGTTCAAAAGACTGATGGCAGCAGGAAATAAGTTTTTGAGTTGCTTGGTACATGACCTCAGACATTTGTATCTTTTTCCCAACGGAAGAAGGTGGAAGAGAGAATGTCCAGGGTGCATGACGTCCTTAACTATGCTGGCTGTTTTCTGAGACAGTGGGAAACGTAGGAAGTGTCAGTGGATGAGAGGCTGGCTTGTGTGATGGACTGGGCTTCATTCACGACCCTTTGTAGTATCTTGCTGTCTTGGGCAGGACAGGAGCTGATACATCTGGGAAGGATGCTTTCTATGATGCATCTGTAAAAGTTGCTGAGCATCATAACTGACATGCCAAATTTCCTTCACCTTCTGAGAAAGTAGATGTATTGATGGGCTTTCTTAACCATAGTGTCGGCATGGGGAGGACCAGGACAGGTTGTGGGTGATCTGGATATCTGAAAACTTGAAGCTTTTGACCATTTCTACTTCGTCAAACCAATTGCTGTTGGTACAAAGCCCCTTTACTGGGCTTGCCTAATTTAACAGGATGAGGTGAATGTTCATTCATTTTCGAAGACTACTAGTAAATACCTCCTCATTAAAGTACATCAAAGGCGTCAGCTTTGTATCACTGGCTACAAACTGCAGCAGAGATTGCTGGTTCCAGGGTTGCAGAGGGCCCACTTTAACCTTTTGAAGGTCCTGAACCATATGTAGTACTGTCAAACCTGACTCTGAGCTCTTTGCAGCTTCTGGGACATGGAAAATTCCTGTGTTGAGAGTCCCTGCCCTAACCTCCATCCCATTCCCTCCCACGGCAGTGAACTCTTTGGCAGAGGTTTCACCTTCAACAGAGGCCTTGGGGACGTGTTGACTTAAAGCCACAACTTGAACCAGCCAACTCTTTTGAAGCAAAAACCCACAAACATAGATTGTGAGCTGGGACAAGATGCAGTGAGGGGAGGCGTGAGGGATGAATACTTGAATGTGAGTCAGAACTGATCCATTTTCACAGTTTACTGACACTTTTTCTTCCTTGCTATTGCAGTATCCTGCACAAAGTCCCTGACACAGTAACATATTCATTAAGTTCTTCTGCAGTAGCAAGAGTACGTGGTGATAGTGGCAGTCAGCCCAGTTTCCAAACAATTGACATAATTACCAGTGTTGGATCTGAACGGTTTAGCAATTTTTGTTCTCAGAATTCTGAAAATTGAGCCCCAGTCTCCTTATTCTGGGGAAATATTGCTAATTCCTGGCTGGTCCTATTGGATAGAGTGCCCTTCATGGAATTGTTAGTGTTTCATCTCAGTCTGCAGGCTGGTGGCAGTCTCTTCCATTTGGCACCAGGTCCACACTAGAAGACACACTATCCATTTGAGCTATTGGTAAGCAGAAACATAGGAACAAAAGAAGACAGGAGGAGGTGGAGGCAATTTGGCCCTTCAAGCCACATGGCTGTTCATTCAACTCAATAGCCTAATACTGCTTTATCCTCGTAACCTTTGATCCCATTCACCCCAAGTGCTATATCCAGGCACCTCTTGGATTCATTCAATGTTTTGACAACTACTTCCTGTGTTAATGAATTCTACATTTTTTTTTGGTGAAGAAATATCTCCTCAGCTCCATCCCATATGGTCTACCCTGAATCCTCAGAATGTGACCCCGGGTTCTGGACTGCCCCATCATTGGGAATATCCTCCCTGCATCTACCCTATCTAGTCCTGTTAGAATTTCATAAGTCCCTGTGAGATCCCCCCCATTTGCCTGAACTCCAGTGAAAACAATCTTAATCTAGTCAATGTCTCCTCATATTCCATCCCTGGAATCAGCCTGGTAAACTTTTGCTGCACTCCCTCGAGAGCAAGAACATCCTTCCTCAGAAAAGGAAACCAAAATTGCACACAATATTCTACGTGTGACCTTACCAATGCCCTGTATAATTGCAACAACACATCCTTGCTTTTGTACTCGAAACCTCTTGCAATGAAAGCCAACAAGCCATTTGCCTTCTTTATCACCTGCTGCACCTGCATGCTTACCTTCAGTGACTCGTGCACAAGGACACCCACATCCCACTGCACACTCCCCTCTCCCAATTTATAGCCATTCAGGCAGTAATCTGCCTTCTGGTTTTTGCTTCTAAAGTGAATAACAGAGAACAAAAGAAAATAAGAGTAGAGGAGGACACGACAGTTATAAATATAGAACATAGAACATTACAGCACAGAACAGGCCCTTCGGCCTTCGATGTTGCGCCGACCAATATAAAAAGCAATGCCCCTCCAAACTAAACCATTCCCTTCTCTTCCATATACTTATCAACTAACCTCTTAAACGCCACCAAACTTGGCGCATCTACAACTGCTGCAGGCAGGGCATTCCACTCCCGAACCACCCTTTGGGTAAAGAACCTACCTCTGATATCCGTCCTATAACTATCACCCCTTAATTTAAAGCTGTGTCCCCTCGTGCTAGCTTTCTCCATCCTAGGAAAAAGGCTATCACTGTCCACCCTATCTAAACCTCTAATCATCTTATATGTTTCGATTAGGTCCCCTCTTAGCCGCCTCCTTTCTAACGAAAACAACCTCAAATCCCTCAGCCTCTCTTCATAAGACCTGCCCTCCATACCAGGCAACATCCTGGTAAACCTCCTCTGTACCCTCTCCAATGCCTCCACATCTTTCTTATAATGTGGGGACCAGAACTGCACACAATACTCCAAGTGCGGCCGCACTAGAGTTTTGTACAGTTGCAAACAGTTTTTTGTACAGTTACAGTTGCATCTATACAGTTTGTATAGATCACAAATTTCAGGTGTCTTCCCCTCGCATGAGCTTGGCTCTTCACAGTTTCCTTGTTTTGTATCTTCACACACACTATTTGTCCCTTTGGGGACTCATAGGGAAGATTTGAAAGGAATACCCTGTTATTTAAAATGTGTCATGAATGCTCCTTTCGTGGTCAACAAGTTCTAGAGCATGTCTTGAAGCTGGAATGGTTGGTTCTCAAGCAGTTTCGCAACATTTTTCTCTATCCATTCGTGGAAGGTGGGCATCACTGGCTAGGCCACATTTATTGCCTATCTTATTTGCTCTTGAGAAGGTGGTGTGAGCTGCCTTCTGAAATTGCTGCATTCCATGTGCTGTGGGTTGACTCACAATGCCGTTAGGGAGGATTTTGACCCAGCAACTGTGAAGGAATGGTGATATATTTCCAAGTCAGGATGGTGAGTGGCTTGGAGGGAAACCTCCAGGTGGATGTGTTCCCATGTATCTGCTGCCCTTATCCTTCTCGGTGGAAGTGGTTATGGATTTGGAAGGTGCTTCCTAAGGATCTTTGGTGAATTGCTGCAGCGCTTCCTGGTTTATAGTTACCAAGGTTTCAAATGAGTCATTTGGCTCAAATGGACCATCCCAGGCTTGCTTGCTAAGTTAATTCCATCCCCGTGACACCAGAAAAACAATGAAAAATGAGCATTGAGGTCATTCAGTCCTTCAAGCCTGCTCTGCCATTTATTGCAATCAAGGAAACACAGGCCTTTCAATGTCTTTGAATGGGAATCCAAAAGATGAGAAGTCACTTTGGCACAGCTCATGGTGGAACGACCCATCTCAAACAGCAACTCCCAGACTTGCATATTGAACTGCGCACTGTTCTCACTTGTAGCTGCTGTCCAATTTGCACATAACTAATCATAAGCACTGCTAGCCTTTCTGTTGTAGGGTAAAGAATGAACTCATAGAGACATAGAAACATCGAAGCAGGAGCAGCAATTTGGTTCTTCAAGCCTGCTTCGCCAATTCATTTTGATCATGGCTGATCATCAAATTCATTATCCTGACCCTGCCTCCCCCCATTATCTCTTGATCCCTTCAGTGCCAGCAGCTATATCTAATTCCTTCTTGAAATCAAACAAAGTTTTGGCCTCAGCTACTTTCTGTGATCATGAATTCCACACATTCATCATTCTCTGGGTGAATAAATTCCTCCTTACATCAATTCTACAACATTTACCACTTATCCTGAAACTATGACCCCTAATTCTGGAGTCCCCCACCATCAGGAACATTCTTTCTGAATCTACCCTGTCACATCCTGCCAGAATTTTATAAGTTTCTATGAGATTTTCTCTCAATCTTCTCAACTTATCCTTAATAATAGCTATGGAGCATGTGCATGAGGAGATATGTCACTCTGATGTCACTCACCGAAAGGAGAGGACAGTTGAACATCTTAGAGTACAGCTCCAATGATGACTTGTTCCTGGTTAATTTTAGTAAATATTCCGTGTGCAAATAATTGTGTTTTCAACACAAGATCCCACTGCCTCTCGTAAGATCTTTTTTGGTGTCAGAAGTGAATGAATCCTGAGATTCATGACGGTGGCAGCAATGATTACATCTGCAAGTTGAACACCAGCAACTAGTGAGGGAAGCCTCAAGTAAACTAGTGACAATGCAACTCAACTGGTGAAGGGCCTTGAGACTGAGCCTGCAACTACATTGGAGACATCAAAATAGCTGTGGCTGATGAGACAAACAGCAGGGGAAAAGACAAACCCAAATCAGGGCAAGAAAGGGTTATTACTTTGCCCTGACGGAATCCTTTCAAAATATAGAGGAACCCAGGCAGGCCCAACAATGGTAATATAATTTCACCCAGTGCGGCACTGCACCAAGTCAAGAGAATATAGAGGAAAAAATCAAGTTCACAATTTTGTACACATTAATGTGAGAATAGCAGACAAAAGCCCAAATTTCCCACCTACCGCAGCAATTAAAGTGGGTGAGACAGAAAATTTTACAGACTGTTTAAAGGCCCTTTGACCTTGGGCAGAGTTTCTGCTCTTGGAGTATGCATGGCCAGAAAATCCATCCAATGTGGACAAAGAACAAAGAGCAAATTAATTTACAGGACAGGAACGGGCCCTTTGGCCCTCCAAGCCTGCACCCACCATGCTGCCCGACTGAACTAAAACCTTCTACACTTCTGGGGGCCATATCCCTCTATTCCCACCTTATTCATGTATTTGTCCAGACGCCTCTTAAAATTCACTATTGTATCTACTTCCATTACCTTTCCTGGCAGCAAGATCCAGGCACCCCACCACCTCTATGTAAAAGTCTTGCATTGTACATTTACATGTGTTGGCCAGAAAGTGGGGTGAATGGGAGTGGGGTTGAAAGAAATATAGCAAGGTCGCAGTCAAGGGAAATACATAAACCACCATCCTCTGACTTCCCCGGTGTGTTGGGCAGAAGGTCCACAGGCAGGATGAAAGCCTTGTGCAAATTGTGCAGTGCCATGACTGTGACAAGTTAAGCTACGTTGAAGTGAGTCCATTGATGGCAGATGTCAACAACTGCAAGCAGCTGGCAAAAAGCCATCCAGTGAGAATGAGACGCTTAATTCCAAATTGGATCAAACCGATCGTTCAGAGGAAGTGCAGAGGTCATTAATCTGTACCAGCGTAAACTGGATCCCACGCCTGGGTCTTATCAGCAGGGCATGAAAGAATGTGAACTTTTTCTCAGCAAAGAACAGTTGCCTAAGCTATGGGGATTCTCAAGTTGAAGAGCGCCTGAGCAAAACTTAAAGGCGAGCATCAAACGCAGCTTGACAACATTGAAATTAAACGTGTATTCAAGTCTAACTATCAAAAAGACAACTACAGACCCAGCTATTATAGAGTCATAGAGGTTTACAGCATGGAAACAGGCTGTTTGGCCCAACTTGTCCGTGCTACATTTTTTTTTAATCCCCAAGCTAGTCCCAATTGCCTGCATTTGTGACTACCACTATTAGTAAATATATAGCACTACATCCCTGGTCTTTGTAGTTATTATGATTAAATAATGGGTATTTTGACTGAAATGGACCATCCCTAATTTTATGTGCTGAGTTAAGTCCTTCTTAGTTATGCAGTATAAATGATGAAACAGGAATACAGGAGTGTGTCAGTGATGTACTGCTTCTAACAACCACAGCATCAGATGAAAGAGCTGGCTCCGGAACAACTATCTGAAGAAGTACTGAGACTAGCTATCTTGCCCATTAATGCTGAGACACTTGCAGTACAAAGCCTGAAACTGATGCTGAACATTAAAACAAGTCTGCCGACCAGAGCAATTAAACAGAAACTTCATATAGATCCCGGTTCTTAAATTTATTCCCTTGCTGACGGTGGTGCAATCCTACTTCCTAAATCTGACCCTGAGATATGATTGTCTGCAGTGCAGCAACCTCAGACTGAAGCTAGCATGGAAGTGATAGCAGTTCCTATAGGAAGATAATTCCCTCCCCAAAGAGTGGTGGGCTTGTTCTCCTTTACTCATCTCCAACAGTATCTTCCGCATGTTCTTTGTTCTTCATTTTGTCCATCAGATTCATTTCTCACTCAGGTATTGAATGCTTCCCTTGTCAGCACAACAGTCGTAAGCTGCAAAATTTTGTCTGAGAAATTAAATTGCTTCATTTTGGCAAGCTGGTCCTTTCAAATTCCTCAACATTACAGAAGAAGGAGTGAATTTCAAATTGCTTTATACTCTTTCAAGAGATCGTGATTGTTTGAGTTCTGGAAGATTCTCTTTTGAATATGTTTAGTTTTTGATCAGTCGTCACTTCCATTTATATTCAGGTCATTGTAACAGTCACAGCCCCAGAGCCACCTGTTGTGAAAAGCTGCTATCTGACTCTACCAATGTGTTTGCCTTCCAAGGGGATGATAAAGGAAAACATGCAATTTCCACATCCTCCAAGAGAGCCGAACAGATTGTTGAGGATTAACATCTTAGCTGGATGTGACTTGGGAGTGTGGAGGAGGGGATGACGGGGTTTTGGAGTTTTGCATTGTAGAGAACTATAAATAGCAAGTGAGAGTAATGTTTTTTTTGAAAGTAGAGTAAATGGTTAACTCTAACAGTATTAACTGAGCAACTGAAATGATTGACCTCCAATAACCCCGCCACCTTTCTTTGTGCCCAATATGACTCTGTATGACAATCTGCAGGGAGTTTTCCCTCCTGATTCTGATCGACCTTCATTTTGCTGGGGCTTCTTGATGCCACATCCCACTTGATGGAAAGGGCAGTCAATCTCACTCATCATGGATAATGCAGTAGAAAAGAACTTGCAATACTACTCCAGGCAAGCCTGTGACAAGATGTTCAAAGACTGGGGGTGGCGGGGGGAGGAGGGGGTGGTAATGGTGGTGGTGCGGATCACAGATAATTAATTAGAAACTGTAGAAACAGACTATTTGGCCCAACTAGTCTGTGATGGTATTAATGTTGCAATAGAAATCACCTCCATTTCCATCCACCTTCCCTCTGCTTTACAGCAAATCTTTCTATCCTTTTATCTCCCATGTACTGGTTTGCTTTTGAAAGCATCTAAGCTATTTGCTTCAACTGCTTCATGTGCTAGCAAATTCCACATTCTAATAATCTTTGATTAAAGAAATTTCCCCTCATTTCCCTACTGGATTTGTCAGTATTTATCTTGCATTTACAGCCTCTAGCTTTGAATCAAAAGTGGATGAATTCCACATCGACCATGCTTAGACCTTTCTTAATTTTAAAGACCACATCCGGTCTTCTTCAAGTATTTTCTTTTTGAAAGAAGCATAGCCCCAATCCTGTTTTTGAGCTCATTTTGATTTGATTTATTATTGTCACATACAATATAGAACATTACAGTTCAGGCCTTTCGGCCCTCAATGTTGTGCCGACCAGTGGAACCAATCTAATGACCCTCTAATCTAAACTATTCCAATATCATCCATATGCCTATTCACTGACCATTTGAACGCCCTCAAACTTGGCGAGTCCACAACTGCTGCAGGTAGGTCATTCCACACCCTTACTACCCTCTGCATAAAGAACCTGCCTCTGACATCCATCCTATAATTATCACCCCTTAATTTAAAGCTATGTCCCCTCGTGTTAGCCATCACCATCCGAGGAAAAAGGCTGTCACTGTCCACCCTATCTAACCGTCTGATCATCTTATATGCCTCAATTAGGTCATCTCTTAACCTTCTTCTCTCTAATGAAAATAATCCCAAGTCCCTCAGCCTTTCATAGAACATAGAACATAGAACATTACAGCACAGAACAGGCCCTTCGGCCTTCGATGTTGTGCCGACCAAAATAAAAAGCAATGCCCCTCCAAACTAAACCATTCCTTCTCTTCCATATACTTATCAATTAACCTCTTAAACGCCACCAAACTTGGCACATCTACAACAGCTGCAGGCAGGGCATTCCACTCCCTAATCACTCTTTGAGTAAAGAACCTACCTCTGATATCCGTCCTATAACTCATACCCCTTAATTTAAAGCTGTGTCCCCTCGTGCTAGCTTTCTCCATCCTAGAAAAAGGCTATCACTGTCCACCCTATCTAAACCTCTAATCATCTTATATGCTTCAATAAGATCCCCTCTTAGCCGCCTCCTTTCTAACGAAAACACCCTCAAATCCTTCAACCTCTCTTCATAGGACCTGCCCTCCATACCATGCAACATCCTGGTAAACCTCCTCTGTACCCTCTCCAATGCCTCCACATCTTTCTTATAATGTGGGGACCAGAACTGCACACAATACTCCAAGTGCGGCCGCACTAGAGTTTTGTCCAGTTGCAACAGGATGCTGCGGCTCCTAAATTCAATCCCCCTACCAATAAAAGCTAAGACTCCATATGCCTTCTTAACAACTTTATCCACTTGACTGCCTACTTTCAGGGATCTATTGACACATACACCAAGATCCTTCTGTTCCTCAATACTATTAAGAGCCCTACCATTAGCCTTATACTCTACACATTTATTGTTCCTGCCAAAGTGCATTACCTCACACTTTTCCACATTAAACTCCATTTGCCACCTCTCGGCCCAGCTCTGCAACTTGTCCAAGTCACTCTGTAAACTATAACACCCCTCTTTCCTCATAAGACCTTTCTACCATACCAGGCAACATCCTGGTCAACCTCTTCTGCACCCTTTCCAGTGCCTCCACATCTTTCTTATAATGCGGTGACCAAAACTGTACGCAATACTCCAAGTGCGGCCGCACCATAGTTTTGTGCAGTTGCAACATGACCTCACGGCTCCGAAATCCCTCTACCAATAAAAGCTAACACACCGTATGCCTTCTTAACAACCTTATCAACCTGTGTGCCAACTTTCAGGGAGCTATGCACATGTACAGGGAGATCTCTCTGCTTGTAAACACAACTAAGAGTCCTTCCATTAGCCCTATATTCTGTACTCCTGTTACTCTTACCAAAGTGAATTACCTCACACATGTATTAGTGTGCAGTGAAAAGTATAGTTTCTTGCGTGCTAAGCAGATAAAGCATGCTGCTCATAGAGGAAGAAAGAAGAATGTAGTGTTACAGTCATAGCTAGCATGCAGAGAAGGATCAACTTAGTTTCAGGAAGGGAAAGAAGTAGCAGGGAAGAAGCTGTTCTTGAACCCGAAAGAGAAAATGCTGGAAAATCTCAGCAGGTCTGGCCACATCTGTAAGGAGAGAAAAGAGCGGACTTTTCAAGTCCAGAGGACCCTTTGTCAAAGGGTCTTGACAAACACCTTTGACAAAGGGTCTTGATAAATGGGCATCTGGACTCGAAACCCTTTTCTCTCCTTCCAGATGCTGCCAGGCCTACTAAGATTTTCCAGTGTTTTTTCTTTTGGTTTCAGATTCACATCCGCAGTAATTTGCTTTGATGATGAAAGCTGTTCTTGAGTTGGTCGGTAGGTGATTTCAGGCTTTTGTGCCTTTTTCCTGATGGAAGAAAGTGGAAGGGAGTATGTCCAGGGTCTATGGGATTAACCTTTCCTAAATATTCCACACTCTCTTAGTTTTATCCAGTAGCGTTCTTGTAAATATATTTTGCACTTTTTCCAGGACTTCTATATCCTTCAGAAAGTATGTGACCAGACTGTTATAGCACAGGACTCAACGCAAATTTAATTTTCCTAAAACTGGAAATAAATCTCAGTTGCTTTGTTAGCACTTTAATTGACTTCAGTTTCTGCTCTGAAAAAAAATGAGCAAAAGAGTAAGGGAAGTCAAGCAAAACTTTTTAATTCAATATGTAACCAAAGTGTGACATAAATTCCCCAGCAGTCCATTAATTTGGACAAATGGGCTGAAGAGATAATTAGAAAAGCAAGATGCAATAGATGCTAGCAACCTGAAATAAAAGCAGAAAATGCTGCCAGTGCTCAGCAAATCTTGCAGCTTTTGACACTGATAACCTGAAACATTTGCTCCCGTTCAAGTGTCAATGCTACAGCTTCACCAAACCTCTAATCCCTCTGAATCCTCATTTTTCTTAATTCGTTCATGGGCCCAGGGTGTCGCCCATCCCTAGTTGCCCGAGGGCAGTTGAGAGCCAACCACATTGCTGTGGCTCTGAGGTCACATGTAGGACAGACCGGGTAAGGACGGCACATTTCCTTCTATAAAGAGCATTAGTAAACCAGATGGGTTTTTCTGCCAATTGGCAATGGTTTCATGATCATCAGTAGATTCTCAATTCCAGAATTTTTTAAAGAAGTTGAACTCAAATTCCAACATCTGCCACGGTGGGATTCGAATCCCAGTCCCAAGAACATTGGCTGAGTTTCTGGATTAATAGTCTAGTGATAATACCACTGGGCCATCACTTCTCACCACATTCCTTTGCCTCCATTCCTACTTCCAAATATCACTCTTTGTCTTGTTTTCACTATCCTCTCTGTCTCCTTGAGAGTTGCTGCCTGACTTGCCGAGTATTTCCAGCACCATTTGCTTTTTTTAAAAAAAGTATTTTTTGCCGCAGGAAAGGGAGTCATGGATATCAGGAACGTGGTGAGAAATCCAAAAGATGCAGTTTACGTATTCAGGTGATACAGGATTCCTGAGACTTTTTTTGTTCCCAGTGGATCCATATTTCTCAATTTTATCACCTCACCCACTTGAAGCTCCTACGATCCCACCCGAGGCCAACAGAGAATGGGGTTCTGCAAACCTCACCTGCCCCTGAATCATGGCAGACGTGCTAGTAAAATACTGGAAACAGGTCCTTCAGTCCAACTTTTCATTTTATAATAAATTTTATCACAAAGCTAGTCCCAATTGCCTGCATTTGGCGCATATTCCCCCTGAACCCATTTTACCTATGTATCTGTTGAAATGCTTTTTAAAAGACAGAATTGTATCCACTTCTACTACTGCCTTTGACAATTCATTCCAGACATTCACCACCCTGTAAATGAAAGAGTTTCCCCTCTGGACCCTTGTGTATCTCTCCCCTCTCACCCAAAACCCATACCCTCTAGTTTCACACAAAAACAGAAAATGCTAGAAAATCTCAGCACGTCTGACAGCACCTGTGGGGAGGGACTAGAGCCAACATTTCAAGCTTTTAGACGACCCTTCTTCAGAACTAGATGAGGTTCTGACAAAGGGTCATTTAGACACAAAACGTTGGCTCTATTCTCGCCTCATGATTGCTGTCAGACCTGCAGAGATTTGCCAGCATTTTGTGTTTTTGTTTCAGATTCCAGTATTCAAAGTATTTTGCTTGCCTCTAATTTTAGACTCCCAGCCCTTTGGGAAATAATGTTGACTATTTATCTTATCTATGCCCCTCATTATTTATAGACTTATATAACATTACCCCTAAACCTTCTATACTCCAGGGAAAGCAAGTCCCACTCTATCCAGCTTCTCATTATAGCTCAAACCAACATATCCCGGTAGCATCCTAGTAAATCTTTTCTTTCGAGTTTAACAATATCCTTTCTGTAATAGGATGACCAGAATTGTAAATATTAATCTTGATTTTAATTAATATGTTACTGTTTTTTTCTGTTTCCATGTTCCTAACAGGAACTTCAGTCATGGGAGTGACGGCAACAGATGCTGATGATCCAGTTTATGGGAACAGTGCAAAATTAGTGTACAGCATCCTGGAAGGACAGCCGTATTTTTCCATTGAGGCACACACTGGTAAGTGGTCATTCCCAAGTCTCCAATTCTCTCTTCCTGACTCCTTGCATGACCAAAAATCAACCAAGTTTTTTTATGTCTAAGACATACCACTAGAGGCCTAATTCACTGAGCTGTTACAGTGTTCAATCATGTTTTCTCTGAGTAACTGTAAAATTCCTTCTTTCTTCAAAATAGAACACGGGCATTTGGTATGATTTTAAAACATTTTCATTGAGCATCATTTAAAATTAGCATTTACAGAAAGCAAAATAAGGATTACTTAAGAAAGAGAGAGAGAGAGGGGGGTGAGAGTTGGGGACTGATTCCACAGTCACATCCTGTTAAGACCTTGCAGGATTCAACTGAACAACAACAATCGTCCTAGTTGTCCACGTTTGACCCATATCCCTCCATACCCATCTTACCCATCTAACTATCTAAATGCTTTTTGAAGATAAATTGCACCCACCTATACTACTGCCTTTGAGATTTCCTTCCAGACACTCACCACCCTCTGAATGAAATAATTGCCCCTCTGGACCCTTATATATCTTTCCCCTCTCATCTTAAACCTAAACCCCCTCATTTCGCAGAAAAACAGAAAATGCTGGAAAACCTCAGCAGGTCAGACAGCATCTATGGGGAGAGATTTACCAGGATGCTGCCTGGTTTGGAGGGTTGATCTTATGAGGAGCGGTTGAGGGAGCTAGGGCTTTTCTCTTTAGAGCAGAGGAGGATGAGGGACGATTTAATAGAGTTTTATAAGATGATGAGGGGTATAGATAGAGTGGACATGTAGAGACTATTTCCTCGGGTGGATGTAGCTGTTACTAGGGGGTATAACTATAAGGTTTATGGTGAGAGATATAGGAGGGATGTCCGAGGTAGATTCTTCACTCAAAGAGTGGTTGGGGTGTGGACTGCACTGCCTGCTGTAATAGTGGAGTTGGACACTGGAGGAACTTTCAAGCTGTTATTGGATAGGCACATGGAGCACACCTGAATGATAGGGAGTGGGATAGCTTGATCTTGGGTTTGGACATAGCTCGGAATAACATGGAGGGCTGAACGGCCTGTACTGTGCTGTACTGCTCTATGTAACAGAGCAAAGCTTCGATTCCAGATGATCCTTCATCAGAACTGGATGAAGGTTCTGACGAAGGGTCATTCAGACACAAAACATTGGCTCTATTCTCCCCCCACACATACTATAGGATCCGTTCATTCCTCTAAGTGGATCATCCAACTCTACACTGGGGCAGCAAGGTGGCACAGTGGTCAGTACTGCTGCCTCATACCACCAGGGACCTGGGTTCAATTCCCAGCTTAGGTCACTGTTCTGTGTGGAGTTTGCATGTTCTTTGTGTGGGTCTCCTCCAGTTTACTCCCACAATCTGAAAAATTGAGTGCATTGACCCAAATAAGTGCCAGAGTAGGGGAAGTTCACAATAACTTCATTGCAGTGTTAATGTATGTCTTACTTGTGACTAATAAATATACTTTAACAAAAAAAAGCAGACAGCTGCTGCTAACAATATAAGAGTTCAGTTATCTTTTGTTTTTAAAATACTAGGTCCAAGCAATCTCTCGCTTCAAAAACATTTCACAATTGTGTGACCATGAAAGCTTCTATTTGTGTAAAACATTGCTTGCCTGTACTTTCAAATTAGGCAATTTTGAAGCTAAAGCCAGAATTCCAAACTGAATTTTCAAATGTGGTCAAATTAGCTTAAATTAGTTTTAAAGCACAACACAGTCAGTTACGTTAGGCAGAAATATCTTAACATGAATACCTTCAACTAATACAAACTATACAGAGGATCCCACAGAAACTAAGCACAATTAGATCATGTTTGGCACTTGGGTGAGAGACACTCAGGGAATTCTGGGTGCTGTCTTTGGCCATAGAATATGGAGGGAGAGTGATGGAGTTTTATGGGATTGATGGAAAGGGGGCTGTGTGGATGGGAGATGTTTGTGTCGAGGCAGTTAGGCCTGAGCCTGGGACTGGCCAAGGTGGCCATCTGCATGTTAGATGTTAAGAGAGTTTGCTGTGGTTGCCAACCTTCTCTTCTGACATCTTGTCTGCACCCCGGGGGATCCTGGAGAAGAAGCAGGCGGGAGGCAATTTTAACCCATATGGGAAATATGTGTGATTGGGATCACACATCTGGGATCTGGTGTATCATTGATTTTGCAGTCCACTCAATATTTTGTGCTGTCTTCAGTGGAGAGTTAAATTGGGTGAACTGTAAATCCACCACTGGACTCAGTCCCAACAGTATCCCAACTGCCCTGATTGATTAAAATTGTTCCTGTATAGTGTGCAAGTTTTCTTGAGATTTTCACTACTAGTGGACCCTTTAGGGACTGCAAGGGTACCAAAAAAATGACATTTTTACTTACATATCATTAAATAGAATAATAGAAACCCTACAATACACAAGGAGGCCATTCAGCCCATTGAGCCTGCTGCGACAACAATCCCACCCAAGCCCTATACTCGTAATCTCACACCTTTACATTGCTATTCCCCCAAACACTAAGGGGCAATTTAGCATGAACTGCTCACCTAACCAGTACAGTGGGAGGAAACCCGAGCACCCCAAGGAAACCCATGCAGACATGGGGAGAATATGCAGGCTCCGCACAGTCATTTGAGGCCACAACTGAACAGAGGTCTCTGGTGCTGTGAGACAGCACCGTGCTACCATGCTGCCCAACCTTCTTTTTAAATATTTAGTTCCTTATGAGTTGTGACTCCCCTGTCCTACTTCTGCTTGTTTTTGTCTTGTTTACTGACACAGGGGCATCCAATCTTTCCTTATTGATTTATTTAGATAGGGCCATCCCACACAGAAGAAAAGTCATTGGACGATTTATCAGGTGAACCAACATTCTGTGCGTACGTCTCACAGAACGTAATTCATTCCGTCCTCTTTAGATGATTTTTCTCTATATGGTTGGAGAGTAGCGATTCTGGCAGCTGGTCGGGAGAGATTATTACAAAGGCAAAGCAAACCATTCATTCCAATTTGTTGACTCATTTTCCCCCATCCTCTTTCTTTCCCATTCTCAAAAGGTGATATGTGTCGCTGTTCAGATTGAGGCAATTATTTTCTTTTTATGGAGGGCTGATGTGATTTACAAGCACGCCATAGTTCCCTTCTTTGCCTGTGCGAGTCTACAGCCATGATATTTCTTGATAATACTGCCTCCACACTAGTGGAATTGAGCTATTAGACAGTGGTTGACAAATAATAGTTTCAACTGCAATGTCAAAACGCATTCTGCCAGGCTGCAAATTGCCAGCCAGCCCCTCTGTGAGGACAACTTTGACGTAGCTGAGAATTTATTGGGGCTGAGGGGAGAGGATGCCAGAGTAGTGTGTACTCGTCAACATGGGTTTATGCTGACGGTCCCTTGAAAAGTTGTAACCTTGTGATAATTTGACCTCGCAATGTGAACTTGGCAGCAGACCTAATTTAAACTGCCTTGCATATCCAATTGTCATATGCACAATTCAGGCAGAGAAAAAAAGATGGATTAAATGGTTAAGCGTCCTGTGAAATGTTCACCTTCCTCAATCCGCAACCTGTCAGAGGGTAAGCCAAAGCAGATTTCTCATAGCGTTGCAGAGCACATCCAACTGAGGCAGGAACACGAGGCTCACTCATGTCAACTGCAACAATTTATACAGCATCTTTGATGTTGAAAAGAATCCCAAAATGCTTCACGTGTGTGTAATCAAGCTAAATTTGGCACTGACTCAGACGAAACGGATATTAAAGCAGGTGACCCAAAGCTTGGTCAAAGGGTTTTGGGTCTTAAATGAACAACTATAGGTAGAAATATGGAGAAGTTGAATGCTCCCAGAAATTAGAATATAGCCAACTGGAAATACTGTAGCCAATAGTGAAACAATTAAAACATCCATTAAACTTTGCCAGGAGTGTATGGTGAAACTGAGATCTGACTTGCTTGTTATTCAGACCATTATTAAGCAACTAGCTAACATTGATAATGTCCACACATGAAATGTGTCTACTTGAGTGAGGCATTGTTGGGCCACAGTGCTGATCTTCCACAAAGCCGTCAGTATGTATAAGGGAGATGATGGTTCGTGGCATTATCGCTACACTATTAATACCAGAAACTTACTAAAGTTCTGGAGACTTGGGTTCGAATCCCGCCACAACAGATGGTGGAATTTGGTTTAGGTTTATGTATTAGTGGCACAAGTAAGCATACATTAACACAACAACAAAGTTACTGTGAAAATCGCCCAGTTGCCACACTCTGGCGGGTACTCTGAGGGAGAATTTAGCATAGCCAGTGCACCAAACCAGCATGTCTTTTGAACTGTGGGAGAAAACCTGAAATCCCAGAGAAAAGCTGCAGTGACACAGGGAAACATGCAGACTACACGCAGGCAGTGACCAGGAATTGAACCTGGGTCTCTAGTGCTGTGAGGCAGCCCTGCTAACAACTGTGCCACCGTGTCACCCAGAGCTCTGAATTCAATAAAAAAAAATCTGGAATTAAGAATCTACCAATGATCATTAAACCATTGTTGATTATCAGGAAAACCCATCTGGTTTACCACTGACCTTTAGGGAAGAAAATCAGCCATCTTTACCCAGTCTGGTCTACATGTGATTCCAGAGCCACAGCAATGTGGCTGACTATCAAATATCCTCCAACAACTAGGGATGGGTAATAAATGCTGGCCACTCATGTCCCATCAATGAATAAAAAAAGACAGGAATTTGCAAATGAAATTCATGGCATTTATTCTTTGGAAAGGGGCAACATCCACATTTACATTATTTGTGTGATAAACTTAAATGGATTGTCAATTTTTTGATTCATAGACCATGCACCTGACTATGTTAAGAGCTGCGTTTATACCATAATGCTGCTGTCGCTGTGCAAACAGTTTCTGACCAAAATTTATCATTTGAATATTCAAGTAGTCTGATGTGAAGCATTGACTGAGAATCAGAAAGTCAAAGTTGTAATCTGCTTTCTTTCCATCTCAAAGTTAGGTATTTATAATATTTCCAATTTAAAGGTTTAGCAAAGTTAGAGGTTGTTCTACATGAATACTAATGGGCAACAAAGATACAAGGAGGAATCAAAAGAGTTTATAAGGTCATTTTCATTATTTTGTAGATTGTGGTAGTCACTCCATGTTGAAGTTAGTAATGCAAACAAAATACAGTATTTCTGTTGAATGACAGAATGCAACAATATACATAAGCTGGAAGAAAGGCTGGCTTGAGCCTTTGTATCTTTCAGTTGGTGTGGAGGTCTATCCTTTTGAGGGAAAATAAATTGAAAAGAATTATAAAGCATTTCGCAATTGACCCTACATATTGATAGCAATGTAGAAATACTGGGACTCTTCCATCATCCACCCCAGCTTCCCATCGAATGCCTCTGTAAATTAATACATTAATGCTTCCTACATTAATAGGTTACTGTTAGCCTGATGAGACTAAGGAATGCAAGACTAAAACACCCTTCACATGAGCTGTACTAATGCTGGGAAAAGACATAGCAATGAATATCTATCCAATGTGAGTCCTGCTTTCACCCTCACCTTCAAGCAGAGTGTCTCGGATCACAACTGTAAAATCATGCAACCCTGCAAATACATGAAAGTTTTAGGTCAGGTGAGGCAGTGAGGGAGGAGGAAAATTGAATCTAACTGCATGTGACGAGCAGAGCTCACTCAAACCTTGCAGTTGACTCTGACATTTAGATTAAAGTGTGGAAACTTCTCATATTATTTCTACTTTGCTCGTGCCTTGGCATCAGAAACATAGTATAATCCCTGTTAAATCTACTCACTGTCAAGCCTACTCCATGTTCAGTTGAGAATTGCTTGAATGGTTCAAATGGAGAACAGTCGAAATAAACAAGTTAACAGAGAGTAGGTGGACCTTTTCAATGGGCTTGTGTCTTGCTTCCTTAGCCAATAATATTTACAATATCAATTTTTTTTTGTTGCTGCCGTCCAATTTGCTTCCTGCTTTGCTGAAGGTGCTGGAATCAATTCCATACAATCTACAGTCAACCAGGGGATTTTCTGAAGTGTGAACCAATATTTATCCTTCAACTAACAGCTTAAATCAGATTACTTGGTCATTCGCTATATTGTAGTTTGCGTGACCTTGCTTGCTTAAATTAGATGCCACATTTCCTGCATTACAGCAGTGAGTACACTCAATTTCAATAGCTGTGAAGTACTCTGGGGCAGGCTGAGGTCATTAAACACATTATATAAATGCAAGTTCTTTCTTCTCAAATTGCCATTTTTTTGTATGCCAAACCTAGTGGGTGAAGGTTGACGAGATCATATCAATTCGAAGCCTTCGCTCAATGTTCAGCATCCACCTTGGCTTTTGTGAATTTTTTTAAATTATTCTTTCACGAGAAGATAGGGTCCAGTAGAGGGCAGTAGCGCGGCGATGCTGATTGGCTGTCATGGGGGAAGATGTCTACCAGTGCTTCTGGAAGGAGCACCTCATCGGGACACCCTCCATGTTCAAGTGAAGGCAAGCGTCCAACAGAGGGCAGCAAAGGGGTGATGTGGATTGGTTGTTCTGGGGAAGATTTGCATTGATGCAGTAGCTACTCCCAGACAGTGTTTGTGGAGAAGTTGTTGTCAAGAGACATTACATTGCTGTCTATTGACTACAGGAAGAACTTCCAAGCTTACCAGTGTCACAGCAAAGCAACCATTTGAAGTAGAATATCCCACTTCCTGTACACTCAAAATAAACAATTGATTTATGGTCCAATGCCTTAGTGGAGCATGAGCGGTCAGAGAATTCTTTTTTCTTTGTCCTTTTTAGTTCAATTGGGTGACATGTTTGGTGCAAGCCTGGAGGGAGGCAAAAGGCCTGTTCCTGTGCTGTCATCTTCTTTATTCTCTTTGTTCATATTTGGAAAATTGCAGCTGTTCTTGTGTAGTCTGATGTACTTCTTTCTCTCTCTGGCGTGCAGTGGTGCGTGTGCCGATCTGTCATCGCTGTGACTGACAGCCTGCCACCTTGCCAATTTCCGGAGGGGCTACAAACTGCAGATGGGATTTAACCCCTCAGGCACAAGTCCCAAGAAATGCAGCATGGTGGGGAGACTGTGTCACAGTGTTCTGAAGGAACTAAACGGCATCGGGTATTCAAGATAAATAGGAAGTGTCAGAGATGGGACGGTGGTCAGTCAGTTGCTGAGGGAAGGCTTGCTGTTTACGGAGAGGTCCCTCATCAGAAATAGACTCCATGGTGAACCCTACAAATCAAACTCACAAAGCTGCTATTGAGAAAGAAAAATTAAAAAGAAACTTGCCAGTGAGGTATCTTCAAAATTACATCACTGTAAGTTGAGGTAAATGAGGCAGTCAGCTTGTGTATAGTGAGCTCCCACAAGCAACAGTCTGATAAGCAACCACATTATCTGTTTTAGCAATACCTTTAGAGTGTAATTATTATCCAGAACACGAGAGAGAGAACTTTCCAGCTCTTCTACAAATAGCGTCACCGTTGAGGGTAAACTGGGCCTCAGTTTAATAATGCATTCAAAAGTTAATACCTCTGAGCATTTAGCTCTCAGCACAGTGAACACCTTTCACTTCTGGGCCTTTGCTATCCATCTATCACTCTCTCTCCACCTTTTGTCTAATATAAGGCGTTCCTTGAATCAGATGAAAGTCCTCGTTCTGTAGAAAATGTTAATCTCTCTTTTGCTTTAAAAATTTCAATGTTGTCCATGACACAGCATTTTTAAAGGAGTCAGATTTGTTGCATTCACGTCTTTTTGTTCTAATTTTAAACAATGGCAAGATATGAGGGCAACTAGCAGGCGGGAATTTCAATTGAATGAAGCCTTCACCAGCAAGGGCCAGAGTGAATCCTGAATCATTGCATGTGACATTGGTTCAAATTAGTTCTCAGGACCTTGAGAACAAATTCTCAACTTGCATTCTCATGCATTATCGAGGGAGTTCAGCACTGTCAGAGGGCTGTCTCTTATTTGTAATGTTAAACTGAGGCGCAGACTGCCATTACAGTAAGACTTAAAGCATCACAGCGCACTATTTCAAGGAAGAGTTTCCCTGAGTCTCCAGGCTAATGTTCAACTCTCAACCAACTTCATTCTATTCATGATCACATTATTGTTTGTGGGATCTTGCTATTTGCTGCCTATTCCCTACTTCACAACATATTCAAAAATGGCTGTAAAGCACATTTAGTGTCTTGGCATCTTGACAGGTGCTTTATAAATGTAAGTCTGGGATTTACTGACCCCATCCACCATCAGAACCTCTGAGTCGCAACCCAAGTCAATCGCCGGAATTCTACTGCCCGACTACCACAGGAATCAAAGCAGGCGGATGGACAATTGGAAGGTCCATTGACCTGAGGTGGGATTTTCTGGCCTCGGGTCGAGCAAGGTTGTAAAATGTGTCACATGGGACAGGAAAATCTAGTCCAAAGTTTCTTTTAACAAGGCGCACACCTTGTCGAAAAGGTTAATATGGTACCCATGTCATTGCACAGTCATGTCTTCCACATCTGAGAGGTGAATTTCTTCAGAGTTTCTCCCGTTCTGCCACTTTAGCATTCACTGGAAATTTGGAAGGGAACTCTGCAGAAGCTGAGTTCCCGATAGTCACCTGAGGGAGGTATAGCAGTGGACCCCGAGAAACTCCAAGGAAACACAACCACGATGCTGAGGAATGCAACTCCGTTCAATGCCTTGCTTGACGGAAACTCTGCAGAAGCCTTTGTACCAGAGTAATTGTCATCGACAACATAGTTTCACTGTGGGCGGTTGCTAAGTGAAGCTCAAGCTTCACTTAGCAGTAAAAGGAGGAACCAAAGCTATCGTGAAGTTGTGGACACCGCACCGTTGTCCATTTTTTGATGTAAACCAAGGAAAAGAGTGGGATTAACAATAAATCCCCGTGAGGCCAAAATGGCATCAGTTGAGGCAGTGAGCTGAGGTGATGGAATCTCCTCACTGGAATTTAAGGAAGATGAATTTGAGCACTTTCTATACGGTGAAAAGTGCAGTACTAAGAAAGGGCAAACAGATATTTTTGGTTCCAGGGACCCAGGGAATCAATGGTAGCTGGACATGTAAAAATATAATTGAGAGTACCAATGGAATGTTGTTCTCTTATCGCACACTAGTGGTGCAAATTATGTAATGGGTTGTATTAATGTCTGGTTCAATCCCATTTAGAGGATTGCACGTCATGGGTAAGATATATCTCCTTGGAGGGAGTTGCGCACAGTTTCACCAGAATGATATCAGGGCTAAGAGAGATAATTTGTGGATTAGGCTTTTTTTCAGATTCAGGGGCAATGTAAGTAGAAACCTAGAAACATAGAAATCCTGCAGAAGGAGGCCATTCGGCCCTTCAAGCCTGCACTGACAACAATCCCATCCATGGATTGTCCTCGTAACCCAAATGTTTAAACTATTAATCTCCCTAACACGAAGGGATAATTTATCATGGCATATACATCTAACCTGCACATCTTTGGACTGTGGGAAGAAAAGCACGCAGACACGGGGAGAGTGTGCAAACTCCAAACAGACAGGCACTCAGAGCCGGAATAGAACCCAGCTCCCTGGCGCTGTGAGGCAGCAATGCTAATCACTGTGTCACCGTTCTCCAATGTTGTAAGCTGAGTGTCCGCTTGCGGAGAGAATGGAGAATTTGATGCACAACCAAATTGCCATTCGCTGCAGCAGGACGGAAAATCCCAGCAGCGGGCGAGGTCAGAGAATTCCAGACCAGGTGATTATGATAATTAAAAGAATTTTGAAGGACAGAGAAAGAGGGGAAACTATTTCCTGTGGTGGGGATAGTCCTGAGCAAAAGGAATAGCCATAAACTTGGAGTTCAATCATCCAGAGGTAATGTCGAGAGACACTTCTTCACACAAATTGCAGTGGAAGTCTGGAACTCTGCCAAAAAGTTGCTGCGACTGAAGAGGAAATTTGAAAATTGAGATTCTTTTTTTGGGAACAAGGTTACAGAATTTTAATGGGTAGGTGAAGTTAAAACAAAGATCAACTGTGACATAATAGAGTGATGAAAGAGGCTGTAGGGATTAAATTGACTCTTCCCATTTCTCTCCAGACCAAACAAACCTGCTGAGCCAGTCAAGGGAAGATGAATCTCAAATTATCTTCAGACTTTTCAGCAAGGAAATCTGCCATCTTTACCTGGCCTGGCCTACAAGTGACTCCAGAGCCACAGTAATGTGTTGACTCTCAACTGCCCCAGGGCAAGTAGGGATGGGCAATAAATGCTGGACAGTCAGTGACCCCTATGCCCCACAAATGAATTTAAAAAAATAAAATCCATGGGCAGGATTTTTCAGTGGATTTGAGAATCCGACATTGGAGCAGAACGGGGTTCCCAAGATTGTATTTACTGGCAGCGGAACCAGTTCAGAGATTCAATCTCCCAGTTGATTTTGTCCATGCTTCTCCTTTTAAAGATGGCAATTGGTCTCCTAATGCTGTCAACCAAATTAGGACTGGCAGATCCAGACTCTTAACAGCCCCACTGGGTTCAAGGGCACCTCAACATGAGGCCAACTTGAAGCGGTGAAAGCAGTGGATCACTCAGAAAGAGAAACCCTAATCCATGGACTTCTCTTTCTGGTATGGAATCAGCAGCTCAAATCATCCCATGAAAGTGGTGATTACTGTATATATATCAGGTGTCAACACTCACAATCTTCATCAAGCTCTTAATCTCTTTTATTCCTTATCTTTTTATTCATTCGTGGAACATGGGCTTCACTGGCTGGCCAGCATTTATTGCCCATCCCTAGTTGACATGGGGCAGTTGGGTGGTACCTTGAACATTTTATAGCAACCCATAAGGGGCAGGCTCTAGTGTGATTATTGATAGACTATTAGCTCACAAGGAGCTGTGCAGGCCAGGTCATTGAGTGTCTTCAAGACAGAGATAGATAGGCTCTTGATTACTAAAGAGATCGGGATTATGGGGATAAGAAAAATATCATCCATGATTGAATGGCAGAACAAACTCAATGGGCCGAGGGCCCTAATTTTGCCCTTATGTCTGATGGAATTATTGTCTAGAAAATCACCTAATCTTCCTGGAACCCAAGTTTAAATCTCACCATGGCAAATGGTGAATTTAAATTCTATAAAAATTATCTGGAATTAAGAATCTACTGATCACCATGAAACCATTGTCAATTGTTGGAAAAACCCATCTGGTTCACTAATGTCCTTTAGGGAAGGAAATCTGCCATCCTTACCTTGTCCCAGCCTATATGTTATTCCACAGCCACAGCAATGTGGTTGACTTTCAACTGCCCTCTGAAAGGGGTTGGGACATCTTGTTGATGTTGTACAAACATTGGTAACGCCACACTTGGAATACTGTATATAGTTCTAGTCACCCTATTATAGAAAACATACTATTACACTAGAAAGAGTGCAGAAAAGATTTACTAGGATGCTACTGGGACTTGATGGATTGAGGTATAAGGAGAGACTGAATACATTGGGATTTTATTCTCTGGAATGTAGGAGGCTGAAGGGTGACCTTATAGAGGTCTAGAAGATAATGAGGAGCATAGACAAGCTAGATAGTCAATATCTTTTGTCAAATGTAGGGGAGTCTAAAGCTAGAGGGCATAGGTTTAAGGTGAGAGGGGAAAGACACAAAAGTGCCCAGAGGGGCAATTATTTCACAGAGAGTGGCAAGTGTCTGGAACAAACTGCCAAAGATAGAAGCAGAGACGGGTACAATTTTATCTTTTAAAGGCGTTTAGATTGTTACATGAGTACGATGGGTATGGAGGGATATGGGCCAAATGCGAGCAATTGGGATTATCTTAGAAGTTTTAGCAAAAAGTGTGATATGGACAAGTTGGCTGAAGGGCCTGTTTCCATGTTGTAAACCTCTATGACTCTATGAAACGGCCAAGAAAGCCATTCAATTTAAGGGTGACTAGGGATGAATCATAAATTCTGGCCAGCCAGCGGTGCTTGTGTCCCATGAATAAATTTAAAAAATGCCTGGGTTGGGGCATAGATGCAAGAAATTTCTGCACTAATTTTGGCAGATTGTAGATTGAAAAAGAAAGGGCAAACGCCAAGACTAATCAAGTCTAAAATTGATACTGCTGCCTGCATTATCTAACACCAACTTAACAAACCCTGCTTGCAAAGCATCCATGCTATACTCTCAATGAGGTTTAAGTAAACTTATGCATTACTTGGCACAGATGCATCAGAACTAAATAATCAAACCTTTTTGATTTCTGTGGGGAGATTAGAGAAACCAGGATTGTTCTCCTTTGAGCAGAGGAGGTTAAGATGAGATTTGAGAGGGATTACGAGTGGTTTTGATATGAAGGAACTGTTTCCAATGGAGAGTGGGTGGGTAACTAGACTACATAGATTCAAGATAACTGGCAAGATAATCAAACAGGAGATGGGAACAAACATTCAATGCGGCAAGTTGTGATAATCTGACTACAAATCAGATTCAACGGTGATGTTCTGAAGGTAAGTGGATACTGGGAAAAGAAAAACAGGAGACTGATTGGGAAAAGAATAGAGAAAAGGGGTGAATTTAATGGGCGTAATCTTACTGGCCGTTCACGGTATGCTCCCACTGCAGCAAAGTTGGAGCATTTCACATCCAACCAAATCTCCATTCACTACGGTAGGATGGGCATGTCCACTGGCAAGAACATAGAACATAGAACGTCATAGCGTAGTACAGGCTCTTTGGCCCTCGATGTTGCACCGACCAGTGGAACCAATCTAATGGCACTCTAACTTAAACTATTCCAATGTTATCCATATGCCCATCCACTGACCATTTGAACGGCCTTAAAGTTGGTGAGTCCACAACTGCCACAGGCAGGGCATTCCACACCCTTACTACCCTCTGAGTAAAGAACCTACCTCTGATGTCCTATAACTACCACCCCTTAATTTAGAGCTATGTACCCTCATGTTAGCCATCACCATCCGAGGAAAAAGGCTCTCACTGTCCATCCTATCTAACTCTCTGATCATCTTGTATGCCTCAATGAGATCACTTCTTAACCTTCTTCTTTCTAAGGAAAATAACCTCAAGTCCCTCAGCCATTCCTCATAAGACCTTCCCACCATACCAGGCAACATCCGAGTAAACCTCCTCTACACCTTTTCCAATGCCTCCACATCCTTCTTATCATGTAGCAACCAGAACTGTACGCAATACTCCAAGTGTGGCCGCGTCAGAGTTTTGTACAGTTGCAACATGACCTCACGGCTCTGAAATTTAATCCCTCTATCAATAAAAGCTAACACACTGTATGTCTTCTTAACAACCTTATCAAGCTGGGTGCCAACTTTCAGGGATCTATGTACATGTACACCGAGATCTCTCTGCTCATCGACACTACCGAAAGTCCTTCCATTAGCCCTATATTCTGTACTCCTGTTACTCTTAGCAAAGTGAATCACCTCACACTTTTCTGCATTAAACTCCATTTGCCACCTCTCAGCCCAGCTCTGCAGCTTACGGCCGTAACATTCTGGCCAATCACTTTTTCAAATAGCCTACACAGACATGGTGGGCTGAATGGCCTCCTTCTATACCACAGTGGCACAGTAGTTAGCACTGCTGCCTCACAGCACCAGGGACCTGGGTTCGATTCCTGGCTTGGGTCACTGTCTGCGCGGAATCTGCACGTTCTCCCCATGAGTTTCCTCTGGATGCTCCAGTTTCCTCCAAAAGACATGCTGATTAGATGTATTGCCCATGCTAAATTCTCCCTCAGTGTATCCAAACAGGTGCAGGAGTGTGGTGACCAGGTGATTTTCACAGTAACATCATTGCAGTGTTAATGCAAGCCAACTTGTGACACTAATAAATAAACTTGAGCTTAAACTAAACATCCTGACCAGAATAGGCTAATCTCTCTCTTTCACAAATTATCAGGCCCTTGGGTAAATTCCAAATTTTTGAATGTTTTAGAAAGGGGACTTTGTTTCCCTCTGGTCCCACCTGTCAGGTGAAATCTTTCTCACGTTTGCCCGGCCATGTAAGAGAGATCCAGGATCACCTACTCAAGATCTGTTAGCTCGTGAAATTGCTTTCACCTTCGAAAGTCAGTTCTCAGTCAGACAAAATTTGCAGCAAAAGAAATAAATTACAAAATTCAACAGGGGTGGCGGGAGACTGGGGAAGGAAGTGGGGGGTGGGGGCAGTGTGGTGGGGGAACTGGGGGGAGTGGGGGTTTGTGTCATCGGCTGATTCTTCAGGCAGGGATGGAGATGAAATCTGTCGGAGTGTGGATGTAATCTATGAAAGGGGTTAAATGGGCAAAGGACCCTCTTCTCATTTTGTAGTTTTTTTTTATCTACTTCAGTTACATCTTCATGGCAAACAAATATCAGGAGCGGTTCTGCTGATGAAACATCTGCGGGAAAAGAGAAAATGCCAATGAAAAGGAATGAGGTTTTTTTTGTTCAATAAATAAAGATATAAAATGAAGTTATCTGCATGTTATGAACCATTTCCCAGGAAATTAGCACTTGTGTTTACTACAGCAGTAGACAAGATTGTTCGAGCATAGGTGCCACCATTCTTTGATTTTTTTTCCATGGTCATGCCTTGTGCATAAGTTTAGAGATTGAATATTACCCAACCCAAGGGGGCATCTGAGACCCATCCCTGCCCTCACTTTGGGTAAGTTCATCAATGGCGTGCCCAACACAGAACTAGGCATGGAAACGGATGTGGATCAGAGAATTGGTTCCACAAAATTTTTAAGTTTATTTGTTAGTATCATAAGTAGGCTTACATTAACACAGCAATTAAGTTATTGTGAAAATCCCCACACTCACCACACTCAGAAGCCTGTTTGGGTACATTGAGGGAGAATTTATAGAATCCCACAGAATCCCGACAATGTAGAAGGAGTCCAGTCAGCCCATTGAGTCTGTGCTGACCATAATCCCAGCCAGGCCCTATTCACATAATCCCACATATTTACCCTGCTAATCCCTCTGACACTAGGGTCAATTTAGGGTGGCCAATCAACCTAATGTGCACGTGTTTGGATTACAGGAAGAAATTGGAGCACCCGGAGGAAACTCACGCAGACACAGGGACAATATGTAGACTCTACACAGTGACCCAATGCAGGAATCCAACCCAGGTCCCTGGCACCATGAGGCAGCAGTACTAATCACTGTGCCACCATGCTGCCACTGTGCAGTCCATTTACATCCAATTTCCCACTGTTAGGTGAGCCTAACTGAGTGATGTCCAGAGATTTTCCAGCCGTGGGGCTGTTCAGAGAAATTGCTTTTGGAAACCATGGCTGATTTCAACCATTCCCAACGCCACCCCCTCCGTCCCCTCCCACGTTCCTCTAGCTTTACTCAGCTGACATCAGCTAACCTGGTGGTGGAATCTAGGAACTTAAAGTCTGCGTGATTCAGCTAACCCACTAAACTGTGGCTGCTGTACGGGCAACTGCTACTTACACCCGTGTCATTGTAAGAAGAATTTATTGCATTTTGTATTCTCCATTATATATCGTTACAAATAAACCATTTTTGTAGATACACCGAAAAAATACTTTGCAAAAAAATAACTCTCCAGATGCAAACTAGTTATGTGATAGCACTGAATGAATCGCAGGCTCATTCCCACTAATAGATGTACAATTTGGTGTCATCAAAAATCCTCTGAGTTGCATAATTCCAGTGCTAAGAAATTTCAGAAGAGGTCAAGATTTGCATTCCATTCCCCGAAGAAATGTATCGGTTAAATTAAATAGAATCACCTTTGCAGCAGACAGTACGAAATGTATGTACCACAATCTACTTCACTTAATGTATCCCTGCTTAAGCGTATAAATAATTTAACCATTAAGGTGCACCGTTTCTTAACACACCACCTTTTAAAGGACACAGCTTCTTCTCCAATTCGAATCCAAGGAGGAAATGTGCTGAGGATCTGTGATGTATCCACAGTTTGTTAACATGATACGGAACGATTATTAAAAGTGGCGCTGATAGAAAAGCAATACTGCCACAATTAAACAACCCAGAGGGTAGATGCAGAGGGCACGCGCCCCCCCAATTGCCAATTTGTTCCTCAATTCAGTCCTTGCTGTAATCAACTTGATCATTACAGGAAAGGTAACCAGAAGCAGTCTGTCAGCACTGATGCTGGAGTTCAAGTCCATTAACCTTTAAGACGTTGATTGTCTTGCTTATGAAAGGTTTCACTAATGAGATTATGGGATGTTCTTCTTTACCCTCTGCTGGGTCTCGGCAGTGATAGCCTTACGTTGTGCCATCCAATAATTATGCACGTGCACACACGTGCACACACTCACGCACACATGTGCATGCACACCCACACACATACACAAAACCACAGTCATACATGCTCACACACACACGTGTACGCGCACACACCCTACATGTGCACACTCATGCACTCGCGCAAGCAAACACACACACAAACACACACGCATGTTGTGAGACACATATCCATCAATAAATTGTACTCACAGAAGCTTCAACGGCAAAACATGATGGTCAGGATCTTTCTGTCACAGCTCCCCCGAGGCAGGAAATTCCTGTCCAAGATCAATGGACTTTTGATTCCTGTGGCAGTTGGAATAGGAGCATTTACCTGATTAGCAAGAAATAAGTGAGAAAACTTCAAAATCTCACTGGCCTTGCAGCAATTAATTAACTGAAAGGTGGGACATGAATTTTATGTTGGGATTCTGGTATCTGCTTATTTTTGCCTTTGATAGAAAAAGAGAAAATGCTGGAAAATCTCACAGCAGGTCTGACAGCATCTGTGGGGATAGAACAGAGTTGGATTTTCCAGCATTCTGTTTTTTGTTTTGGATTCCAGCATCAGCAGTATTTTGCTTTTATCCTTGCCTTAAATGCTTGGCTTAGTGTTAGCACTTCCCAAATCTGTTGTACTTTGGATCTGATATTATTAACCTGAAGGTCCTGTTCTCTCCGAGGGATGTCACACAATTTGCCGTATGGACCATAACAAGGGCTGTGAGAAACACCCAAATCCCATGAAAGAATAACATTTTGTTTTTTAAATCCACCCTTCAGAAATCATGAGTAAAATTGCCTTAAGCATGGGGGAACTGTTGCAATTGATGGAAAATTTTTGGATTTATAAGATTGCTACAGTGCAGATGGAGGCCATTCGGCCCATCATGTTGGTGAATCCAGTGGCTATAATAGGCCCATTATCAAGAAAATGGTGTTTGCCTATGATTTCATGACTGGCTGGTGTGAGTTAGGTGGAGAGTCATATTGGGCATAAACAAACTCCTATTGGCTCACAAGTAAAAAGTGGCCACTTGGCCAAGATAACTTGCAATTGGGTAACACATGGCACAGTGGATAGCACTGCTTTTATTCTATGGTCTGAAAGATGTGCTGGTTAAGTGGCTGGCCATGTTAAATTCTCCTTGAACAGGCACAGGAGTGTGGCGACTAGCTGACTCTCACAGTAACTTCATTGCAGTGTTAATGTAAGTCTGCTTATGACACCAATAAATAAACTTAGAAACTTAGAAGTGAATTAGTCTCCATCAAAAGTCACAGCCGTCAAGAAGGGAGGGAAGAAGTTTATTTTTAAATGGCTTTCTTTTAGTAAGTATTGATTTATTTATGTAGCACTTTTTACAACCTCAAGCTATCCCAAAGCACTTTACAGCCAAGGAATTAGTTTTTCTTTTGAAGCTGAATTGCTTGTTGTAATGAAGGAAAGTTAGCAACTCATTTGTGCACAGCAAGATTCCATAAACAGACTTTATTTTGCAGGATGGGGATGTTGAAAAATGGACACAAATGAAATTCTAAAGCTTTAAATCCCACAAGACATGAGGCAAAAATCTTACATTTGGGCGTTGGGGAACATTTTGGGCAGGTACTTTTTGACTGAAGAATAAATATTGGCAAAAACACCAGCTTTGTGGGTAGTGCCATGAGATCTTTCATATCTGTCTGGAAAGGCAGACAGGAGCCTCAGTTCAACATCCCATCTTTCAGATCCATCTCTCGGCACTGCAATTCCTCTTCAATGTGCACTTGGAGCGATTTCTCTGAGTGCTCCGGTTTCCTCCCACAGTCCAAAAGACATGCTGGTTAGGGTGCATTATCCGTGCTAAATTCTCTCTCAGTGTACCTGGATAGGCGCCAGAGTGCAGCAATGTTCACAGTAACTTCATTGCACTGTTAATGTGACATTCATAAATAAACTTACAAAAAACTTAAAAATCAAATGTTAGCCTCAAGCTTATGAAATGAGAGTTCTGATTCAGGCAAGCATGCTTACTTCTAAGCTATAGCCAACAACACTACTGGAATTATTCCCTGTTTAAAACAGTGCTTAGAAATTAATTTGTTGCCCAACTTGTGTATCCAGTTTGAAGTCCAGGATGGATTACAAGAAAGGTCAGACACTCCCTTACCTTATCTCAGTGCAACACTTTAATGGAATCCCTCTGTCTCCTGCAGTCACCACCCAATTTGACCTTTTTCTGTATTTGCTCAGAAGACAGCAAGTGCCGTGCGACACACTGGAAAGTGAGCTGACACGGGACTCAAATTCATTTTACTCCAAACCTTGTGCAATCAGCAGTGAAAGGGATTCTCATTCCATCAATCTGGGCTGGAATGGAACTCTGAAACAGCAGGGGCAGAAGGGACAGAGTTGCCTCTCTCTCAGGTAGACATTTAATTAACTTAGCTGAGAATGTACTTAGCTGCTGCGATTAAACATGTACAAGGTAAAAGGAGGATAAAGAGAATTGCTGGCTCTTCAATTATTGAGCTGTTTTCCAAAGAAGTAGTGTCCTCAAGGAAAGGACAATAAAAATCAAGATCAGGCGAAGTCAACCCTGAACATATTAAAGATCCCTTGAGTGTCATGGTTTTAGAAGACTAGACAGCAATGCTGGTAGATTAAATTTCCCCTGGCACTCTCAGTTGAATGGCAATGCACATGAGTGAATCCATATTCCTGTTCCAAAAATACATTTTCACAGAAAGAGATTTTAATAAAAATAGGATTCATCTAGCAAATTGTAAAAGCGGTTTGAACCTTTCGGGTTTCTCCTTCCAAGGTTCGTGTTTCTTTTCAAACACTATCTCTTTCTCTGCACCAGGAATTATAAGGACTGCTCTCCCCAACATGGACCGGGAAGCCAGGGAGGAGTATCTCGTGGTGATACAGGCAAAGGATATGGGCGGCCACATGGGAGGTCTCTCCGGGACGACAACCGTCACAATCACACTGACCGACGTTAATGACAACCCACCCAAGTTCACGCAAAGTAAGTGTGATCAATCTCAGCCGTGCAATCGTAATCGTAAAAATGTAAGAGTTTTCTGGTTATACATTGAAGGAGTGCAGGTTATTAGAGAGACAAAAAAAACCTGTGGAACAGGTTTACGTTATATAAGCATCACTTGAGCAGCCACCCATACAGCCTCCATCTGCACATCCTGACATGGCTCACTGCCTCTTCTCCAAAGGCAAACTGTGCTCCTCGATCCTCCAATGAATAGGACTGCGATTGTTGCATGCCCCGTGTAGCTTCTCTCTGAGCTGACTCTCTTACACTCCCATCATCTCCTGTCTCTCCGTGTCCCCTGCAGTTTTCACATGGTCGAGAATGGCCTGAGGCATCAGCTCGCTGTATGGAATCTCTCACCATTTGCATTCCTAATTGTTCATTCCACATTCTGTTTTCTCTGCTTTTGGGTGAGGTGATAGACCCGAGTCTCCTCTCGATGTACGTGACCAATTCCACGGCATGTTTGCGACGGAAGGGTTTGTGGGCTTTGGGGAGAGCAGTTGATTTAGATTAATTTGATGGCTCTTTCAGAGACAATGCTGGCACATTTATCAAGGCTTCTTCTGTGCCACATAGAGCATGATGTCGAGATGCTGGCATTGGACTGGGGTAAACACAGTAAGAAGTCTCACAACACCAGGTTAAAGTCCAACCAATTTATTTGATAGTAAACTCACAAGTTTTTGGGGTTTTCCCCTTTGTCAGGCAAATGGAGAGTCCTAGCCTCAGACAGAGCACGTAACAGCACACATAGTTTACAGATTACTGATTAGAATGCAAATCTTTACAACTAATTTGTTATTCAAGTCTTAAAGATTCAGACAATGTGAGTGGAAAGAGCATTAGGCATAGGTTAAAGAGATGTGTATTGTCTCTAGACAGGATAGTAAGTGAGGGTTTGCAAACCCAGGCAAGCCATGGGGGTGACAGATAGTGTGACATGAACCCCAGATCCCAGTTGAGACTGTCGTCATGTGTGCAGAAATTGGCTATCAGTGTCTGCTCAGTGACTGTGAGCTGATCTTGAAAGATGTGCTGGTTAGGTGCATTGGCCATGCTAAATTCTCCCTCAGTGTACCCAAACAGGCACCAGAGTGTAGTGACAAGACGATCTTTACAGTAACTTCATTGCGGTATTAATGTAAGCCTACTTGTGACAAATAAATAAAGTTAAAGTTAAGCTTATCTTTGGACACTAAGGGTCAATTTATTACGGCCAATCCATTGAACCTACATATCTTTGGAATGTGGGAGGAAACCGGAGGAAAGGCATACTGACATGGGGAGAATGTGCAAACTCCACACAGACAGTGACCCGAGGCTGGAATCGAACCCGGGCCCCAGGAGCTGTGAGGCAGTAGTGCTAACAACTGACCACAATGACCTTATGGGCTGAAATTTACAGGTCACATGCAAAGGATATAAATTAGGACGCCATGCCTTTGATCTGCCTAACTCCAGCGCATCTACAGTCAGCCAAGGAGGCTTCAGGAGGATCTGAGTTAAAGTTTTGAAGTGGCTTCTTCTCCCAGTCTAACTGAATGTGAAATTCTAACATGCTACAATTGCTGCCATCCTGAGACTCCTTTATTATGACAATATAGATTAATCCTATCTCAGTGCACGTTACCAGGTCTGAAACAGCCTGCTCCCTCTATGGCTCTGTGAAATTGCCCCAAATATAGTCTGTGATCATATTCATAGAGTTTTAGAATCAGAGAAAAAGCACTTCAGCTCATTGATTCTGCACTGACAATAATTACCACTGAAGTTGCGCTAATCTCATTTTCCTGTACTTGTCCCATATCCTTGAATGTTATATTGTTTCAAGTGCTCGTCCAAATTGTTTTCAAATTTTGTGAGGTTTCTAGCCTCCACTACCTTCCCAGGCAGAGTGCTCCAGATTCCCACTGTGTGAAAAGAAGTTTTCTAAAATGTTTTCTGAGTCCCTGCCTCTTACCTTAAAACTATGCCCCCTCATGACTGACCCTTCCATATAGAGGAACTATTACTTCATATTCACCCTATCATATTCCTCATAAATCAAAATTCATTGCTTCCATCATTTCCTCTGGCTGCATATTCCAGGTATCCACCACTCAGTGTGAAAACTTCCCCGCACATCTCCCTTAAATTTTCCTCCTCTTACCTGAACCCGTTTGTAATTGACTCTCCCATCATGGGAAGAAAGCATCTGACTCTTCTCCTGCCTATGCCTTTCATAATTTTGTAGACTTCCATCAGATCACCAACAGCCTCCATCCTTCCAGTGATACCAATCCCAGTTTACTCAATCTCTCCCCAAAGCCAACACTCTTAAAACCAAGCAACATCCTGGTGAACCTTCTTTGTTCTCTCTCCAAAGCTTCCATATCCTTCTGGTATTGTGGTAACTAGAACCACACACAATACTCCAAATTTGGCCAAGCCAAGGTTTTACATAGCTGTAATCTAATTTCTAAACTCCTGCACTCAATACCACACTGATGAAGGCAAGCGTGCTTTATGCCTTCTGAATCACTATGGCCACTTGTGTTGCCATTTTGAGGGAACTGTGGTTCTGCATGCCCAGATCTCTCTGTATGTTAATGTTCCTAAGGGTTCTGTCAGTTACAGTATAATTCACACCTATACTTAATCCTCCAAAATGCATCACCTTGCATATATCCAGATTAAACTCCATCTGCCTTTCTGTCCCAAGTCTTCAATCTGTCCATAACCTGTTGTATCCTCTGACGATCCTCAGAATTATCAACAACTCCACCAATTTTCATGTCATTTCCAGACTTACTAATCAGACCACCCATGTTTTTCTCCAGATCATTTATATATTCTACAAACAACAGAGGACCCAACACTGATTCCTGCAGAACACCACTAGCTACACACCTCCATTCTGGAAAACAGCCACCCACTGCTGTCTTTTATAACCAAATCTGTTCTGCATCCATTTTGCCAGCCCACCCCAAATCCCATGTGATTTTAGGTTGTATCAGTCTGCCATGTGGCACCTTATCAAATGCTTTACAAAACTCCACATAAACTACATTCACAGCCTTTTCCTCATCAATTATCTTTGTCATGTCTTCAGAAAACTCTATCAAGTTGGAGAGACATGACCTTCCCCATGCAAAACCATGTTGCCTGCCACTAACTAGTCCAGTTTCTTCCAAATGAACAAATATCCTGCGTCTTTAGCATTTTCTTCAAAAGCTTCCCCACCACTGATGTCAGGCTCACTGGCTTAAAATTTGTTGGATTATCCCAGCTTAAACAATGGAACAACATTAGCTATTCTCCAGTCTTCTGGAACCTTGCAGGTATTCAAAGAAGATATGAAGATATCTGTTAAGTCCCTGGAATCGATCCCATTCGGCCCTGGGGACTTGGCTACCTTAATGCAATTTAGAATATTCAATGCTTCCTCCTTAAATGTGAAAGATAGTTGTGGTTTTTGGAGGCCAATTATCTCAATTCCAGGACATCAGTACGATCATTCCTCAGAGTAGTGTCCTTGGACCAAACACCTTAAGCTGCTTCATCAATGGCCCTCCCTCCACCATAAGGTCTGAAATTGAGATGTTCATTGATGATTATGGTGTTGAATTCTATTGTCAACTCTTCAGATAATGAGGTAGTCTGTACCCGTACACGAATACTGGTCAGCATTCAGGCTTAAACTGATCAATGACAAGTGATATTTATGTCAAACAAGTGCCAGTAATAAGCATCTCCAACAAGGGCCAATCCAATCACCTGCCTTTGATTTTAACAGCATGACGATTATTGAATCCCTCACCATTGATCTGAAACTGACTCATTCAGACACATAAAATTGTGGTTACAGAATGGGCCAGAGGCTCGGAATTCTGCAGTGAGTAACTCATCATCTGATTCTTCAAAAGCTGCCAGTCAAGATGCCAATTAGGATTCTGATGTATAAGAACATAAGCAATAGGAACAAGCGTATACCATGCGGCCCCTCAAGCCTGCTCCACCATTCAATAGGATTTTGGCTGACCCAACATTCTTCACATTTTCTTGCCTTTCCCCGGAACCCTTAATGCTCAAAAATCAACCTATCTCAGCCTTAAATATACACATAGACTCTGCTACCACACGTTCTCTGTGGCATAGGGTTCCAAAGTCTCACAACCCTCTGAGAGAAGAAATTCCTCCTAATCTCAGTCCTAAATTGGTTCCCCTTTATTCTGAGACTATGCCTATTTGTTCTAGTCTTTCCCATGAGGGGATGCTTCGATGAGTGCAGCTCCACAAGACTTAAGAAACTCAAGATTCCGACAACACCAGGTTTAAATCCACCAATTTATTTGATAGAAAACTCACCAGCCTTCGACCCTCTGTCCTTCACCAGGTGAATGAGGTGTTCTGGTCTCAAACAGCACACATAATAGCACAGACTGTTTACAGACTACTGATTAAAATGTGAATCTTTACACTTAATCTGCTATTCAAGTCTTACAGTGGCTAACAATGTGAGTGGAAGGAGCACTGAGCACAGGTTAGAGAGATGTGTATTGTCTCCAGACAACACATAAGTGAGGTTTTTTGCTAACCCAGGCAAGTCATGGGGGTTACAGATAGTGTGACATGAAGCCAAGATCCCTGTTAAGACCGTCTTCATGTATGTGGAACTTGGAAAAAAAAAGCTTGTGAGTTTACTATCAAATAAATCGGCTGGATTTAAACCTGGTATTGTCAGACTTCTTACTGTGTTTACCCTAGTCCAACGCCGGCATCTCTACAGCCAGAAGCACCCATTCCCATGAATGTGTTTAAAAAAAAGGTCAGTGAACTGGTCAGCTTTTTACCCCCTTGCCCAATCAATGAAAGTCAACGTTGGTTATCACATTTGTGAATTCACATAGTTGAGATTGTCTGGCTCGGAATGTGTTTCTGGCTCTTTGCTGATTTATATGGAATCAATCACTAGCTTTATGAACTCACGGAGATATTTGCAAAGTTGATTCTAGTTGCTGTTTAATCAGAGGAAGAGGTATTTTACACAAGGTGCATCTGTTGGCTGATCATATGACAAAATAGAACAAATAATTCCCAGAGCCTAAAGTAAATACTTAAACATGCTGAGGCCGCAAACTCATGTCAAATATCTGATTAAAAAAATGATTGACCAGGGATTTCTGAGAAGTCAATGTTTATTGGAAAGGCTGCTTTGCACATAGAACTCGAACCATCAAAGTAAAACCGATGTGTCAGTGCAAATGACATGTATTTTCCAATTGGGGGAATTCAGGATTAAATTTTATCATTGTCTGCTGATTTCTATTGCGTGCTATTTTTCAGTGCTGTTGACTTATTTAAAACTACCAGATTCAGAGCTACCTGAAAGGAGACAACTGAAGAATATATCCCAACTGTGAGATCTTGGGTGGCACAGTGGTTAGCACCAGGGACCCGAGTGTGATTCCTGGTTTGGGTCACTTTGTATGTGAAGTTTGCAACTTCTCCCATTATGAGCATGTGTTTCCTTTGGATGCTCCAGTTTCAACCCACAGTCCAAATGATGTGCAGATTAGGTGAACTGGCCATGATAAATTGCTCTTTGGTGTCAGCAGGACTTGCTAGGCTAAATGCATGGGTTTAGGGCCTGGGTGGGATTTTGTTCCTAATGGGCTGAATGGCCTCCTTTTGCACTGCAGAATTCTATGATCTCAAACTTTGTCAGTTGACAAATAAACCTTTTAAGAGTGATCACAACACCTGGTTCAAGTTTTCTAAAGATTGGCCTATTTATTTTTTTATTTGTTTGTGGGACATGGACATTGCTGGTTGGTGAACAGAGAAGATTAGAACATCCAAAATCATAGCTGGAGTTGGCCCTTTAACCCTGCTTCATCATTGAATAGCATCATAGTAGACCTTTTACCTGAGCTATCCCTTCCTGCACTCGCCCCACATCCCTGAATTCTCTGAGCCCCCAAAAGTATATCAACATCTCTCTTCAATGACAGAGCAGCCATTATTCTCTGAGATAGAGAATTCCAATCTTTCACAACCCTTTGTGTGGGGAAATTTCTCCTTACCTGATTCCTAAATGGCTGATCCATCACTCCTAGGAGTTGTAACCCCCAATTTTATGCTCCCTCGTCAGGGGAAACATCTTTTCAACAACTATTCCATCGAGCCTTTTCAAAGATCGCATATTTTAATGGGATCAATGAACATTATTCTGAGAAATATAGGGTGGAATGCTCCCCCCAAAAATTCTAAATGTTGAATTCACAGAAAAACTGGTGTAATTCATGCTTTTTTTTTCAGCGGGAGTTCACACTAAATGCATGGCAGAGGTCACTGGCGTGAATACCATTATAAATCAGTAGACGGGACTTGTACCCTCCCAGGAGGTTGAAACCAGCATGCCTCTGTGCATGTGCAGTGGCCCCGAACTGTCCGCCTCTCATTTACTGGCCAGATCAATCGCTGGCCAGCTCTGGACCCCAACAATGCTGCAGCCCAACCCATCCACACCACAATCCTGGCCCTTCTGATCATTCCTGGCCTCCTCCCCATCCCAGACTGTCCCGATTTCCAGCCACCAATTCCCCTCTCCCGTAGTCTCAATCCTCCCCATTCCAACCCCCTCCCTCACCACCAGTGCAGACACCCCTGCAGGCAGACCCTTCCTCAGAACATAGAACATAGAACATTACAGCGCAGTACAGGCCCTTCGGCCCTCGATGTTGCGCCAACCAACGTAACCAGTTTTATGAGCCTCTAAGCTAAACTATTCCAATGCTATCCATATCCATATCCTTTCTCTGGGAGGCAAGAGAGGAGATTGCAGAGCCTCTGGCTCTGATCTTCAGGTCCTCGTTGGTTACGGGTGTGGTTCCGGAGGACTGGAGGATAGCGAATGTGGTCCCATTGTTTAAGAAGGGGAAGAGAGACCTTCCAGGGAATTATAGGCCAGTGAGTCTTACTTCTGTTGTGGGCAAGGTATTGGAGAGAATTATTAGGGATAGGATTTATAGTTATTTAGAGAGAAATGAATTGATTGGGGATAGTCAGCATGGTTTCGTGAAGGGTAGGTCATGCCTTACTAACCTCATTGAGTTTTTTGAGAAAGTGACCAAAGAGGTGGATGGGGGTAAGGCGGTTGATGTAGTATATATGGACTTTAGTAAGGCGTTTGATAAGGTGGCCCATGAAGACTTCTACAGAAAATGCAGATGTGTGGAATAGAGGGTGATTTAGCTAATTGGATTAGGAATTGGCTGGCAGATAGAAGACAGAGGGTGGTGGTTGATGGGAGATATTCATCGTGAGTTCGGTGACGAGTGGTGTGCCTCAGGGGTCTGTTTTGGGGCCCCTGCTGTTTGTAATTTTTATAAATGATCTGGATGAGGGTATTGAGGGATGGATCAGTCAATTTGCAGATGATACTAAAGTTGGTGGTGTGGTAGATAGTGAAGAGGGGTGTTTTAGTTTACAGAGTGACTTGGACAAGTTGCAGAGCTGGGCCGAGAGGTGACAAATGGAGTTTAATGTGGAAAAGTGTGAGGTAATGCACTTTGGCAGGAACAATAAATGTGTAGAGTATAGGGCTAATGGTAGGGCTCTTAATAGTGTTGAGGACAGAAGGATCTTGGTGTATGTGTCAATAGATCCCTGAAAGTAGGCAGTCAAGTGGATAAAGTTGTTAAGAAGGCTTATGGAGTCTTAGCTTTTATTGGTAGGGGGATTGAATTTAGGAGCCGCAGCATCATTTTGCAGCTGTACAAAACTCTAGTGCGGCCGCACTTGGAGTATTGTGTGCAGTTCTGGTCCCCACATTATAAGAAAGATGTGAGGCATTGGAGAGGGTACAGAGGAGGTTTACCAGGATGTTGCCTGGTATGGAGGGCAGGTCCTATGAATAGAGGTTGAAGGATTTGAGGTTGTTTTCGTTAGAAAGGAGGCGGCTAAGAGGGGATCTTATTGAAGCATATAAGATGATTAGAGGTTTAGATAGGGTGGACAGTGATAGCCTTTTTCTAGGATGGAGAAAGCTAGCACGAGGGGACACAGCTTTAAATTAAGGGGTATGAGTTATAGGACGGATATCAGAGGTAGGTTCTTTACTCAAAGAGTGATTAGGGAGTGGAATGCCCTGCCTGCAGCTGTTGTAGATGCGCCAATTTTGGTGGCGTTTAAGAGGTTAGTTGATAAGTATATGGATGGGAAGGGAATGGTTTAGTTAGGAGGGGCATTGCTTTTTATTTTGGTCGGCACAACATCGAAGGCCGAAGGGCCTGTTCTGTGCTGTATTGTTCTATGTTCTATGTTCTATGTTCTATGCCTATCCACTGCCCATTTGAACGCCCCTAAACATGATGAGTCCACAACTGCTGCAGGCAGGGCATTCCACGCCCTTACTACCCTCTGAGTAAAGAACCCACCTCTAACATCTGTCCTATAACTACCACCCCTTAATTTAAAGCTATGTCCCCTCATGCTATCCATCTCCATCTGAGGAAAAATGCTCTCACTATCCACCCTATCTAACCCTCTGCTCATCTTATATGTCTCAATTAAGTCCCCACTTAACCTTCTTCTCTCTAATGAAAATAACTTCAAGTCCCTTAGTCTTTCCTCATAAGATCTACCCATCATACCAGGCAACATCCTGGTAAACCTCCTCTAAACCCTTTCCAATGCCTCCACGTCTTTCTTATAATGTGGCGACCAAAACTGTACACAATACTCCAAGTGCGGCCGCACCAGAGTTTTGTGCAGTTGCAACATAACATCTTGGCTCCGAAATTCAATCCCTCTACAAATAAATGCTAACACACTATACGCCTTCTTAACAACCCTATCAACTTGAGTACCAACTTTCAGAGATCTATGCACTTGTACACCTTGGCAGACACTCCCCAACCCACCCAATTGCTGGCTTCCCTGCTACCCCCTTAAATCCCAATGCAGAGCGGCAGCGGGACTGCCAACCCCCACTGATCGGCCCCTCGGTCCCACTCCCATCAGACTCCACCCCCAGATCTGTTCCAGTGGGCCCCACCCCCTGGGCAGTACTCCATGCCTTGTGGGCAGTACCCTGGGCATGGGCACTTTGTCCCTTGGGAGGTGCCAGTGGGCACAGACTGGCACTGCCAGGGTTCCCATGTCCAGGGACACCACCCCTCTTCACCCCCCCCCCCCCCCCCCCTCCCGAGTTTTATGGAAACTCGACGTAAATATTCTGTTTGAATGTGGGTAGCACTAATTTAAACTAGTGAACACAATAAAACCCAAACTCTAATCCTTGTGGTATTTTCACCATCATCCAACCCATTTATTCCTAGTCTTTTGCAGAACATAGGAATTAACACCAATACATAAATTGGTATTAATGTATGACATTAAATCCCATGAATGCTCCTTTTGTATTATAACCTCCTGATGATACTTGTGTCAAATTCCTTTGCTTTTTCTGTTCTGAAATCCAAATATACAGTGGGCACTGGTGGAATTTTCCAGTCCTGCCAAATGCCATAGAACATAGAACATAGAACATTACAGCGCAGAACAGGCCCTTCGGCCTTCAATGTTGCGCCGACCAATTAGGAAAAAGCAATGACCCTCTAACCTAAACCATTCCCTTTTCGTCCGTAAACTTATCTACTAACCTCTTAAACGCCACCAAACTTGGCGCATCTACAACTGCAGTAAGCAGGGCATTCCATACCCTTACCACCCTCTGGGTAAAGAACCTACCTCTGACATCCATCCTTTAACTACCACCCCTTAATTTAAAGCTATGTCCCCTCGTGCTAGCTTTCTCCATCCTAGGAAAAAGGCTATCACTGTCCACCCTATCTAAACCTCTAATCATCTTATATGTTTCAATAAGGTCTCCTCTTAGCCGCCTTCTTTCTAACGAAAACAACCTCAAATCCCTCAGCCTCTCTTCATAAGACCTGCCCTCCATACCAGGCAACATCCTGGTAAACCTCCTCTGTACCCTCTCCAATGCCTCCACATCTTTCTTATAATGTGGGGACCAGAACTGCACACAATACTCCAAGTGCGGCCACACTAGAGTTTTGTACAGTTGCACCATGACCACAGACCACCACCATGGTGAGGGTGGTGGTCGCTATCAGCTAGACGAGAGAATTCTCCCCATGGGAAAAGCTGGAAAATTTCAGCCTCCATCTTCCAGCATGCAGACAGTAGTTGTTTAATGTCTTGGTCATTTCTATATTATCCCAATTATAATTTCTCCTGCTTTGGTCCGTAATGGATCTGGCGTTGCTTGTGCAGATCTTTTATATACCTGTAGAAAATTGAAGAGTCCCTTTTTTTTATGTGTCTTGCTAATTTGCTCTCATTTTTTTTTATAAACTTCTTGGCCATCTCTTGTTAAATTGTGAAACCGTCACCATATGTATTAATGACCATTAATTTAACCTTCAGGTCAGTGTCTGAACTGATCAACAAAATCCACTCTTACTGCAATGGAATTGAGGTTAAACCTTAGCTTCATGTTTGACCTGTATTAGAATAGCCTGTTCCCATTGCTGTCTGGGCATGACTCCATTGTTACTTAATTAAATATTTTCGAACGTCAAATATGCTTTGGCGACCTTGCACTCTTGTAGTGCAGTGGGAATAATACAAAACCATCATAATTCCACGCGGAGCTTATCTTGTCGGGAATACAAAACATATTTCCACTCCTGAATTTTTAATTAATAATAGCACATAATTGCAACTAATTGTGAGCTCGAACATCCTTCTTCTTTATTTCTATTAGTCCTCAAAATACAATTGTTTCCCTACTGACATTGTCAACACAGCAACAGATGCAGGTTCGAGAACCTGACCTTCATTAAATTAACAATTATTCAATCACTGTTTCAAAATTTGCTGCTTTATGTCAAACTTCTCTTCTATTTGCCTCTTTTCTTCTTTTAGCCTCTCTGCTGTGCCATCTTTTTTCTCTCATTTCATCTCCTTCCTTCTCCTTGAGCCAGGTCTTCTTCCCTCGCCATTGCCTCCTTCTCTCCCATCTCCTCTTCCTTCTCATCCACTCACATCCCCTCTTTGCTCTTTCCTTTCCTCTACCCTCTCTTCTTCATCCGCTCCCTCTCCCCTCCTGCACTGCTCTTGTTTCCTTTATTCTTCTCTGCTTCACCCCTTGCCTCTCTATCCTCTCCCTTACCTGGTCCAACCTCTCCTTTACTCCTTTCCTCCCCTGCTTTTCTCCAATCACCTCAATTTGCTTCTCAACTGCTCTTCTCCAATCCTGTCTCATCTGCACCATTCTAGACATTGGGAAGGCCAACATTTGGAATGCAGTATACAGTTCTGGTCACTCTATTAAAGAAAGAATTAACAAAACTAGAAAGAATACAGAAATGATTTATTAGGATGCTATTGATTGCTTGATTATAAGAAGAGGCTGGTTCGACTGGGACATTTTTCTCTGAAGCGTTGGAAGTTTAACAGGTGATCTTACAGGGGTCTATAAAATAATGAGGAGCATAGATCAGTTATATCGTCAACATCTTTTCCCAAAGGTAGTGGAATCTAAAACTAGAGGAGAAAGGTCTAAGGTGAGAGGGGAGAGATACAAAAGCTCACATAGAATGGTGAGCGTCTGCAACGAGCTGCCAGAGGCAGTAGTAGAGGTGTGTACAATTTTATCTTTTAAAAAGCATTTAGATAGTTACATGAGTAAGATGGATATTGAGGGATACAAAGGATATGGGCCAGACGTGAACAATCGGAACTAGCTTAGTCGTTAAAAAATGGGCTGCGTGGTTAAGTTGGGCCGAAGGGCCTGTTTCCATGCTGTAAACCTCTCTGACTCTATTCTGCTTTTTTTTTTTCACCCTGCCCACCATGGGAATCGTAACGGGCAAGGGAATGGACAATGCAAAGTTCCATTGACTTTGGTTTTGGAGCAAACCAGCCGGAAAATCCCATTCATAGAATCATTGAATCCCAACAGTGCAGAAGAAGCCATTCAACCGATCAAGTCTACACTGACTCTGCAAGAGAATATCTTACCCAGGCTCTATCTCCTGCCCTCTCCCTGTGACTCCACACATTTATCATGGCAAATGCTTCTAACCTATACATCTTGCGACACTAACAAACTGAATTTGGCAGTTGTGACCCTTTACTTAGTTGTTTCTGAAATAAATTGAAGGAGGAAAATAAGTTGAGCAATTCAGCATGGCCCATCTACCTAATATATATATCTTTGGACTGTGGGAGGAAACTGAAGCACCTTGAGGAAACACACATGGGGAGAATGTGCAAACTCCACAAAGACACTCTGTTGAGGCTAGAATTGAACAGATGTCCCTGGCATTGTAAATCAGCAGTGTTCACCATTTTAACTAGTGTGTAGGTTAGAGGGATTAGTGGGTATAATGTGTAGAGATATGGGGGTAGGGCCTGGGTGGGATAGTGGTCAGTGCAGACTCGATGGGCTGAAGGCCGTCTTTCTGCACTGTAGGGTTCTAATGATTCTATGATCCTCTGTTCTCAGTTCTATGTTCTGTTTCTCCAGCTTCTTCACATAACTGAAGTCTCACATCCCTAGTATGATCCTCATAAATGTCCTCTGCACCCCCTTTGAGGCCTTGCATCCTTATTAAAAAGTCATGAACTAAATTGGGCACAATGCTACAGCTGAGGCCTAGCCAGCTATCTGATAAAGATTGAGCACAATATTCTTGCTTTTGTGTTCATATCTCTGTGTTTTTTTCATAATAGCCTTCTCAACTTATCCTCCTCCTTCAATTTATTTCAGAAATGATTAAGTCAAGGGTCATGACTGCCGAATTCAGCTCAATAGAATATCAACACATCTCATTACCATGCCTTATAGATTGGTAGAACACAGAACAAGGCCATTTGATCCAACATGACTATTGTAGGTCATTAATAATGTTCTCTGTTCACCAATGCTCTTTGCTTCGTGACTTTGCCAATTTCATATCCATGCTGCTACTTGGAAAAGCTGCCTCGTAAAAGCAGCCAGCATAAGTAAGAACACCACACCCTGGACATTCTCTCTTCCACTTTCTTCCATTGAGAGAAAGGTACAAAAGTCTGAGATCCCATACCAACCGACTCAAGAACAGCTTCTTCCCTGCTGCCATCACATCTTTGAATGGTCCTACCTCATATTAAATTGATCTTTCTCTACATTCTAGCTATGACTGTAACATTGCATTCTGCACATACTCCTTTCCTTCTCTAAGAACAGAATGTTTTTTTCTGTATAGCCCAAGAAACAATACTTTTTGCCATATGCATGTGACAACAAAACGTCAAATCAAATCAAAATCAAATACTTTTCAATAATCCTACTAGATTCCTAATTTTTTTTCAATTTATCCAATCTTACCCACTGTACTGGGCTCTTCAAACCATCCCCAACTGGTAACTCAGTCATTCTCAGGATCATAACATTCCAACTTCTCCCAAACTCCTCTTTTTCCAATGCTCCACAAGCTTTTCAACTTCAAGACTGTATCCTGATTCACCTCATCTCCTCAGATCCTTTTCCAGGTTAGATGTGATGATATCAAACTTGAGACTTCAATAAATTATTCCAATTTCAACACAAATTTTTTTTTTGGTTCAGCTGTCAGTCGATGGCTTATTCAACCGTGCGTCAGCTGAACTTAAGAAGCCTACTTCAACTTTTAGATTAAGTATTCATGGTCAGATAGCAAGCAATATTTCTATGATCGCCTGAAGTAACAGAGGTTCAATGTTAGGTCCAACATTATGTGCAGAAATATTTCTATTATAAAAATATTTCATTATAAAATGAAGTTTATTGTCAGAAAAGATGACCAATGAATCCATGAAGCTTTTTTTTTGTCTCAGAATGATTATCACCACTCAATTAAAGAGCAGTGAAGAATGGGCAACAAATGCTTGCTTTGCCAATGATGCAACATTTTATGAAAGAATTAAAAAGAAAGAGACCTTAAACAGATGACTAAAATTTCTGAAAACTTTATTTAACAATATTGGCCAATTTTATCTTCAGTCAACACGAGCAAAGTAGCTACAAGAGTTGGTCGGAGGCTAGGAATATTGTGGCAATTAATTCAGCTCCTGACTCTCTAAAGCTTGTCCACCATCTACAAGGCACAAGTCAGGAATGTGATGGAATATTCCCCACTTACCTGGATGGGTGCAGCTCCATTAACACTCAAGAAGTTTGACACTATCCAGGACAAAGCAGCCCTACTTGATTGGCACCACATCCACAAACATCCACTCACATCATTCACTCAGTAGCAGCAGTGTCTATACAGCAGAAATTCACCAAAGATCCTTAATCAGCACCTTCCAAATCCACAATCACTTTCATCTAGAAGGACAAGGGCTGCAGATACATAGGAACACCACCACCTGCAAGTTCCCCTCCAAGTCACTCACCATCCTGACTTGGAAATATATCGCTATTCCTACGCAATCACTGGGTCAAAATCCCGGTATTCCTTCCCTGGCAGCATTGTGGGTTGACCCACAGCACATGGACTGCAACATTTAGAGAAGGCAGCTCGCCACCACCTTCTCAAGGGCAACTAGAGACAGGCAATAAATTCTGGCCAGCCAGCAGTGCCCATATCCCATGAATGAATAAAAAACCCCACAAAAACAGATCATCTGGTCCTTATTGTTGTTTGTGAGATTGTGTTGTGGACAAATTGACTGCTGGAATTTCCTACATTACAACAGTGACTGCATTTCAGACGTACTTGCTTGGCTGCAAAGCATATTAAGATGTCTAGTGTTCCTGAGTATGTTGATAGAAATGCAAATCTTTCTTTTTTTTCCTACACAATCAATTAAAATCAGACTTCAATCCGGCTCTACTCCTGACTCCAGGGGAATATCTTGCTCTGTATTGTCATGGTTACAGCTTGCATTTCTTCTCTGTGAAAACCGCATCCAAATGGATCAAATTTTCTTCTCAGTTTGAGATTTCTTTTCCAAGGACACAAACTCACGATTGTCCTGAATCTTCTAGTACCTCGATCAGTTGGCTATCCTTTGTACATGAGCCTAGAGGAATGTGTGTCTCTCTCACTGCCAAAAGCATCACAGCCAAAAAGAAAGATACAAGTAATTTAAAATGCATTTTATGTCTCTAGGGTAATGTCACTGGCCTAGCAATCCAGACTAATGCTCTGGGGCTATGGAAAGGAGAGGCGGTGACATAGTGATCGTAGCAAATACTGAGGGTGCTAAAATCTGAACGAAAAACAGCAAGTGCTGGAAAATGTCAGCTGGTCTGACTGCACCTGTGGAGAGAGAATAGAGCCAATGTATCAAGTCAGGATGAGCCTTGTCAATGGCTTAATGGCATTGTCACTGGACTAGTAGTCTAGAGACCCAGAGTAATCCTCTGGATTCAAATCCCATCAAGGCAGATGGTGCCTTGATGGGATTGAATTAAAAGTTTAACGACAACTATGAAACAATTGTCAATTGTTGTGAAAACCCATCTGGTTCACTAATGTTCTTTAGGTACGGAAATTTGCTGCCCCCTTACATGGTCTGAACTGCATGTGACTCCAGACCCACAGCAAGGCCCTCTGAAATGTCCAAAGGGATATTCAGTTCAAGGGCACTTGGGGATGGGCAATAAATACTGGACCAGTCAGTGACGCCCATATCCCTGAACAAATAATAAAAAGGTTAAAGCAACTTTGACAAAGGGTCAACTAGACTTGAAACATCAGCTCTTTTCTCTCCATACAGCTGCTGCCCAACTTGCTGAGATTTTCCAGCATTTTCTCTTTTGTTTTTTTTTAGTAAAAAGCAGGAGCTGGTGTAATTTAAAATTAATAAAAAAAGAACAAATCTTGAACATAAAGCTAATCTCAGTAGTTGTGACCATGACAACTATCATCTGTTGCAAATGCATCTGGTTCATTGATGCACTTTGGGGCAGGAAATCTGCCTGTTCTGCGTTACATGTAACTCCAGATTCACTGCCCTCTGACATGGTCACTCAGTTCAAGGACAATTGTGAATGGGCAACAGACACTGACTTTGCCAGAGACGCACATATCCCATGAAAAAAATGTTTAAGAAGATAAGCCAATATACTTTGCAGTCAATGAAACTACTCTTGTGTGTAATCAATGTTGGGATTTAAGAACCTGGCTTTCAGGTAGGGGGTTGGTGGATTGCAGTCAGGTGTTTAACCATTTCTTCTCTCCTTGGTTCAGGATTAGATCCTGGAATAATAATTGCATGTGGGGAATTCTGAACAGTGTAAGTCAGTAATACCATGGGGATTGAGTTGTGATAACTCCACAGAAGTGAAAGACCCAAGTTCCTTTATTTATACATCTGTACACAGCCAAGTCTCCAGTTTCTCCCTGCTGAATGCAGGATGGGAGTCTGACACGCCTACTTTAAATAAGAAGCATGAGACTCCCTGATTTAACCATCAACGAGGACACAACAGATAGTTGTTTTTGATACCAACCAAATAAATTAAATCAAATTAACAAAGGGGCAAATTAAAAGGGACAGCTCCCCAAAAGGAAGGGGAATAGCCAGAACCAAAAACAAAATAGAAAGGAAACTTAAACCGTTAAATTAAAATGTAGTTATTGGGGTCCATAATACACCCCAAGATTCATCAAGTAATTCTAGCAAGCCAACTTTATTAGCCTGGCTGAAGTCATCACAGGAGTACATTTTGTACTCTTAAGATGTTGGAGGAAGACTACCTTTTCACTTCTTCGAAGCCAAATTCTTTGGGAGCTTCCACCATTGACACCATTGATGAATGAATTCCTTCCTGGAGCAAGCGTCAGCTTTCCTGGGCTTGCCAATGTTCATTGATTTCCAGTAAGTGCACAACATTGAAGCCATTTGGCATCATTCCTGAATCGGTGCTTCACCTCCACTTTGACATTGATCTTTTTTAACTTTTTACTCAGGTCAGCCTACTTTTTTCCACTGTGTGATTCACAGGATAACATTTTTTTTTAATTCATTCGTGGGACATGGGTATCGCTAGCCATTCCCATCCCTAGTTGCCCTTCAGAAGGTAGTGATGAGCTGCCTTCTTGAATCGCTGCAGTCCATGTGCTGGGGGTTGACCCACAATGTGATAAGGAGGGAATTTCAGAATTTCACCCAGCAATTGCAAAGAAACGGCAATATATTTCGCAGTCAGAATGGTGAGTGACTTGGGCGGAACTTGTAGATGATGGTGTTCCCGTACATCTGCTGCCCTTGTCCTTCTAGAAGGAAGTGCTCATGGGTTTGGAAGGTGCTGTCCAAGGGTCTTTGTCCTGGATGGTGTCAAACTTCTGAGTGTTGTTGGAGCTACACCCATCCAGGCAATTATTCCATCACACTCCTGACTTGTACCTTGTAAATGGTGGATAGGCTTTGGGGATGTGGGTGAATTATGTACTACAATATTCCTAGCATCTGACCTGCTCTTTTAGCCACTGTGTTTATATTGTGAGTCCAGTGAGTTTCTGGTCAATGCTAACCAAAGGATGTTGACAGTGGAGGATTCAATGATGGTAACACCATTGAATGTCAAGGAGCAGCCATTAGAGTGTCTCTTATTGGTGATGGTCATTGCCTAGCATTTATGAATGTTACTTGCCACATGTCACTTCAGGCCTAGATATTGTCCAGATCTTGTTACATTTGAACGTCTTCCTGATATCCAAACCAGTCAAATCCCCTCTGGATCCTAAGTCTTTCAATCAGGTCATCTCTCATTTATTTGAACTCCAATGAGTACAGGTCCAAACTCTCCAGTCTTCTTCACAAGCTAAACCCTTTGTCCCAGGAATGAGTTGAGTGAACCTTCTCTAAATTGCTTCTAATAAAGTTATTCAAAGAAATCTACAAAAGCTGCACCCAATGCTCAAGATGTGGTCTCACCAAGGGCCTGTAAAGCTGCAATAAAACTTTCTACTTGTATATTCCATTTCCCTTGCAATAAATGCCAATCTCCCAAATATCTTCTTGATACCAAGACATGGTATGGTGGAACAATGGTTGACACTGTTGCCTCACAGCGCCAGATATCTGGATTTAATTCCAGCCTTGAGCGACTGTCTTTATGGAATTTGCATGTTCTTCTGGATGCTCTGGTTTCCTCCCACAGTTCAAAGACAGGTTAATTGGACTGGCTATGCTAAAATCCATGCAGATACAGGAGAAAGTGCCTAAACTCCACACAGACAGTCATCCAAGTCTGGCTCCCTGGCACCATGAAATAACAATGCTAACCTCCGTGCCACTGTGCTGCCCAAAGAGTCGGGGTACTGAGGAGTTTGAAATGGTTTTAATCCTTCTAACTTTTCCTGGATAAATATTCTGCTTAAACAATTTGAGAGCCTTCAGTTTTGGATGGTTTCAAGCATAGGATAATTGTTTAACAGAAGTTTGAGCTTCCTGGGATATTTCTGTGCCATTTTGCATAGGAACATCTGAGGAGGGTCCTCTGCGCATATTCTGGCATACAACACTCCTGGGAATGAAAGATCTGACCTCCATCTGATCTTTATGTCTCGACGCTTTGCAGTTACTTGACTGGAATCGATGGAACCTGGGAAATAGCAGTTTTATCAGATGTTGATGTGATTCTGCTTTGAGAATTTTCTGAAAAAAAATATTGGTTATGATGAGAAAAAGAAATTGACAGCTGAATTCCTGGCAATGTTAATCATCCGGCTATTTCATACTGTTAACCTTTGGCCCATCTGAATTACTCCCAGTAGCACAGCCTGATAGATCTAGAGAGCTGTTGTTTAGATTTTGTAATGGGAGAGGAAGCTCAAATCTTTAAGAAGTCTCACAACACCAGGTTAAAGTGCAACAGGTTTATTTGGTGGCACGAGCTTTCGGAGCACTGCCCCTTCATTAGCTGAGTGATCACTCACCTGATGAACGTGGTATTCACCTGAGGAAGGATCAGCGTTCCGAAAGCTTGTACAACCTGCTGGATTTTAACCTGGTGTTGTGAGACTTCTTACTGTGCCCACTCCAGTCCAATGCCAGCATCTCCACGTCAAATCTTTAAATTCGGGCAGTAAATCAAATGAAAAATTGAGCAAGAATTTGAGACTGCCGCTTCCTGGGTGTGTGGACAGTCATTAAATTCATCAGCTGGGACATCCTCTGCCTCCAACTGCGGAAATCGCTGAAATCAATTATCAAGAAAGTCATGTTGCTGGATCCTGGGCACACACTAGACAAGACAGATGAGCCAACGCCAATAACGCTCTATCAGTATGCCTCAGGGTAGTGTTGTGGACAATGTCCGTGGTTTGTTTTATTTACGTGATGACTTTATTTCAAGATATGTTTGCTTATGCAATTATATTTAAATACGAGGGATGCTGGGATTAGCTTGAGAAATTGCCTGCACTCTTTAAAATAAACAGTGCGAGTAGAAAGAGGCCTTTATTCATTCGCCAAAACAAAGCTTTCATGGCCACAACTGCAAATTGCTTATGAAAGTTGGAGATGGTCTGTACTAAGCAATTTCATAACACAGATAATAGAAAATTTATGATTCTATGTAAAGCCATATGGGTTGAGTGAGGTTTGGATCAAGTCTGCATCAGGACTGGCTTTTGCAAGCATCTCTCTCTACCCCTCAGTTTTTCTTTTGCTCTTTGTAATGTGTTTATTTTAAATCCTTCTCAATAAAAGAAAATCAATGTATGAGTGTTGCCTCCGTCTATTCTGAGGAATGAATGGACCTGACAAGTAGCTAGAATTCCCCAGTGTCCTGTTCCTCAGAGCCCAAAAATCTAAATTGGGGGTTGTGCTCACTACCATGATCTTGGCTGATTTCCCATCACAACCCAAAGGAAAACTGCGCAAGCCGGTTACATCATTTTTTTTGGTTGTTGTGATCAGGTAGAACTCCTGTTCACCAATGAGTGATGGTGTTGGGGTCTGGGCCAGAACATCTCTAAGATCCCAAGCCTAGAAACTGAATTGGCACTGAGGTGCCAATCAGTATATCAGTGAGATTAGGACTTCCAGTTTACACAATGGCCACTTAATTTGCCATGCAAACCCTGCCCCACCTCCAATCCCACTGATGAGGTTTGGGCCAGACAAGTTGGCTTCTGAAAAAAGACCGCAGTCAGCTTGGCTTGCTCCTTAACTTAGAGAATTTATCACTTGTGTATTGAGATTGAGGAAAATATTCTGTTGTGGAAGTTAGGTTACAACAATTGTGAGAATTAATGTTCCATTATTGTCAAAAAAACTTTGCCCAAGTAATGCAAAATGTTATCAGCATACAAAGCCTTCAGTGAGGCCAATGCTTACATACCCAGGGAACTATAGGCCGATGAGCTTGACTTCAGTTATAGGTAAGCTAATGGAGAGGATCCTTAGGGACAGGATGTATGAGCATCTGGAGCGCTGCGATCTGATCAGGGATACGCAGCATGGCTTCGTCAAGGGGAAGTCTTGTCTTACAAATCTAGTGGAATTTTTTGAAGAAGTGACAAAAACAGTTGATGAAGGACATGCTGTTGATGTCATCTACATGGATTTCAGTAAGGCGTTTGACAAGGTTCCTCATGGTAGACTGATAGAGAAGGTGAAGGCGCATGGGATACAGGGTCGGGTATGTAGATGGGTCGAGAACTGGCTCGGGAGGAGGAGACAGAGGGTAGTAGTGGAAGGCTCTTTTTCCGGCTGGAAGCCTGTCACTAGTGGAGTGCCACAAGGCTCAGTACTAGGTCCTCTTCTATTTGTGGTCTACATAAACGACTTGGAAGTAGGGGTAGGTGGTGAGATCAGCAAATTTGCTGATGACACCAAGATGCTTGGATTGGCGGGTACAGAAGAGCAGTGTCAGGCAATACAACAGGACATAGACAGGTTGGTAGACTGGGCAGATAGATGGCAAATGGAATTTAATCCGGATAAATGCGAGGTGATGCATTTTGGCCGGAAAAATGTAGAAGAGAGTTATAGGATAAAAGGTAAAACTATACGGAGCATAGAGACGCAGAGAGACTTGGGGGTGCAGGTTCACAAGTCTCTGAAGGTGTCCTCACAGGTGGAGAAGGTGATAAAGAAGGCGTATAGTATGTTAGCTTTCATAGAAAAGGGTATAGAATACAAGAGTAGGAGTTTGATGTTGCAGTTGTATAGAACTTCGGTTAGGCCTCACTTGGAATACTGCGCCCAGTTCTGGTCTCCGTACTATCGGAAGGATGTGGAGTCCTTGGAGAGAGTGCAGAGGAGGTTTACCAGGATGCTGCCTGGTATGGAAGGACTGTCTTATGAGGAACGATTAGATAGACTGGGGTTGTTTTCCCTTGAAAGACGTCGGCTTAGAGGGGATCTCATAGAGGTGTATAAGATTATAAGGGGTATAGATAGAGTAAATGGAGGTAAACTTTTTCCACCTTTAGAAATGGATAGGACGAGAGGTCATGGCCATAGGGTGAGGGGGGCTATGTATAGGATGAATATTAGAGGGCAGTTTTTCACACAAAGGGTAGTGGGGGTGTGGAATGCACTGCCGAGTAAGGTGGTGGGAGCAGGCACGCTGGGGCTGTTTAAGGGTCTCTTGGACAGCCACATGAGCGGTATGCAGATAGAGGGATATATTAGGACTGTTTAACTACGGCTTTTTTCCACAGGTAATTCGGTCCATACTTTGAGCATGCATTCGGCAGGTGGTGCGGGTACAGCTCTTGGATGTTGATTCATGGGTTGCCTGGTACCTCATGTCGTAAATGAGTGCTTTATGTGGACCATCTGAAGGGCACCATGACAGCTCAGAGACTATCGATGTGGCTGTACAGACACTTGGAATTGGGCTGGTGTCTGCGGGAGTTTGCGCGTTCTCCCCGTGGTTGCGTGGGTTTTCTCCAGGCACTCCGGTTTCCTCCTACAACCCAAAAATTTGCTCTTAGGCTGATTGGGAAACAAATTGTCCCTATGGTGAAAATTTTCCATATTAGGAATAATATATATATTATTATATAGGAATATTAAAATAAGATAATAGATTTGCTACTATATAGTATGACGGCGGCGTGGGCTCGTTGGGCCGAAGGGCCTGTTTCCCGTGCTGTGTTGCTTAAAAAAAATACTGAGGGATAAGTAACTAAATCTAAACCTTATGTTAGTTCCACAAACACTGCCCCCAGCCTTGGCTAGATAGAAAATAAGACACTTCCATAACAAAAATACCAAAGTGCAAGGTATGAGGGGATATTATGCTAATGAAGGATTAGCAGGGAATAGTTTTCTATTGGATAAGAAGGGAAAAAGCTATGCTATGATTAGTGGATATGTATGCAAATGAATGATAAGAAAGTTGTTTGTTTCTCATTTGCATTAACTATAACTACTAAATTGTTTGTATATATCAACAGAGCACCCTGCAATGAATTGTTCTGCACCATGTTCACACGTGTGCACAAGTTATTAATGCTTGGAAATTGAGTACTCTGGGTTTAAGGTGTTGTTTGTACCTAAAACAATGACACTGTTCTTTAGAACAACAATAACTTTAATTGCCAACTTCAGTTTGTGAATGGTAAACATATATAGTGAGGATTTGATTGCTGAGGTGACTTTCTGACAGCCCAATTGATTGGAGGTGGTGATCAAAACTACGGTATGGCTTTGTTGTGTTAATTCTCTGTAGAAACTTCATTTCCATAGGATTACACAAAAATTACCATATATAACCAGCCCTTTCAGCCCAAATGGCCTGTGCTGGTATCCGTATAACATTTAAGAAGTATTTGGATGTGCCTTCGCAATGTCAAGGCATGCAAGGCCAAGGGGCAAATGCTGAAAAATGGGATTGTATTAGTTGCGTTGGTTGTTTCTGATGGGCTAAAGGGCCTTTTCTGCATTGTGGTCCTGTATGCTTGAGAACAAGAGGGCATAGATTTAAAAAGAATCAAAAGTAATAATGAAAAAATTTCATTTCCACATAGACAGTGATGAGATTGTTGAATTCACTGCCTGAAACTGTGGTGATGGTAGGTTCAACTGAGCATTCCAGAAGGAAGATGATTATTTGAAAAGAAGCAACTTGCAGAGGAGAACGCAAGAGAGTGACACTTGGTGAACTGCTCATTTGGAGACCAGTTGCACACTCGATGGGCCGAAAGACCTTCTTCTGTGCTACAACAATTCTGAGATTCTGTGTTTCTGTAGCCCTTAATTCTTTGTTGGATTGTTTTTTGTAAGAAGTCTCACAACACCAGCTTAAAGTCCAACTGGTTTATTTGGAATCACGAGCTTTTGCAGGGCTGCTCCTTCATCAGATGAGTGAACATCAGGTGAATCCGCTCACCTGATGAAGATGGAGCGCTCTGAAAGTACATGATTCCAAATAAATCCATTGAACTTTAACCTGGTGTTGTGAGACTTCTTACTGTGCCTGTTCTAGTCCAAGATCGGCATTTCCACAGCATGGATTTTCTGTTTGTGACTATCTTATGTTCAGGGCCCTCAGTTTGGATCCTCCCATTGTGGAGCTATTTTCTCCACACCTACCCTATTGAAACACTTAATCATTTAAAATAGTGATGCTCAAACATCTATGGTGGAAGGACTCTTTTTCAAGTGAATTAGAAATCAAGACAGCCCATTTACGGTATAATTGGGTAACAAATTGTCCCTATATTGGTCTCTATATGTCATTAAGACGTTAGGATGGCGGCGCGGGCTCGTTGGGCCGAAGGGCCTGTTTCCCGTGCTGTGTTGTTCTTTGTTCTTATGTTCGATAGTACATCCTGGAGGTCATGTGGCACAGTGGGTTGCATCCCTGCCTCTGAGCCAGAAGCTCTAGTTTTGAGTCCCAGCCTAGCACTCGATGCCAAGTAAGGTGTGTTCATAATGTAACCAAACAGGTTGAGTATCAACTTGCAAATCCTTCCAATATGCTAAAGGCTGGCGGTAAACCATAGAACCTCGACAGTGCAGAAAGAAGCAATTCAGCCCAATGAGCTGGAGAGATTTCTGGTCAGATATGTTGAATGCCTATGGCAACAATCTAGTTATCTGTTCCAGGAATAACTAGCTATAGATACAGATAAAAGTCTGCATTCATATACCGCTAGGTGTGAGAAGACTATTGGAATTGAAATAGTACTTCTTAAAAGTGCTGCATTTAAAGTGTGTTTTAATAGTACATTTAAGAAGATAGGTATTCACTTGCAGATATCAATGAGATGGATATGTCTATTTCTCACTGCACAGTATGCATTACCAAAATATTTTTAAAGCTCCCCCTGTTCAACAAGGGTGAACTCAGTAGAGCCCCATCACCAGCCTTTGTATATGCGGCCTACCTAGTGATCTTTGTGCTACTCTCAATGCTCCTCCATGAGTGTTTCTTTCTGTAGAATAAGTCAGCTTCCACATTCTGCACTGCCCATTGTAGACTGCACTTGATTTCTATCTGGAAGCTCACACCAAACCTGTCTCTGCCAACCACTCTGCTATTTTACAAACCTCCTGGAAAGTCTTGAATGGTCGCCAGGGCCCATTTTAAACCAATGATGTAAATGACCTCTATCATTGTTACCCCCACCTCCCCGGCTTCCTTTCCAGAAAAGAGATAATTATGGATGTTTAGACATGCTAATGTGTAAATTTGATTGAAATAGAAGCGAACAAATGCATTTGCTCATGGGAGATCAGGAAGATAACAATTACTTGCGAAATCAGTTTCAGTGCATACTATCCCCCTTACCTCCTCGCCTTTCTGTACCATATTGGAACTCTCTTCCTCAGAAGGTGGTAGAAGCGAGGATTTATTTTTTAAAGCAGAGACAGATAGATTCTTCTTAGGCAAGGGAATGAAAATAGATGGGAACATTGGGCTCAAAGCACAAACAGATCAGCCATGGTCTTATGCTATAGTGGAGCAAGCTCGAGGGGTCCAATTGCTTACCCTTGTTCCTATTTTGTGTGCTTGGAAAGGTTGACATGTGATTGCTGACTGTCCTTGTTCCCTTCAAGGTCTCTACCATCTGTCTGTGCTTGAGGATATGGCAGTCGGTGACGTTGCAGGAAGGGTGAAGGCTAATGACAGGGATGTGGGACAGAATGCAAGGTCGCTGTATGAAATTATCGACGGAGATGGGATGGGTATATTTGAGATCACAACTGACTCCCAAACCCAGGAGGGAGTCGTCACTCTGAAAAAAGTAAGTTCAATATTTTCTAATTCTTCAATACGTTTTTACTCCGCATGTTAACGGGCAGTTAGATATGAAATCAAAATCCCTTTTCTGATAACTTCCCACTTTCTGAAAATTTTATTCCACTATAAAATTTTCTTTTATAATAAAAGAGTCAATCATCCAGACACTTTAAGGTATCAATAGCTGAAACTGAAAGCATTTGAAACATCTTTATCTTTGTAAACAAATGTGAAGTTGACAACAGAGGTTAGATAGCCAGGGCTGTCGGTCAAGCAATGTTTTGCTTGGGTCAAGTGTTCCAGTACTCTCATGGATATCTCGGCTCTCAGATCTGACTACACAGAAAGATTTGGCTGTGAGCCCAGAAATCCATTTGACTATTGAAACACCATGGCTCCAGGGGCAACATTGCTTGTTGGACAACTCTGGCTGTCTGATCTCGGCTGTCTACTCCACAATGTTAACTTTCAGAGCCTTTAAGGGGTTTCAAATGCTTGCAGTTTCAGCTGTTGAAACCTTAAAGGATCAGGCTAATAGACATTTTTACTGCCCTATTGTAAAATAAGGTCTATTTTTAAGGAGATTGACAATAACCAGCCCACATCCCTTAAAAGCCTGTGTAAAAGTTGGAAACTCAGGCACTGGTGTTAATAATTGGGTCACGGCCACCATTTTTGTAGGGCTTCCAAGTCAGCTTGACTCAATGAAAACCAAAGCCACTATAGCCTTTCTGCAATGGCAGAAGCATCTTGATGGCAAAGGAAACATCACTGCAACTAGTTCTGATTTATGCCATGCCATCTCTAGTTCCATTGGAGATTCTGACAACGATGCCACTTTTAATCTCTCAATTTGCATGTGATCCTTTGGGCTCATGAACTAATGGCACAGTCAACTGTGCTGTGAGGGGTTTCTTTTCCCCAAAGGATTTTATGAGAACATGAAGCTTCAGGGAGAAGATTTGGGCATTAATCATAGTAATGGCCTCATCACCATTAATAAAATTAAACATTCCTCAGATCTGAATGTGTCGCGATGCACTTATATTTTTGTGAAATCTCTACACAGCTGTGTAGATTTCAGTCAATGACTTTTGATTTTGGAAAGCTCAGCTGAAGATAAAACATGATGAAAGGAGATACCAAAAACTAGTGTCTCCATTAGAGCTCCCTTTGAAGATGCAAGTTCACCATATGGACCCCTTTCAAGAGACCTTGACATCCAGACCGTTTCTTTTGAATTATGTTTTTGAGACTATTTTTAAAAGTAGAAGAAATAATATCAGATTCCTTTTTCCAAAGGAATTCGTACATTTCGGACCCTTTATATTTTCCTGCCAACTTGTTAGCCTGTTTTGAATATTTTAGTTTGCTTTAAGTACCAAAGGCATCAACAGGAAGAGACAGCTTGGAAGGATTGCTGATTCTGATACTGTGAGGAAGTTGGATTAACACCAGTAGTTATCCTGTCATTAGCACAGCAGTAAGTTGCTTCCAGCTGTGCCTGTTTGTCAATCCAGTTCTCTCACACTATCTAATCTCCCTAACTCTCTCAGTCAGTGATCTGCGCAGACTGTGTTTCTACTGATGTTCAGCCAACTCCTCCTCATATTATAGTTCTCCACGGCACTCTCAATGTCGAACAAACTGTAAGGGCTCATTTAAGCTCACTCTGCCCATTGTAAGTAGGATGGCCATGATTTGAAAGTAGTACTGCAGTTACTTATCACTCCTGGTTATGATGGTCCTTAATGAATGGGGATCCTGAGGCAAGGGACTGAAGTAATGCTCCAGGTAGAGGTCTACTAACTAGTGAACAGGCTATCCTAAAATGAGTATTGAGGGAATCCAGTGAAGGTTCACCTGGCTGATTCCTGGGATAGCAGGACTGACATGTGGAGTCGGACTGGATCAACTGGACTTGTACTCACTGGAATTTAGAAGAATTATGTGATGAGAGAGGATTAATTAGCAACCTTGTGGTGCAAGGTCCTTTGGGGAAGGTTGACCATAGTACGGTAGAATTCTTCATTAAGAGAGAGATGGCTCAATTTAGTCTGAGATGAGGGTCCTGAACTTGAGGAAAGCTGACTTTGATGGAATGAGATGTGCGTTGGCTGGGATGAGCTGGCAAAGGATACTTGAGGGGTTGGCATTGGATGGGCAATGGCCGGCATTTAAAGAACACATGGATGAACATCAACTGCTGTACATCCCTGTCTGGCATAAGAGTAAAATGGGAGAGGTGGTTCATCCATGGTTAAGAAGGGAAATCAGTGATAGCATTAAAGACAAAGAGGAGGCATATAAATTGTCCAAAAAAAGCAGCAAGTCTGAGGACTGGGAGGAATTTAAAATCCAACAAAGAAGGACAAACGGTTTAATTTGGAAGGGGGAAATAGAATATGAGAGTAAGCTTGCAGAAAACATAAAAACTGACTAAAAAAAAGCTTTCATAGATATATGAAGAGGAAAGGACAGGTGAAGACAAATGTAGGTCCCTTACTGTTGGAATCGGGTAAATTCATAATGGACAATAAAGAAATGACAGAAGAGCTGAACAAATACTTTGGATCTGTCTTCACTAAGGAGGACACAAATAATCTTCCAGACGTACTCAGGGACAGAGGGTTTAGCATGAAAGAAGAACTAAAATAAATCCTTATTAGTCAGGAAATTGTGTTGAAGAAACTGCTGGGATTCAAACCCGATATGTCCCCAGGACCTGATGCTCTGCATTCCGGAGTACTTGAGGAAGTGGCCTTAGAAATAGTGAATACATTGGTGATCATTTTCCAGTGAACATCATAGACTCTGGAAGAGTTCCAGTAGATTGGGGTGTTGCTAATGTAACCCTGCTTTTTAAAAAAGGAGGGAGAGAAAAAATAGGGAATTATAGACCAGTTAGCCTGACATTGGAGGTGGGAAAAATGTCAGAGTCAATTATTAAGGATGTAATAAGTGAGCATTTGGAAAGCAGTGACAGGATCGGTCCAACACAGCACAGGTTCACTAAAGGGCTTGACAAAAATTTTTTGAGGATGTGACCAATAAATTAGACAAAGGTGAAGCAGTCAGTACTGTGTATCTGGACTTTCAAAAAGCTCTTGACAGGCTCCACACAAGAGATTATTGAAGAAAATTAAAGCTCATGTACTGGAGGTAATATATTGATATAGATAAAAAACTGGTTGGCAGACAGGAAGCAGAGAGTAGGAATAAATGGGTTCTTTTCAGAATGACAGGCAGTGGCTAGCTGGGTACTGCAGGGTTCAGTGCTGGCACTTCAGCTGTTCACAATATACATTAATGATTTGGACAAAGCAATTGAATTCAATATGGCCAAAGTTGCAGACGACACTAAAGCTGGGTGGCGGTGTGTGCTGTGGGGAGGATGCTAAGAGGCTGCAGTGTGACTTGGACAGGCTGGTTGAGTGTCCAAATATTTGGAAAATGCAATGTAAAGCGGATAAATCTGAGATTATCCACTTTGGTGGCAAAAACAGAAAGGGAGATTATTTTCTGAATGATAGTAGTTTCGGAAAAAGGGAAGTGCAGCGTGACCTGAGTGTCAGGTACAGCAGGTGGTGAGGGAAGTGAATGGCATGCTGGCCTTCATAGCATGAGGATTTGAGTTTTGGAGTAAAGGTATCTTGCTGCAGTTATACAGGGCCTTGGTGAGGCTACACCTTGAGTATTGTGTGCAGTTTTGGTCTTCTCGTCTGAGGAAAGAATTCTTGCTACTGATGGAGTCCAGCAAAGGTTCACCAGACTGATTCCTGGAATAGTAGGACTGACAGAGGAAGAGAGATTGGATCGGCTGGGCTTGTACTCACTGGAATATGGAAGACTGAGAGAGGATCTCACAGAGACATATAAAATTCTGATGGGATCGAATAGGCTAAATGCGGGAAGAATGTTCCCGATGTTGGTGAAGTGCAAAACTAGGGGGTCACAGTCTCAGAATAAGAGGTGAGCCATTCAGGACTGAGTTGAGAACTTCTTCACTTAGAGAATTGTGAATCTGTGGAATTCTCTACCACAGAAAACTTTGGGACTAGTTTGTTAAATATGTTCAAGAGGGAGCTGGACGTGGCCTTTGTGACTAATGGGATCGAGGGGTATGGAGAGGAAGCAGGAGTGTGAGATTGGAAGTGTATGATCAGCCATGATCATATTGAATGGGCTCGAAGGGCTGAATGGACTAGTCCTGCACCTATTTTCTATGTTTCTATGTTTACTTCTGACATACAATTCCAGCTTAAACCATAAGATATAGGAGTAGAATTAGACCACTCAGCCCATCGAGACTGCTCTGCCATTCAATCGTGGCTGATAAGTTTCTTAATCCTATTCTCCTGCCTTTATGCTTCAACCTTACCATCCAATAACCTATCTGCTCCTTAAATACGCTCAATGGCCTGGCCCTCCATAGCCTTTTTTGGCAATGAATTCCATAGATTTACCACCCTCCGACTAAGAAATTCCTCCTCTTTTCAGTTCTCTTTACTCTGAGGCTGTGCCCTCGCATCCTTGTCTCGCCTACTCATGGAAAACAAGTTGCAGCAATCAGGTGAGGTACGTTGCCCTTCAGGCGGAAGGCTGGCAGTTTGTGAAACATGCAACCTTTAACAAGGGCAAACATGGCAGGAGTGCAGGCCTTAAATTAATCCCTCTGCCAGTGACCTCCTCAACACCACATCCAGGCTTTGCCTTGGCCGTGTAGCAGCCTCAGAAGAGTTACTGAGAAAGAAAGGAGCTCTCATCTTGTGTACATCTTAAATAATGAGAAATAGCCAGGCCGGCTCCCCATCTGTGTAATGACTGTTAAATTTTTAATGCCTTTGTCTTGATGAGTGAACGAGTGGAAAAAGCAAAAAAAAAAAGACCTTATGTGTTCTAATGTTGGAAAGAATTAATAGCATTTCCTCTCTCTCATTCCTGCTTGAACAAAATATTCTTAATAAACAGTCAGCTATGATTATTGTAGAAGGCTAATGCTCATTGTCTCTGGTGAACTTAACGGCAGATGTACTAATCCCGCATAACGTCCATCCATCAGCGTTAACTTCATTTGTTCTCCTGCTATTTGAAGTCATTAGTGAAAGCCATTCATCTCTGTCACTTTCAACAGCCCCTGGACTTTGAAACCAAGAGATCCTACACCCTGAAAGTGGAGGCAGGTAATGCACATATTGATCCTCGCTACATCAGCAAGGGACCCTTCAAAGACACGGCAGCCGTGAAGATCACAGTGGAAGATGCTGATGAACCGCCAGTGTTCTCATCGCCTGCCTATTTCCTGGAAGTGAGGGAGAGTGTGGTCGTTGGCTCTGTTATCGGACAAATAATGGCTCGCGATCCTGACATTGCGCTGAGCCCTGTTAGGTATGAAGATCTCATTTTCTTTCATTCTTCTTTTTAACCCTATTTCTTCTGTCTCAAGATCTTTAATCCTCAGCTCAGGGCACATCTTTCATCAAGTCCCTTACCATATGTGACTGTGGAGCAGAATCATAATCCCTACAGTGCAGAAAGAGGCCACTCAGCCTATTGAACCTGCACTGACAACGATCCCACCCAGGCCCTGTGCCCACAACCCCACACATTCACCTTGCCAATCTCCCGGACACCGTGGTGCAATCCGGCATGGCCAATCAACACATCTTTGGCCCGTGAGAGGAAATCAGAGCAGCCGGAGAAAACCCACACAGACACGAGGAGAATGTGTAAAACCCACACAGGCGGTCGCCCAAGGCCAGAATTGACCCCATGCCTCTGGCTCTGTGAGGCAACAAAGTTGAACACTGTAATGCCCAATCTGTGAGAAAATAGGCCTCCCCTGGAATGGAATCATATAACAATTACCTTCATGGAGGGGGACATGGTGGAGATATAGTGGGAGTAGGCAGCATAAGGGAATGTTGTGGTTCATTCATTGAGCTAGTCACCAAGAATTCTGGGCTATTAATCTGGAAATATACTCTATCGTAACAGCTGAGTAATTTCAATGAAATTAAATAGAATCTGGAATAATAAGCTGATATAAGTATAAATGACCAGATTTCCATAACTAACCAATTAGTTCACAAACGTCCTCGAGAGGTAGCAGTCTGTCATCATTTTCCCTTTTGAACTTGAACATCGTGACTGTATCTGAACAATTCCAGCTTTGAAGGTAATCGAAGTTCAGCTTCACTTTTTCCCGTCAAATTTTTGATCCAGTTTATTCAGTCCAGGTTTCATCTTTACCCCATTGAAGTTGTCTCCCCTTCCCTAAACCTTATTATACAATGATTACAATCCCGAACTTATTGACACTTGATCCATTTGGCCCACTTCATTCCCAAGAGCCCAGGTTGGATTTAAACCTGATGTTGTCAGACTTCTTACTAAAAATAACAGCACAGTGGGATGGGAGAATCGCCCTGAATATAATCAGGAATTTTTAACACCCAGTCCTGCTCTCCCTTGGGAAAGGTCTTTGTTGCAGCCAGCAACATCACACTCCCACATGTCAGTCTGCATCTGTAATTTACCAATTTTATTAACCGTACTTCTTGCACCTTAACACTGATTTAGACTGTGATACTTTCTCGCTTAGTCTGACCCAGTCTAACAACTTACCATTCCCGACTGTCATGATGTCCATCTCTCTTGGTACTCTGTGCACCTTGGTATTTCTCTCTTTCCAATTTCCATCTCACCCCTACCAAATTAATCCTGTCAACAGGCTCCAGTCAAGATCACTAGCAGGGACTGTGTGAGAGACAGTCACCCACCTCTGATTCTCTCAAGTAGCCAGTGGCTCTGTTCACTTTCCACAAGGAGCTGTTGAAGCTGGAAGGTCACCGCTGGGGCTGGGGAGGGGGGGCGGCAGAATGCAGAAAGGATGGGCCACCTATCTGTACAGCACTGCCTGTAGTTATTAAGCACAGACAGGCGGAGAGAGCCTGTAGGATGGCCTGGGGCATTCAACTGTCTCTGGGAGACACTCACCAGCTACCTGGGAAATTCCAATCCAACGTTTTCCACAGGCTTGAGTAGAATTGCAATTATCATCTTGAGGCAGATAATCCTTTGTGCCCTCAACAATCCACTCCCCCCCCCCTCACCTCTCCCACTCTCAACTCACAACTGGGAATTGAGTTGGGTGCGGGATGTAGTTCATAGAATCATAGAATCCCTACAGTGCAAGGGGAGGCCATTTTGCTTCCATCGAGCCTGCACCAACAACAATCCCACCCAAGATCTATCCCCGTAACCCTGAGTAATTTACCTACTAATCCCCCTGACACTAAGGGGCTATTTAACATGGACAATCAATCTAACCTGCACATCTTTGGACTGTGGGAGGAAACCAAAGATCTGGAAGAAATCCACGCAGACAAGGGGGAGAATATGCGAACTTCACTCAGACAGTCACCCTAGGCCAGAATTGAACCAGGGTCCATGGTGCTTAGAGGCAGCAGTGCTAACCACTGTACCACCATGCTGCCTACAGTAATGTTATCATTAGCCACCTTCATCCCTAGCCCTGAAAAGTTCCAAAAATCCTGTTCATTGTGTCCAGGATGGAACTCTGTGTATCCAGCTGGGAATCTAACTGCAAGGTCTAAAGAAGCATCAATTTTACATCCCCAGATCTTTGTGAACTCTAAGCTGAGAGACATAGGGCAGGATTTTCCAGCCACGCTCACCCCAAGACTGGAAAATCCTACTTGAGGTCAATGGAGCTTTGCATGGTCCGCCTCTCAGCCCACTACAATTCCCATGGTGGACAGGGCAGGAAAATTCCATAAGGTTAAAGTTCGCGGCTGATGTTGTCCTAGCCAATTAAATCCAGCCAATGCTGTCACTGTCACAATGGGCCAAATGGCCTCTTTCTCTCTTGCATTGTTCTACCATGCCATACTCCTCCTGGCCCGCATTGCCCCTTTCCAAACCCTCAAATGAGTGACAAGCGGTGGAAGCTTCCGACCTCCCATGTAGATGAGATTCACCAGTCTCGCTGCTATTTTGGGTGAGCAGCAAATTTTCCGGTCTTGCTGGAGCAAATGTAATTGGAGAATTCTGCCCAAATAATTCTGAAGGGAAATTGAATAGTGCCCTTTATTACAAGGAGTGTGGAGTATAAAAGTTAGAAATCTATTCTACAATTGTACTGGGCTTTGGTGAAATCACACCAACATTATTTTGATATTTTTGTTTAAGAAGGGACATAATTGCACTGGAGGCAGTTTAGAAAACCTTCACTGGGCTGATTCCCAGGATGAAGGCTTTCTTCTGTCAGGAAAGAATCAGTAGGTTGGGCCAATATACAATGAATCTCAGAAGAATGAAAATTCTGATGGCTTGCCATTTTAACACATGATCCCGCTCCCATGCTTACCTGTCTGCCCTTGGCCTGCTGCAATGTTCTAGTGAAGCTCAACACAAACTGGAGGAACAGCATCTCTTCTTCCAGCTCAGCATGTTACAGTCTTCCAATCTCAAAATCGAATTCAACAACTTCAGATGATTCACTGTGCCCCACCTCGACCCCACTGTTTTCATTTCATTTCATTTTTAACTGTTCTCTGCCATTTATTTCTTTATTGTCTTTATTTTTCTTCCTGCCCCAGTCTTTCCCCATGTCTTATCCCCCATTTCCTTACCCTTTCCCCCTTTTTCTCAATTCTACTTCATCCATCTCCCCTGCTTCCCCTACATCTTCATCTGTCACAGCTTACCCTGATTTCAGCTTCTCTTGGCCAATTCACACCTTCTATTCTCTCCTGGGACTGCCATAAGCAGCCTTTTCTTTTGTTTCTGTGGCTTTGACTCATTCCTCACACTGCAGTATAAATATCTCCCACTTTCAGTGCCTTTTAGCTTTGACAAAGGGTCATCCAGACTCGAAACATCAGCTCTTTTTTCTCCTTAGAGATGCTGCCAGACCTGCTGAGATTTTCCAGCGTTTTCTCTTTTGCTATCAGGTGGCGATCTGTCTGCTTGCTTTAAAGGTCCTACGTGACTTTACTAACAAAATACTTAATTGGCTGTAAAATACATTGGGATGCCCTCAGTGTATGAATGATGCTATATAAATGCAAGTCTCTCTTTGTTTTAATGCAGAGGCATGTGCCCTTTATATAACCTGTTCTGCACCGAGCCTGGGAGTATTTGATTTATCTATTTATTCAATTGATTTATCCGTAGCTCAGCAAATAGCTTCACATAATAGGAGAGAGTAAAATGCTATATTGCTCTGACAGTCTGATACAGCTATGCAATTTACAGCAGAGTGACGCTCAAGTGGTCATTTTAAGATTTGAGTTGAGAAAGCCAATCAAACTTGAAAACCCAATTAAAATTTAAAACCCATTTCAAGATGGGATAGTGACAAATGTAACAAGACTTGTTAAAGTGATCTTCAAACAGTGATAATGAACAGTCCATTTCATATTGATGTAACCTGCAGAGGTAAAAAAATAAATTTGTGTTAATTTTCTGTTAGTGTCTCCTGAAAGTGATGGTTCTTTGGTGGCTGACAATTCTATAGCACTGAGCTTCCTGCAGCAACTTCCACAATAGTCGTTACTTCTCTCTGAATCCAAGCAAATATTTTACCAATGGGGAATTACAGACAATTTTATCTCTACTGAATCGCCACAACATCAGTCCGTGCACTTGATTCACAGCTACAGACATAAATGCATATATACATAAATGTGCACATAGATTCAGATGTATAACATACACACACATGCACATTCATAGATGTGCACATGCAAAAGCACATCAATGTCCACACACGTATAAACTCACGTATGTATGTGCACACATATACTTTTACAGGTGCACCATAGAAAGCATTCTTTCTGGTTGTGATATAGCTCTTGCTCTGCCCAAGACTGCAAGAAACTACAAAAGTTTGTGAATGTAGCCCAATCCATCATGCAAACCAGTCTCCCATCCATTGATTCTGTCTACACTTCCCTCTGCCCTGGAAAAGCAGCCAGCATAATTAATGACCCCAGCACACCAGACATCCTCTCTTCCACTTGTTCCCATCGGGAAAGAGACACAAAAATCTGAGGTCACGTAACAACCGACTCAAGAACAGCTTCTTCCCTGCTGCTGTCAGACTTTTGAATGGGCTTACCTTGCATTAAATTGATCTTTCCCTACATCCTATTAATGACTGTAACACTACATTTTTCACTCTTTCATTTCCTTCACTATGAACAGTATGCTATGTCTGTATAACGTGCAAGAAACAATACTTTCCATGTATACCAATACATGTGGGCTGAGAAAACAAACTTGTGGGGCACTGATGTCGAGGATGATCTTGGAGGAGGTGTTGTTGCCTATTCTCACTGATTATGGTCTCTGAGTTAGGAAGTTCAGAATCTAGTCGCAGAGAGAGGTGCTGAGGCCCAGGCCACAGAGTTTGGAGATGAGCTTGCTGGGAATAATGGTGCTGAAGGCTGAGCTATAGTTAATAAATAGGAGTCTGACATAGGTGCCTTTGTTATCAGGGTTGAGTGCAGGGCAGGCAAGATGACTTCTGCTGTGGACCTGCTGTGACAGCAAGCAAACTGTCGTGAATCCAGGTACTTTGGGAGGCTGGAATTGATTCATGCCATGCCTAATCTTTTGAAGTGTTTCATAATGATGGATGTCAGAGCCACTAGCTGATAGTAAGGCACGCTACTTAGTTTTTTTAGATATTGGGGTGATAGTTGTCTTTTTGAAGGAGGTAAGGACCTCAGATTGTTGTAAAGAGAGGTTGAAGATGTCTATGAATATCCCGCGCCAGCTGATCCACGCAGGATCTGAGGGCCAATCTGGGTACCCCATCTGTGCCTGTCACTTTCCATGGGTTGACCTTTGAGAAAACTGCTTTGACATCTTCAATGGTGACCCCAGATACAGGTTCATCCAGGGCTTCCAGGGTAAAGGGCATGGTCTTCCTGACTTCTTGCTCAAAACGGGCATTGGATCCATTAAACTCATCAGGAAGGGGTGCGATGGAGCTGGCGATTTTACATGTCTTCATTTTGTAGCCTGTTATGTCTTGCAGATCTTGCTATAGTTGGTGGAGACATTTAAAGATGTTGGGTCAGATTTTACAGCCTCGCTCATCCCAAAACCATGAAATCCCGTCCATGTCAACGGACATTTCCATTGTCTGTCCCTCACCCACTCCGATTTCCATGGTGGGTGGGTACAGTAAAATTCCGGCAATTAATGAATGCAAGTTGTTCTTGTAGAGTTGGCAGAGGCAGGGGTGCTAAGTGTGAAACATAGTTTTATTAATATAATTTCCTTTGAACAATTCGGTTAATTATAAAAATAACAAAAGTGAACAAAAAACCTGTTAGATTTGGGGTGGCACAGAGGCGCAGTGGTTAGCTTCAGAGACCTAAATTTGATTTTCGGCTTGGGTCACTGTCTGTGTAGAGTTTGCACATTCTCTTGTGTCTGCGTGGGTTTCCTCCTGGTACTCCAGCTTCCTCATACTATCCAAAGATGTGCGGGTTAGGTCAATTAGCCATGCTTAAAAATATACTGTTCCTTAGTATCCTGAGATGCATTGGTTAGTGGGTAAAATATGTAGGAATATGGGGGCAGGGCCTGGGTGGGGTTGTGTTCAGTGCAGACTTGATGGGCCAAAAGATCTCTTCCTGCACTGTATGGTTCTATGATTCTAGTATCTCATGCTCAGGAATCATCTAATCAATTCATGAAAAGGCTGCTCACTTTTCAATTGACTATGACCAAGTTAAGTGAGAATGGGACTCTCAAGAAGCAAAGCACAGGGAGGCAGTGGCTAGAGGTATTGTCACTGGACTAGTAATCTCTGGGGATGAGCACTTGAATCCCACCACGGTAGATTTTTTTATTCATTCATGGAACATGAGCATCAATAGCTGGCCAGCAGTTATTGTCCTTCCCTTGTTGCCCTTGGAGGACAGTTGAGAGTCAACCATGTTGCTGTGCCTCTGGAGTCATATGTAGGCCAGGCCAGGTAAGAATGGCAGATTTCCTTCCCTAAAGGATAAGATGATGAAATTTGAATTCAATAAAAATCTGGTCTTAAGAGTCTAATGATAAAGTCCATTACAACCCCCTTAGTTTATTAATGTCCTTTGGGGAAGGAAATTTGTCGCTCTTACCTGCTCTGGTCTACATGTGACTCCAGACCCACAGCAATGTAATTGACTTTCAAATGCCCTCAGGGAGGGGCAATAATGCTCGCTCAACCAGTGATTACCACATCCTGTGAAGAAATAAGGAAAAATCGCTAAAGACGGAGAAAGGTGATTTTTATTCCTTTAACATTAACATTGGAATGTTCAGGTCAATGCACCTAACCAGAATGTCTTCCAGACTGTGGGAGGAAATCGGAACACCCAGAGGAATCCTACACAGACATGGTGCGAATGTGCACTGACTGTTGGAAAGAGAGGTTGAAGATGTCTGTGAATACCTCTGTCAGCTGATCTGCGCAGGATCTGAATATTCATTCGGGTACCCCATCCAGGCCTGTTGCTTTACGTGGCTTGACCTTCAAGAAAGCTGCTCTGACATCTGCAATGGTGACCCAAGGTGCAGGTTCATCCAGGGCTTTCAGAGAGGAAGGCATGCTCTCACTGACCTCTTGCTCAAAGCAAGCATAGAATGTATTGAGCTCATCAAGTAGTAGTGCGTTGGAGCTGGTTTGCAATGTAAAAACTCCCCACAGACAGTGACCCAAGCCAGGAATCATACCCAGGTCCCTGGCACCGTGAGACAGCAGTGCTAACCACTGCGCCTCCTGGCGTAAGCTCATAACAGCTGTATGTCCCTCAAGGGATGAAGAGGATAAGTGGGTAAGTATTGGCAGAATTCTGTTGGAATGGCCAATGACAAGAATACATGGATTAGGCAGTTGTGAGTCAAAGATTATTTAATACAACTTTCAGTTAATATGTCCAATTAAAGTGTGAAATCTTATAAATGTAAAAAGAAACTGCTAAAAAAGCCTCAGGAAATTAAATTGATGTGAGGATTGGGAAAACATGTGTTCCTACATGTCTTCCAGCATTGTTTTTATCAAAGTCATTGGGTTGTATACCAGAATACATGTCGATGTGAAAAAATTGTCACTTATGTACAGAGAGTATCTCCTCTGTAAGTAGACAGCTGAAGCACTGCTGAATTGTGTAAATGGGACTGACAATCTTTTTTGTTTCTACAAATGACTTACTGGATTTATTTCAAAGCGTTTGCCATTTTTTTCTTCTCCATGATAATATTTATACTTTGCACTAAACGAACACAGCCTAATATAAAACAAAATTATTCTTACAACACGCTGAGCTTTGAAGGAGATTTGAAAGATGCTAACTGCAGGTATCGAACTGGCTGTCACTCTAGTAAGAGGCACTTGAGTAACAATGAACATTTATTTAGCCATTTGTTGGTGCGTGCATCTCTCCATAGCCCACTGTCAGTCTGTTATCCCTGCACTCATGGAGCTCCATAAACTTCCCGCACTGAATTCAAATCTACCATCAGGTTTTAAAGGATTTTAACCTTTGAGAACTATACCTGAAATGGTTTAGTAAGGAGCACGCTTACCTCTGTGTCAGAAAGTAATAGGTTGACTTTCGAGGTTTGATTACATGCTTTAGGTTGATGGCCCCCAGTGCAATACTGAGGGGGTACTGCATTGTCAGCAATGCTGTAGGTCAGGTGCCAAAACACAGGTGCAAATGATCATGTCAGACAATTTTAAAGAATGTCAGGTGATCTCACCGTGGCCAATATCGGCCTCTCATTCACCATCCCCAAAATCAGATTATTTTGATCAGTATCTTAATGTTCTCTGTTGGATTGAACATAAATTTATTTCTCTGCTTTCTCCACTACAACAGGGAATACAATTTAAAAAGGATTCAATTGACTGTGAAACTGTTTGTGAGACCATTAATGCATGCCTATCTTGTCGAAAATGAATAATCTAGGATCACACTTTACCTGATTCCCTTTTCTAATGACCTTGATGGAAAGGACGATTGAAGTGGATGTGAATCAAGTATTGCCTACTTTACAATATTTCCCAAGGTCAAAGTTAACCCCCAGTCTTGACCTTCTTTTGTTGTGAGTTTGTGTCTTTAACATGGGATGATTATTGAACCAATCTCTTTTGCAGGTATTCAATTGACCGGCACACTGACCTTGAGAGATTGTTCAACGTTAATGCTGATGATGGGAAAATCACTCTGGCTAAACCTCTGGACAGAGAGACTGACATTTGGCACAACATCACTGTCATTGCCACGGAAACCAGTAAGTATCAGGGTGGCCAATTGCATTGGTCGAGACTTTGAGGTGACTATTGTAGATGATTGTTGAGGGGGGTTATCTCTTCCAGCTCTGCATTGCTAAACTTAAGCTAAATACAGAGACTCATGAAACTCAGTGTACTGATTTTAAGATGTGACTTTATTGGCCAAACAATCGAATGGGAGAATTATATAAAGCAGCCCAACACTCCAAGTAGAGAATGCAGGCAACCCAATATCACTCTGAAATACAATGCCTCTGTGATGACAATTTTACATTTTCAAAATTATATTTCCATCCTGCTGGGGGGTATAATCCAGTAAACATTAACACAAAACAGTCAGTATCATCACTGCCACTAACTCCAGCTAATAACAATACACATCCTGATCTCATAGAACATAGAACATTACAGCACCACCTTATCAAACGCCTTACTAAAGTGGGATCTCATTTGTCATTAATTACTTATATTACCTCCCTTCTGTTGCCCAGCTTCACAGGACACTGGGCAGTGAGATGGGAGAAAGATTCCTACTGACTCAGACATTTGTCTGACCCTGAAAGAATCTTTATGTCTGCCTTGTATCTATGTTATCATCTTGGAGCTATATATTTCTATTCATCAAGTTAGCATTGGTAGCCACCTTGTTCCCAACAACTGCTGATAAAATAGCCACATTCAATAGAACCATTGCCTTCTGGAATGCAGGCACTGTCTCCTATCTCATCCCATCAAGACTTGCTGTATCTTGCAGTTGAGTGAAGTTTCACAAAATGTATTCTAAAAGCAAACTGTGTCCATTTTACAAATTCGACATACCTGTTATAAATGAGAAAGACTTGTTATTGATACAGAGCTGTCTTCTACAGCAACAACTCTTGTCAACGCTTTCCATAGTCGAAGTCAGTATTTTGTTAGTATTCTCAAACCCATGATTATGTGTTTTATTAGTTTATTGTAGCCCACTGTATAGCAGTGACTATCTTTAATGTTATTCAAAATGGGTGGGAATAGAATTGATACAGGGCATGAGATGGGCCATGAAACAACTTAATTACATCTATTTGAAATATGTATAAAATAATAAACTTATGTCAGCATAAACTTCCAATCAACCTGACAGATTTATGATGGAAATTGCCAAGTACATTTGTCACATGACAGCAGGTTCACTGGCCAGGTTAATGTACAATCTGATCGATATACATTGGGATTTTCCATTATAAATATGGAGATCCAAAATCATGGTGGGAAAATAATTCAGGACAACACATGACTTTCAAATGCTTATTGAAATATTCATTCATGGGACATGGGTCTCACTGGCTGATCAGTATTTATTACCCATCCTTAGTTGCCCGAGGCTATGGTTCTGGAGTCACATGTAGGCCAGACCAGATAAAGAACAGCAGATTTCCTCCCCTAAAATGAACCAGATGGGGTTTTTTTGACAATCGACAATGGTTTCATTGTCATCAGTAGATTCTTAATTCCAGTTTTTTTTAAACCGAATTCAAATTCCACCGTCTTTGTGGTGAGAAACAGAAAATGCTGGAAAAAACTTAGCACGTCTGGCAGCATCTGTGTAGAGAGAAGCAGAGTTAATATTTCAATTCTGGCTGATTTTTCTTCAGAATGTAGAAGATCATCCAAACTCGAAATATTGGTGCGCTGTTCATTCTCCTGCTGAGCTTTTCCATCATTTTCCATTTTTATCTCAGGTTTCCAGCATCTGCAATATTTTGCTTTTACTTTCTTGAAATATATTTGTCCACTCCAATGAAATTAACTCTTGTGCTTTTGACTGTTAGATTAGGAGATATCCTTTGGCCCAGTAATGATATTCTTGCCTCAGGAGTTAGCAGGTTCATGCCTCAAATCCATTGCAGTAATAGGGCAATGATGTGGAGATAGAACAAAGAACATAGAACTTAGAACAATACAGCACAAACAGGCCCTTCGGCCCACGAGTTGCGCCGATCACATCTACCAATCCACAGACCTATCTATAACCCCCTATCCTATTCGTTTCCATATACTCATCCAGGAGTCTTTTAAAAGACCCCAGCGAGTTTGCCTCAAGAACCTCTGATGGTAGCCGATTCCATTCACTCACCACCCTCTGAGTGAAAAACTTACCCCTAACATCTCCTCTGTATTTGCTTCCCTGCACCTTAAATCTGTGTCCTCTCATAGTGACCATTTCAGCTCAGGGAAATAGTCTCTGAGAGTCCACCCTATCTAATCCTCTCAACATTTTATAAACCTTTATCAGGTCGCCTCTCAACCTACGTCTCTCCAGTGAGAAGAGTCCCAGCTCTCTCAACCTATCTTCATAAGGCCTGCCTCCCAATCCAGACAGCATCCTTGTAAATCTCCTCTGCACTCTCTCAATAGCCTCTACATCCTTCCTACAATGAGGTGACCAGAACTGCGCACAATACTCCAAGTGGGGTCTGACAAGAGTCTTATAGAGCTGCATCATTACCTCCTGACTTCTAAACTCTATTCCTCGATTAATGAAGGCCAGTACACCGTACGCCTTCTTGGCCACTTCCTCCACCTGCGAGGCTGATTAAAGAGTCCTATGGACCCAGACCCTGAGATCCTTCTGCTCGACAACACTGCTAAGACTTCTACCCCTTATATCGTACTCCTTCATCCCATTACTCCTGCCAAAATGGACCACTACACATTTATCTGCATTGAAGTCCATCTGCCACTTCTCCGCCCAGTCTTGCATCCTGTCTAAGTCCCACTGCAACTTTTGACATTCCTCCAGACCATCCACAACACCATCGACCTTTGTTGGTGTTGGACTGAGGTGGCCACAGTAAGATGTCTGTCAATACCAGATTAAACTCCAACAGGTTTATTTGGAATCACAAGCTTTCCGAATGCTTTCCTTCATCTGGTGAGTGTCAACTCAGCTGCTGAAAGGGGCAGTGCTCCGAAAGCTCGTGATTCCAAATAAACCTTTTAGGTTTTAACCTGGGTGTTGTCAGACTTCTTACTGTAATAGGACTAACAAGGAAAGATTGAAGCTCTACCTGTGTTCTCAAGGTTGATGCCCAATATGATTTTCATGTCCAAATGGTGGTCTGTGGTTTGTGTTGTGCAGGCTCAAATAATCTTCCCACCGTTAACCCCAACTATCTGCCATGAAGATGCAAGAATCATTCACATCTATTGCATTGTTAAACAGTTTGTGGATTCTTCCACCACTTCAGGCTATTGTCCAGTGAAAGAATTTGAAGATGTGAAAATATATCCTCACGACTCTTTTGCAATCCCCAAGTGCAACACGAAGGGAGATTGACCAGTCAATAATTAATGTATTCATGTCATGAACATTTTGGATACATAAAGCCTTCTCTCTTCCTGCAAATTTTATTAATAGTGACAGCTCTCTCTCAGCTTATTCCCTCTGTTTCCAACTCTTGCAGTTTCAGCCTACTCCCTACATCTCGGCGGGTTCAGTTATTGGCAGTTATCTTTGTACAAACATTCCCCCCTCTCTCAGTTCTCTTAGTTCAACCCTTGTAGGTCAGGTGTTTATTGGCTATGAAACAGAACAAGATATTCAGAGATAAAGGGATAACGAGGGAAAGTCCAAAGATGTGTGGATTAGGTTGATTGGCCATTCTAATTTGCACCTTAATTGTCCAAGAGATTAGTAGGGAAAGTAGAAGGAGTTACTGCGTGGGAATATGTTGGTGTAGGCTTGATGGGTCAAATGGCCTATTTGGTTTGCTTTGCTTTGCTTTGTTTTGCTTTGCTTCTGTCACATGTGTTAATATATAGTGAAAAGCATTGTTTCTTCTGTGCTATGCAAAGCATACCATTCATAGAGAAGGAAAGGAAGAAGTGCAGAATGTAATGTTACCGTCATAGCTAGGATGTAGATCAATGTAACAAAAGGTAGGTCCATTCAAAAATCTGCTGGTAGCAGGGAATAAGCTGATCTCGAGTCAGCTGTACATGTTTTCAGACTTTTTATATTTTTCTGATGGAAGAAGGTAGAAGAGACTGTGCCCAGGATGCATGGGGTTCTTGATAATGCTGGCTGCTTTCCTGAGGCAGTGGGAAGTGTAGATGGAGTCAGTGGGCGGGAGGCCAGTTCATGTGGTGGGACTGCACTATGTTCACGACCTTTTGTAGCTTCTTGCAGTCTTGGTCCAAGCAGGAGCATATCAAGCTGTGATACATCCACTTCTACACTGTAGGGATTCTGTGTTTCTATGTATCAAAAGACCATGAAGCCTACGAAAGTAGATTGAGAATTTGAATTCAACATTTTGTGTTCAAAAATGAAACTGGGAATAAGAAGCTGGTACCTTCAAGTTTATTTATTCGTCACAAGTAAGGCTTACATTAAGAAACTGTGCAATGACGTTACTGTGAAATTCCCTTAGTCCCCACAGTCCAGCATTTGTTTGAATCAATGCACCTAACTAGCACGTCTTTCAGAATGTGGGAGGAAACCGGAGCACCCGGAGGAAACCCGCACAGACACAGGGAGAACATAAAAACTCCAAACTCCAAGCTGAGAATCGAACCCAGGTCCCTGGCACTGTGAAGCAGCAGTGCTAACCACTGTGTCACCCACCCCTGTAGAAGGATCCATGAAATTATTGGATTGTTATAAAAACTAACCTTGTCACTAATGCCTTTTAAGGAAGGAAATCATCTGTTCTTACTCAGTCTGCCTGAAGGTAACTGATTAAAGCAGCCATTTTGTGACATTAGGTGGGGGGATCATTTTGCTGTGTGTGGTTATAACGTGCAATGTACTGACTGAAGAAGAAGTCACAATTGTGGTTTTCAAAGGGGACTTGGATAATTCTTTGAAGTAAGGAATAAGTGCAGGGCTAAGGGAGAAAGGCAGCATGATTGGGATGGGGTCAGGTACACATGTAGAGATCTGGCTTGGAAGCAATGGGCATTTGTGCTGTAACCATTTTCTAATTTGACATGTGACTCTAGACTCGCACCAACGTGGTTGATTCTTAAATGTCCTCTGAAGTGGCTTGGCAAGCCACAAGTTGTATCAAAGTATCTGTATGTACACACTTCAAAATAAGTTAGGGCAATATTATCAGGGATGCACTCTGCCTGTGGATTTTGTTTTCAATTCTATTGACTTAAAGAAGATTTTCTGTTAAATCGTTCCATCACCAATCATCTCTGGAGACAAATGTTTTGTTCATTCCATTTGCCATGCTCACATTAGGGTGGCACGATGGCACAGTGGTTAGCACTGTTGCCTCACAACGCCAGAGAACCAGATTCGATTTCCAGCTTGAGTCATTGTGCAAAGTCTGCACATTCTCCCCATGTCTGTGTGTGTTTCCTCCAGGTACTCCGGTTTCCTCTCACAGTCAGAAAGACGTGCTGGTTAGATGCTAAATTCTCCCTTAGTGTACCCGAACAGGCGCCAGAGTGTGGCGACTAAGGGATTTTCACCATAACTTCATTGCAGTTTTAGTCTAAGCTGACTTGCGACTAGTAAATAAATAAACTTCTTTAAAATTTTAAAAAGAAACACATTCCTTACCTCACTTATCAACTTCAGTCTTTGTCCTTTTCTCTCTTTCAATTACTGAGTTCAACTGGCCAACTTGATTGGGTCTGATTTGAATATCTGTACATTGCATTTCCCCACTAGTTACTGGCCAGTAATGTAAATCCTGAGAGGTTATCTTACCCCTCAGCGTAGAGCAAGTAGCATGCATTGGAATGTTACCAACTTCTCAGCAACTTGAGCCCAAGTTCCTTAGCAGAGACTGACCACAAACTTGGCTTGATATAATACAATGAAGCATGTTTGCAGCTTGAGTATTAAAGCCGGCTAAAAATAATTCCCTTTCCTTCAACTTGTTTCAATGAACAATTAGAAGCTGCCTCAAATTAATGTTTGCATTTCAGATTGAAGTGAAATATTTGCCAGTTCATTTGGAGGAATTTACATCGATTTCTCTTGATGCTTTCTCCCTGGGACTAAATGTAGCTATTATTTGCTATTTGCTTTGTTCAACATTGATTTAAACATCCTGTATTTATGAAGTGACAGGTTTGCATTTTAATGAGTTGGGAAAATATTTGTGAAGGAAAATTTCACCAGCTAGAGTGAAAAAATATGTCTTCAGCACAACCTGCTGTGCTTAATCTTTTGTGACAGAGTCATAGGGCGGATGAGATTGTAAAATCCCACCTAAAGCCAGCAGAGATTTCTGTTCTATGAACCTCATATGCTCTGATTCTGTGGTAGCATTCCAGCCACAGAATCACAGAGGTTTACAGCATGGATACAGGCCCTTCAGCCCACCTTGTCCATGCTGCCCAATTTTTTTCACTAAACTAATCCAAATTACCCGTGTTTGGCCCATACCACTCTATAGCCATTTACCCATGTAACTGTCTAAATGCTTATTAAAAGACAAAATTGTACCCGCTTCTACTACTACCTCTGGCAGCTTGTTCCAAATACTCACCACTCTCTGTGTGGAAAAAAATGTCCCTCTGGATCCTTTTATATCTCCCCTGTCTCACCTTAAACCTGTACCTTCTCATTTCAGATTATCCCATCGTTGGGTTTAGACTCCATTATATTTGGGTTCAGATTACCCTACCTTTGGGTTTAGACCCCCCTTCCTTTGGGTTTAGACTGCCCTACATCTGGCATTATGTTTGGCCAATTTTTTTTTTAATTGGAGAATCGCATGCCATCTTTTAGCCTCAATGACAATGCACCACAGATTGACCAGAATGATACCAGGACTTAAAGAGTTGATTTGTATTCCTTTGCATTTAGAAAGTTGAGGAATAAACTCATTAAAGTGGTTGCGCTAATTATGCCATTGCTGAGTTTCTCTGTCCCAGTTACCCTCATTTGCTCCATATCCCATTGACATGTTTGCCCAAAAATTACTGTCGGTCTGAGTCTCAAAAGTTTCAATTTTCTCAGTATCCCCTCATCACTTTGAGGGAAGAGGGTCTGAAATTCAGAGTCGAGACAGAAGGACAATTCCTGCTGGCAGCAGAATCCATGAAATAGGAGTACAATCTTCAAATTAGATCTGGGCCATGCAGGAGCAAAATTAGGATGGACTGTTTTACCGAAAGGGCGGTGGGAATTGAGAACTCTCCTTTCCAAAAAGGCTGTGTATGCTTGGGAGCCAATTGAAGTCTGCGAATGGCATAATGGGTAGCACTGCTGCCTCACAGCGCCAGATCCCAGGTTTTATTCCAGTCTTCAGTGTCTGTTAACATGTTCTTCCCGTGTCTGTGTGGGTTTCCTCCGGGTGTTCCAGTTTACTCCCACACGCCAAAGATGTGCAGCTTAGGTGGATTAGCCATGCTAAATGTGTAGGTTAGGGGAATGGTTACAGGGCTAGCCCTGGGTGGGTTGCCCTGTCGAAGAGTTGGTGCAGCCTCAATAGGCCCAAAGGCCTGCTTCTGCACTACTGGTATTCTGTGCAACTGAGATCAGCCATCTTTTTAAAACAAATTTATCAAGGGATTACGTAACAAAGACACATAAATGAAGTAAAGATACTGATCGATCATGACCTAGCTGAATATATGAAAGGCTCAAGAGGCTGAATGACCTATTGCTGTTCCATTATAATGGTGAAACACTGAGGCTGAGGGTGCAGGACAATGTCAAGGTTAAAAAGAAGTGGAGTGGAGACAAATTAAATCAAGAAGCAATGCTTAAATAATGCAAGGTTTGTATTTTAAAGACCTGCAGGTCTAAAAAAAAGAAGGGATGCAGGAACGTTCATAACTCTGAATTCATTTCTGCTCTCAGTTTTCCCTCCCAACCAAAGGATGAGCCTAGTTGCAAATAGTTGTGCTTCTCAATATCACTGGGTAGCCCACAGCAGCAGCAGCGCAAAAACTCATAGGAAATGGAGAATGTCTGTTGACAACTGAGTATTCTTTAACCAAAAGAGAAAACATTGGGATATCTCAGCACATCTGGCGGCATCTGTAATGAGAGAAAAGAGCTGATGTTTCAAGTCCAGATGACAAAGGGTCATCTATACTCAAAACGTCAGCTCTTTCCTCTCCTTATACTTGCTGCCAAACCTGCTGAGATTTCCCAGTGTTTTCTCTTTTGGTTTCAGATTCCAGCATCCTGAGTATTTTTTAACCCTCTCCAATTGTCTCCAGTTGTTGGTATGGTTGACCATTCTGTGCACCACCAAAGCCTCTCTACTGTTATCCAACTGATTGGGACTGCTCTCACCAGGCACTATTCATGGCTACCTAATCTCAACCAGCTAGTCACCTGCAATGGCTTCTTTTTAAGCTCTCGTACTCTTAATTCTTGTCTCAAGGGCAGCACAATGATTAGCACTGCTGCCTCAAAGTGCCAGGGACCCTAATTCGAATTCTGGCTTGGATCACCGTCTGGTGGAGTTTGCACATTTTCCTCGTGTTTGCGTGGGTTTCTTCCGGGTGCTCTGTTTTCCTCCCATGCTCCAAAGATGTGCAGGTTAGATGGATTAGATGATAAATTGTTTGGGTAAATGTACATGGATACCATTGATGTGGAGTTGGACTAGAGTAGGCACAATAAATAATCTCACAATCCAAGTTCAAGTCCAGGTTTACAGGTTACTCACTTGATGAAGGGGCAACACTCTGAAAGCTCATGCTACCAAATAAGCCTGTTGAAATTTAACTTGGTGTTGTGAGACTACCTATTGTATGTGGTTATGTCGTGGGTGGGATTGTGGATGGTGCAGACTCAATGGGCTGAATGGCCTCCTTCTGCACTATAGGGATTCTATGATATCAGTGCAATCACTAAGCTTGCTTACCACAGTAGTGAGAACATTATCTGATTCTGATCCTCCTTTCTATGTTTTTTGTTTACTGAAATCCATATCCATGCTGTTTATATCTTGAAATTTGGTTATTCTATCAGGTGCCAGGCTGGTCTTCTACATTTGAACTTCCGTAATCTTGAGGTCATTCAAAACTCAGCCACTCATCTTCTTATTCATGCCAAACCCTTTTCCTCCATGGCCTCTGTGCTTACTCATCAAGGTCACCTCTCATTAAGAATAGTCTCAGTTTTAAATTCCACATCCTTGTTCTCAAAATCCTCTATTGCCTCAGTCTTCACTAACTCTGCAGTTGCCTTTAACTCTTAACCTTCAGAGATACAGCCTCTCCTCCAGTTCTGACCTATTGAGAATACAATTTCCAGCAACATTGGTACCCGTGCCTTAAGCCAACTGGGCCTTAAGCTCTCACTAAGCATCTCTGCCTCTCTATTTCTCTGTTCTCCTCTTCAGACCCTCCTTCTCTTTATATGGCTTGGAGTCAAATTTTGTTTGACAATATTCTGAAGAGAGAACCTTGCAGCGCTTGACCAGGTTAAAGGCACTAAATAGGTACAAGTTGTTGCTGTTCTTCTAAAGAGTTTACTCATTGTACCTTATTTTCTTTTCTGTCTTCAGGGAATCATAGCCAGGTGTCCCGTGTGCTTGTGGCTGTTAAGGTGCTGGATGTTAATGACAATGCTCCGGAACTTGCCTCACAGCCTGAGGCCTACCTATGCGAAAATGGAAAATCAGGGCAGGTGGGTACATCGATGCAGATGTTTAACAGGTTTGATGCCCATGAATGGCCCCTAAGGTCTCCGAGGAAAACCCAATTTGGGGAATTTGCCCATCGGACAAGAAACTGATGGGATATTGGGTGCAAGCCCCTTTCCCCACCCCTTCCCATCCAGGCAATGGGGAAATGAGGTTGGGAGAGGTGGATAGCCCCGAACCCATCCAATCTAATAGTTTTCCCACTCAGTGAGTTAGGTTAAATTTACCATCATGCCTTAGGCCATTAGCTATATAAGACGATGCCATCACTGCTATTGTAAATACCACTGTTATATTGTCTAGATACCACACCAAGTACAATAATGAATAATCAGGCTCAGGTTTGCTCTGTGGCTTAGAATCCCTATAGTGCAAATGGGCTATTTGGCCCATCAAGTTTACGCCAATTCTCTGACAGAATATTTTACCCAGGCTCTCTCCACCTCCTTATCCCTGTAGCCGCACATATATCCCATTGCTAATCCATCTAACCTACACATCTTGGAATACTAAAGGGCAGTTTAGAATGATTAATCTGTCTAACCTGCACATCTTTGGGTGCAGGAGGAAACCCACTCAGATCAGGGGAGAACATGCAAACTCCACACAGACAGCCGACCAAGGCAGGAGTTGAACCTGGGTCCCTGAAGCTGTGAGGTAGCATTGCTAACGCTGTGCCACTGTGCCTGTGTTGGTTCGCTGAGGGCAGCAAGACCTATGGGATATCTGACAACAATTTAGACATAAGAGAGGGAAACCAGGCAAACCTGCTGTTTGTTCATTGTTCCCGACTGTTCTGTATCTGGAGAAGTATCCCATAGGGATCAAATAGCCTGATGAGTACAAATATTGGGCGTTGAATACTCAGTACAAGGATGTACTGAGAGAGTGCTGCACTGCCACAATTGCTGTCTTTGAGATCAGACTGTAAACCAAATTCCCACTTGCCATCTCAGGTAGATGCATAACATCCGATGTGATTTCAAGGACTGGGCAGTCCTGCCAAGATCACTAGGCAATTTTAACCCTCAACTGAAATCATAAGAGAAATAAAAGATTATCCAGCCATTTGTTTAATTGTTACATGTGTGTGCAAATTGGCTGCCCTCTTTAGAACATAGAACATAGAACATAGAACATTACAGCACAGAACAGGCCCTTCGGCCTTCGATGTTGCGCCGACCAATATAAAAAGCAATGCCCCTCCAAACTAAACCATTCCCTTCTCTTCCATATACTTATCAACTAACCTCTTAACGCCACCAAACTTGGCGCATCTACAACTGCTGCAGGCAGGGCATTCCACTCCCGAACCCCCTTTTGGGTAAAGAACCTACCTCTGATATCCGTCCTATAACTATCACCCCTTAATTTAAAGCTGTGTCCCCTCGTGCTAGCTTTCTCCATCCTAGGAAAAAGGCTATCACGGTCCACCCTATCTAAACCTCTAATCATCTTATATGCTTCAATAAGATCCCCTCTTAGCCGCCTCCTTTCTAACGAAAACAACCTCAAATCCTTCAACCTCTCTTCATAGGACCTGCCCTCCATACCAGGCAACATCCTGGTAAACCTCCTCTGTACCCTCTCCAATGCCTCCACATTTTTCTTATAATGTGGCGACCAGAACTGCACACAATACTCCAAGTGCGGCCGCACTAGAGTTTTGTACAGTTGCAACATGACGTTGCGGCTCCGAAATTCAATCCCTCTACCAATAAAAGCCAAGACTCCATATGCCTTCCTAACAACCTTATCGACCTGACTGCCTACTTTCAGGGATCTATGCACATACACACAAAGATCCCTCTGTTCATCTAGACTACTAAGAATCCTACCATTTGCCCTATACTCTACACATTTATTATTTCTGCCATAGTGCATTACCTCACACTTTTCCACATTAACTCCATTTGCCACCTCTCGGCCCAGCTCTGCAACTTGTCCAAGTCCCTCTGCAAACTATAACACCCCTCTTCACTATCTACCACTCCACCGACTTTAGTGTCATCTGCAAATTTACTAATCCATCCTTCAATACCCTCATCCAGATCATTTATAAAAATTACAACAGCAGGGGCCCCAAAACAGACCCCTGAGGTACACCACTTGTCACCGAACTCCACGATGAATATCTCCCATCAACCACCACCCTCTGTCTTCTATCTGCTAGCCAAATCCTAACCCAATTAGCTAAATCACCCTCTATCCCATACATCTGCATTTTCTGCAGAAGTCTTCCATGGGCCGCCTTATCAAACGCCTTACTAAAGTCCATATATACCACATCAACCGCCTTACCCCCATCCACCTCTTTGGTCACTTTTTCAAAAAACTCAATAAGGTTAGTAAGGCACGACCTACCCTTCACTAAACCATGCTGACTATCCCCAATCAATTCATTTCTCTCTAAATAACTATAAATCCTATCCCTAATAATTCTCTCCAATACCTTGCCCACAACAGAAGTAAGACTCACTGGCCTATAATTCCCTGGAAGGTCTCTCTTCCCCTTCTTCAACAACGGGACCACATTCGCTATCCTCCAGTCCTCCGGAACCACACCCGTAACCAACGACGACCTGAAGATCAGAGCCAGAGGCTCTGCAATCTCCTCTCTTGCCTCCCAGAGATTCCTAGGGTAAATCCCGTCCGGCCCAGGGGACTTATCCAACTTCAAACCCTCGAGAATTTCTAACACATCCTCCCTATCTACTACAATACTTCCCAATTTGCAACCCTGTACCTCAGTGGTCTCCATAGCTACATTTCCAGCACTCTGCGTGAATACCGAAGAGAAATATTTATTCAGTGCCTCACCAATCTCTTCAGGCTCCACGCACAACTTCCCACTGCTGTCTATGACTGGCCCTAATCTTGTCCGAACCAATCTTCTATTCTTAACATATCTAAAGAAAGCTTTAGGATTCTCCTTAATCCTATCAGCCAAAGTCTTCTCGTGTCCCCTCTTAGCTCTCCTCAATTCACTCTTTAGCTCCCTCCTGGCTACTCTATAGCTATCCATTGCACTAACCGAGCCTTCAAGCCTCATCCTGACATAAGCCTCCTTTTTCCTTTTAACCAGCAAATCAACTTTTTTCGTACACCAAGGTTCTTTTACTCGACCATTTCCTCCTTGCCTGACAGGGACATACTTATCAAGGACTCGCAGCAGCTGCTCCTTGAATAAGCTCCACATTCCAGATGTTCCCAGTCCCTGTAGTTTCCTAGTCCAATCTATGCACCCTAATTCTCTCCTGATGGACTCATAATTACCCTTCCCCTAGCTATAACTACTGCCCCCAGCTTCATGCCTATCCCTATCCATCACTAAGGTGAACGTAACCGAATTGTGGTCACTATCACCAAAATGTTCACCAAATTCCAAGCCTAACACCTGGTCTGGCTCATTGCCCAGCAACAAATCCAATGTAGCCCCACCTCTAGTTGGCCTATCTACATACTGAGTCAAAAAACCTTCCTACACACTTTGTACGAAAACTGACCCCTCTAACGAGCTAGAGCTATAGCTATTCCAATCAATATTAGTAAAGTTAAAGTCCCCCATAACAATTACCCTATTACTTTCACTCCTGACCAGAATTGACTTGGCAATCCTTTCCTCAACCTCTCTAGCACTTTTAGGAGGTCTATAAAAGACTCCCAACAGGGTGACCTCTCCTTTCCTGTTTCTAATCTCAGCCCATACTACCTCAACAGACAAGTCCTCATCAAACTTCTTTTCTGTCACTGTGATACAGTCTTTGACTAATAATGCCACTCCTCCCCTCCTTCTACCTCCTTCTCTACTCCAACTAAAGCATTTGAACCCCGGAACCTGCAACATCCATTCTTGTCCCTGCTCTACCCAAGTCTCTTTCTCCACCTTAGAACTGTGCAGACACTTAAAATCCCTCAACTAGTCACGCACTACTTTGAAACAGATCCAAATGGCACCTCCTGTGCACAGAAGGTCTGTTATAACATTCCCAAAAAGACAGCAGCCATTAAAAGAGGAGCTCATCTTCACCAATGCGTCTGTCACACAGACAAAAACGTGGCAAAGTTCTTCCTTGCTCGCTCCCAGGAGGTGACATTGATTATCCATCTCTGTTTCCCCAGAGAAAGCGGTGGTGAGGCTGCTTGTTGAAGTAGCTTGTTAGCCAGATATCTTGGTGTGGGAAGGAGGTCACATGTTAGATGAGCAAGTCCCAATGGTGGCACCAAATGCCAGCATTTTTGCTGCTTTGGCAGAACCACCATTTGTGGACTTCCACTGAGGTAGCAGGGAGCCCAAAAGGGCATCTCCATTTTGAGGCTGGGGAGAAAAGCAGTTAATTGTCCTGCTGGATGCCAGGCAAGGAGGTCCCGGCATCCCTGCCTGGGAGGAAGTGATAACCCCTCCAATAATGATGACGAGGCCATGTTGGCAAAGGTAATAAGAACATAAGAACATAAGGAATAGGAGCAGGAGTAGGCCATGCAGCCCCTCGAGCCTGCCCCGTCATTCAATAAGATCATGGCTGATCTGCAGTGGTTCAGTACCACTTTCCGGCTTTCTCCCAGTAACCCTTAATTCCCTTGTCAATCAAAACCTATCCACTCTTGACTTAAATATATTCAGGGAGGAAGCCTCCACCACTTCATCAGGCAGAGAATTCCAAAGATTCACCACTCTTTGCGTGAAGAAACCCCTCCTCAACTCTGATCTGAACTGACCACCCCCAATCTTGAGGCTGTGCCCTCTAGTCCTGCTATCTTTGCTAAGTGGGAAGAGTCTCTCAACCTCTACCCTATCCATCCCCTTTATTATCTTATACGTCTCTATAAGATCCTCTCTCAGCCTTCTAAACTCCAAACAGTACAAACCTAGCCTATTCAGTCTCTCCTCATAATCTAACGCCCTCATCTCCGATATTAGCCTAGTGAACACCCAAGTGATGTGGGCCACCAACCAAAGCTTATGTTTAAGTGTTTTAACTTTCCCAGCAGCCAGTTTTGCTCTCCTAAAGGCTGATTATGCTGGGCTATCATTCTCACTGACGGGATCTTTCTGTTCTGCAGACAACAGCCCCAACCAGTGTTGGAGGACATTAACATTGAGAAAACACATTGACAACGGTGGGACTAGAAGATCCCAGCACCAGCCATTGGCAAACTGCTTCTGCCGCTGCAAAATATGCTGCAGGAGAGGGGCACTCATGGTCTCGACCGGGCTCAATTTTGATGACCACAGTTCAAAAATAACTTGCTGTCACTGCCTGTCAAGCCAATCATGCAACTGGCAAACATGTAGCAAGTATTTGGCATGAGGGACAAGGGGCAGCATGGTGGCACAGTGGTTAGCACTGGTGCCAAGCACTCAGGTCCAATTCCAGCCTTGGGTCACTATGCAGAGTCTGCACATTCTCCCCGTCTCTGCATGGGTTACCTCCAGGTCCTCCGATTTTCTCCCACACTCCAAAGATGTGTGAGTTAGGTTGATTGACCGTTCTAAATTGAACCTTATTGACAGGAGGATTAGTGGGTAAAATATTTGGGGTTACAGGGATAGGGTTTGGGTAAGATTGTGGTTAGTTCAGACTTGATGGGCTCCTTCTGCAGTGTAGGAATTTGCCAGGCCTATTCATCCCTGTGGAATGATAGCCCAGATAATGAGCCTTCAGGAGAGCAAAACTGGCTGCTGAGAAAGTCAAAACGCTGGAGCATAAAGATTGCTTTGGCTGCTGTCTGTATAAGCAACATCATGAAAGCTCCCCTGTTAGAGGATTCCTCTGGCTCGTAGTTCATTTGAACTTATCTGCTCATGCGAAAACTATGTTTGCATTTCGGCTGGAAAAACACGATCCTTGACCGAGTCCCGCACCTTTCTGTTGTGTTTAAATTTGATTGTCAATGCTTTACTGCTCACTTAATCATTAACAGGTCATTCAAACAGTCAGTGCCACGGACAAGGATGACCCAAAGGCTGGACAATACTTCTTCTACAGCCTGGCACCGGAGATTTCTAGGAACCCGAATTTTACAATCAAGAACAACGCAGGTAAACATGTTTTGACAGCTAAGCGCTGAGAGCCAAGTCTCTATGTCAAATTGTCCCGCCAAACAGCAGTGACACAGCCAGCAAAAAATCAGGACTGCTCGGGTTCTGTGGCAGTGCCTTTCAATCTTAATTACAGCTCAGAGTAATTAGCTGAAGGACTGTTCCTTCAGAGGATAATTGTCACCCTGGCAGCACTTGAGGGATAAACCAACCCACCACATCTGAGCACTTTTCCTTTGGTCTTATTCTGCCTTCTCTACATAGCGGGAAAAGTTGCAAACGGGAGCATTGACATCAGCAAGGATAATGTACTTTGAAAGTACAAATACGACACCTTACTTTTTTTAGTCTGTGTTAACAACGATCAAATAACAGTACAACACAGGAACAGGCGCTTTGGCCCTTCAAGCCCTCGCCAATTACCAATCAAAACCAACTGCTTACATCCTTTTATTCCCTGTTTGTTCATGTGTTGATCAAGGTAAGTATGGCTTATGTATCTACTTCAACCACCTCACTTAGCAGCGCATTCCAGGCACCCACTATCCTCTGTGTGAAAAAACATCCCACACACATCTCCACTGAGCCTTTTTCCCCCTTATATTGAACTTGTGCCCCTTTGTAATTGTCATGTCTGTCCTGGGGAAGAGCTTCTAACATGGCAAAACATAAGGTGTCTGACGGGAGCGACAACCAAACGGAATTTGATACCCAACTATATAAGGGGGAATGTTAGTGTAGATGACCAAACATTTAACCAAAGATTCAGGATGTGATTTATATCAAATATTTGAGACAACAGGAAAGTTTCAGACTCATGTGTTTTTTTGGGTAAGTTTGAAAATATAATCTTATGGCATTTGTGCAAAAAAACTTGCCGGAATTGCAGTTCTGACCAGCAAGAGGGGTGGGAGTGTTGAGCTCTCAGGCATCATTACACAAGCACTCCAATCCCCCAGTGAACTGGGCGCAAATTTACACTGGCAAAACAGGACTGGTACAGTCAGGGGAGGGAGGAAAACTGGCGCCTTTCTCATTTCTCGCCTTCAGTAAAATCTTACTACCTTGTCGAAAGTCAAGTGAGGAAGGTCGTAAGATCTTGGCCTTAGGTTTTGAGGAATTTCAAAAAGAAGGACAATGTGGTTTTTGATTTGATTTGTTTATTGTCATATGTGTTAACATGCAGCAAAAAGTATCGTCCCTTGCGCGCTATACAGACAAAGCATACCATTCATAGAGAAGGAAATGAGAGAGTGCAGAATGTAGTGTTACTGTCATAGCTAGAGTGCAGAGAAAGATCAACTTAGAGCAAGGTAAGTCTACTCAAAAGTCTGACAGCAGCAGGAAAGAAGCTGTTCTTGAGTCGATTGATATGTGACCTCAGACTTTTGTAACTTTTCCCCAATGGAAGAAGGTGGAAAGAGAGGATGTCTTTGGTGCGTGGAGTTCTTAATTCTGCTGGCTGCTTTGCCAAGACAGCGGAAGCGTAGACAGAATCAATGGATGGGAGGCTGGTTTGTGTGATGGATTAGGCTTCATTCACGACCATTTGTAGTTTCTTCCGTTTTGGACTGAACAGGAGCCCATACCAAGGTGTGATACAACTAGAAAGAATGCTTTCTATGGTGTACCTGTAAAAGTTGGTGAGAATCGTGGCTGACACACCAAATTTCCTTAGTCTTCTGTGAAAATAGAGGTGTTGATGGCCTTTCTTAACTCTAGCATCGGCATGAGAGGGAAGGTAGAGAGACAGAACGGTTTTGGATGGCAGTCCCAGAGCTTCTGGCTCAGGTAATTAAAGACACAGCCACCTAGTGGTGGAGCGATTAAAATTGGGAATGTTCGAAGGGGTCAGAATCAGAGAGCAGAGATCTTGAAGGGTGCAGATTATTGTACAAATCATATCAATAACCTTACATAGCTTCACTGATACCTCAATATGCTGCTGCTGCACACAAGGTGAGGTCTGTATTTGATCTGCAATCTCTGCTGAGTTACCTGGTCACAGAGGGAGAATCAATAGCGACATTCAATCCCAGTATGGAAGGGAGTGCTGATTTGTCAGAGGTGCTGTCTTTCAGATGGGATATCAAAGATCCTGTGGCAGTATTTCAAAGGGGAGGAGTAGATATCTCCCCAGCATTCAGGTCTGAGAGAGAAGAGTAGAGCCAAGGTTTCGAGTCAAAATGGACCTTCTTCAGAGCTGAAGACAAGAAAAATAGGATGAGATTTAACTGTGAGGATGAAGGGGAGTGGGTGGGGCTGTAATTGATAGGGATGCCATATGTATGAAGGAATGTAAATGATGATGATAAAGGCTGGGAATTGTATCTATTAAGAGATCAGAGTGTGTAAATGGCAGAATAAAGGTGCAGAGTGTAGGAATGCTGCAGATGGCCCCAGTTGAGGGGGGGGGGGGGGGGGGGGGGGGCAAGTTGGGGGGAATGGGGCTGAAACAAGGTGGAAGCTGAGATTTGGGTGGAAATGAAAAATTAAAACTAATCTAAAATAATAAAACTGGATTAATAAGATGAACAGAAAAAAACGAAATAGAATGAACTTAAATGAAGGAAATCCATTTCCACTTCCAAAACCCCGCTTTCCATCTTGTTTCACCAAGCCCCTCCACACCCTCTTCCCCTACACTCCTGTTCACATCCTATCCTACCCCCACTCCCTATCCGCACCCCCCCCCCATTCCCCTCCACACCTTCTCCCCCCCCACCTCCTGTCCACACCCTCTCCGCCCATTCCCCTCCACATCCTCTTGCCTCCCACCCCACTTTCCCCCACTGCCACTCCACACCTCTCCTGCCACCACCCCTCAACATCTTCTCTCCCCCCAACCTCCCGCTTCACACATTCTCCTGCCCCCACCTCCCTCTTCCCACCCTCTCCTGACCCCAACACCCTCAACATTTTCTCTCTCCCAACTTCCCCCTCCACATCCTCTCCTGCCCCCATCTCTCCCTCCACACCTTCTCCTGCCCCACCTCCCTCTCCACAACCTCTCCCGCCCCCACCCCTCCTTCCACATCCTCTCCCATTCCCCCCCATTAAGGGGTGCCATATTCCTATACTGTGCACCTTTATTGTGCCATTTACACATTCCCATTTCTCAACAGCACTATTAGCACCTGACTGAAACCTGGCCCAGTATTGATATTGCAACAGAGAACTAACCATGGAGGCCAGTGACGTGGAATTGGCAGCTGCCCACCTCCAATAACTGTAAGAGCGAAAATCCGACCTCAAGCTTTGGTTTCAAATGCTTGAGGATTTTTAGTAAAGGAAGACTTGCAGAAGTGTAGAGGCATCTCCATGGATCAAAGTGATAGCTCACCCTTTTGAACTGAAATAAGAATTGTAAAGTTGGCTTTGGGAGTTGGGAGGTAATGGAGTTGCCAAAAAACATTGCAAAATGTAGATAAATTGACAATTTTCTAAAATCATGGGGTAAAAATTTTGCAATCTATTCCACCAAGTGACTTCCAACAAAATTGGCAACAAAAGTCATTCACCTCCATACATCAATCTATGATGGCTGTCTAATAATAATAGCAGCGAATGATTTATTTTCAATTTCCCCAGTACTAACCTGCACTTCTTCACAGGATATTGGAGCCAGCATCAAACCTGGTCATCGATTGCTATCTGAGCGTGTGCAATGGACCTGTGCAATAGAGTGTGGCATGGGTAACACAAAGACATCATGTAGAGTTGTGATTACATCAGAACCGCCATATTTGATCCTGGCAGCTGGCTGCTCTGGCACTCACTGTAAAACACTAGTGGGGTGATCTTACCAGCTCCTCCCACCAGTTGATTGTTGTGGTGTGCTGGTAAGATCACGAAAGAAGCAAAAAGCTGGATTTGTGTCCGTTTTTTTGCCTCTCGCCATGATACCAGCACTGGATAGTCAGCATAATTAGCCTCACTCGGGAGGAGCACAAAACTGATTTAAGTATTTTCTTGAGAGGCGAAGGTAGAGAAGTGACCTGATAGAGGTTTATAAGATATTGAGAGGCATAGATAGGATGGATTCTCAGCCCAGGGCTGAAATGGTCGCTACAAGGAGACACAGGTTTAAGGTGCTGGGGAGCAGGTACAGGGGAGATGTCAGGGATAAGTTTTTCACCCAGAGGGTGGTGAGTGAGTGGAATCGACTGCCATTGGTGGTGGTGGAGGCAAACTCACTGGGGACTTTTAAAAGATTTCTGGATGAGTACATGGGATTTAATGGGATTGGAAGTTATAGATTGTCCTCTGGCCTGGTAGGTATGGATATGATTGGCGCAACTTGTGGGCCAAAGGGCCTGTTTGTGCTGTAATGTTCTATGTTCTATTTATTTTCTAGCTTTAATATTATTCGTGATCTCGGGACACAACCATCCAGGTCACTTGCCTTAACGGCCTCACTGTTAAGGTGGAGGTCCTTACCCGCAAGAATCAAGTATGGTCCCCACCAATTGGGACCTGATGTGATGGCTTCATCAGTGAGACCAGAGACCATTGAACACCTTTGGGTGGCTGGGGAAGAAGAGGTCATTGTCCTTGGGGCACTTTGACAGCATCTAGCAGGCACCCTGGCACTGCCCACCAGGCACCACGCAGTGCCAAGTTGTGGGATCTATAGAGAATGGGGGAGTGGGGGGGCAGTTAACGGGGCTGGTGATTGATGGGGGGGTTGGGATTGAAGTAAGACTGTTCTTCAGAATTGAATTTAAAAACAATGTTCCACACCCTCCCAATGTACCCCCCCACCTCAGCATGTTGTTAAGTTGGCAGAGGTGACCCCACCATTGCTCGGCAGTAGTATTGTCCAGTCTCACTGCTGTCAATGGGGTTTCTATCTGTTTTCACCATCCACTGCTGGAGTATCCATGGAGGCAGGTCACCATCGGCAGGACTAGATGATCCCTTTGGTGGGAGCTGAAAAATCCCACCCATTATCTCTGTTTCTCTTTCCACCGATGCTGCCAGACCTGTTGAGCATTTCCTACAGTTTCTGTCTTTATTTCAGATCTCCAGCATCTGTGCTGTGCTTTTACTGCTGGGTGGATGCGGAGGCTTTGGAGAGAGTACATTAAATACAGTTATATAACACGTTGGCTAGGCTGCATTTGAATATTATGTCCAATTCTGCTCACCATATTATTAGAAGATATGGAGGCTTTGGAAGGAGTACAGAAGGATATGGAGGCTTTGGAAGGAGTTACTAGGATGTTGCCTGGTGTAGAAGGTATTAGCTATGAGAAGAGATTGAATAAACTGGGATTATTCTCCCTGGAAAGATGGAGGCCGAGGGACAACCTGATAGAGATTTATAAAATTATAAGGGGTATAGATAGGGGTGAATAGATGGAAGCTTTTCCCCAAGGCACAAATGACAATTAGAAGGTGCACAAGTTCAAGGTCAGATGGGATAGGTACAGAGAGATGTACATTTTTACACAGGGTGTTGGGAGTATAGGGTGCACTGCCAAGTGAGGTAGTTGAAACAGAAAATTACCCACATTTAATCTGGATAAACATATGAACAGATAGGAAATAAAGGGTACAGGTGGTTGGTCTAGATAGGACAACATGATTGGCGCAGGTTTGGAGTGCTATACTATTCTTTATTTAGTTCTTGGGTTCCAAGCATTTCAAACTGTGCTGTGGAAAACCACGTCACTTGTTGAAATAACTTGTTAAGCTGAAGCGATTTAAAACTGCAAGCTATTCAAATACGTTTTGAAGAAAAAGAAAATTAAACTGAAAATACTATGGCAAGACTCTCTTGCTGGATTGTACAAATGGTCCCAACAGACCACTTCTTACCAGTTCCTATAAATAGGACTGTGAAGATGACTAATTATTAAACAAGTCAACCCAAAAATTATGTATTCAGTGAGTTCCTTCAATGCTGAAAGTCAAAGAATAAATTAAAGGGGATGGAAAGAGATATGGAATTGGAAAGAGAAAGTAGATGAGCAGAGGTAGAAAGTGCACAAAAGGGCAAATGGGTGATCCAGAAGGATGGATTTTAGCTGCAAAGTCAGCAACAGTAATAACAAGGCAAGTGAAAGGAAGAGAGTGAGCAAATTAACATTTTCAGGAAGAAGGAATTAAAGAGCCAGAAAATCAAAATTGACATGGAACTGAAGAGAGGAATCTGTGAAATGGAGCAGAAATGTCAACTCAAGCAGGCAAATACCTAGAAATAAAGGAGATAATTTGACAGAGTTACACTCCCAGTAAGGATCCATGCACATGTTGCAGTGTTTCTTTTGCACTGAAGTGTTGTGTATAAGAGAATCACGGGGAAATGTTGAATTAAAATGGATGAGTGAAATGCTGGTTATTAACTCTGGAACCTGAATCTAAATACAGTTCAGACTGAATGGCGGCTTGGCCTCAAAATAAGAGGGGAGCAAATTTAAGACTGAGTTGAGAAGGAACTTCTTCACCCAAAGTGTTGTGAGTGTGTGGGTAAGTGGAGCTGAAAAGATCAGCTGGCCTAACTAGTTCTTATATTCAGTGAGTTCCTTCTCACTAGTTCTTATATTCTTATGACTGCAATGGAAGGAGGATGTCAAAAGAATGAGTGTATGACATGTGAATGCAACACCCACCAGGTCTAAGAGTGTATTTTTCTTTATTATTCAATCCTGGGATGTGGGTGTCACTGCCTAAGCATCATTTATTGCCCAGTCCAGAAGGTATTTAAGAATCAACCATATTGCTGTGGATCACATGTCAGCCAGACCGGGTAAGAGTAAATTTCCTTCCCTAGTGAACCAGATTTTTTTTTACGACAATTGACAATGATCTCATGGTCATGGCAGACTTTTAATCCCATTTGGGATTTGAACCTGGGTCCCCAGAACATTTATTAGCAAGAACAGGCAGTTCCTCTGCTATTTCGGATAACATTTAACAATTAACCTGGGTCTCTGGATTACTAGTCCAACGACTGTACTACTGAGCTACCACATCCCCTATGGGCTGTAAAACATGTTTGTGAAAGCATGAGGGGCCTAATGTGATCACATTGCACAGTAAGGCGTGTCTAAGGAATTGCCATAGCCATTTTTCAGTTATCCCTATGCTCTCCCTGCCCCACACCACCCCAATTGGACACCTCATTATTGGGTAGGAATTCTGCTGAGACACTCCCTAAAGATCCTAAGCTCCAGAAAATCAGCCAGGAGTCAAGATGGAGCAATTTTTTTCTCCACACAATCATCACTTTTTTTTAAAGAGAACAAGCTTTCTTCTGTAACCTATCCTCATAACATAAAGCAAACTTTCTTGGTTTGCTTCATTGAGTGAATAATTGCATTCCAGCTCCAGGTTAACACAGTTAATAGCTTTGTAGCCACTGAGTCCACAGATTTGAGTATTTTTTTAATTCATTTGTGGGACATGGGAATTGCTAGCTGGCCAGCATTTATTGCCCATCCCTGGTTGCTCTTGAGAAGCTGCCTCTTGCAACTGAGTGGTTTGCTAGTCCATTTCAGAGGACAGTTGAAAGCCAACAACATTGCTGTGGCCCTGGAGTCACATGTAGGTCAGACTAGATAAGAGCAGCAGTTTTGTTCCTTTGAACGACACTGGTGAACCAAATGGGTTTTTCTGACAATCAACAATGCTCTCATGGTCATTAGTAGATTGTTAATTCCAGATTATTTTATTGAATCCAAATTCTACCATCTGGCATGGCAAGATTCAAAACCTGGTTCCCAGAACATTAGTTGATTTAATTTGATTTGATTTATTATTGTCACATGTATTAACATACAGTGAAAAGTATTGTTTCTTGCGCGCTATACAGACAAAACATACCATTCATAAAGAAGGAAACGAGAGGGTGAAAATATAGTGTTACCGTCATAGCTAGGGTAGAGAGAAAGATCAACTTAATGCAAGATAAGTCCATTCAAAAGTCTGACAGCAATAGAGAAGAAGCTGTTCTTGAGTTGGTCAGTACGTGACTTCAGACTTTTACATCTTTTTCCTGATGGAAGAAGGTGAAAGAGAGAATGTCCGGAGTGTGTGGGGTGCTTAATTATGTTGGGTGCTTTGCTGAGGCAGTGGGAAGTGTAGGCAGAGTCATTGGAGGGGAGATTGGTTTGCATGTTGGATTGGGCTACATTCACAACCTTTTGTAGTTCCTTGTGGTCTTGGACAGAGCAGGAGCCATACCAAGCTATGATACAACCAGAAAGAACGCTTTCTATGGTGCATCAATAAAGTTGGTGAGAGTCACAGCTGACATGCCAAATTTCCTTAGCCATCTGAGAAAGTAGAGACGTTGGTGGGCTTTCTTAACGGTAGTGTCGGCATGGGGGTAACCAGGAAGGTTATTGGTGATCGGGACACTGAATAACTTGAAGCTCTCAACTCTTTCTACTTTGTCCCCATTGATGTAGACATGCAAATGTTCTCCATTATGCTTCCTGAAATCAGTGATAATCTCCTTTGTTTTGTTGACACTGAGGGAGAAGTTATTGTTACCGCAGCAGTTCACCAGATTCTCCAGTTTCTGATTAATAGCCGAACAAAAGTACCACTAGACCATCACTACTCTGCTCTTAGTGCATTAACTGCTGTTATGTAGGGAAACGTAAAAAACCAATTCATACCAAGATAAGTCCAATTGACAGTAAATGTAATGGCTAAGCCAAGTTTGTGGTCTTTGTTAATTGTTAAATGTTAGCCAAACTAGCAGAGGAATTGTCTGTTCTTGCAATTGAATGTTGAACTCACTCAGTACTGCTTTAAACTCAAATTTGAGAGCAAGAGCAGGATAGTAATGGCCTAGTGGTACTTTCATTCAACTATTAATCCAGAAACACTGAAGATGAAGAGTTTTGGAAATGATAAGTTATTAAAAATTGCTTTGTAAATACAGGTTCTTTCCCTTCTTGTTGCAACTCAAGGGGAGGTGATGGTCAAGTGATATTATTGCTAGCCATTAATCCAGAAACTCAGCTAATGTTCTGGGGACCCAGATTTGAGTGCTGCCACAGTGGGTGATAGAATTTGAATTCAATAATAAATATCTGGAATTAAGAATTTGATGATGACCATGAAACCATTGTCGATTGTCAGAAAAAATCCATCTGGTTCACTAATGCCCTTTAGAGAATGAAATATTCTCTAATATTGCTAAATATTATAATATAATTATAATAATTATAATAATATTATATTCTATTATTGCTAAATATTCTCTAATATTCTAAATATTGCTAGCACGAGGGGACACAGCTTTAAATTAAGGGGTATGAGTTATAGGATGGATATCAGAGGTAGGTTCTTTACTCAAAGAGTGATTAGGGAGTGGAATGCCCTGCCTGCAGCTGTTGTAGATGCGCCAAGTTTGGTGGCGTTTAAGAGGTTAATTGATAAGTATATGGAAGAGAAGGGAATGGTTTAGTTTGGAGGGGCATTGCTTTTTATTTTGGTCGGCACAACATCGAAGGCCGAAGGGCCTGTTCTGTGCTGTATTGTTCTATGTTCTATGTTCTATGTTTTATAATATGCCATAAGGAAATATGCCATCCTTACCCACTTTGGCCTACATGTGAATTCAGATGTAATGCAATGTGGTTGACTCTCAACTGCCCTCCAAGGACAACTAGGGATAGGCAATAACTGTTGGCTAACCTCTGACATCCAAGTCCCAGAAGTGAATTTTAAAAAAACTTTCCTTTCTCCAATTTTTTTGTCATGGCCTCTGATCCTGGGATGACTTCCCAGTGTTGTATATTCTTTTCACTAAATTCCATCCTCAAATTTCCTACCATTACCTTCCCATCCTGAAAATGCCCGATCGCTACCTCTTATCCGCAAATAACCTTTGGTTGTCTCCATCCCCAAATTTCTACCACTCATCTTTGAGTGCCCCATCCAAGTTTCTGCAAATTTCTCACCACTGTCCGTTTCTTTGTTGCAACTTTCCAATAGGCAGCACGATGGCATAGTGGTTAACACTGTTAGGTGGGTGCAGGTTTGGTAGATTGGCCGTGCTCAATTGCCCCTTTGTGTCAGGGGACTAGCTAGGGTAAATACATGGCAATATGGCCTGGATGGGATTGTGGTTGGTGCAGACTCAATGGGCCGAATGGCCTTTTACTGCACTGAAAGGATTCTGTGAACTTCCCAATCTCTATCGAGAAGTAAGAAAGTCCTTCAAACCTTCAGACATACCTTGAATGATCTTGGCATCCTGAACCAGATCAGCCGAGTCTCAGTGGAGTCTGAATGTATATGCCTGAGCTACGAGGGGCTCCGAGGTTTAATTCCTGCAGGAGCTTCAGATTCTGTTTGCGTACATCTCACTGAAAGAACAATGAAAATGGATGAGTTAGCTTGGAAAATTACAGAATTATGAACATCATGTTTTTAATTAATGGCTATTAGCAATCACCATCCTAAGCTTACACATGTAATTACACAGCGATTTGAAGGGAAAGAGATGGCATTTTTGTTCTCTCTGCATTAGTGAGTCCCTCCCTCCCAATGTTCTCACAGGAGACATTACTAATTCATCATTTTTAATGATACATGGGTGGGTTCCCAATTAGTCAGAACATAAGAAACACAGCCCCTTGGTAACATAATTTCTAACAATGAGGTTATTTTTCTCCCTCATCCGTGGCTTCCCTGTGGGAGTTGCAGACAAGAAAAATACTTGCCTGAGTGAATTCAAATCCAGAAGGAAATCCCAGGTTAATTCCAGACTTAGATACAAGTCCTGCATCTGAGGAGGAAGCGCTTCACTTCAAGTGTTGGTCAAGGACACAAGTGTTGCTAAGTCAGAAATCTGTGGGATCAAGTCTCACCCCATAAAACCTGAGCTAAGAGGCTAGGCTGACACTGAGTGGGTGAAGCATTGTCGGAGGTGCATCTCTCCAACGAGGTATTAAATCCAGCCTCCATTTGCCCTCTTAGATCGAGGCAAACAATCACATGTTGCTATACTTCAGCTTCTTCCCCCCACAGAAATCCATCATGATGCCCAGTTAAACAATGATACTGCTTTAATTTCATTCTCTGGTAACACCTATCGTACCTTTCCAACCCTCTTGGCAATTAGAATCATGGAATCATAGAATCCCTGCAGTAAAGAAGAAGGCCATTTGGTCAATCGAGCCTGTACTAACCACAATCCCACACAGGTCCTATTCTCCTAACCCCACACATTTAATGTGCTAATTCCCCCAACACTAAGGGACAATTTAGCCAATCAACCTAACCCTCACATCTTTGGACTGTTGGAGGAAACCAGAGCATCAGGAGGAAACCCATGCAGGTACAGGGAGAATGTACAAAATCCAAATAGACAGTGACTTGAGGCCGGAGTCAAATCTGGGCTCTTGGCACTCTGAGGCTGCAGTACCAACCACTGTGCCACCATGCTACCCAATTAAAGCTATATTAACCTTTATTTATTGTTCTTTAACTTATCAGTGTTAAGTATGATTGCACCATGTATTGGAAACTATTAGCAGGGGAAGCAACTTGATTTGATTTGATTATTCTTGCCACTTGTATTAGCATACAGTGTTTCTTGTGACTATTCAAACTAAGCATGCTGTTCATAGAGCACATTGGGGAATATGAAAAAAATAGAATGCAGAACATAGTGTCACAATTACAAGTCGGGTGAAGTGAAAGATCATTATTAGACAATTTGAAAAGCTTCGAACTCAGTTATAGAAGCCAGAATGGTTCAGAAAAAGATAGAATTAGAGAATATTTTGGGGTCAACCTACAAGAAGTTGCTTTGCTCCGGCGCCATCCTTTTTTTGTCTGCAAAACTCATAGAGCGGAATTTTCTGGCTGCGCTCACCCCAAAACCGGAAAATCCCACTCAGGTCAACAGGCCTTTGCATTGTCCACAACCCCCTCTCACTGTTACGATTCCCATGGAGGCCAGGTGGGAAAATCCCCCCCCGCAAAGATAGCATTAAATCAGCGTGATTCGTAAAATATTCCATTTTCTCTTCCATATCTCTGCTTGTTCAAAGATGGTAAGGAGTCTCACAACACCAGGTTAAAGTCCAACGAGGTTATTTGATAGTAAACCCACAAGCTTTCGAAAACCAGAGGGAACAGCACTTCTGAAAACTTGTGGGTTTACTATCACATAAATTGGTTGGACTTTAACCTGATGCTGTGAGACTTCTTACTGTTTTACCTCAATCCAACGCCGGCATCTCCACATCATGTACAAAGATGTGCAGGTTAGGTTGATTGGCGATGTGTAGGTTAGCTGGATTAGTGGGGTCAGTTTGTGGGGCTACAGAGATAGGGCCTGTGTGGAATGTTTTTGGTGCAGGCTCAATGGGCCAAATGGCCCCCTTCTGCACTATAGGGTTTCTATGATTATCTGCTTGGCTCAATCAGTAACTCTTTCATCTCCAAGCCAGTGGGCTGTGGGTTCTTGTATCTTCGCAGAGATGTGTGCAGACAGGCTGGGATATAGGGCACCTTCAGAGTCTGGTCTTTCAGGTGAGATTTTAAACCAAGGTTGTGCTTGCCCTCTCAGGTAAAGCACTCTCAAGTAACAGGAAAAGAGCAGGGCAATTCTTCCCAACATTGATCCCTCAACCAACATTGTTGTAAAACAGAAAACCCGATTGCTGTAGCATCAGTGCTTGTGGGACCTTAATGTGTATGAATTGAGTGCCATGTTTCCTTAATTATCACACACAGAAAAACACTTAAATGGCTGTAATGTTGGTTGGTATATTCAGAGAATTTGAAGGGTACTGTATAAACTTTCCTGTTACTGAAGAGTGTTGATGCAGGTAATGCACTTACTGTGATTTACCTGGGCTTTAGCAAGGCTTTTGATAAGGTCCCTCAAGGCAGATGAGTCAAAACAATAAGAGTCCATGGGATCCAAGGCAAAGTGGCACATTTAATCCAAAATTGGCTAAGAGGCAGGAAGCAAAGGGTGAAGGCAAAGTAGTGTTTCTGTGACTTGAAATCTGCTTCAAGTGGGGTTCCACATGGCTCAATGCTGAGGCCTTTCCAATTTTGTGGTGTACATTAATGATTTGGACTTTGGGATATAATCAAGAAATTTGCAGATTACACAAGAATTGGTAGGACCGTGAATAGTAAGGAAATGTTGTAGGCTGCAAGAGAATATCAGTGGATCAGATGGGCAGAACAATACGAAATGGAATTCAACCTAGCAAACAGTGAGATAATTCTGGTGGCACAGTGGTTAGCATTATTGCCTCACAGCACCAGGAACCTGGGTTCAATTCCCTACTTAGGTCATTGTCTACGTGGAGTCTGCACATTCTCCCCATGTCTGTATGCATTTCCTCCTGATGCTCCGCGACCCTCTCACAGTTCGAAAGACTGGTTTGGGTGCATTGGCCATGCTCTATTCTCACTCAGTATGTGACAACAAAGGGATTTTCACATTAACTTCATTGCAATGTTAATGTAAGCCTATTTGCAACACTAATAAATAAACTTGGGGAGGGCTAACAAGATAAAGGATAACATTTTCGATAGTGTGGCCCTAGATAGTACAGAGTGAGTGTGCAGGGCAGGTAGATAAGTTGGTTCTGAAAGAATGTGGGATACTTGCTTTTATCAGCTGAGGCCTAGAATACAAGAAGATGGAGGTCATGCTGGAACTATATAAGGGAGTTCTGCATGCAGTTTGTGATCACAGTATCATTACACTGAGGAGGGTGCAGAGGGGATTTACCAGGAAGCTGCCTGGACTGCAGTGTCTGAGCGATGAGAAAAGGTTGGATAGGTTAGGTCTGTTTTCCTTGGAGTAGCAAATGTTGAAGGGGAGAAGGCGTATAAGATTATCAAGGACATAGATGGGATGTAATGGAAGAACTTTTCCCATTAGCAGAGGGGTCAGTTATCAGAGAGTACAGACTTAAGATAAGAAATAGAAGGTTAAGAAGGGAGTTGAGGAGCAATATTTCACTCAGAGGGTGGTGAGAGTCCGGGACTCACTGTCTGAAAGGATGGTTGAGTAAAAAACTCATGTAACATTTAATCAGTATTTAGATATTCACTTGTGCTGCCTTAATCTCTGGGTAAGAAGTCTGACAACACCAGGTTTAAGTCCAACCGATTTATTTAATAGTAAACTCACAAGCTTTCGAGGTTTCCCTCTTCATCAGGTGAATGGAGAGTTCTGGCCTCAGACAGAGCATTTAACAGCACAGATAGTTTATATGCTCTGTCTGAGGCCAGAACTCTCCATTCACCTGTCGAAGAGGGAAGCCTCGAAAGCTTGTGAGTTTACTATCAAATAAATTGGTTGGACTTAAACCTAGTGTTGTCAGACTTCTTACTGTGTTTACCCCAGTTCAACGCTGGCATCTCCGCATCTTAATCTCCAAGGCCGTGGGTCACAGACTGGAAAACGGAATTAATGTGGTCAATTTTTGTTGACTGGCATGGACGCAATGGACTGAATGGCCGCTTTCTGCGCTGTAAACATCTACAAGTCTATAAACCTTTATTTGTGCCTATTAGACTTCTATCATCAACATACAATAACAGATAGGAGGGAAGGATTGACAAGGCTTGGCAAAAAAAAAATGATAGGAATCAGATGTCATAACCTGCTGGGGCAGAACACAAATGTTTTGTCTGTGTTATTCTTTAACTTGCATGATGTTTTCTGCCTTGTATTCCCACCCAGCCAACTGCCTGTGCACTAAATACACCGATGCTGGTTAAAGCATTCTCATCGCTGTGAGTTAAATAATCATCAAATTGCACAGACTGGGTATTTTAGCACAGTTCAAATGGCTACACAGCTCCACAAATTGCTTCTTATTACAAAAGTGCTCCTTTCAAAAAAAAAAACTTCCACTTTCTGATTGTGGAGAATGTAATTTTGATTTTGTATAAGGCTTTGTAAAGACAGCGTCATTAAAGGGACGAAAGGCGATGGCAAATTAATGCTGTGTTAAACAAGAAGTGAAAACCAACCTTCGAGCAATAGCCGGATTGTTGATAAAAGTGGAAGAATTCATTTCTCCCTTGTCCGGAGTCAATTGCTGCTGATTGCTTTGAGCCGTTTAATTTCTCTGCCTCAATTGTTGACTCCAGCCTGACAAGTGCCGGGCTTGTAGGAGGTCTATCCCACTTAGAAACATAGAAGCTAGAAGCAGGAGTAGGCTATTGGGTCCTTCGAGTCTGCTGCTCCACCATTCATTATGATCATGGCTGACCATCGAATTCCGTATCCTGATCCCCTCCTTCTCTCCATATCCCTTTAGCTCAAAGAGCCAGATCTAATTTATTCTTGAAATCAGAGAACGTTTTGGTCTCAACTACTTTCTGTGGTGGTGAGTTCCACACATTCACTACTCACTGGGTAAAGAAATTTCTCCTCGCCTCAGTTCTAAAAGGTTTACCCCTTATTCTCAAACTATAACCCCTAGTTCTTCAGCGGCACTGTCACACAGTGGTTAGCACTGCTGCTTTACAGCTCCAGGGACCTGGGTTCGATTCGCTGCTTGGGTCACTATCTGTGTGGAGTTTGCACATTCTCCTCGTGTCTCCATGGGTTTCCTCCAGGTACTCTGGTTTCCTCCCACAGTCCAAAGGTGTGTGGGTTAGGTTGATTGGCCATGCTAAAATTGTCCCTTAGTGTCCTGAGATGCTCAGGTTAGAGGGATTAATGGGTAAAATATGTGGGAATGTGGGGGTAGGGCCTGGGTGGAAATGTGATCATCAGCACATCAGACTTGATGTGCTGAAGGGCCTCTCTCTACACTGTAGGGCTTCTATGATTCTATGAGTCCTGGATGCCCTCACCACTTGACTCTTGCCAAAGCGAGATCTACAGACCTCAACATTGTTAGAACAATCCTCAATGAGTTGCTCATGAGAGTCCAGACAGTACAAGAGAGGAGGAAGTAGAGGGTTCACTGGAATCTGAGTGGGAGTAGATTGCATCACAGCCCATTCAAGCCTTCACCCAGCTGGAGTTGCGATCAGGAGCATGAAGCATTGCCTAACACACATGGATTAAGTAAAAACTAAAAATGCTGGAAAGAACCAGCAGATCAGAGTGAGTAGGGTTAATGGCGAGAATTTTACACAGCATTTGGAGGTAGGCTGTGAGGCAGGACGGCTGTTAAAAACGTGTGTTAATGTCTCAGGTTGCAAGTCCATCATGTTACTGCTGCCACAGCTCGTGTCCAGCAATGGGAAAGATAGCAGTTGGCCCATCTCAACAGAGTCTAATTGAATGTATTACAAAAAGCCTCATGGCTCTGTTGATACTTTGGGTGCCAGGGGCCCTCTGTCTCATGGAAATCTTCCAGATCAGCCTTAATGACCCCCCAACAGGCTCAGAAGGGGTGTCTCCTTTGTTAGTACTCTCTGCCCACAAAGGCGTCTCTGGACAGCAATGGCCACGCCCGTGCCATCAGCACTGCCCACCCTTGATAGCCCTGCACCACCTGGCTGAGACTTGTCTCAGTGTTCCAGCTTCTATTTTTATTTTGCTTTCCTGGAGGGTACACATCCAGCAGCAGTTCCAGCAATGGCCACTGATAGTGGTGGCACCGCTGAGGCAGCTGAACTCTCAGTCCTTTGATTGGGCCGATAGCAATTGGGAATGGAATGGCATCCTTAACAGGCTCAGCAGCCCTCATGGCAGCCATTTAATTGCCTGCACTGGTAAAATGCGACCCACTGCCCATAGAATTAGCATTTCTGGCCAGGACCTGCTGCCTCAGAAGAATTCTGGCCAATATTTCAGGTGAAAAATCTTTGATCAGAACTGGGAGAAGTTTGAGCTGTAACTGGGATTAAATAAGCACAGAGAACCAGAAAGGGGCGGGAACAATGAACAGAAGGAAAAGCCTGTGATGGAGTAATCGGTAGGAGAGATTAAATGACAAAAGGGACAATGGTGCAAAGTAAAAGAGGGTGGGTGCAATAGCTTAGTTGATTTATTAGTGTCACACGTTTTCTTACATTAACACTGCAATGAAGTTACTGTGAAAATTCCCTGGTCGCCACATTTTGGCACCTGTTTGGGTACACTGAGGGAGAATTTAACAATGCACCTGTTCGGGTACATTGAGGGAGAATTTAATGTGGCTGATTCACCTAAGCAGCACATCTTTTGGACTGGATTGTGAGAAGAAACCAAAGCATCGAGACAGAACACATACAGACACGGAGAGAATCTGCAGATTCTGCACAAATGGTGACCCGAGCTGGGAATCAAACCCGGGTCCCTGGTTCTTGAGTCTGCAGTGCACAGTCAGTCACTCAAGAAATATGGCACAGTGTCACCATGCCATATTAGAAGTCTCACACCAGCAGGTTAAAGTCTAAAAGGTTTATTTGGAATTACGAGCTTTTGGAGCGCTGCTCCTTCATCGGGTGAATGAATGTGAAAATAAGTTCACCTGATGAAGGAGCTCATGATTCCAAATAAACCTGTTGGACTTTAACCCAGTGCTGTGAGACTTCTTATTGTGCCCACCCCAATCCATTGCTGGTTTCTCCACATAGAGGGTGATAATTGGCAAGTAAGTGAATGAAAGATGGATCCAGAGGAAAAGCAGAATCATTATCTCTAATTGCCGTATAATAATAAAAAATACAAGGCAGCAATAGTTAGGATCCAAAACTGTTGAACTCAACGTTGAATCTTAAAGGCTTTGAAGTGTCTGATCAAAACATGAGGACCTGTTCCTTGAGCTTGTGTTGAACTCCATTGGAACGCTACAACAAGCCAAGGATAGAGAGGTCAGTGTGAGAGTGGAGTGGAAAATTTAAATGACACAAGGATAACTGGAGTTATGCTTGCAAACTGGCTACAAAGCTACCATTATACCTGCGTTCGGTCTCCCAAATTGGAGGAAACTGCATCGTAAACCGCAAATTTGATCAATTGAATTGAAATCGTAACTAAATCATTGGCCATTTTGTTTTCAATGTCAGGAGCAAAGAGATAGGATAATTCCCTTCTGCGCAAACAGAAAGTGTGATAAAGACCCCCCCACCCTGCCACAACAACCAGATGTCTTTTTGCCTGGAGGCTGGGGTGCAATAAGAGTTCGACCTGGAAAGAGTTTGGAATAGGCAAAGGGGCTATCAGGTGTGGAGCCAGATGAGACATGTCCCATCTCAGTGCACTTGCACCCTGAAACAAGTCATCAAACCAAGGTCTGCCCTTCCGCCCTCTACTCTCACAGCCCCTTACATTTCACCACACATTCAAGGGAAGGCAATGGCTTTGTGGTATTATCTATTAATCCAGAAACTCTGCTAACGTTCTGGGGATCCAGGTTTGAATCCCACCACAACAGATGGTGGAATTTGATTTCAATTAAAAAATCTGGAATTAAAAATCTACTGATGGCCATGAAACCATTGTTGATTGTCAGCAAAAACCCATCTGGTTCACTAATGTCCTTCAGGAAATCTGCTGTCCTTACCTGATCTGGCCTAAATGTGATTCCAGAACCATTGCAATGTGTGGTTGATTCACAACTACCCTCCGACAATCAGGAATAGGCAACAGATTTTGGCCAGCTCAGCAATGCTCATGTCCTATGAATAAATAAAATAAACCATGCCCTATGGCCCAGCCATGACAGCCCGTGTTATGTCATCCCTTACCTACACTCAACCACTCATAACATCCATGCTTTTCTATGTCCTTCTATCCATCACCCATGTCTTTTTATACCTCTACACTAGTTTTGAGCCAACCCATGCACCCACCCATTCTCCTTTGTCCTTACACCCTCCATGCCAACTTATCTAATACTCACCATGGACAGACCTCAAGGTCCATGTTGAGAATAAATAAAGGCCTTAAGTGTCAATTGATTGTCAATTGACTATCCAAAATAAACTGTCTTTAATAAACACTAATTTGCCACATTTAAACTCCTTTAAATCCTTATAAGAATCAGCAATTGTTTTCATAATCTCACTTAAAGGACTTTATAAGCAGGAAGTACCATCAGTCAAACTGTGAACTGATAAAAACCCCACTGTAATAATGATAGGTTGTGAAATCAATCATGCAACACTAATCCAGTGATGGTAGTTCTCAGAATTAAGTGAGCACACAGAGTGGAGTAGAAAACACTGATTTATTTCAGCAAAGCAGAAAGCCTTTTTTTTTCAAATATTTAACGGTCAAGAGATTTAAATGTCTTGATAGCTTGACAGATCCTTTTGACAGATCCCTTTGATAGTTCCAATGTGTTTATCCACTTTTTTATGCAAATTCACGTCCAACTTTAAGAATAAGAAGTCTATCAGTACCAGGTTAAAGTCCAACAGGTTTATTTGAAATCACAAGCTTTTGGAGCTTTTGGAGGTAGGTTCACAAACACAGCATATATTAATAAAGACACAATTGCAAGATAATTACAGATTAGAGTGTGAAGAATATTTTGAATGCAATTCCAGGTAATCTTTACAGGTACAAACATTGCAAGTGGAGAGAATGATAATAACAGATTAAAGAAGTGTGAATTGCCTCAAGCTAGGACAGTTAGTAGGAATTTGCAAACCCAGGCAATGTGGTGCAGTTACAAGTAGTGTGACATGAACCCAAGATCCGGTTGAAGCCATCCTCATGTGTGCGGAACTTGGCTATCAGTTTCTGCTCTGTGATTCTGTATTGTCATGTGTTTTGAAGGCTGCCTTGGAGAAAGCTTACCCGAAGATCGGAGACTGAATGCCCTTGACTGCTGAAGTGTTCCCCGACGGGAATGGAGCACTCCTGCCTGGACAATTTTAACAATGTCAAAGGACATCTTAACTCTCACAAAGTTGAACCTGGACCATATGCAATAGAATACCATATCTCTCCAAAGAATTCTAACAAGTTTAATCTTTCTCCTGCCCACTCCTTGGGGAGCTGAGATCAGACTGAGTGCAACTGAGTTTGAATATATATTGCTGACTCCGTGAACTAGAGATCTGTTTGACTGTCCCCCACTTCTCCATCCATTACAGAAATAATGGGATTAGACTCAGGAACATGATTTGAGCCTCTTGTACCATTTTTGCAAAGTCAGAGAGCATGTCCATCTGTGCAAGATGTTACTAGGAGATTTACACAGTAACTTCATTGCCTATTTGTGACACAAATAAATAAAGTTTAAACTTTGCATTAAAAGAGAGGTGAAATAACTCCTCAGAGGCTGGTGTCTCTTCACCAGCTTCCCTTTATTTATAAACTTAATTCTACTTCAAAGAGTGTTTCAAGTACAAAGTTAGAATCCAGAGCATTAGTAGTCCTGACACTCCTCAATATTTATACATAACTGACGCTCCCTGATTGACAGACAATCATTACCTCACTCAGGGAGCTCATACTCTAAGAGGCTAACCTCATGGACTTTATTGAACATAGAACATAGAACACTACAGCACAAACAGGTCTTCGGCCCACAAGTTGTGCCGATCATATCTATACCTACCAGGCCATAGAACTATCTGTAAATCCCAATCACATTAAATCCCATGTACTCATCCAGAAGTCTCTTAAAAGACCCCAGCGAGTTCGCCTCTACCACCACTGACGGCAACCGATTCCATTCACTCACCACCCTCTGAGTGAAAAACTTACCCCTAACATCTCCTCTGTACTTGCCCCCCAGCACCTTAAACCTGTGTCCTCTCATAGCGACCATTTCAGCCCTGTGAAATAGCCTCCGAGAATCCACTCTATCTATTCCTCTCAACATCTTATAAACTTCTATCGGGTCACCTCTCAACCTTCGTCTCTCCAGGGAGAAGAGACCTAGCTCTCTCAATCTATCTTCATAAGGCACACCTCCCAATCCAGGCAGCAACCTTGTAAATCTCCTCTGCACCCTCTCAATAGCTTCCACATCCTTCCTATAGTGAGGTGACCAGAACTGCACACAGTACTCCAAGTGGGGTCTGACAAGGGTCTTATAAAGTTGTAGCGTTACCTCCCAACTCCTAAACTCAATTCCTCTATTAATGAAGGCCAGTACACCATATGCCTTCTTGACCACATCCTCCACTTGCGAGGCAGATTTAAGAGACCTATGGAACCAGACCCCAAGATCCTTCTGCTCCTCAACACTGCCAGATGCAGAGTGGACACATATGCTCTTACGAATTAATAACCAAGAAATTGAAATCTGGTCATTGCTTCCCCAAAATCCTTGTGCAGACTGCAGTCAACCACAGAATTCAAGTCTGAAATTGGTCAATCCTTGTAGATGTCTGTTGATGTATTGGATAGGTACATGGGTTTCTAAGCAGCAAATCAACCATGATCTAATTGCAGAGCAGAACAGGCTGGAGGCTCAATGGCCTATCTGATATTCCTATTGCAATATCAAGGTCAAATAGACGCCCAACACCCTCTGTCTACTTTAATGCATGAAAAATAGTCACATGGGAGAGACAGAAACTCTGCAAAATTACACTGAAAGAATTACCTCACAACTGAGATGTTTCAATGTTTTAACCACTCCATAACCCAATTATCATCGCTGTTGGGAGAGATTTTTTGCTTTAAAAATGTAGCCATTGATTGTCAAAATAATGTGAAAATTCAAATCACAAAGTATTGGACTGTGGAGACATATAGCACAAAGAGAGAGGGAGCAAGAGTGAGTGAATGAAAGGGAGAGAGAGAGAGAGCAAGTGACTGAGAAAGAGAGCATTGGATTTAGTGAGCAGGTGAAGAGACACAGGTACAATGGATAGACTCAGAGAGTGTCAGGCAAAGTGAGACAGAGAGAGAGCAACATGTAGACAGAAAACAGGATTGAGGGCAAAAAAAGTGAGAAACTTGCAATACAGATGTCATAATATTTGAAACAGAGTGGTGGCAAAGTGGATAGCATTGCTGCTTCACCATGCCAGGGTCCCGGGTTCACTTCTGGACTTGGGCCATTGTCTGTGTGGAGTTTGCATATTCTTCTCATGTCTGCGTGTGTTTCCTCTGGGTGCTCCGGTTTCCTCCCACAGTGTGGGTTAGGTGAATTGACCATGTGACATTTCCCTTTGCTGTCAGCACGATTAGCCAGATAAATGTGAGGGGTTACGGGAATAGAGACTGAGTGGGATTGCGGTTGGTGCAGACTCAATGGGCCAAATAGCCTCCTTCAGCACTGTAAGGATTCTATGATTTTAATTTTGTTGCAGATGCTAATCTTTACTTAGTTAGTGGCACTATTGCCTTTGAGTCAGAAGGTTTTAATCTTGTTCCAGAGACTTGGGCTAGGAGTTTTGGACGACAGAGTTTTCCTTCCTGCCAAGGGAAAAGATGGTGATATTGGCTTGTGACCTGATAGAGGTTTATAAGATGTTGAGAGGAATTCACTGCCTGGGAAGTACAGACTCGATGGGCTGAAGGACCTTTTCTGCGCTGTATGATTCTATGACTATGACTAGGTATGAATAGAACAAGGGAAAGGCAACAGGAAGATATCATGGTCAGCCAATATTATCAAACTCTGTAGATAAGACAAGGGGCATAAGCAGGGACAAAGCAAAGGATGGGCCGAATGACCTCCTTCTGCACTGTAAGAATTCTATGAAAGCTAGGTGAATCTTTGATGCTGTGAGAAAGTAGTGTTTGAGAAGATTAATATTGAGGTGCCTAATGACAACATGTGTGGGGACATCAGAAGGAAAGGTACGTTTGGAGATGAGCTATCTCATGGTTGGAGGATGATGAATGGATTGAGGGTTTGATGAAAGTCAATGGAAAAGAAAATAGGACATGGTGTAAAATGGATTGTCAACTTGCCATCACACATTAATGTGCTATTGTCAAAGACTAATTTCACCTGCTATTAAGTTTGATATAGGTCAACAGTGATGTTTTTTTCAAATAGCTGAGGTAACCAACTGTACCAGGGAAGTGTACACATTGGACAGAACCTTGTGGAGCTGATGGAGGTTAGAAGAGAGCAATAAAGATGGCCAGATGTCAAGCATTCATGAAATGAGCAAAATTTAAGTGATTCTTCTTTGTACATAAAGAAATGTCAAGGTTGCAGAATGAAAAAGAAAATCCAAACAAATTGATGAGTTTGAAGCAGAGAAATTGTTTCTTGTGGTTAAACAGTTCAAATTCCAGAGGAGCGGGAGATTTTCTTTGAAAAAATTAAGTACATACGAAGAATGAAAGGAAGTCAGAGAATTTCTTTTTCATCAAAAGGCTAATAGAGTTATCGGAGAATTTACCAAGAAAGCGCAATGAAGCAGACGGTATAAATGGGTCAAGAGATAATTAGATGTAATCCAGAGAGGAAAGGCAGTGGGAGATATGGTGAAGGTAGGAGTTGGTAGGACTGATTTCTTAGTTGGGAATTGAGGTGGAGGTGAAAGTTACCTTGGGCAATTGCAAAACAAATGCCTGATTGGAACTAAAAAATGAACAAAGTGTCAAAGAAGGTTTGTCAGTTTGCAATTGTCCATTTTTTTGCACTATGATTCAGGATGAATTTACTTCCAGGAAATCCCTGTGTCTTTTTTTTAATTCATTCATGGAATATGGGAGTCACAGGTTGACCAGTATTTATTGCCCATCCTTTGCTGCCTTTGGAGGGCAGTTGAGAGTCAGCTACATAGCTGTGGCTTTGCAGTCACATGTAGGCCAGAGCAGGTAAGGACAGAAAATTTCCTTCCCTAAAGGACATTCGTGAATCACATGAGCTTTTCCAACAATGGTTTCATGGTCATCGGTAGATTCCTCACACCTGACGAAGGAACACCGTTTCCGAAAGCTTGCGAGTTTACCATCAAATAAACTGGTTGGACTTTAACTTGGTGTGAGACTTCTTACTGTGTTTACCCCAATCCAACACTGGCATCTCTACATCTGTGGGAGGAAACCAGAGTATATGGAGGAAACCCACATGCACACGGGAAAATATACAAACTCTACAAAGACAGTGACCCGAGACAAGAATTGAACCTGGGCCCCTATCGCCTTGAGGCAGCAGTGCTAACCACTGTGTGTCACCTAACGACAATCTCTAGCCGTTTTTCCCCACTAAGTATATTTTCCTATTAGGAAATGAATGGTCTTGGACTGATTGTAAAGGTGAGTTGCTGGGTGACTTGTTCCACATGCCTGACTTTAAATCGAGTTAAAGGAGAGCTTGTTGGCTGTGTGTTTTAATTTAAAATACTTTACGCTGAGTAAAGCCACGGGTTTTAGAAAATTGTTTTACGGGTGAGTAGAATCTGTTTCAAGGGCACGCTTACGTGTTGGAAATCTCCCTGGGGCAGTTTGTCGTTCCTAAAGGGGAGACACCCCCCCAGTCCCCTTCAAGGTAATCACACTCACTGCTGGCAACAAACAAATTCAATTTATTGTTTTGAAAAGCCAGCTGAAGGAATTGTTTTATCGGAACAATTTCATTGTTAATTTGGTCACCCGCTAATCAGTTTTAGTCATAAAGGAATCAAACATTTAACAGAAAGAAATGTGATCAGATTAGATGCTTTTCAGCTGTAGGTTCCTGGGAAATGACATCCAATAAAGAATTATATGAATTCATTTTCCTGCTCATGTCTTCTGAAGGGAATGATCTAAAACATGCTTTGCTATCGAGGCCATTAACTCTGGAATTTGCTCCCTAAGTTTCTCCATTTCTAACTCCCCTTTTAAGACTTTAAAACCTATTTTTTGTGTATTTAAGTCCCACCTCAGTGACTTGAGCACAGAAATCGAAGCGGTACTGAGGAAATGCAGCCCTGTTGAAGGTGGAATAAAACATTAAACTGAGACTGCAGAAGCCCTTGTAAGTAAATGTAACAGATCCCATGGACACTGCTTTGAAGATGAGCCCAGAAGTTACCTCCGTGTATTAGCCTATATATATCTATCCGTAAAAGCATAGAACTCCAACAGTGCAAAAGAAGGTCATTCGGTCCCTCAGATCTCTGAAAGAGCATCTTATCCAGGCCTATTGTCCCCAGTGTATTCACCATAGCTTGGTGCTCCTGCCATATTAAAGGTGCTGTCTAATTACAGTTTGTTGTGAAAGGTTTTCGTCTGTCTCCGTAGAAACCTGACATCGTTGGGCCGCCTAGAGGAAAACTCATGGTGGTGATGGAAATTAGCGCGGTCTGGATTTTTAATTTGACCTTTATCTTCTCCCCTCCAGATAACTCGGTCAGTATCTTGGCGAGACACAGCGGATTCAGTCGGCAGAAACAAGATGTTTACCTCCTGCCCATCATCATCTCAGACAGCGGGAATCCACCAATGAGCAGCACCAACACACTCACCATCCGGGTCTGTGGTTGCAGCTCTGATGGCAGCGTCCAGTCCTGCAACGTGGAGGCTTTTGTTTTACCCATCGGATTAAGCATGGGGGCTTTAATAGCAATATTAGCTTGCATTATCCTCCTCCTGGGTATGTGTGTATTTTCAGCATGCCTTACATAGGTTAACGGTTAACCAGGAGCTAGTCAGCGCTCATTGGAGGGAAAATTGGATGCAGTGCAGTGAGAGTTGGCCCAGATGTGCTCCCTGTCAACTCTTGGGAAATAAGACCCTGCCATCTTAGTAGAAAGGTCACTCAGGAGCGGTCGTTGATGAGGTGGTTCTCATCTGTCAGACAGTGAAAGCACATTCACCTCTGGCAGCCCACACTCCAATAGAGTGCAGTACTGAAGGAATACTGCACTGTCAGAGCCTCGTTCTGAGGCCAGCCACCCCACCCCCACATCCAGTGGCCTTCAGAGCTCCCTCCTCTTTGCACCCACCCCCCCAAAACTCCTCCCCTCACAACAGGATTAGCCAGAAGCTCTGTAAACTGGCACCTTTCCCAAGGAAAGACAGAAATCAAACCAGGAGCTAGTCAGCGCTCATTGGAAGAAAAATTGGATGCAGTGCAGTGAGAGTTGGCCCAGATGTGTTCCCTGTCAACTCTTGGGAAATAAGACCCTGCCATCTTAGTAGAAAGGTCACTCAGGAGCAGTCGTTGATGAGGGGCAGGAGGTTTACGGTATTGTCTCAGTTGAACATTTAAGAAGAGAGGTTGGAAAAGCTCCTGACATTTACGCTGGAGCAAGAAAGACTGAAGGACGACCTGATCGAGGTGAGCAGGGCAGGGGCAGTGTGGAAAGGGAGTAGCTGTTCCCCTTAGTGGAAGGACGGACGTGAGGAGACACAAATTCAAGGTGAGATGCAGGAGATTTAGGGACATGTGAAGAAAAGCTTTTTTACCCAGAGGGTGGTGATGATCTGGAATGTGCGGCCTGGAAGGATGCCTCACATCCTTTAAAATGTGACTGAGGAGCACTTGACACGTCATAACACTCAAAGCTATGGGCCAAGTGCTGGTAAATGGAATTAGGTGGGAGGTCAAGTGTTCTTTGCATATCAGTGCAGACTCAGTGGGCTAAAGGACCTCTTCTCCACTGTAGTATTCTGTGATCCTATGAAGCATTCAGATCAATGAGGACTTGACCTGGGGTTCAAGGTCAATATCAGAACTACAGCCAACACCAATTGTCTAGGTTCCTATATGGCAGAACAGGCACTTGGACAAGGTAGCTGGAGGCTTCAAGCATCTGTGAAACCACTTCATGGAAAATTAAATGATCACAGGTCCACTGTCAGAACTTGCAAACCCATCTGGCTTGTTCCATGAATAATTGCATCTTATTTTGTCCACTCACTCACAATCCACCAAATTGCTTCTTAAGCTTATCCATTCTATCTACCTCCACCATCCGCTCATTATCATCGAGCACCTTCAGAAGAGAAGGAGTGGAAAAGAAACAGAGGGCAGGATTATATATTTGTGCTCATCCCCAAGACTGGAAAATCCCAGATAATTAATTAATGGGGGTTGGCGGGGGGGAACATGGTGGAAATAACATGGAAACAACAAAGAGATTTAGTATGCACCCACAATCTGAGGATCTGATTATAAAATTCTAACAAGTGAAAACAGGGGAGATGCAGAGAGGGTATTCCTGATGGTTCGAGGAGTCCAGAACCAGAGGTCATAGTCTGAGGATTCAGGACAGACCATTTAGGATAGAAGTGAGGAGACATTTCTTCACGCAAAGAGTGTTGAGTCTACTTACCACAGGAAGTAGTTGCTGCCAAGAAATTGAATGTATTCAAGAGGTGGCTGGATATAGTATGTGGGGTGAATGGGATCAAAGGTTATGGGGAGAAAGCAAGATTAGACTGTTGAGTTGGACGATCAGCCATGTTCGTGATAAATAGTGGAGCAGGTTCGAAGGGTCTCCTCCTGCTCCTATCTTCTATTGTTTCTGTGTAACAAGTGGATTTGTGTGCAACAGTGTTGGATTAATTACTGCGTTCTGTTCTGTTCACAGTTATCGTGGTGCTCTTTGTAACTTTAAGACGGCACAAGAATGAGCCTCTCATCATTAAGGATGACGAAGATGTGCGGGAAAACATCATTCGCTATGATGATGAAGGCGGTGGAGAAGAGGACACCGAAGCATTCGATATCGCCACTTTACAAAATCCTGATGGATTCAATGGATTCCTGCCTCGGAAGGACATCAAACCTGACCTGCAGTACGTCCCTAGACAAGGCCTCCCGCCCGTCCCTAATGGAGTTGACGTGGATGAATTCATCAACGTCAGGCTCCATGATGCCGACATCGACCCAACGGCCCCTCCCTACGATTCCATCCAGATCTATGGATACGAAGGGAGAGGCTCGATAGCTGGCTCGCTGAGCTCACTAGAAACAACGTCGACAGATTCGGAGCAGAACTTTGACTACCTCAAGGAGTGGGGCCCACGGTTTAAAAAACTCGGGGATATGTACGCAGTTGGAGAGAGTGACAGAGAAACCTGACTCCGACTTGGGATTAACGATTCCCCGACATTTTAAAGAACAAAGGTGTATAATTATATGGTTGCCAATTATTAACAATGGATAAGCTGGGCCATCTTTTAGATGCAGTCAACATTAGCTCCTTTCATCCTTGAAGTCCAGCTTATTGTAATATTGAACTAAAAAAAAAATGCAGATTGTATGAGTGTTTTACTCTTGTGGAGTGTGGATTATGTGGATTGTTTAGGCAGGTTTTGGTTTCCTGGTTCTTGTATAGACTAACGTTCAGGCGAAGGACACGTTGGGATCTTACAGTGCTTCCGACATGGTTCCGTAGACTCTGGCTTTTCTCTGATTGCAGACCCAAGATCTTGTGGAGCCAAAGTGAAGCAATATCAATGTCTTTATCACGGAACTAATGAAAGTAACCAAAGGAAATGAAGGGGACAGCTGTGTCAGGACATCATAAAGCTTTGAAACCAATACCAGCTCCTTCCCCCTGCAGTAATATTAGCTGAGGTGTAATCGAGTGTTTCTTTGTGATTGGTGGTCACACAAGTAGACACAGTGTACTCTAACAGAGTGCCCTTAGGCTTCATAATATACTCATGTTCCATGTCCATTCCAGTCAAAAGTGTGCATTGAAATATTGGTGGCAAGTAACAAAGGCTAAAGCTAAACATTAGCTCAGGTGGGAGTGCATCACAGACACACACACACACACACAAATTTTCATACAAAGACAGACAAAGATACACACATAAATACACACACATGTATATACTCAAGCACCCACAAACACAAACACAAACATTCACAAACACACACACAACAAATACCCACACAAAGAAAGACAAATACATATACACAAATGCACACTCATACACCTACACATACACAAACACATACACATTCACAAACACACATGCACACAAATACTCATACAAGGACAAACATACAAACACAAATACACACACACGCACACAAAAGCACATACACACATTCACAAATACACATGCAATAAATACACAAAGATAGACAAATACACACGTGCACGCACATTCACACAAAAGCACATACACATTCATAAATACATACATACGTGCACATAAATATTCACACACTCTCTGACACACACAAATAGTCACATAAACACAAACAACACACAGACACACACAAATATACACACACACACACACAAATACACACGCACACATGCACACAAAAACATAGAAAAAGCACACGCACATAAATATCACACAAGTATTCTGTGATGCACAAACACTCACACAAACGCTCACACATACACACACACAAATGAACACACATGCACATGCAGTCACTCAAAAACACACACACACACACACACACACACACACGTACAAAACTATCAAATCTTTCTTGGGACTTAAAATAAAAAGCAATCTCCCATGCTATTATACAAATATTAATTAAATGCCTGAGACACTCTTGATGTGAACTTTCCAGAAGAGCAGATGATTTGAAACATATGACAATGATGGTTTTAAGTTGTGTACAGTATTTACATACACAGGTTGACTGGCCCTTTGCCAGTGAGCCAAGGAATCAAGCTGGAATGGAACTGAGATCATGTGGATATTTGAATTCCAAACCTTTAGATACACGCTCATTACACAGTACAGTAGCGGTGTCAAACATGTGCTTATTGTGCTTCACTGTGTAATTTGAACAAAAAAAAAGAAAATGATTTAAAAAATGTTTTTTGTTATGTATATATAGATCTACTGTTTACTTTGGTGGCTTTTTCTTTTTGAAAAATGTACTTTGGCCATGCACGATAGCTCTTGCACACAAATTTGATGATAACAGCACTGAAAGCTACGTGCATTGCCAATTTTTAATGGGAAATATTACATTTCAGAGTAGATATTGTATATTACAATAGTCTTACGCACACAGAAAAGAGCCCTTATTAATTTTATACGTTGCTTTAATGCTATTTACTTGTACGTTTCGATTATTTTACTCCATGTATTGTACATCAGAGGAACCCCTGTATTGTTTCCTACTTTGTGAAATATATTTTTATAAATATTGCAGATTATGTCTCCATTTGTTTTGCCAGTAAAGCCTCTGATTAGTTGTCACCAGCTTCACCATTGCTTGAGGGGAGGTGATGGCCCAGTGGTGTTAGCGCTAGACTATTAATCTAAAAACTCAGCTAATGTTCTGGGAATCTCAGTTCGAACCTGCCACAGCAGATGGTGGAATTTGAATTCAATAAAAAAGAATATTTGGAATTAAGAATCCACTGACGACCGTGGAACTGTTGTCGGAAAAGCCCATCTGGTTCACCAATGTCTTTTTAGGGAAGGAAATCTGCCATTCTTATCCGATCTTACCTACATGTGACCTCAGAGCAATGTTGTTGACTCCCAACTGCCCTTGGGCAATTAAGGATAGGCAATAAATGTTGTGAGCCTACGTCTTATGAATGAAATTAAAAAAATATGTTACAGTGAGATGGTCTTTCCTGGATTAGAGTTAGACCAGCAAATGCAAGCCTGTTCTCTGATAGTCTTTTAAAAGCAAAATGGTAAGAGTTCAGGGCCGATGTGCTCCTCTAACAGTGAAGGACAAGGATAGCAAGTCCAGGGAACGCTGGATGTCAAGAGAATATTGAGGGTTCGATAACGAATAAAAAAGGAACATATGGTAGGTAAAAAGCACTAAAAAGAAGGGAAACCCTTCAGGTCTATACAGAGTTTTGAGAATGCTTAAAAAAGAAATTAGGAGGTTAAAGATGAGCCACAAAATATCATTGGCAAATGAGATTAAAGAAAACCATAAGGCATTTTATAATCATATTAAGAGCAAGAGGATGACTAGGGAAAAAAATGGGGCCTATTAGAGACCCAAAGGAGTGTGTGTGGAGCCAGAGGACATGGGTGAAATTTTAAATGAACATGTTTCATTTATATTCATGATGTAAAGATGCCGGCGTTGGATTGGGGTGGTAAGAACTCAGTAAGAATTTAGCAACACCAATTTTTAATACAACCGATTTATTTGATAGTAAAAAAGCGAGCTTTCGACACTGTGTCTTCCTCAGGCAAATGCAGTGTTCTGGTCTTATATTCACTCAGGAGAAAGGCATAGTAACTAGAAATTTGAGTTGGGACAGTGAAGTTCTAATGTATGTTAAGATTATTAAGGTGAAGTTATTAGATGTTCTGGGGGTATAAAGATGCATAAATCCCTCGGGCTTAATCAAATGTATCCCAGGTTACTATGGGAGGACTGGGAAGAGATTGCAGGGGCCCTGACGGAAATATTCAGAACTTCGCTGGCCACAGGTGAAGTATCAGCTACCATGACGATAGCTAATGTGGTAGCTTTATTCAAGGAGACCAGTGGGGAAAAGTTGGGTAATTACAGGACAGTTAGTCTCACATCAATGGAGGGAAATTACTGGAAACATTTTTGAAGGAGAGGATCAATCAACACCTGTAAAATCAAGGGTTAATCAGAGATAACATGGATTTGCTGGTGAGTGATCCTGTCTATCTAATTTAGTAGACATTTTTTGGAAAAGGTCACCAAATATATTGATGAGGGTATCACAGTAGAATTTTTGTAAGACCTTTGACAAGGTGCTACATGGTAGATGGACTAAAAGGTTGGGATCCAGGGCAAGTTGGTAAATTGGATCCAAAATTGGCTTGTTAATAGGAGGCAGAGTGCGATGTTGAAGGGTTTCTTTGTTATTGGAAGCCTGTGACCAATAGGCACCACAGGGATCGGTGCTGCGACCCTTGCTGTTTGTTATATATATTAATGACTTGGATGTGATTGAAGAAGGTATAATTAGAAAATTGCAGATGACACAAAGATTGGTTGTGATGATAATGAGAAGGATAGTCTTAGACTGCAGACTGCTATTGATCAGTGGATAAAATTTAATCTGATAAGTGTGAGGCAATGCATTTTGGGAAGCCCAACAAGGGTAGTATATAAACAACAAATGACAGGTCTAGTGGGAGTATTGACAGACAAAGGGACTTCACTGTACAAGCCCATAGATCCCTGAACTTGGTAGCACAGCAAGACAGGGTGGTGAAGAAGGCATATGGAATGCTTGCCTTCATTGGCTGGGACATGGAATATAGGAGCAGATAGGTCTAGGTACAAGTTTATAAAACATCAGTTAGGTCACAGGTGGAGTATTTTATGCATTTCTGGTCACTACACTATCACAAGGATGTGATTGCACAGGAGATGGTGAGTAGGAAATTCACCAGGATTTTGCTTGGGATGGAAAGTTTGAGCTATGAATAGAGACTGAATGGGCGGGGTTTATTTTCTTTAGAGCAGAGGAAGTTGAGGGACAAAATGATAGAGGTATATAAAATTGAGAGGCATAGATAGGGGAGATTGTAAGAATCTTTTTCCAATGGTAGAGGTGTCTAAGACCAGGGGGCATAGGTTTAAAGTGAGGAGTAAGTGGTTTGGAGGGAATCTGAGGATAAGTTTTATTACCCAGAGGGTGGCTGAAATCCGGAAGGTGCTGCCTGAGAGGGTGGTGGAGCCAAGTACTCTTGCATGTGGATGAGCACTTAAATCACCAAGGTTATATAGCAAGTGCTGGTAAATAGGATTAGTATAGATAGGTATTTAATGGTCTGCATAGACATGGTGGGCCGAAGGGCCTGTTTCTGTGCTGTATGACTCTGACTCAATGAGATATTTATTCCTTCCTCCCTGCCAGGTTTGAAATTCCCTCAGCTTTCTTGTCTCTGTAGTATTATAATCAGAAGTCTCATAACACCAGGTTAAAGTCCAACAGGTTTATTTGGAATCACGAGCTTTCAGAGCGCTGCCCCTTCGTCAGGGAGAGAAGGTGATCACCTGATGAAAGAGCAGTGCTTCGATGGCTCGTGATTCCAAATAAACCCGTTGGACTTTAACCAAAATTGTTGTAAGACTTCTTACTGTGCTCACCCCAGTCCAACGCCAGCATCTCCATGTCATGTATTGTAATCAACCGTTCTCTCTATTTTTCTCTCAAAATGAACTTGTATTGATATTGTCATACCAATATCATGAAGCATCCACTACATAGTCACATCATCAAACAAAACTGGACACCCAGTCACGTAAGGAAGTATTCAGCCAGGTGACCGGGGTTAGGTTTGAGGATGAAGCGAGGGAAATGCAGCAAGGTGAAGGGAGAATCTTCCTGCTTTTGGAGCCTAGGTGGTTGAAGAAAGCAGTTAGGTGATTACAATTGGAAATGAATTAAATTCTCATAAAGAAGCATAGACAGCTTGGATGGATTCCAGGCTGGAGAAGGAGTGAAGCCAGGAAGGGATTTGTCAACAAAGATGAGAATTTGTAAATTGAGTTGTTGTCAAACTGGGGGAAACCACTATAAGTCAGAGAAATAGTATTGATGGAACAACAACATTTGATGTGAGCACTCCCATTATTGAATCTTACACACTGTTCCTTCTCTATAAATCCTCACTGTGTGAAAATGAGATGACATCATCTTTTATTTCACCTCATTCAAAAGAAGGAGTGCTTCTCACTTTCCCCAATTTCCTTTTCCTCCTAAAGGCGTTAGCTTGTCTCACCCAGTTCCTAAATTAAAGGGAAAATGCTGAATCAAGCCAACATAGAATTAAAAATAATTGAATTGGATTTTATTATTTATGACTAAGGTTTCACCTGCAATGATGTTTACTTCTGAAGTTTACCTACAAAAATCAATTCAATTAAAGGAATCACCTCATTCAGTGAATGATGTGCGTAAAATGCAGGATTAAAAGATATGAACATATGGTTTTCAATCTAAGACCATAAGGCGAGAGAGCAGAAATGGGTAATTTGGCTCGCAACCTGCTTGCCTTTCTGTTCACCAACTCTCCCGCTCATCAACCTTCTCTCTCTCCTTCTCACACTTCCTTCCCCAAACGTCACACTTGTCACCCCTCTCAACCCTTTTCTCCCAATTGCCACCCTTCGCCAAGCCTTCTCTCAAAGCAAGGGTTTGGGAGAGGGACGTGGCAAACAACAAGGTGGGCCATCAAGTGGGAGGATAGGGGTGGGAACGCATGAGTGAAAAGGAGAGGTGGCAAGCAGAATCTTGTGCTCAGCCCCTTGATGAGTGAAGTTGGTGTTGGGGGAGGGCGGGGGATGTAACCAGGGAGAATATTTAATCAGGTGGGATAGTGATGAGTGGGAATCATATAATAGAATAAAATCAGAGAATTGCTACTATGAAGAAGTAGGCTATTCCGCCCATTGACTCTGCACTGACATCATGACAGAGCATCTTATCCAGGCTAACTCCACCCTATTCCCACAATCCCATGTATTTACTCCACTAATCCCCTAACCTACACATATTGGGACACCAAGGGCAATTTATCATGACCAATCCACCTAATCTGCAAATCTTTGGACTGTGGCAGGAAACTGGAGCACCGGGGCGAAACCCACATCGACATGGGGAAAACATGCAAAACTTCTGTACAAGCTTTCTGTTTCCAATTCAATTATATTGGGGGTTGAAAGATGTATGGAGGTTCTTTTCATTCTGCCACTTATTGAGGCTACTGAGAGCCTCATTCTGCACAATTGTTAACAGAAGTATGAGTAGGGGTCTCCATGTAGAGAGAATGACATGCAAACCCCTGTGCCAGAGATCAGTTCTTTGCTTAAAGTTCAAAGAAATCATGATCAGGAAGTAGCGGGGGATCTGCTTTTATTGATTTCCTATGCTCCCCCTCATCATTTACTACTAACCTGAGATTCAGTGATGATCCTCAGCCTTGGGTGGGTATTACATCAGCAGCTGCCATTGGCTCCCCAGGGATTCACCAGCAGCCCTTGGTGAATGGGACCTTCTGCTTCCGGGATCCCTTGTTCCTTGGAGAAAGGTCTGTGCAGGCTGTCAAATAACTGAGTGGGCTTTCCTGGAAAGAGAGATGTGACTTGGGACTTCCCGCTGGCTCTCTGGGCGCTGGCCCTGACCTCCGGAAAATTGGAGGGTCTCCAAGAGGGCAGGGTGGTGAGTGGGCGAATGGGCAAGTGGGAGAGCGGGCAAGCAGGAGGGAGGCCTGAATGGGAAGTTCTGTTACAGGTTTAAATGCCATTCTCCCTACATGGAATTGCCCCATTCATATTTGGGTTAATACTCGAGGAATGCCTTCCTCAAGTAGCCTAATAAGAAGTAGGATGCAAAACACACGCATAAATCTTCCCATCCCATCGACTGTAATCAGAAAGAAGATATGGTCCTGCCTGCGTGGAATTTGCATGTTCTCCTATGTCTGCGTGGGTTTTTTCTGGGTTCTCCAGTTTCCTCCAACACTTCAGAAATGTGCAGGTCAGGTGGATTGGCCATGCTAAATTGCTCTTGCTGTCCCAAGATGTGTCAGTTAGAGAATAAGTGGATTAAATACTTGGGTTATGGAGACAGGTGGGATTAGACTATATAGGATGCTCTGTTGGGACATCAATGCAGACTCGATGGGCTGAATGGCCTACTTCTGCGCAGCAGCAATTCTACGATTCTATTCTATTCTACAGTCTCCATTCAGGACTAACCCACTGATTAAGTATCATCCCCAACTATCTCATTCACCAAAGGGCTGGGCACAAGGTTCTGCTTGCTACCTTTCCTCCTCACTCACCTGCTCCCAGCCCAACCCTCCCACTTGACGTAGGAGAGGTGGTGGGCAGAAATGCCAATGGGTGGGAGAGCACCAAGCAGAAGGTTTGGCGAGCTGGAGAGGTGACAGATCAGAGGGTGAGTGAGTGAGATGGATGGCGAGTAGGGCCAATGTTTGATTATCAGCGAGAGGGAGAAGTGGTGAGTGGGATAGAGATGGTGAGCAGAAGGTCAGAAAGTGAAGAGGTGAGTGGGAGTGTCCTGGAGCAGGAGAGATAGTGAGTGGGTTTAAAAAGTTCATTTATTTATCAATCACAAGTAGGCTTACATTAACACTGCAAATAACTTACTGTTAAAATCCCCTAGTCATCATATTCCAGTGCCTGTTTGGGTACACAGAGGAAGAATTTAGTATGGTCAATGCACCTAAACAGCACGTCTTTCAGACAGGGGGAGGATATCAGAACACCTAGAGGAAACCCACGCTGACACAGTGAGAACTTGCAAACTCCACACAGACAGTGATCCAAGCTGGGAATCAAACCCGGGTCCCTGGCGCTGTGAGGCAGCAGCACTGTGTCACCGTGCTCTGTGGGGGATAAGTGAAAGATTTAATAAATTATTTAAGAGCTAGTAAATTGTTGAACCCATCAGTAACTCTACACTTGGTGTCTGTTTATTTCTATAATCATTTTTTGTATTTTATTTACCAAAATGCATTTTGAGAAGAAATAAATCTATAAGGATTTTTGAAGTTCTATTTGTATGGCCCTATTAAAATTTTCCAAAATGTTAACTGGTCCTTGCTATTTTTCACTGTTATAAATTTTTAACATACTTTGAAAACTTGAATGACTAATCTAATATTAATTCACTTACTAGCAAATAAAGGTTTCAGTTCTGGTTCGCCGGTGATATTAACCTTTCTGAGTGAAAAGGTTGAGGATCAAATGCCAATCCAGAGATTGGAGCACAAAATCCAAGCAGATATTCCAATTGCAATACAGAGGGAGTGCTGCACTCAGTGCTGCCATCTTCAGATGGGGCATTAAACCAAGAGTCTGTCTGTACTTTCAGGTGAACATAAATGTCCCCATGGCACTATTTCAAAGGAAAGCAACAGAGAAATCTCCAGGTGAAATAAACTTTCAACAAATATCAATAAGAACATATTATCAGGCTACAATTCTATTTTTTTAAGTTTATTTATTAATCACAAGTAAGGCTTACATTAACACTGCAATGAAGTTACTGTGAAATTCCCCTGGCCAACACAGGCCGATACCTGTTCAGATCAATGCACCAAACCAGCAGGCCTTTCAGAATGTAAGAGGAAACCAGAGCACCTGCTGGAGGAAGCTCAACAGACAAGGGGAGAATGTGCGAACTCCACACAGACAGTGACCCAAACTAGGAATTGAACTCTGGCTCTGTGAAACAGCAGTGTTAATCACTGTGCCACACTCATGGCACATTAGCATTACTGGTAATGTGCACCCATACCTAATTTCCCTTGAACAGAATGGTTTTTGAGGCCATTTCCTGAGAGACACTTAGGAGTCACACACTTTACTGTTCATCTTGAGTCACAGATCAGGTGATGACAGCAGATTTCCTTCCTTAAACAAGTGGTTAGCAAGTTGCTTCTCAGTGCCAGTGTACCCAAACAGGCATGCAATGTGCTGACCAGGGGGTTATCACAGTAACTTCATTAAAGTGGTAATTTCAGCCTTCCTGTAACTAATAAGTAAACTTTATTTACATTTAAAGGAAATTAATGAATGAGATGAGTATTTACCACAATCAACGAAAGTTTCACATCTTATGACCTCATCCCGCATGTTATTCAGCGAAGCGAGGTGGTAAGCTTGCGTGAGAGGACAAAAGTCAAGTTTGCGCCCATTTTCACACCTCACACAATCTTACCTGTTTTGTGCCCTTTCTGGTCGTGGAGCCAATTTCAATTTTAGCATTTCTCCAGTTCACTGGGAGATCGAGGCACATGCGCAATGGTGTCTGAAGCAGTCTGCTACCGGCTTCACTGATGAGTTTAGGCTCTGCAGCCCCTCTACCACTTGTGAGAATCACACTGCTGTCCAACAAATCGGTAGAATGTCATAAAATTACATTTTCAAATTTGCCCACGTGGCAGGTCTGATACTCTTTCATTTTCCTTCTCGTTTGATACTTGGAAATCTTTCCTCAGGTTGTGTCCACATTTACCATTGCTGAAACTAGTTTTTATTCCAGATTTTATTAATTGCATTTAAATTGCACAGCTGTGGGATCCTGATCTGGATAAAAATGGCTGCTGTGATAGCTGTGACATGCTACCTTCATTCATTGGACATCCTGATAATTTCCCAAATAAATACAATAAGTCTTTTCCTTCCTTTAACTCTGCAGTACCACGAAAGGACTAATTATAGTTTTGAGTACTTGTGATCACAATAATGGTAACTGATATTTGTTATTAATGGAAAGAATCTAAATCAATATAAGTGCAGTGATAAATTTGATGATAATAGCTATGCATTGGGTAGATAAAGCCCTTTGTAACAATAACAACATCCAATTATCAAGGTTACAGCATGTTCTTGGCAAGTCTGTTTCTGGTTAAGTCTTTAATGTGGACTTTCAATTACAGAGATACAACCTATTTTGTGTCACAATAGATTCATTGGAGTGTTGAGTGTTTGAGTCAGTTTCAATAATGCATTGATTCCATTGCAGCTTTTCCAATTCTGTTCCATTGTTTTCGATTCTGCCTCATTCTCCTGGTTCTCTTGCCAGAGCCTTAAAACATTTAATCCCTGCTTATGACCTTCAAGCACCTTTTGATTTAGATGAACTTTGAGAAACCTAAACTTAAACATGACAGTTGGGATGTTATGGCCATGCCCAACATGAGACTGGGAAATCCCACCAGATATCAGCTCTGCAATCTGACCAATTGTAAGAAAGAAATGCTTTTTTCCAACCAGTGTCGGGTTATTGTCCAAAGATCTGCAGGTTAGGTTGATTGGTCAGGCTGAATTGCCCCATAGTGTCAGGAGGTTAGGAGTATAAATATATGGTGTTATGGGAATAAGGCCAGTGTGGGATTGTTGTTGGTGCAGTCTCAATGGGCCAAATGGTCTCCTTCTACACTGTAGATTCTATGATTACAGCAGAGATGATTCAGGTAGACAAGACAACTAATAATTTATGATGAGCAAGCTCCCTCTATCTATATAAACGTACAAATTTTACTGCATGACATTAACGACCACGAGACCTGGCACTATAAATCCGTCTTGCCTTTTACTGGACTGGAAAATCATTGCCATTACATTCACTTTATCTACATACACTTTTCCAGGCATACAACAAGAGACAAGGTTTTTTGAATTACCATTCACTTAAAATAAACAGGTTTTATATGTGAACATGACACCATTTCAGTTGAGCTTCCCAATGAGCAGAAATGCACAGTCTGAAAAGATAGTGAAAGAATAAGGGTTCAAAAGAGAATTGCACAAATGCGTGAAAAGGAATAATTAACAGCAGAGGGCTCTGACAAAAGAGAAGGCAAAAAAAAGAGGGGAGAGAGTTTCCTTAACTAAGGGCGGCACAGTAGCACAATGGATAACATTGCTGCCTCACAGCACCAGGGACCTGGGTTCGATTCCTGCCTTGGTCACTGTCTGTGTGGAGTCTGCACATTCTTCCCATGTCTGCAAATGTCTGCGGATCTTGTGATCCGGTTCCCTCCTACAATCTAAAAGTATGAGGGTTCAGCTTTGCTCACAGTTTCTTGCAATCTTGGCCAGAGCAGGAGGCATTACAAGTTATGATACAACCAGAAAGGATGCATCCTAAATTGCTCCTTAGTTTCAAGGGAACTTGGGTACATAGGGTATCATTGAGTTGGGTACACAGGATATCAGCAAGTCGGGCACACAGGGTATCAGTGAGTTGATACACATGTTATTAATGAGTCGGGTACAGAGGTATTGGTAAGTCGGGTACACAGAGTATCAGCAAGTAGGGTACACAGGATATCAGTGAGTCGAGTACACACTGTATTAGCAAGTAAATGCATGGGGTTAAGGGGTTAGGGTGGGGTTGTTGTTGGGCTGAACTACACTGTAGGAATTCTATTGTTCTAATTGAACAACTCAAGCAAAGAGGAACGATGGACTGAATGGCCTCCTTCTGTGCTGAATTAATCTTTTATTGTCTAACTCAGTCATCATTTTTTAATGGTACAGTTTCCATATTATCACTACTCTGACATCAGTATTAATTGAAGGAATGAAGCCTTCAGTTCAACCTATAATTTGCACTTCTCCTTTCGAATTCAAGTTCCTTTCTGACTTTGGCATGTTGGAAAACAAAATCATCCAGAAGTGGGAAAGCTTCACCATTGTTTTTTTCTGTCATTCTCTCCCATCCATCATTAATATTTTTCTCTGTTTCCCTGCTGCCTCGTATTCTTTAACCGACCTAGCTGTCACTCCATTCTTTGCAATGTCTCCCCCACACTTCATTCTTACTGAGCTTCATTTTCTTTTGTTAAAATATCAAGTGGAATTATTATGAAACAAGGTGTATCTCTTCAAGTTGAACAGAAACAAGGAAGCTAGAAGCAGGAGTAGCCATTCAGCTCTTCAAGCTTGCTCCACCATTCATTTTTATCATGGCTGACCATCAAATTCAATATCAGGTGAGGAAGGAGCAGTACTCCAAAAGCTCGTGATTCCAAATAAACTTGTTGGACTTTAACCTGTTGTAGTGGGACTTGTTACTGTGCTCACCCCAGTCCAACACCGACACCTCACATTCTGGTTGTGTCACAGCTTGATATGACTCCTGCTTTGTTCAACAGTGCAAGAAACTACAAAGGGTCATGAAGGAAGCCCAGTCCTTCGTGCAAACCAGCCTCCCATCCATTGACTCTGTCTACACTTGCTGCTATCTCGGCAAAGTAGCCAGCATAATCAAGGACCCCAACACACCCCGGACATGCTTTCTTCTACCTTCTTCTTCCAGGGAAAGGTACAAAACTCTGAGATCACGCACCAATCAACTCAAGACCTGGAAGGCAGTGAGTAGCAGCATTGTTGCTGGACTAGCAATCCAGAGATCCGGTATAATGCTCTGGAGACTTGGTTCGAATCCCACCATGGAAGAAGGTGAAATTTGAATTCAATAAAAATCTGGAATTAAAAGTCTAATGATGATCATGAAGCCATTGTCGATTGTTGGAAAAACCCATCTGGTTCACTAATGTCCTTTAGAGAAGGAAACCTGCTGTCCTTACCCGATCTGGCCTAGCTGTGACTCCAGACTTATAGCAATGTTATTGGCTCTTAAATGCTTCAGGGATGGGGAACTAATGCTGGCCCAGCCAGCAATGCCCAAATCCCATGAATGAATAAAAAAAAGAACAGCTTCTTTCCTGCTAGCATCAAGCTTTTAAATGGTCCTATTAAGTTGATCTTTCCCTACACCCTCACTATTACTGCAAGAACTACATTCTGCATCCTCTCCTTTCCTTCCCTGTAAATGATATGTTTTGCCTGTGTGGCACACAAGAAACAATTCTTTTTATTGTATACTAATGTGAAGTGATAAATCAAATCAAACCAAAAATCACAGTAATGCCACTTGGTATCAGACTCACAAACAAAGGTTTTCACCCTCCTCTATCTTTCAAAAACAAAATTAATTGAAAGACTGAGGTTCATAATATTGGATAGCATCAAGATAAAAGATACTTAAGTCAAAAGGTACTGGTTGCATTCTAACTCCCGGATTGTAAGATGCTGTAAATGGCAGGAAGGCAATAAGTAGTTAGATCCTATTGACACACTCTTAAAGTATCAAGATGTCAGATTTAATTCAATGTATAGCGATTTAGGCTTTTGAGTTTGAAAATGCAGCATTTTAACTTCTGACACAACTCCTTTAAAAATACTTTGCAAGAAACTGTTGAAATGAGATTAGTGCTTGCGTGAATTCGGCTACTCGATATCTACCATTGACTCTGTCCTCTGAAGGAACCTGTTTTAATTTAGTGGTCTGTATGCAATAATATTCTCTTGCAAATATATACATTGATTTTTTTCTTGAGACATTTTTCAAATTTTACAGTGAAAATTGAACCATACTTCCAAATCGTATGAACCTTAAGATTAGTAATGATTTTTTTTTGCGTAATCTATTACACTGAATCCTTGAGGACTAGTCGCTTTCAGATCTGAAAGCAATCAAAGGCATGTTTAAAGGGATGTTACTTTAACCTAAAAAAAAATCGGTCGAGATGCATTCATTTGTTGCTGTAAGTTGGCATGATGATGTAGGCAGCATCGCATCTTGATCATGTATTGTTTTGGTTTGATTTTACATCCAATGCAAAATAACAGCATAACTTTTCCACACCTTCTTCCTCTCTGGAGATATAAGCTCTCTGGTTATATAAGCAATCCATTCCCCACAGTCCTTACTAATTTGGAGAGGTGAGTTTTAAGTCATAGAGTCATAGAGGTTTACCGCATGGAAACAGGCCCTTCAGCCCAACTTGTCCATGCCACCCTTTTTTAACCCCTAAGCTTGTCCCAATTGCCCACATTTGGCCCACATCCCTCTAAACCCATCTTACTTATGTAACTGTCTAAATGCTTTTTAAAGGACAAAATTGTCCTTGCCTCTACTACTACCTCTGGCAGCTTGTTCCAAATAATCACTGCCATCTGAGCAAAATATTTGTCTCTCTGGATGCTTCCATATCTCTCCCCCAGTTTTAGACTCCCCTGCTTTTGGGAAAAGATGTTGGCTATCAATCTTATCTATGTCCCTTATTATTGTATATACCTCTGTAAGATCACTCCTCAGCCCGCCTTTGCTCCAGGGAAAAAAGTCCCAATCTATCCAACCTTGCCTTAGAACTCAAACCATCAAGTCCTTGTAGCATCTTCACAAATCTTTTCTACGCTCTTTCTAGTTAAAAAAATGAAACCCACTACGAGTTACCCAATTCCTTATGAACAATTGCTGCCTTTTTTTTACAGTAAATACAGTAAATAAGTATTAAGTCATTATAGTCACACAACAAAGTTCATGTATCATTCTGATGACAACAACATCTTGCATTCAGATTGTGCCTTTAATGGAACAAAACATCCCGATGGTCTTCACTGGAGCATTACACAACAAAAGCTGCCACTGTACAACATAACAGATATGGGGTGAGATTGTCCAGCCTCCCAGCCATGTGTTTCCCACCAGTAGGAGGTGGTGTGTTGTTTGCTATCAATGGGATTCTCTGGTGAGAATTTCCATTGACGCCATCCCTCGCCAACGGAAAACCTATGGGTAGGGCATGCTGCCGGCTGGGCTGGAGAATCCAGCTGGCGTGAACGGCCAAACAGTTCCGATCATGAGGTCAGATGACCAATAGCTTGGTCAAGAAGAAACATTTTAAGGACCATCTTAAATGAATAGTCAAGGGGCAGAGAGGTATAGGGAGGAAACTCCAGAACTTAGGTCTTGGCTGCTGAGGGCATAGCTACTAATAATGAAGAGATTAAAATTGGGAATGCTCAAGGGGTCAGAATTGGAGAAGGGGAGGGATCTTGGGCTAGAAAAAAATAAGGCAAGACAAGGCCAAGGACTGATTGGAAAATAAGGATTAAGAATTTTAAAATTGAGGGGTTGCAGGACTGGGAATTGATGTAAGTTAGTGCACACTGGGGTGATGATGAATGAGACTTGCTGCAAGTGAGGGCATGGCCATCTGTGCTCAGGATAACTTTAATTATACAATGAGTAGATTTTAGGAAGCTAGACAAGATTGGGTCTGAGTAGTTGATTCTCGAGGTAATGAAGGCATGAATGAGGGTTTCAGAAACGGATGGGCTGAGGCAGGAATGGAGATGGGTGATGTTACAGCGCAGGAAATAAAGGATCTTATCGAAGGCAAAGATATGTCACATCAGGTCCAAATATGGTTGTGAACTGACTGGTTCAGTCTCACAGATTTGACGAGGAGAGGAATGATTGGCTCAGCAATTGGACTTATGGCCAGACAGTTGACCATTATTTTGATCCGCCTCAAGTTTAACTGGGAAAATTATCTGCCCATCCTGAAACTAGATGTTGGACGAGCAATCTAATAACAGTTGAGGGGTTGAGAGAGCTCAAAAATATATATTTTTTAAATCATTGATGGAAGATAATCATCACTCTTAACACTTTCAGTGGGCAGTTAAATGTTGGCCTGGAGTCGCATGTTGGCCAGGCCAGGTGAGGAAGACAGATTACCCTCGTGGAGAATAATGAGCTAGGTCGGTTTTTATAATACTCAACCATTACTGAGATTAGCTTTCAATCATAGAGTCCCTATGGTACAACAAGATGCCACTTGGCTCATCGAGTTAGTACTGACCACCGAACCACCTCTCGTAAATACCCTGTTAATCCCTCTGACACTAAGGGTCAATTTAGTATAGCTAATGCACCTAACCTATACATCTTTGGAGTGTGGGAGAAAACCAGAGCACCTGGAGAAACCCCACACATACACGGGGAGAACATGCAAACTCTATACTGTCACTCAAGGCTGGAATCGAACCCAGATCCCTGGCGCTGTGAGTCGGCAGTGCTACCCACGTTGCCACTGTGCCACCCTTGTGCATTGAAATTTAAATCATTCAGGTTGACATTCAAACAAGAGTATTGTCTTGGTTACTAGCAACATTGTCACTGTACCAGTGCCTCTCCTTGGTGCTAACAGGGAAGCAGAATCTGAGATCTAGTGACTCACCACCTGAAGCCTTGGGGAAAGATGATCATTACTGTACTTATCAATGGCTATGCTATGTGGCCACATTTTCCATTCACCGACATCTTTCATTGCTGCTGATGCCCCCACCCCTCCACCCCCTCACCCCGGCAACCCCCTCCCAGTTGGCAAACTGACACTTAATTCAGCTGAGGGCCTCATGTAATTACCTCGAAGAGAAAGCTCTTCATTCCAAATGATAAAAAAAAACTGGCTGCTTAAGGGAGGTGGCTATTCATCAGTGAGACAGACTTCACTATATTTTATATTAGTCCCAAAATCTACTTCTAAGCAGAGAAAAGACAATGGAGAAATCCATAGGGCGACATTCACTGAAATTAATCTGAAGAATTCTGGCATAAAGTGCAGACAAAAGAAAGAAGGAAATGATATAGCTGGTTCTTTACAAAGCTGTCAGATGGGTATGAGAGATTGAACTTTCAATCAAAATTAAATTTGATTTGATTTAAAATATTACCTCTGACTTAATGACAAAGAACAAAGCTGGTTTTCCTGTGAAAGATTCTCTGTGTGTACTGAAGTGAGACTATAGAGAAGCACTGTGGTCACAGAGATTTCAAGTTTGCTGATGACACGACCATAATGAGTCAGATCTCAAACAATGACGAGACAGAGTACAAGAAAGAAAAAGAGAATCTGGTGAATTGGTGTGACAGCTATAATCTCTCCTTCAATATCAACAAAACAAGGGAGATAATTATCGACTTCAGGAAGCATAGTGGAAAACACGCCTCTGTCTACATCAATGGGAATGAAGTAGGAATGGTAAAGAGCTTCAAGCTTTTAGGTGTCCAGATCATCAATAATCTGTCCTGGTCCCTCCACAATGATGCTATAGTTGAGAAAGATCACCAATCCCTTTATTTTATCAGGAGGCTAAAGAAATTTGGCGCGTCCACTTCAGCTCTCAGCAACTTTTACAGATGTACCATAGAAAGCAATCTTTCTGGCTATATCACGGCTTGGTATGGCTCCTGCTCTGTCCGAGACTGCAAGAAATACAAAGGATCATGAAAGAAGCCCAGTCCACCACTGAAACCAGCCTCTCATCCAAAGACATTGCTTACACTTCCCACTGCCTCAGAAAAGCAGCCAGATTGACCAAGGACCATATGTATCCTGGACATACTTTCTTCCACCTTCTTTCATCAAGAAAAAGATACAAAAGTCTGAGGACATGCACTAACTGACTCAAGAACAGCTTCTTCCTTGTTGCCATCAGACTTTTGATTGGGCTTACCTCACATTAAATTGAACTTTCTCTACACTCTAGTTATAACTGTAACACTATATTCTGCATTCTCTCTTTTTCTTTGTTTCTTGCATGCTATACAGACAAAGCATACCATACATTGAGAAGGAAAGGAGACATTGCAGAATGTAGTGTTATAGCCATAATTAGTGTGTAGAAAAAGATGAACTTAGTGTGAGGTAGATCCATTCAAAAGTCTGACAGCAGCAGGTTTTTGCATCTCTTTTCCTGATGGAAGAAGGTTGAAGAGAGGGTGCATAGGGTCCTTAATTATGATGGATGCTTTGCCAAGGCAGCAGGAACTATAGACAGAGTCAAGGGATGGGAGGTTGATTTGTATGATGGATTGGGCTACATTCACAGCCTTTTGTAGTTTTTTGTCCCTATAACCTGCGATAATACGTTAACAGCATCTGTGTCGAATCTTTACATGTGTGAGATGAGTGAGTGAAATCTTGTATCTTATTCAGGGTAAATTTATGACAGTCAATAATCTTCTTTATTTTTAAATTCACAAAAAAGGTTTCTGCTGGAAATATTGAATTGAGGCACTGGCTCTAAGGTAAAAAAAAATACATCCATTATATCTCAACAAATGGTCAATCAGAAAAATGTACATGTTAATTTTGCTCCTGTCACCTGTCTTTTCCCCTTTAAAGCTCCACTAACCTCAGACCAGTTAATCTATCTTGGATAGTGATGGTTTTATTTATTTATTTATTTGTAAGTAGGCTTACATTAACATTACAATGAAGTTACTGTGAAAATGCCCTAGTCAACATGCTCGGTGCCTGTTCGAGTACACTGAGGGAGAATTTAGCATGACCAATGCATAAAATCAGCATGTCTTCTGGAATTTGGGAAGAAACTGGAGCACCCGGAGAAAACCCATACAGATATGGGGAGCATGTGCAGACTCCGCACAGACACTGACCCAAGCCAGGAATCAAACCCAAGTCCCTGGCATTGTGAAGCAGCAGTGCTAAAAGATTGACATCAGAAGTATACATGATGCTGATTAGGCAATCCCATGCCACACAATGAAAGACAAATGTTAGGTGAGACTTGAGTTTCACTTCTCTTCCCTTTCAGAATGCAAGAAGTCAATGATTGAGTGAGACAACATTGTTAATTTCTAACTTTCAAAAATTTTATTTGATATAGAGACACAATGCATTTACAGAAAGAATGTAATAGATTCTGATACAATCCACCCCAAGTAGTGAAACTAAAAGATTGATTAAGCCATTTGCCTTAAGAGAATAAGAAAATCCCTCTCTTGTGTCTAGTATTGCATATAGTATAGCTGCAGATTCTTGCAGAATGTGCTGTTTTATATATTTGCATTCAAATCTGTTGTTTAACTTAATAGTAAATTTGGACGCCTTCGATTCCAAACTTGTAGAATTTTCTTTGGCTTTGTTTGTGGTTCTAAGTCTTGTAGATGACAAAAGCTATAATCAGATGTCTGGACACAACATTTTCCTTTTCCAAACAGCCTGGACAATAAACAAAGGCTAACCATCAGCATTGGTTCTTTTCAAGACATATGCCTGAGAAGTGTGCATGTGTAAAGTCCAAAATCACTCACTAGTAGAATTCTCTTGTTCGAATGACAGCAGTTCCTGCAATGTAGTATTTCATCAGCATTGTGTTATGGCTTACTATGATATAGGATCATGGATTCAAACAGTACAGTAAGTTAGGAGTGGGCCTGGGTAAGATTTCAAGAGCCAGTGCAGTCTCAAAGGGCCGAATGGCCTCCACCTGCTATCAAAAGAAAAAGTGCTGGAAAATCTCAGCAGGCCTGGCAGCATCTGTAAGGAGAGGAAGGAGCTGGCATTTTGAGTCCAGATGTCAAAGGATGTTCCAGCATTTTCTTTTTTTGGTTTCAGATCTCAGCACCCGCAGCAATTTGCTGCTAAGTGGCCAGAAGCATCTGATTCACACAAGTACCAGGCAATGACCATCCTCAACAAAGGAGAATCTAATCACCTTCCCTTGATTTTCAATGGCAATGTCATTGCTGAATCCCTCTGCTAACAACATAGAACCATAGAATCCCAATAGCAGTACCGATAGTGCCAACCATTGTGCCATCACACCATTCCCCCAGTGCCAGGATAGTTGGTCTAAAGCCTTCTGATCAACTAAATGGAAATAAAAGGTAAAAAAGAATCTCAAAATAGTGTTACAAATTTCACTATTGGACCATTTAAGCGTACTCCCATATTCATTACAGCCGATCTACACTGGCTGTCCACTTCATAAATACTATTCTGTTGTAAGTTTGGAAAACTCAAAAAATGTAGTCATGCTTGACATTAATATATCTGTATGGCTGTTGGGATTCTATGGTTCTATGTTGTTAGCAGAGGAGCTCAGCAATGATGTTGCCATTGAATATCAAGGGGAGGTGATAAGATTCTCCCTTGTTGGAGATGCTCATTGCCTGGCACTTGTGTGAATCAGATGTTTCTGGCCACTTATCAGCCCAAACTTAAGTTTTGTCCTGGACTTGTGGCATGCAGGCACAGACTGCTTTAGCATCTGAAGCTTTCTAAATGGCACTCAGCATTGTGGACGCATCAGTGAACGCTTCTACTTCTGACCTTATGAAAGAGGAACGGGCATTGATGAAGCAGCTGAAGATGGTTGGGCCCATCCTGGGAATGAGATAATTGGCTGCCAACCATCTTCCTTTGTGCTCAGCATGAATCCAACCAGCGGAGAGTTTGGCTCTTGATACCTGTTGACTCCAGCCTTGCTTGGGTTCCATGAAGCCACACTCAAATACTGCCTTGATGACAAGTTCTGATCAATAGTGATTGCCAAAATATTAATCTATAAACATTCTTCATAGCTCTGAAACATTTTTCTTTCAACTATTTCCTTCTAGACGTTATTATTGAATCTGCTTCAAGTGCTGTCCTGTCAAGAAGCACATTCCAGATAATAAAAATTTGCTGAATAATTTTTCTTCTTATACCGTCTCTGTTTCTTTTGCTAATTGCTACAGAATATATCTTTCAGTGAAAGTGATGAATAACAGTCACGGCTGACTTTCTAATTTGTCTCTCAGTTTCCCCATCAGTGCAACAACTTCTTCTGTGTTGTCACCAAAAGGGAAAATGCTGGAAAATCTCAGCAGGTCGGGCGGCATCTCTAAGAAGAGAAAAGAGCTAATGTTTCGAGTCCAGGTGACCCTTTGTGGCTGGAGGATCCCTTCGGGAGGAATGTGGGTCAATCAATCAACTATAGCAATGGATATAGAGCAGGTGATATAGTATTGACTGTGTGTGAAAAGCCTCTCCTAATTTTCTTTTCCATTGAACACCAACTGTTCAATGCAACTCAGGATAATGCAAGAGGTGCCACCTATGAGGCTGCTGGAAGTGGAGATGGTGAATAATTTCAGAAGGATATTGGGTGGATACTTGACAAAATGTGATGGCAGGAGCCTTGAATGAGGCCTAAATTCTGGCATAGGTTGATCGTGCCAAATGGCCTTTTTCATATATCCCAGGTAACTCTACATAAATAAATGTGCAGCACTACTAGGATAGAATAGGGAAAAGGAACTGATTGGATTCAGGGAGCTGGCGTGAACCAACAGGTCAAATGACTTTCTTCTGTCCCATGATGGCTTGTTCACTTTATACACTTGCCTTATTGATGATGTCCATATCGTAAATAAAAAGCAATGAGCTCCAATCTTTGAAGGCATTAGACAGTCTAACAATAATTTAAAGAGCTAAAAACTATATTTAATATTTTCTCAGCTGTCCTCTTTTGCTTTTTTGCTCTCAACATGCTGTCCAGGTTCATACAGGGAATTTTCCCACCCTGCCATCATGGGAATTGTAGCAAAGATCCATTGACCTTGGGCGTAGTTTTCTAGATTTTGGGCGAGCGAGGTTGAAAATCATGCCCACAGAATGATGCAGCACGGAAAATACAAACATACGAGTTAAATTCAGGAGTAAGCGTCTCAGCTTTTGAGCCTGCTCTCTCATTCAATAAGTCACCTAATGAAGGGGCAGTGCTCTGAAGGCTAGTGATACCAAATGAACCTGTTGGACTGAAACCTAATGGGCGGCACGGTAGCACATTGGTTTGCACTGCTGCTTCTCAGCTCCAGGGTCTTGGGTTTGATTTCCGGCTCGAATCACTGTCTGTGTGAAGTTTGCACATTCTCTTCATGTCTGTGTGGGTTTCCTCCGGGGACTCTGGTTTCCTCCTACAGCCCAAAGATGTGCGGGTTAGGTTGATTGGCCATGCTAAGAAATTGCCCCTTAGTGTCCAGGGATGTGTAGGTTAGAGGGATTAGTGGGTATAATATGTGGGGATAGGGCCTAAGTGGGATTGAGTTTAGTGCAGACTCAATGGGCTGAAGGGCCTCTTTTTGCACTGTAGGATTCTATGATGATGTTGTGAGAATTGTTACTGTGCCCATCCCAGTCCAACATCAGCATCTCCACATCATTCAATAAGATCATGACTAATCTGACTGTAGCCTCTTCCCTGCCACTGATAAACTTTCACCTTCTTGTTTATCAATAACCTCTGCCTTGAAAATATTTGAAGACCCTTTTAAGGGACCCAAATGCCTTTTTATCCCCCTGCCGGCATGCCCTTCTGCCTTCAGAGATCTGCGGACAAACACAGCAAGTCCCTTTATCCTTAGTGCTTCCTCTTGTCAAGCTGTTCATTGAATGCTTCCTTGTCAAATTATTCCTTCCAAAGGATATCACCTCACATTTTTCAGGATTAAATCCATCTGCAACTTATCTGTCCATTTGATCATTCCGTCTGTATCTTCTTGGAGCCCAAGACACTCAGCCTCACTGTTAACCACCTGCACAATCTTTGTGTCATTTGCAAACTTACTAATCCTGCCCTCACACAGTCATCTGTTATTTCAGTTTTATTTTGAATGTTTTTATGGGGATAAGATATTGCGGGCAAGGCCAGCATTTGTTGTCTGTCACTCACTGTCCTTGTAGATGATCAATGGTGTAGATCAACAGTATTATAACTGGGGCACATTTTATTCAGCTAATGTACAACATCTCTTAAACAGTCACCATTAATGATTCCACAGCATTGACTCTGATAGTTTGTGGTTGACAGAGCAAATTTTGATCATTAAATAATTTCTGATCATTACGAGCAGTGACAAGTATCACAGAATCCCTACAGTTTTTCACTCAGAGGGTGGTGAGTGAATGGAATTGGTTGCCATCGGTGTAGTAGTCATGAACTCGCTGGGGTCTTTTAAAAGACTTCTGGATGAGTACATAGGATTTAATGGGATTGGGAGTTATAAGTAGTTCTATGCCCTGGTATGTAAGGATATGATCGATGCAACTTGTGGCCGAAGGGTCTGTTTGTGCTGTAGTGTTCTACATTCTATGTTCTAAGTACAGAAGGAGGCCATTTGACCCATCAAGTCTGCACCGACCACAATCCCATTCAGGCTGTATGTCCGCATCCCCACACATTTATCCTACTAATCCCCTGACAGTAGATCAACTTAACATGATCAATCAACCAAACCTGCACATCTTTGGACTGTGGAAAGAAATCGGAGCATCCCGAAGAACCCATGCAGATACTAGCCAATTCATCTGCTAGCCAATTCCTAATCCAATTAGCTAAATCACCCTCTATCCCATACATCTGCATTTTCTGCAGAAGTCTTCCATGGGCCACCTTATCAAACGCCTTACTAAAGTCCATATATACCACATCAACCGCCTTACCCCCATCCACCTCTTTAGTCACTTTTTCAAAAAACTCAATGAGGTTAGTAAGGCACGACCTACCCTTCACAAAACCATGCTGACTATCCCCAATCAATTCATTTCTCTCTAAATAACTATAAATCCTATCCCTAATAATTCTCTCCAATACTTTGCCCACAACAGAAGTAAGACTCACTGGCCTATAATTCCCTGGAAGGTCTCTCTTCCCCTTCTTGAACAATGGGACCACATTCGCTATCCTCCAGTCCTCCGGAACCACACCCGTAACCAACGACGACCTGAAGATCAGAGCCAGAGGCTCTGCAATCGCCTCTCTTGCCTCCCAGAGAATCCTAGGGTAAATCCCGTCCGGCCCAGGGGACTTATCCAACTTCAAACCCTCAAGAATATCTAGCACATCCTCCCTATCTACTTCAATACTTTCCAGATATTCATCGTGGAGTTCGGTGACAAGTGGCGTACCTCAGGGGTCTGTTTTGGGGCCCCTGCTGTTTGTAATTTTTATAAATGATCTGGATGAGGGTATTGAGGGATGGATTAGTAAATTTGCAGATGACACTAAAGTCGGTGGAGTGGTAGATAGTGAAGAGGGGTGTTATAGTTTGCAGAGGGACTTGGACAAGTTGCAGAGCGGGGCCGAGAGGTGGCAAATGGAGTTTAATGTGGAAAAGTGTGAGGTAATGCACTATGGCAGGAATAATAAATGTGTAGAGTATAGGCTAATGGTAGGATTCTTAGTAGTCTTGATGAACAGAGGGATCTTGGTGTGTATGTGCATAGATCCCTGAAAGTAGGCAGTCAAGTTGAGAAGGTTGTTAAGAAGGCATCTGGAGTCTTAGCTTTTATTGGTAGGGGGATTGAATTTCGGAGCCGCAACGTCATGTTGCAACTGTACAAAACTCTAGTGCGGCCGCACTTGGAGTATTGTGTGCAGTTCTGGTCCCCACATTATAAGAAAGATGTGGAGGCATTGGAGAGGGTACAGAGGAGGTTTACCAGGATGTTGCCTGTATGGAGGGCAGGTCTTATGAGGAGAGGCTGAGGGATTTGAGGTTGTTTTCGTTAGAAAGGAGGCGGCTAAGAGGAGACCTTATCGAAACATATAAGATGATTAGAGGTTTAGATAGGGTGGACAGTGATCGCCTTTTTCCTAGGATGGAGAAAGCTAGCACGAGGGGACACAGCTTTAAATTAAGGGGTGATAGTTATAGGACGGATATAAGAGGTAGGTTCTTTACCCAAAGGGTGGTTCGGGAGTGGAATGCCCTGCCTGCAGCAGTTGTAGATGCGCCAAGTTTGTGGCGTTTAAGAGGTTAGTTGATAAGTATATGGAAGAGAAGGGAATGGTTTAGTTTGGAGGGGCATTGCTTTTTATATTGGTCGGCGCAACATCGAAGGCCGAAGGGCCTGTTCTGTGCTGTAATGTTCTATGTTCTATGATACGGAGAGAATGTGCAAAATCCACACGGTACAATACACTGAGGCCGGAATTGAACCTGGTGCTCTGACGCAGCAGTGCTAACTATTTTTGCTGTATAACAGTTTTCCATTAGATTGTTGCAACCAAAGAATGCCAATGGTTCAGAAGAAGACCAGTTGCCCCATCGAGTCTGCACTGACTCTCCGAAAAAGAATCTTACCCAGGCCCTCCTCTCCACCCTATCCCCATAACCCTGCACATTTTACCATAGAAACCTGCAGTGCAGAAACACACCCTTCGGCCCATTGAGTCTGCACTGACCACAATCCCAGCCAGGCCCTACCCCCATTCTATCTGCTAATTCTTCTAACCTACACATCCCAGGACACTAAGGGGCATTTTAACATGGCCAATCAATCTAACTCGCACGTCTTTGGACTGTGGGAGGAAACCGGAGCACCTGGAGGAAGCCCATGCAGACATGAGGAGAATGTGCAAACTCCACACAGACAATGACCCGAGCCGGGAATCGAACCCAGATCCTTGGGGCTGTGAAGCAGCAGTGCTAACCACTGTGCTACCGTACCATGGCTAATTCGTCTAACTTGCACATCTTTAGCTATTAATGGCCAATCTACTCCACCTATAGATCAATAAAACCTAGTAGTGTATCTTCTCTGATCTCATTGCGTAGCACACCTCTTTCATAATAAAACAAAAATAAAATTATATTCAGAGAGCACTTTTTAATGCCCCAATCGCTTTAGAGACAATTGCCAAAATTTTCAGAGCATTATGGTGACAGGATCTTTGGGTCCCATTGATGATGACACCCCCCCCACCCCTCCATCCCCAATAGATTCCCTGGCAACAATGGGTGCAAGACATGGATGAAGCCCTTGATATCACAGGACTGAAGGATTCCTCTGCTAGCCAATGATGAGCCACCCTGATTGTCATAAAACACACCGCGGGGATGTTTGGAAACCCCACCCAACAGGATCTGCTTGACGTAGAAAATATGGGGAAAACTCCAGTTTCACTCTTCGACATAGAGAGAAAGTTTCTGAGGGGTTCTGTCAGTACTCTTGGGGAGTCAAATAGGTTCCAAGTCTAGAAAGGTTTGGAAATTCTTGAGTTTAGCTAATCTAAGTATCTAACATATCGTCTCAATGGCTCAGGGCAGCACAGTGGCACAATGTTAGCACTGATGCTTCACAATGCTCAGGGATCCATGTTTAATTCGAGCCTTGGGTCACAGTCTGTGTGAAGTTTGCACTTTCCCCCTGTCTTTGCATGGTTTCCTCTGAGTGCTCTGGTTTCCTCCCATAGTCGCATGCAGGTTAGTTTGATTGGCCATGCTAAATTGACCTGAATGTCAGGGAGATAAGCAAGGTAAACTGTTGTATTATGGGAATAGGAACTAGGTGGGATTGTGGTTGGTACAGAATCAATGGGCTGAATGGCCTCCTTCTGTACTTAAGGATTCTATTATTATTTCACAGTTGCATAATTAATTCCTTTCATTTAAAGGTGTCAATTAATTGCAATTAGGTTTAGTCCCATTATTTCCAAATAAGGTTTGGAACACTGTTAATTCCTAAGTAAATCTGGTTGACTTTGATATCTAAGAAAGTTAATATAACTGCTAATATTGAATTAAACTCTGGTCTTCATCAATTCTAGGGAAGTCAAGCTTTGAGGAGTTGTGATGGCCAATTAATGGCCTAGATCCTTTGTTCCCTGAGGTTGTTTTGGGAGACCATCTAAAGATTTCCATGCATGGACTGCATGGGAATTGCCCAAGAAGTTACGCCCTGCACCAAAAATCATTGGATACCCTGCCTTACACAACAGACTTTGGAAGGCTACGAGTGCCTTAGCAGAACAGTTACTCAGGGAGATTAGAAGGATTAAATCCATTTTTAATGCTTGGGTAGCTTTACAGCACTGTTACCTCATTGTGTCAGGGACCTGGGTTTGATTCCAATCTAGGTGACTGCCTATGTAGAGTGTACACATTCTCCCCATGTCTGTGTGGTTTTCCTCTGGGTGCTTTGGTTTCCTCCCACAATCTAAAGATACGCAATTTAGGTGCATGCTAAAAATGATCCTTGGTATCAGGGGGATTAGCAGGATAAATACGTAGGATTACCGAGATAGGACCTGGATTCAATTGTTGCCAGTATGCAGGCACGATGGACAGAATGGTCTCCTTCTGTACTGTGGGTATTCTGTGATTCTATAAACTTCAGTAATATAGGCACAGTCCATTGTGTCATGGAAATTCTAGGAAGTAGAAAAGGGATGGAAAATCCATATATTTTTTCTAACATCTCTGAAACCAGCAGCAATTTAACAATCAAATAATAATTTAGCATTAAATTATATGAGGTAAGGTGCAGACGTTTCCCCTTCTCAATGGTCTCTTGCTTCTGGGCCACCAAACTCTCCTGAAGTGTGATCTGGTTCTTCAAATGCTGATGTTCAAACACTTGTCGATGGAATCTAAACTAATTCAGTGCAGAGATGTGTGCACCTTGGGAAGAGTCCAAATCCAGGGGCCATAAATAGAACATAATCATTAACAAATGAAATATGGAATTAAGAAGAAAAAATATATTTACTCAAAGAGCCCTTAGAATGTAGAACTCACTGTGACAAGAAACACAAATTTATATAACACCTTTCATGTCATAAAACCCACCAAGGCACTGTCATTGTGCTGTGCAAGTTTCTTTATTATTAACCAAATTACACTTCAGCACTTACTGTAACAACGTTTCTTTCATCTTGAGATGTAGGCAATGCCAACAAAATCCTGTGTGCTTTCCATGTCTGGTTACACTGAGAGGATGGTGATGGTCCTTCTTCCTGAACTGTTACAGTTCTTGGACTAATGTCTCTGTGGTTAGAATATCAGATAGCACATTCTAGGACCTTGACTCAGTGACAATGAAGGGACTGTGACAATTGTCCCAATGAGCATTGTGTGAGACTTGGGATAGAAACCTTGAGGTGATGATGTAAATATGGTAAATGAGGATCACAGGGGAGACAGGTGATTCGCTGCAGTGCATCTTGCAGCATCAAAAATGATCAAAATTGCAAAATGGAGAGTCTGATGATGTGATGTGAGCAGGAATGGATAGATACCCTTGGATGGGGAGAGTCAAGACTGTGGATTTACTGAAGGAACTACATTGATGGCTGAGGTGTTCTTTTATTCATTAATAAATGTGGACACTGCTGGCTGGGCCAGTATTTATTGCCAATCTCTAAATGACCTCTATTTGAACAAAGAACAAAGAACAAAAAGCATGGGAAACAGGCCCTTCGGCCTAACGAGCCCACGCCGCCACCCCGATGTTCCCACCTCTACCCGTGATCCCTGTCCATGTTTATAGATCTATGGATTAAAAGCCAAATTTGAGGCAATTTAGGGAGAATTTGTTTTGCCAATTAGCCTAAGAGCACATCTTTGGGATGTGGGAGAAAACCGGAGCACCCAGAGAAAACCCACGCAAGCACGGGAAGAATGTGCAAACTCTCACAGACACAGGCCCAAATCCATGTATCTGCACAGCACAGCGATAGTCACTGAGCTGTCATGTTGCCCATCAAATGGTCCAGGTCAAGCGTAGACTAACAACATGAAGCACTAGGATACTCTCGAAAAAAATCCAAGAGCAGCCCTCTCACAACCCATCGCGTGTATGCCCCTTGTTAGACAACAAGGTGGACCAAAGCACCTGTAGGATAAAAACAAGAACATCAATATCATCATCTATTTACACACTTCACAGGGACTCCCAAAGCACATGATCCCTATTTTAAATCAGTTTTTTATACCCCTCCATTCCCATTCTGTTCATGTGCCCATCTAAGTATTTCTTAAATAACTCCAGAGTTCCTGCCTCCACCACTTTACTTGGCAGCACATCCCATACCCCCACCACCCTCTGTGTGAAAAAACTCCCTCTAGCATCCAAATTATACCTTACCCCCCTCACCCTAAGCCCGTGACCCCTCGTGCTATTGGAATCCATCCTAGGAAAAAGTTTAATCCTGTTTCCTCTATCTATACCCCTCATAATCTTGTACACCCCTATTAGATCTCCTCTAAGTCTATGTCTTTCTAAGGAAAACAGCCCCAATTTGCCTAACCTCTCCTCATAACTCAGACCTTCCATACCAGACAGCATCCTGGTAAACCTCCTCTGCACTCTCTCCAGAGTCTCCACGTCCTTCCAGTAGTAAGGCGACCAGACTGGACGCAGTATTCCAAATGAGGTCTAACCAACGTTTTATACTACTGCAACATTAGGTATTGCTTGTGACCTGCTAAACCAACCCTTGCTCTCTCACTTCACTGTTCCTGTTCAGGAGTGAATGCATTGGTGAGGTTCTTGATACATCGGTAAACAGTAAACTGGTACTGCAACCATCATCATTGTGGACTGATATTCAGAGCCATGTTTATACTCAAAGGTTCGGAGGCCACAGACTTAAATGTCATATGAATGATACATTTTTCGCATGGATTTTCATGAAAGCATTGTTCTATCAAGATCTCTGCTGAATATCAGCCTCTTAACATTCCACTTTTGTTTCCAGATTTGGTTATGATCAACTTACTCAGAGGATTGGACGGAAAGACATTGATGTCAACCATTTCCTGCTCCAGCTGGTCTTTTGAATCTAGTACTTGTGAGTTGACAATCAACCGCATTGCTGTGCATCTGGAGTCACATGTAGATCAGACCAGGTCAGGATGCCAGATTTTCTTCCCTAAAGGACATCTGTGAACCAGATGGGCTTTTAAAATAACTGACAATGGTTTCATAATCATCATTGGACTTTCTAATTCTAGATTTTTTATCGGATTCGAATATCACTATCTGCTGTTGTGGGATTTGAACCCGGTCCTATGGTCTTGCCCAGGGGGGTTTCTGCATTACTAATCCAGTGACAATGCCAATACGCTACTAACTCCCCTCAAGCATGCCAAGGTGCTTGGGGAGGAGTGGGAGGACTGGCAGGGAATGCGTTGTGTGGGGAGGGGAGCAATGGGTCTCATCTGCTTCATTTCAAATGATTTAAAGAGTTAACTATTCTGAAGATCCTTGCACCAGGTTGTATTCACAAAAGACATCTGAAATATTGATTGCTCCATTTCCTCCCTGAGTAACTGATTCAGGACAGATAAATGAAGTCTTCGGCAAAGAATTTTTAAAAATGCTTCCAACAAAAAGAAAAACGTATTAATATAAATGTGATTCTGTGGAAGCCGCAGTGCTTATTATGATGAAACATAATGTCAGCGAGCTGCCCTACAGAATGGATAACCGCGATTGTCCCGCTGCATGGAGTAGAAATCCGTGACCTCTAAGAGTCACGTTGTATCTGATAATAAATGGCAAGCAGCGAGTTACAAGGCCGTAATTCAATCAAGGATATGCGGTGACGTCTTAAACCGCAAGAGTGAAAGCTCCGTAGATTCTGTTTGTCAGCAGAAGTTAGTGATTGAATTACAGGCTTAAACCTCATCACCAATCCACTGCTGTTATCAGGTATAACTATAATGCAGAGTTATTGTCTATTTATGCTTAAATGTGCTGTTACATTACAGCGACCAGTCAAGGGATCAATAATTGCTTATAGCAACATGGTGCTAGCAGATTCGAGTTATACAAATGGGCCCTCATGGTCCTCTAACATGATCGAATGATGTGCCAGGATTAAGTTTACAGAACGGAAACAGGCCATTTGTCCCACCTGCTCTATCTGGCATTTACTCTCCACACAACCTCGTCCCACCTGATTTCAAGGCCATCTTGATGGATAGCCTGATCTTCTGCTGCCTGTCAAAGTTATATTTTCGTATATATGTCCACTCCTAATTTCACACTGTCAGTCTACCTTTCACCTGGATGGCACTGTGGTTAGCACTGCTGCCTCAAAGCACCAGGGGCCAGGGGTTGAGTCCTGGTTTAGGTTACTAATGTCGTGGAGTTTGCACATTCTCCCCATATTACTTTCATCCAGATGCTCTGGTTTCTTCCCATTGTCCAATAGATGTGCTGATTAGGCGCATTGGCCATGCTAAATTGGGATGGGAATAGAAGGATACGGACTGTGTAAGTGCATAAGGTTTTAGTTTAGGCGGGCATCATGTTCAGCACTGGCTTGGAAGACCTAAGGACTTTCTCTTGTGCTGAACTTTTCTTTGTTCTTTATTCTTAAATTCTTCCTCTACCCAGTGTAATAACTGGAAATGAGAAAATGAACATAGAACATAGAACACTGTAGCACAAATAGGCTCTTTGGCCCACAAGTTGCGCCAATCATACCCATACCTATTTGGCCATAGAACTACCTGTAACTCCCAATCCCATTTAATCCCATGTATTCATCCAGAAGTCTTTTAAAAGACCTCAGCGAGTTCACCTCCACCACCGCCAACGGCAGCCGATTCCATTCACTCACCACCCCCTGAGTGAAAAACTTACCCCTAACATCTCCTTTGTACTTGCCCTCCAGCACCTTAAACATGTGTCCTCTCGTAGCGACCACTTCAGCCCTGGGTAATAGCCTCCGAGAATCCATCCTATCTATTCCTGTCAACATTTTATAAACCTCTATCAGGTCACCTCTCAACCTTCGTTTCTCCAGGGAGAAGAGACCTAGCTCCCTCAACCTATCTTCATAGGGCTTGCCTCTCAATCCATTGCTGTAAATCTCCTCTGCACCCTCTCAATAGCTTCCACATCCTTTCTGTAATGAGGCGACCAGAACTGTCCACAGTATTCCAAATGGGGTCTGACAAAAGGTCTTATAAAGTTGCAGCATTACCTCCCGACTCCTAAACTCAACCTTTTGATTAATGAAGGCTGAGGTACTGAACAGGTATTGTGTCTTCATAATGGAAGACACAAATAACATGCCAAAAATTGGTGACTGGAAGGGTATGGGAGGTGAGAACCTAGAAACTATCATTACCACAAAAGAGGTAAGGTTGGGCAAGTTTAATGGAGCTCAAGTAGACAAGTGTCCTGGTGCTGATGGAACACATACCAGGATACTAAAAGAAGTGGCAGGAAAAATAGCAAATTCGCTAGTGGTAATTTACCAATATTCGCTAGACTCTGGGGTTGTTCCCGCAGACTGGAAAATAGCAAATGTGATGCCACTGCTTTAAAAAGGAGTTGACAAAAGGTAGGTCGTTATAAGTTGGTTACTTTAACTTCTGTAGTAGGGAAGATGCTTGAACCTATCTTCAAGGAAGAAGTAGCGAGACATCTGGACATAAATTGTCCCATTGGAAACACACAGCAAAGGTTCATGATCATGTTTGATTAATTTGATGGAATTCTTTGAGAACGTTACATTGGCAGTGAACAGTGGGGAACCTGTGAATGTAGTGTATCTGGATTTCCAGAAGGCATTTGACAAGGTGCTGCACTAAAGTCTGCTACATAAGTTAAACAGGCACACTGTTACCTGTAATGCATTAGCACGGATAGAGGATTGGTTAACTAACAGAAAGCAAAGAGTGTGTTTTTCTGGCTGGTGATCAGTGATTAGTGGTGTGCCTCAGGGATCAATGTTGGAATTGCAATTGTTTACGATTTACATAAATGATTTGCAGTTGGTAATCAAGTATAGTGTGTCAAATTTGCAGATGACACTAAGATGGGTGAAAGAGCAAAGTTTGCCGAGGAAACTAAAAGTCTGCAAAGGGATAAAGCTATTCTAAATAACTGGATGAGGGTCTGGCAGATGGAGTACAATGTTATTAAATGTGAGGTCATCCATTTTGGTAGAAATAACAGCAAAATATATTATTTTTTAAATGATAAAATATTGCAGCATGCTGCAGTGCAGAGAAATCTGAGTGTCTTTGTGCAGGAACCTCAAGGAGTTGGTTTGTAGATGCAGCAGATAATTATAAAGGCAAATTGAATTTTGTCCTTTATTGCTAGAGAGATGGAGTTTAAAAACGATGAGATTATGTTGCAGCTGGAAAAGGTACTGGTGGGGCCACACCTGGAGTACTGTGGAAGGTTTGGTCTCCTTACTTGAGAAAAGATATACTGGCACTGGAGGGGGTGCAAAGCAGATTCATTAGATTGATTCTAGAGTTGAGGGGTTGGCTTATGAAGAGACACTGAGTAGACTGGGGCTATATTTGTTGGAATTCAGAAGAATGAGGGGGATCTCACAGAAACATATAAGAATATGAAGAGAATAGATAAGATAGTTCAGGGAAGTTGTTTCCATTGCTGGGTGAAACTAAAACTAGGGGGCATAGCCTCAAAATAAAGGGGAGCAGATTTAGGACTGACTTGAAGAGGAGCCTCTTCACACAAAGGGTTGTGAATCTGTGGAATTCCCTGCCAGTGAAGTAGTTGAGGCTCCCTTATTGAATGCTTTTAAGGCAAGGATAGATACATTTTTGAACAGGAAAGAAATTAAGCATTATGGTGAGTAGCCGGGTAAGTGGAGCTGAGTCTACAAAAAGATTAACCATGATCTTATTGAATGGCAGGGCAGGCTCGAGGGGCCAGATGGCCGACTCCTGCTCCTAGTTCTTCCATTCTTATGTTCTTATGTACCCGAACAGGTGCCAGAGTGAGGCGACTAGCGGGTTTTCACAATACTTTCATTGCAGTGTTAATGTATGCCTTACTGGTGACACTAATAAAAAAAAATAAACTCATTCACATGAACCCTGCGGTGGCAAATTCTCCACCATTCTCTGGCTAACAAAATCCCTCCTGAATTGCCCAACAGATGCTGTCAGTGATTTTTGTGCTTTATTTTGCCGTATTGTTTAGCGAGCATTTGAAAGATTTGGTGAAAAGCATTGACAGACCGTCTACATCATTTGAAAATAAAATTGTTGGCAGGAATCTTTGAGAAATAGAGCTTATGGTTCAGATTAAATAAAGTTGTTTGTGTAGTATAGATTAGGAAGGGGTTACATAGCAGCTTTCATGACCTCAGGATGTTTCAAAGTGTTTTGCAATTCATTTTGAGGCACAGATATTATTGTAATGTAGAGGGACATGGCAACCAATGGAATTGATTGAATTGCTTTATTATTGTCACATGTATCAGGATACAGTGAAAAGTGTTGTTTCTTGTGAGCTGTAACATACGTTCACAGAGAACATGGGGAGAACGAAAGGAGGGGGTGCAGAATATAGTATTGCTGAAACAGACAAGGTGCAGAGAAAGATCAGCTGGCAGCTCCATTCAAATGTCTGTTGCTGGGAAGAAGCTGTTCTTGAGTCGGTTGGTACGTGATCTCAGACTTTTGTACCATTTTCTCGACAGACAAAGGTGGAAGAGAGTCGATCTAAGCTGTGTGGGGTCCTTCATTATACTGGCTGCCTTTTTAAGGCAGCAGGAAGTGCAGACAGAGTCAATGGATGGGAGGCTGGTTTGTGTGATGGACTGAGCCATGTTCACAATCGTTTGTAGTTTCTTGTGGCCTTGGGCAGAGCTGGAGCTATACCAAGCTGTGGTACACCCGGAAAGGATATTTTCTCCGGTGCATGGCGCAATTTGCACACAGCAAGCTTACACAAGTAGCAGTGATTGGATTTGTGTTTTTGAGTAATGTTGTGTGACAGATAAACATTGGCCAGAACTCTGGAGAGAACTTTCCTGATCTTCAAAAAAGTGCCATGAGATTTTTCACATCTGACTAAGAAGGTTGAAGGAAAAACCTGGTTTAACATCTAAAGATGGCACTTTTGACAGTACAGTGCAGTACCATGCCGGAGTTTCAGACTAGATTTGGTACGTGGAATGGAACTTGAACCCTCTAGTCTTAGAATCATAGAATCATAGAAAAACTACAGCACAAACAGGGCCTTCAGCCCATAAGTTGCACCAATCCTATCTCTGCTTACTAGGATTGCCTATAACCTTCAATCCTTTTAAGTCCCGTGTACTCATCCAGAAGTCTCTTAAAAGACCCTAACGAATTTGCCTCCGCCACTACCAACGGCAGCCAATTCCACTCACCCACCATCCTCTGAGTGAAAAACTTACCCCTGACATCTCCTCTGTACCTACTCCCCAGCACCTTAAACCTGTGTCCTCTTGTGGCAGCCATTTCAGCCCTGGGGAAAAGCCTCTGAGAATCCACCCGATCAATACCTCTCATCATCTTATACACCTCTACCAGGTCCCCTCTCATCCTTCGTCTCTCTCAGGAGAAAAGATTGAGCTCTCTCAACCTACCTTCTGATGGCTGTTAAATACTGATCCATAGCCATCCATTCACTGGTGTTAATAGTTACAGTATAGCAGGATTGGGGGGAAGACATGTCAACTCAGTCAGCTTCCACATTGCTGATTAGCCAGGGGAATCAACTTTAATACTCACAGAGAAATGACGAAGCAACCAGCTGACAGCATGAAGACAGCTTCAAAATAATCCCAAGTTGGCCAATATAATTACAAGTGCAGCCAAGCCAAAGCTGTGTGCAACTATTTCCTGAGTGAGACTTCACTTTTATTCAGACAATTGAATACCTGAGTTATTCAACATGGAGCCTAAAAATTACATTCGCTAACATTAGCAGGAGACCACCTAATATGCTGTAGCTGAGTGGAGGTGTTAACCTGTGGCAAATAGCTTACCGGGAATGAGACAAGAGTGTTCTTTGTTCTTTGTTCTACTTGAAAGATTTATCTTGCAAAATTTTAACTTCTCAGTTAAGTGAGAGGGGTGGTAAGTTGGAGAAGGGAATATTAAGGGGGGAAATGTTCAGTGGAGATATAGGGGGGAAGTTTTTTACATAGAGGCTGATGGGAGCATGGAATGCACTGCCAAGTGAGGTAGCTGAGGCAGACACGTTAGGCACAAAATGAAGACTTATCTTGATAGGCATATGATTGGGGAATCAAGAGAATAGAGGGAGAGAAGCAGTTGGTTAGATAGGTAAACATGATTGGCGCAAGCTTGGAGGGCTGAAGGATCTGTTCCTGTGCTGTACTGTTCTTTGTTCTTTGTACTCTGGAAGGTAGCGGCATTCAGAGGTATTGTGAGCACAGAATCCAGAACTTGACTGGCGTCCTCACAACTTTAGGATGAGCTAATTAATTTGAAATAATAAAGGGGCTTCAAATAAGAGTGGGACCACTCAAGAGTAAAATCTAGGAACAGATTTTCAAACAGAATGCAGTGAGAATGTGGAATTAGACTGTGAGTGATTTTGTAAAGTTTCAAAACAGAGTTTGGTGGAATTTCATGAGGTCTAGGTGTTGATGTCTCCAGATAAAAAGTGGGCAAATGGAGATAAGGTCATCTAGTGTTCAGTTAAATTGAAATTTGAGAGGCTGGCCTTTTTTCCATTTGCCACATTACCTCTAAAAGTGTGCAATGTAACTCACAAAATGTCTGTTTGCCAGGGATTCAGCAGTTCGGAGAGGTGGAAAGTGGTAATGACCATCTGTTGTCCTTGGCCATTGTTGATGCCAAGAGAATTTAAGTCAATGGTGAGGGCTCATAGGGCCAATTCCTCTCCAACTCTATGGCCGGAATTCACCAACCGTGCCTACGACTGAGATTCACCAGTTTCATGGCAATGATTGGAGTTTTGGCTGAGCATTCAATTCTCCATTCTCAGTGGAAGGTGGGTGGGAGGGCACGAACATGATCGGAGAATCCTTTGACCAGTATCACTGTGTCACCAGCGGAACAGACACTTGAAGAATGTGGGACCAGCACATGCGTGTGATCATCTGAGTGACTCTCTCTGTGCTGTAGTTTTTATGATTTTTGTTATCTGTTCATGGGACATGGGCATCGCTGGCTGGCCAGCATTTATTGCCTCTCCATAGCTAAGAATCAAAAACATTGTTGTGGCTCTGGAATCACTCGTAGCCCAGGCGATGTAAGGATGACAGATTCCCTTCCCCAGAGGACAGATGAGTTTTTGGAGTCATAGTCATAGAGGTTTACAGCATGGAAACAGGCCCACTTTGTCCATGCTGCCTAGTTTTTAACAATTGCTAGTCCCAATTGCTGCATCTGGCTCGTATCTCTCTATATCTGTCTTACCCAAGCAACAGTCTAAATGCTTTTTAAAAGACAAAAATGTACCCACCTCTACAACTACCTCTGGCAGCTTGTTGCAGACACTCACTACCTTCAGTGTGAAAGAACTGCCCCTCTGGGAAAAAAAAGTTCCAATCTATCCAGCCTTTCTTTGTAACTCAAACCATCAAGTCTTGGTAGCATCCTAGTAAATGTCTTCTGCACTCTTTCTAGTTTTGTAATGTCTTCCTATAATAGGGTGATCAGAATTGAACATAACATTCAAAGTGTAGCTTTACTTGTGACTTGTACAACTTCAACAAGACATCGTAACTTTGCTCCATAACACTTGCCAACTCCCTACCATTAACTGAATAAAATCTGCCCTGTTTCGATCTACCAATATGCATCACCTCACTTTATCTGAATTAAACTCCATCTGCCATTCTTCAGCCACTGGCCCAATTGATCAAGATCCTGTTGCAAAAGCTCTGCCAGACCTAATATTCTCCATAACTGTCTTAAAATTAATGAAATTAAGGTCATTAATCCCAAAGTGATTCCTCACTTCTGGCACCTACTCTTGCTTATTTCCCAGCAGGAGGTCAAGTTTTGCCTTCTCTCAATCAGGCCATCTGAATGAGAAATTTCTCCTCAATACACTCAACAAATTTCTCCCCATCCAAGCCCCTATTATTATGGCTGTCTCAGTCAATGCTGGGAAAGTTAAAACCCTCTACTATTACCATATTATTTTTTCTTGGAACTATCTGTAATCTCCTTACATATTTGCTCCTCAATTTCCTGCTAACTATTTAGGGGCCTGTAGTATAATCCTTTAAAAGGGATCTTCCCTTTCTTATTTCTCACTTCTACCCACATAGACTCTGACAATTGACAACAGGCTCATGGTCATCAGTAGATTCTTAATTCCAGATTTTTTTACTGAATTCAAATTCCACTGTGGCAAGATTCGAAACCCAGGCCCCAGAACATTAGTTGAGTTCCTGGACTAATAGTCCCGCGACAGTATCACTAGGCCTCTCCAATAAACTGTTGTTCCAGAAGTGTATGCCAGGCAACATGGAGAGAGGAGAGAAGAGGAAAAGTTAAGTACCTTTACAACTATATGTGTATATAGCTAGGTCACAGGTCAGCCATGATTTCATTGCATCATAGAGTAGGCTCGAGGGGCTGTAAGTGACCTACTTGTTATCTTCCTAAGTAAATGATATTATCTACATTAATTGACATCATTTTGTAATTTCTGAATTATTGCAATGTAAGTATTAAAAACAATGCAAATCAAGGTCTTCGTGCTTGAGTAATGGGACAGTTATTTGACATTTACCTCTCCATGTTGAGAGTTGAAAGCTATACAAGGCCCTGAGCAAGCCTCTGGGTGAATTTTCAAAAAAAGAAATCATTTGATTTTCTTTTTTTTTATTCCCCTCAAAGCTTAATCCTCAGGAAGATCAATACCGATTCCCATTTAATTATTCTGCCTCTTCAGAATACGCGGTGATAATGGGTTTGACAGTCTATCTTCCTGTCATACAGATCTCTCCAAAATTACTGATGCTATCTACAAAAAAATTCCACCTTTCAGTTTGGCTTTTAGAAAACAAAATGATCAGATATGCATTTTATTCCAAAGAGCTGTCTCGGCCTCAGGATACATATTACATTTGCACCCTGGCTCTGCAGAATTTAATCGTAGCAGCCGTTTGCTTCTTTGCACAATCCTTAAATACTGTATGCTCTTCTCCTTCCCTGTGTATTTGTGCAGATGAAGAATGGTAAAGAACCATATCACTGCAAAGCAAGTCTGTTTTGTTTTGGCTGAACTCAAATCTAGTACTCTTCGGGGTTGGAGGTAAAAGCAGAGGGAAAAAAATGACACCACACCTGTTTTTTTTTCTATTCGTTCGTGGGCTGTGAGCATCCCTGCCAAGTTCTCATTGTCTGTCCCTACTTTCTCTTGCAAAGATAGTGGTGCAACGCCTTCTTATTACTGTTCTTCTGGTATAGCTACACAGACAATGGTGTTAGGGAGGGTACTTCACAATTTTGACCCAGTGACAATGAAGGAGTGATGGTATATCAGGATGGTGTGTGGTTTGAAAGGAAACCTGCAAGTCGTGGTGTTCCTTGGCATCTTCTCGGTGATAGAGTTCTTTTTTATTCATTCATGGGATATGGGCATCGTAGGTTGGCCAGCATTTATTGCCCCAGTCTATTTGCCCTTGGAGGGTATTTGAGACTCAACCACATTGCAAAGATCTGCAGTCACGTGTAAGCCAGGTAAGGGCAGTAGATTTCCTTCAAGGACATTCAGGTGTTGTTTTCTTGACAATGGTTTCATGGTCATCTGTAGATTCTTAATGCTAGATATTGTTTTATAGAATTCAAATTCAACCATCTGCCATGGGTCCCCAGAACATTGAGTTGAGTTTCCGGAATAAAAGTCCAGTTATTCCAACCTCGGGTGACTGTCTGCGGAATTTGCATGTTCTCCCTGTTTCTGCTTGGGTTTCGTCAGGGTATTATGGTTTCATCTCCAACAGTCCAACGATGTGTGGGTTTGGTTGATTGGCCATGCTAAATTGCTACATTGTGTCAAGGGGACTAGCTAGGGTAAGAGCAAGGGGTCAAGGGGATGCAGCCTGTATGGATTGAGGTCGGTGCAGATTCAATAGTCCTCCTTCTGTAGGGATTCTATGATTTTATAATTCTAATACCTCTAGGCCATTGACTCCCCAAAGGTTTTGAAACTGCTATCAAAGAAGTCTTGTCGAGTTGCTGCAGAGAATCCAATGACCAAAACACTGCACTACTACACTGTCTTACCCCTTATATGTGGGCACCACCTCTGACCACAGCAATGTGATCATTTCTCTATCCCCAATTGAAAGGGCAAAAATTGAAGGACTGCAAAAAAGAACCCATGCAATAATCTTCAAGATTTTGCACAATGGTTAGACAAATCTTTTATTACCATTCTTCTTTTTCAACTGAATAAAGTGAAACCATGAACCAGCTTTGCTTTATGTGAGGAAACTCACTTTAGTTAAATGGATGCGCACTCAAAGTGCTGGGTGCTGATTAAAAAATCAGTGTTGCAAGTACTTAAGAAATTGATCCCCAGTAACACAACAGTTTGTGTGGAGTGCAGAACAGGATTGATTAGGTGTTAAATAGTGCTTAGTTAAAATTGCAAACATTGGCTTTAATGGGCAATGTCTCAGCATTCACTACAACAAGAACATTTAAACTGATACTACACACCTCGCTGGTGTGAACGGCTGGAAAATTCTGGCCATGTGTTCATAAATTTATACAGGTGGTAGGTGATAGAGATATAGGAGCAGAATTAGGCATTTAGTCCATTGAGTCCGCTCCACCATTCAATCATGGCTGATTTGGGCAGAACAGTAGCACAATGGTTAGCACTGCTGTTTCAAAGCTCCAGGGACTTGGGTTCAAATCCCAACTCGGGTCACTGTCTGTATAGAGTTTGTACAATCTCCCTGTGTCTACACGGGTTTGCTCTGGTTTCCTCCCACAGTCCAAAAATATGAGGGCTAAGTTGGTTAGCCATTCTACATTGCCCTTAGTGTCTCAGGTGCACCGATAAGAGGGATTAGTGGGCGAACATGTGGGGACAGGGCCTGGGTGGGATTGTGGAGGTGTAGACTTAATGAGCCGAATAGCTTCTTTCTGCACTGCAAGATTCTATGACTTCCATATGCTCCTCATTCCCATTTTCCTGCCTTCTCCCCTTCAATTCATTATCAATTAAAAATCTGTCTAACTATTCCTTAAATTTACTCACTGTCCCAGGATCCACCACAATTTGGGGTAGTAAATTCCTTCAGAAGCCTGTATCAGGATCAGATGCATCCCTCACCATCAGTGCATGGCAGCAGATGTAAGCACCATCTTCAAAATCCAGAAACTAGTCAGCTATCAGTTTTCCTTCAGTGTTGCTGCTGGGTCTATCTACACCAGATGGACAGCAGCAATTTAAGACGGGGGTTCACCACTGCCTTCTCAAGGAGCAATTAGGGATGGGCAACAAATGCTGGCCCAGCCAGTGATACCCACATCCCAAGTATGAATTAAGACATAGGTGCTGTATTACATATCAAATACATATCTGCAGAAATATTATATCTAGGGAATGAATTAGAGTGTCAACCAATGAGTTGGAGGCAGAGAAGGAATTGTTGTTTGAAAAACATTATCCCTGAACCACAACAAACAGAAGCTCCCAAGTAAAGCAGAATTTTTTTTGCCTAGAATATGCAGTATGTGGGGAATAATTACATAATACAAATTATGTACAACCAATCAGTCACTTGTCACCTTACAGCAGTGCAGTGCCTGGTTGCGATTGATTAGCATATTAGCCAATCGTCTCCATCCTGATCAGGAGTTGTGGTGCCACTGGATGTAGCCGTGTAGATTTAAAACACTTATAAATATCTTTGAAGACATATTTCTCCAAAGAGCCACGAAAGCAAAAATGCGGCGTACATTTGTCAAAGCTGAGTTAACGTTTCCCATGGCTGTGCTATAAAATTCCACTTACTTATTGTTTTCATGAAGCTGTGGTGGACAAGAATGGATTGGCGGTGGCGGGGGGACGGGAGGGAATAAGTGTATTTGTTGTGTTTCTTTTGCTGTTTTGTACTGCCTGGAATATTCACTCTCACAGATGCACAAGCCCGGATTAGCATGCAGGTGATATTCACAAAGCTCTGTGAGGCAGTAAAATGACAATTAGGGGAAAATCGGATTACAGGAGCCCCTAGCATCTGAGAGAATCTATAAACATGGTGAAAAGTATTGACACTGATTATGTTTTTTTCCTTTATTTTGACAACATGGCCCAGCATCAGCTAACACAGAGAGAATAACAGAAAAACTTCAGGAATTCTTTGCGAGAGGGGCTTCACTCCATAGAATGGGGGGCTTGTCATATGTCGACACCCTTTGCAGACATTATAATTAGGAAAGCTCACCAACACTTTGGCTTTCTCAGAAGATGAAGGAAATTTGGCGTGTTAGCTATTACTCTCACTAACCTTTGATGCAGCATCAAAAGCATTCTTTTTGTTTATATCACAACTTGATTTGGCTCTTGCTCTGCCCAAGACTGCAAGAAACTACAAAAGGATTGTGAATGTTGGTCCATTCAAAAGTCTGATGGTGGCAGGGAAGAAGCTGTTCTTGAGTCAGTTGGTACGTGACCTCAGATTTTTGTATCCTTTTACCAGTGGAAGAAGGTGGAAGAGACAATGTTAATTATGTTGATTGCTTTGCGGAGACAATGGGAAGTGTAGACAGAGTCAATGGATGGGAGGCTGGTTTGCGTGATGGACTGTATTTTGTTCATGACCTTTTGTAATTCCTTGCAGTCTTGGGCAAAGCAGGAAATACCAAATTGTGATACAGTCAGAAAGAATGCTTTCTATAGTGCATCTGTAAAAGTTGGTGAGAGTCGTAGCGTACATTCCTTAGCCTCCTGAGAAAGGAAAGGCGTTGGTGGGTATTTTTAACAATTGCATTGGCTCCAGTTGCACTGACTTTAGCAGATGAATGGTGTGTTTGGAGATTCTGGTGTTCTGCGGTCTGGCGGAGAAACCTGGTGTACTTCAACAATCAGAGAGAGATGGAGCTAGGTTACTGTTGGCTAGGTTTTTCTTTCGCATCACACATATTCTGACACCCCAATGCACACAGTCCCTCTTTCTGGCAACAAAACTACTGTGTTTTTCTTTAACCTTATGACATTCCACCAGAAAAAAATCACAAGAAATTGTGTTTCGGACAATCATACAGGGGAGCAGTTCCGAAACCCACCTACACAACTCAGTTACTTTGAAATCGTAGCACCATCTTTTGAGGGTACCTGTTCATACCAGGAATAAATAAGTCTCCCCCCACACCTCCTGCAGCCAGCATGGAGGTCTCAAAGGCTCCGCTTCCCAACCCTGAGCAGACCCGGCACTTAGCAAATATCCCTACCCTCAATCGTTGGCTTCTTCTCCCCCTTCTCCCCTCTGATCATTGGCCCTCTTCCCTCTCCCACCCACTGATCATGGGCCGCTCACCCCCATCCTCCCATGGTAAGGTGTCACCCAGCCCCACCCTAATAGCCATCGGCAGCATCACCAGCATCCTCTGCTCCTCTGTCAGTTACTGGTCACCAATGCATCCAGTCCGCTCACTCCCCATGAGGCTTCCACTGGGGTCTGCCCTTTGACACAATTTGGCACTTTGAGGTTGGCACCATACCCCTGCCAAACTGGCAGTGCCAAAGTGCACCAAGGATCATCGATAGGGTTCATTTCCAAGATATTGCCTGGCCAAGGCCCTGTCCCCCAGGAGCTATACTTACATTTACACCCCCGAGATGACTCTGCCCGCAACAAATTCACACCTGTGTGAACTTGTAAACCATGCTGACATCAGGTTGAAGCTAGGGCAAAGGGGTTGGACAGGATGGGGTGAGGGGGTGTAGTGTTTAATAATGTGTTAATGAATGGCAATGGATTTAAATCAGATTCCTGCCTGTCATGGGTGGGAACCAGATGTCATCAGTGAGGGTGGGAAAGATACAAAATTGTGTCCTTGCTGCCGAGAACCACGACTTTCAAAGAACAAAGAGCAAAACAGCAGAGGAAACAGGCCCTTCAGCCCAACGAGCCCGTGTCGCCACTCCGAAGTTCACAACTCTTCCCGTGATCCCTGTCAATGTTTATAGATCTATGGATTAAAAACCAAATTTGAGACAATTTAGGGAGAATTTGTTTTGCCAATTAGCCTAACAGCACATCTTTGGGATGTGGGAGGAAACCAGAGCACCCGGAGAAAACCCACGCAAGCACAGGAAGAATGTGCAAACTCCCACAGACACAGGGCCCAAATCCATGTATCTGCACAGCACAGCAATAGTCACTGAGCTGTCGTGTTGCCCATCAAATGGTCCAGGTCAAGCATACACTAACGATGTCATGCACTAGAATACTCTCGAAAAAAAATCCAACAGCAGCCCTCTCATGACCCATTTTGGATCCTGTGCCCCTGCCAGCAACTTGGCAGACAGCAAATATGGGCTGAAGATACCACTCAATTTTCAAGTTAGTATGACAATTCATCAGAAGTTAAAAAGATTGGCCATTGGATATCGGTAACGATCTACTAGTGAGGTTTCTTGACTCCAATCCAATTCCAGCACCATCAGAGAAGGGAGTCAAGTTTCTCCTGTAACCAAAAGAAAAAGTGCTGGATAATCTCAGCAGGCCAGGAAGCATCTGTAAGCAGAGAAAAGAGCTGACATTCCAAATTCAGATGTCCCTTTGTCAAAGCATCCCCTGCTCTTCTGGCTGTCACCACCACACCCAAATAAATTGTGGAAAATCCTGGATTTTGCTGGATACTTGGCCAGACAGTACCCTGGAAATGTTCCCTGGCAATGACTCTTGGCGCAGGTTGGCACTGCCAGTTCTGTCAAAGGATCATCTGGACTCGAAACATCAGCTCTTTTCTCTCCCTGCAGGTACTGCCAGACCTGCTGAGATTTTCCAGCATTTTCTCTTTTGGTTTCAGATTGCAGCATCCACAACAATTTGTTTTTATCTAAATTTCCCACGTATTGCACGCCTAAAGCAGTGCAACAAACAAAACTTTAAGAAATTAAAAGAAAGCCAATTCTCATATTGTAGGCCAGTTTAATGGAAATATCTCAATCTAAGACATCAGAGTTCCTTCCTTAATGAACAACTGGTTTATTCATACACAGAATACAAAAGGAAGGAATTGAATGCGAGCCAATGCAAGACATTAACTGGGCTGCAGCTGAGGTGTTGTGTGCAATTTTGGGTGCCCAACAATGGAAAGGAATATTAGAATTGTGCAAAAGTTTCAACACAGATTTAATAGGTTGATACCTCGGAGAAAAGGCAGGGTTAGATGAGAGACTTAATAAACTAGGACTGCACTCAATGGAGCAGGGAAGGTTAAGGGGAATCTAATAGACGCATTCAACATTAGAAGAGTAAATAGGGAAAGATTATTTCCATCGGTGGGTGAATCAGTGACAAGGGACATAAACTTGGAATTAGTACCAGCTGGGGGAGGTTAGAAGGAACCTTTTCAAGTGAACCCGTTTCTAAGATTTGCAACACATTTCCATAAGTGGCTATTGAAGACAAGTCAGTCGTGACATATAAGCGAAACTCTCGAAGAAGAAAGATATTAAAGGGTATGGAGAGCGAGCAGGGTAATGGAATTAGAGCAGACAGTTCCACTGGGAGAGCCAGTATTCGCACAGGTACAATGGCCGAGTGATTTTCTTCCCTGCAAAATCTCTTATGATTATGAGGAATAGATTTTCATCAAAAATATTTCATAAGATGGAGCAAATTCAGTCAGGCTACACTTCTAGCCTGCAATCGTATATATTGGAGGAGCAGATTGAAAAATTGGTCATTTATTTCAATGGTGAGGACCAACAAGATGAAAAGACTTGCTCGTTTTTCAAAAAGAGCATTCCAAACTCTTTTATATCCACCTGAGAAGACAGGCAAGGCCTTGGGTTTAGTGTCATTCAAAAGACAGAAACATATGGCGACACAGTGGCACAAACACTGCTTCACAGCATCAGGGACACAGGTTCGATTCCCGGCTTGGGTCACTGTCTGTGCGGAGTTTGCATATTCTCCCTGTGTCTGCACAGGCTTCCTTTGGCAGCTCCGATTTCCTCCCACGCTCTAACGATGTGTGGATTAGGTGGATTGGCCGTGATAAATTGTTCCCTTAGTGTCAGGGGGACTAGCTCAGGTAATATGCATGGGATTATGGGGATATGGTCCAGGTGGGATTGTGGTTGGTGCAGACTTGATGGGTCAAATGGCCTCATTCTGCACTTCCGTATTGGGAGTGTCAGCCTGGATTAGTCACTCAGGTCTACGGAGTGAAACATAAACCACAACCTCCATCTCAAAGGTAAGACCCAAGCACTTCAGGTCCTTAGCAATTGAACAGATACACTGACAAAGTTCCACAATGCTCAGAAACAACATATCCTTCATTAGAGAGTAAACTTTCAAAATATATGAAATCTGACATCTGCAGCAGAATGTAATGTTTATGTCTATGTGTCTCCTTTTAAAAGGTTAAATTTTCAAAATGTAGATGTGTATCCAAATGAAATATAATTCCAGTATTTAAACTGAAAAAATAATGTCTTAAATTATTTATCATTTGCCAAACTCTTAATTATTAATAACGAATGTGCCACTTTTTAGAGTTGGCCGCTTTTTCGGAGGCTGCAGGGACAGATGTTGTCTCAGCCTCTTTGAAGCTTTCCTGACTTTATTTATTTGGCATGTCGGAGCTGTTGAGTCTGGCATCTGCGGATGTGTAATGTTTATTTGTCTCGCTCCCTGCTTTTGTGGTTGCTCTTCCCCCTTCCAGATTGCTCTGTGGCTTCACCGACTTTGATTTTGCCTTACTCCAGCAAATTAATTACATAACGCAGGCTGACACTTTGTTAGAGAGTGCCAAGCTGGCAAAGATGGGGTTTTGGAGATGCTAAACTGAGGTCCCGTCCACCATCTAAGTTTATGGAACAGATTCTAATGAAGAGCTGGGGAGATCCTTCCTGTGTCCTGAGCAATATTTATTGCACCAAAGATTTCAAACCAGAACGGCTGGTCATTTCTTACAGTGTGGAAGCTTACTGTGCATAATTGACTGTCATGTTATAACAATTACAACATTGCAGCAATGACTTCATCGACTGTTGAGCATTGAGGTTGTGAAAGATATTCAATATACGATAAAATTGTCTTGATTAGAACTCGTAAGTGATAGGTTTACAGTTAAGAATTGTATCTTGTCATGTTTATGTGTTCTTCAACAAGTTAAGCCATTTCATTTATTATTTGGTATGGTTAAACTGTGTTTTTAAATCAAATCTTTTTGATAAAATTTTTATCAGTAGAATCACACCTGAGGTGAAACATCTCATCCTCACATTAATTCCAAGGTAGAAAAATTGTTGGGGTCCAGTCTGATTTCATAATATACCTTGGGATTTTTTATCTGGTACCCTGACATAACTCATCTAATACTAATGCACTTTGATATTTCATTGAAAGCTTTGACAGCTCCTTAACAGCTTTGACAGTTCATTGACAGTTGTTTGATAGCTGGACAATTCTTTGACATATGCTGGATGGCTGGACAGTTCTTTGATGGTTGGACAGTTATTTGACAGCTTGACAGTTTCAATAAGTTTATGCGAATGAAGTACATTACTATTTTTTTTCTTTAATCTCAAAAGATATCTTTATATTTCTCAAAGGTGTCCCAGGACCACATCCAAAGGGATACCTTACCTCTCCAAAGAGATATGCATGCTGGCTGTCCAATGAATTCACCAAGTTCAGACATCCATTTTCCTGTTCTAATTAGCATACTCCAGTTTTCACACACTTAGGCCTACAAGCATCCCATTTCACTGGAGGTAACTGGTGATTTAATTGGGCTGACACTGGTTCCCCCCTCTATGAAGATGGAAAATGCCAGGGTTTGGATCACAACTTAGAATTTTCAGGCGTTTCCAGAAAATCTGGGCCTTTGTATACCAGACAACAGCAGTGAGGTGAGACAATCACATGTGGAAAGTTTCTCTTCCAACGTGGAATCAATGCGAACAGGAGATTGATGAAATAAACTATACATGTCGATCAAGTTCTTTCACTGCTTATTATCTAGGATACTTTAGCAACAAAGGGAAGATGATTCCCAGTTTTGAACAATTCAGTCTTATCTAATTTAATTAATGGTGATAGTTCTGGATAATAATAAGCTGACTCGATTACGTACACTTTCTACTTGTGGTTTCTTTGCTAACAGAGTTTAATTAAAATATAAAACATTATTGCAACCACTTTTTTAAAAGGAAATGGGCTGGGATTAGCTTTTGCAATTGCTTTTCACTCAATGTCCCTATCTTTTGTTTCTGATGAGTCTTTAGGAGAAATTCAATAGGAACATTCAACAGAGAACTGAAAGGAAAATAATACACAAGTTTATGCGATGAATAGGTCTACCAAAGAGCTATCACAGTCATGATGAGCTGAATGGACTTACGCCATGCTGCATGATTTTATGATTCAAATTTTAATGCATGTTGATTCTGATACAATGTGCTCAAGTGTATAAGGAGGTCTTGTGATGCAATGGGTCATATTCTTATCTAGGGACCAGAAGCTTGTTTTCAAATGACCATTCAGAACTTGATGACCAAGGAAGGTGCATTCATATTGCAGCCAAGCAGGTTGAATATCAGCATGAATATCTTTCCAACACATGCCAACCTACGGCAGTAAGAACAGGAGGTGTTGCCAGTCTTGTGATAGGGGCTGCACGGTGGCACAATGATGAGCGCTGCTGCCTCACAGCACCAGGGACCTGGGTTCAATCCCTGGCTTGAGTCACAGTCTGTGCGAAGTCTGCATGCTCTCCCTGTGTCCTTAGGTTTCTTCAAGGTGCTCCAATTCCTTCCACACCCTGAAAGACGAGCTGGTTAGACACATTGTCCTTGCTAAATTCTTCCTCAGTGTACCTGGACAGGCACTGGAGTGTGGCGACTCGGCAAATTTCACAGTAAGTTCATTGCTGTGTTAGTGTAAGACTATTTCTGACACAAATAAATAAACTTTACACTACTTACTCAGAGAAATTGGAGTGGAGACCACTATTGCCCACAACTATAACATGAGTGTACAAATGTACGTTGACATAGTAGCTTAGACTCCTTGAGGACCAGTTAGTTGGATGGTGACTGTGGATCAGCAAGGGGTTTGACTCCATGATCATGACTGGGACAGATTCAGGACCTGTCTCTTTGTCCTACCTGAGGTAGAGGTCATGACCATGAGTTGAATCTGCCTTTGGGTGAAGGAGAAAGGAAGAAAGTGTATCAATTAAACATTGCCTGTTGATTCAACAGAGAAGGTCTGGAATATTAATGTGAGCCTTGCAGTGGAATAGTAACACTTTTAAAGGTTTTGGCAGAATTGATATATTCTGTTTCTGGGGCTCTTTTAAATAACACTCTCTTTATTGTAACTCCAGCAGCCTTTGTACACCAAACTGAATGGCAGCCTTCTGAGCTCAATCATCTTATGACTCCAGGAGATATTTCCCTTGTCTACATATTGATGGCAATTCCACATAAACTGAATCTATTAACCATCTCAACATTGCTGGCAGGAGCACCGATCATAAAACTACTCGCAGTTCAATAAAGTTTTAAAGTTTAAAGTTCAGGTTTATTCACTTGTGTCACAGGTAGGTTTACATTAACACCATTATGAAATTACAGTGAGAATCCTCCAGTCGCTCCCTCCAGCACCTTTTCGGGTACACTGAGGGAGAATTTAGCACGGCCAATGCACCTAACCAGCGTGTCTTTCGGACTATGGGAGGAAACCAGAGCACCAGGAGGAAACCCACGCAGACAAGGGGAGAACGTGCAGACTCAGTACAGACAGTGGCCCAAGCCAGGAATCGAACCCAGGTCTACGCCACTGTGAGGCAGCAGTGCTAATTATGCCACAGTATAGCCCCAATGTTATCTATTGTAAACGATTACCTATCTCTAATGCTTCCTTACCCCCTCCTTTCTTCTCTGGTACCTGGACGTGATGTGGTCTCCCAAATCCAAGTCTTTCTTAGGATTTTATATTTGAAGCTCTCCAATCAGGTTTTGGCTTGTGCCGCGATGACCAGAATTCTCCAGCTGTTCATGCCCTGCTGCTGCTGCCAGCAAGATGAAGTATTTAATGCTCAGCCACTGCATGGTAGCCAACCCAGTTCCCTGGCGTTGTGAGGTAGCAGGAATCAATGGCTAACAACAAAAGGCTTGAATCTTGCTTGATTGTTCCTCTTCAAGGTCTGGTGGTGCTAATGTCAGTACTAGATCCTGATTATTCATCCTGAGATCATCAACTAAGAACAGAGTGAGGACAATGTGTCTAGGGACCATCTGATGACTATCGGTCAGTATTGACAATAATGTTGTCCTTGTCAGTGATGCCTATATTGTACAGTAAAGTGTATTTATTAGTCACAAGTAAGGCTTACATTAACATTGCAATGCAGCTACTGTGAAAAATCCCTAAATCTCCAGACTCTGGCATCTGTTTGAGTCAACCAGCATTGCTTTGAGACTGTGGGAGGAAATTGGAGCACCCAGAGGAAACCATGCAGACATAGACAGAACGTGCAAACTCCACTCAGACAGTGACCTAAGCCAGGAATTGAACCCGGGTCCCTGGCACTGTGGGGCAGCAATGCTAACCACTGTGCTACTGTGCTATCTAGTGAAACTATGAAAGAAAACAATAACACACTTCGTCAATGGGAAGAACCTCAGGCAACTCAAGCATGTACTATGAAGAGAAGATGGTCAGTGAAGAGATGATTGCAAAGAATCTAAGAATAGATCGGCAATGAAAAGTTTTAATCCGATGTTCAGTAATTGGTAACAGTCTTAGTTCACGGATTCCAGCATTTTCAGATTCATTTTTGGGGCATGGACATCACTGGCTGGCCAGCATTTATTGTCCATCCCAAGTTGCCCTTGAGAAGATGGCGATGAACTGCCTTCTTGAACAGCTGAGTGGCAATTTTGGAGGGCAGTTGAGAGTCAACCACATTGCTGTGGCTCTGGAGTCACATGGAGGCCAGACCAGCTAAGGACAGCAGATTTCCTTCCCTAATGGACATAAGTGAATCGGATGGGTTTTTTCAAAAATCAACAATGATTTCATAGTCATCCATAGATTCTTAATTCCAGATTTTTTAATCAAATTCAAATTCCACCATCTGCTGTGGTGGGATTCAAACCCAGGTCAAAAGAAAATTAGCTAATTTTCCAGATGAATAGTCGAGTGAATCATACCACTGGGCCATCGCTCGGCTTAGCTCACCAGTATTCAAATGCACCCATTTAAACCACAGGCTATCTTGATGATTGCTTCAGCAGGAAATCTTTTAAAAAGTAGTGGGAAACCTTGAGATAAGGATAAAGTAGACGTGGAGTGGATGCTTTCACTGGGTGGACTTTCTAAGATGAGAGGTCATCATCTTTACGGAAAAAATTTATAGTCTTTAGGATAATGTAAACCTACCTGTGACACTGGCAAACAAACCTGAGCTTTAGGATAGCAAATTTAAAACTGAGTTGAGGAGAAACTTCTTCCGAAGGGTTGTGAATCTGTGGAAATCTCTACCCCAAAATGCATTGGATACTAGGACAGTGAGTAAATTTAAAGACGAGTTAGATTTTTAATTGGTAATAGGTTGAAAGGTTATGGGAAGAAGGCAGGAAAATGGGTATGAGGAGCATATCAGCTATTATCGAATGACAGACTGGATATGATTGGCAGAAAGGTCTAATTCTGCTCCTACGTCCTATGAACTTATAAATGGCGATACTTCAAGACATTGGAGCCACAAACAATAAAATGTAATGTAATGAATAAACAGAGATTTTAAGTTAAACATGGCAAGGTCTCTGTAATTTGCAGAACATAGGTGATGGTGTGATTTTGCTTGTCTCTTGGAAGCAATGATTACTCCCGTCAAGCCACAGAAATGATTCATTAAGATAATGACTCAGCTAAGTGCAATATTATAATAATTGCAATATAAGAATCTGAAAGCACTGCTTAAAAGGCGGTGGAAGCAGATTCATCAGCAACTTTCAAAACAGAATTAGACACGCTGTACACTTGAAAAGGAGAAATTTGTAGGACTCAATGTCAGCGCAGCTAATTGAACAGTTCCTTCAAAGAACTGGCACACAAATTAATGGGCCAAATGGCCTCTGTCTCTACTGTACCCTTCCATAATTCTTTAAATGCAGGAAGGTTTTATCAAATCTGTAGCGTTGCTTTTGACATCCAGATATTGTAAGTTGTCACAAGCCTTTGAATCATTTATTCATTTTAATGCAAAAGGCAGTATAAGTCAAGGAAATGTGATACGAGTGTGTCGTAAAAGTACACGGAGATGCTCTGAAATGAGGGTGTCACTCAAAATGAGGGTAAAATTGGAAGTTCTGAGTCCCCTATCACCGTGACGAGTTTTGTGCAGATTTCTATTAGATCCTGTGATGGCAAATAGACATTTTATTTGAAGACTGTTGTGCTGCTTCCAGGCTGGAGCTCTCACCTTGAAAATTAAATCTGCACTTGAAAGGGTACAAAGAACATGTGGTGATACAGCAATGGACATGACGATGAGGTTGCCATGGATATGATGATCATAGAATCCCTACAGTGTAGAAGGAGGCCACTCAGCCCATCGAGTCTGCACCAACTCTCCGAAAGAGCGTCCCCTAACCCCGTGTATTTATCCTATCCAACCTAGACATCTCGAGACACCAAGGTGTAGTTTAGCATGGCCAATCAACCTAATCTGCACATCTTTGGATTGTGGGAGGAAACTGGAGCACTCAGATGAAATACACATGGGCAGGGGCAGAATGTACAGACTCTGCACAGTCACCCAACTTCAGAATTGAACCCAAGTCCCTGGTGCTGCGAGGCAACAGTGCTAACCACTGTGCCACTGTGCCAGTCCTGTGACAGAGTTCCGCCCCTGATGCGGCTGCATTATGTAATGTAATGGAAATGGTAATGATACTGCAATGAAGAAGCTGGAGCCTTCGAATAGTGAGCTGCTGCATGGCCGGAGCAAAAGCACGTACAGAGCAGCCAAATGGTGCCTGCAGAAGCAATCCAGGGAATTAAGATAGGCACCCCGCATAGTGGACCATATAGACTGCATCCCTGAGTCCAAGAAGCCCTGAAGTGAGGAAGATACCAGACACGATTTGCATGCATTTAAATTAAATGAATGAATTCCTACACAACTTTATTTCCCTCTTTAGCATTGCGTTCACCCATCCAGATTCAGTGCGAAACAGATATGCTCGGCAAACAGAGATAAGCTCTGTTTCGATCATTCCAGCATTTGAAGAGGTAAGTTCAGGGCTTCCGGTGGTTCTATAACTCAATTGGTGGTGGGAGGAGGGTGGGTAGAGGTGAGGGGCGGGAGGGAGAGGGGATAGGACGGGGGGGAAGGTGGGTCAGATGTATTTCTGGTGGGGGAAGGGGAAGAGGGAGGTAGGGGAGCAGGAGGGACCGCTGCCGTTCTGCAGGCGATTGGTGGTGGGCAAGGGACCACTACCACTCTGCGGGTGATCGACAGGAGGGGAAGGGGCATCCGCTGCCACTCTGCGGGTAATCGGTGGAAGGCGAGGGGGCAGAGGGTCACAATCAGTCTGGGTTACACGGGTGGGTGGGTGAATAAGTGGGACAGTTATGTTTTGGGAATGGGGCGATGTCTGTTGTGGGCTATTGTTCCTGCTTTTGGTCCTCGAGCCACTTTATTTGCTTTTTGTGGTCCGGGACAATGCGACAGAGGTGCATTTTTCAAATTTTTTTCACCGCATATGCGCAGTTCAGGGCTCCAATCAAAGCTGCAGCATCTTGAGTGCAATTTTGATTGACAAGAGAATTAAGGGTTACGGGGAGAAAGCGGGAAAGTGGTACTGAACCGCTACAGATCAGCCATGATCTTATTGAACAGCGGGGCAGGCACGAGGGGCTGGATGGCCTACTCCTGCTCCTGTTTCTTATGTTCTTATGTTCAATAAGCTCGCTCATAGCGCGATTCAGGCTTGCAACTTTTTTTTTCAGGTGAAGTGCGTAGGGGAGTGCCTGAGAACAGTTCTCCAAGTTGGATCTAAATTGCACCCAGGTTAGAATGCACTCAGAATGAAAATGGTAAAATCGGGTCCATAGTGTCTCAACCAAGAATCATTACTGGTACAATCCCACAGCCTAACTCTCTCCCTGAAGCTCTGCATCTACCTCACCTTCAGATATTTATCCAATTTTTACTTCAAAGCTACAATAATCTATCTGAGTGTCAGCTATGGCTCATTTGTTGACACTATTTAAGTCTTAAGTTTCTAGGTTCAAGTCACATCTCAGGGTTTGAGTACAAATATTAAGGCTGATGCTCCAAGTGCAGTATTAAAGGAGTGCTGCTCTTTTGGGAAGACTGTCTTTCAGGTGAGGTTTAAAATTGAAGCCTTATTGTTGGTGAATGTTAAAGGTCCCATGATGCTAATTAGCAAAAGAGAAGGGGGGTTTACCCCACTGTCCTGGTCAATATCCATCCTGCAATCAACAAAACAGAAAGAGAAAATCACTCCATTGTCATATAAAAATTAAAGGTTACTTATTAGTCACAAGTAAGGCTCACGTTAACACTACAAGGAAGTTACTGTGAAATTCCCCATGTAACCACATTCCGGTGCCTGTTCGGGTCATTGTATCTAACCAGCATGTCTTTCAGTCTGTGGGAGGAAACCGGAGGACCTGGAGGAAACCCACGCAGACATGGGGAGAATGTGCAAAGTTCACAGAGGTAGTGACTCAAGCCAGGAACTGAACCGGGGCTCCTGGCACTGTGCTAACCACTGTGCACATTGCTGTTTGTGGGAGTTTGCTGCCATGTTTCCAACATTACAGCACTGACTCAAAATCAAAAGGATTTGAAGAAACAAATGGTCTCGAAACACTAGGTCAGATTTCTTTGATCTCGCCAGCTGGTGGGATCCTCTGGTCTTGCTGCAATGAACTGAGCTTTGGCTGACTGCCAAATTCCCGGCTTGGGTCACTGTTTGTGTGGAGCCTGCACATTCTTCCCATATCTGCGCGGGTTTCCTCTGGATGCCCCCACATTCTGAAACATGTGCTGGATAGGTATTTAGGCCATGCTAAATTCTCCCTCATGTACATGAGCGGGTGCTGGAATATGGCAACTAAAGGATTTTTACATTAACTTCATTGCAGTGTTAATGTTAATGTAAGCTTAGTTGTGACACTCTCTCCACACATGCTGACACACCTGCCATATCCTCCCTGCATTTTCTACTTTCATTTCAGCTTCCCAGCATCTGCAGAATTTTGCTTTTACTCAGAAGGGTTTTGTTGGCTGCAAAGTACTTTGAGATATGCAGACAGACACTGCGTAAAATGAATATAAATTCAAGTCTTTTTTCTGATCTATTCTCTTTGGCAAAACAGTCCGTGCTCCAAACCCTCATTGATAAAGTTTCCCCCTCGCCACAGATTCTTAAAATAACTGCTTTAAATAAATGGCAGCTTGAGAGTGACTCCCTGATTGGATCTAATCGGAAGTCAAGCACAGAGGTTTAATAGCCATTGGGCACCTTAATGATCACCAATTAACAGTGCCGGTTGTATTCGAGTAAGACAGTGGGACCCAAAACCTCATTAACAGTCAACTTTCCAAGTCATCTGTTAATTGCTTCCAAAGCTACAGTGGAACTGGCAAATCATATTATCCAAAAGCTTTCAGAACTTAATCAAAATTTTCCTCAGGTGACGCACTAACAAAACCATTTTTATCATTTCATTCTACTTTGCTACTGCCGTGATTACAGAGCAAATGAATAATAATTACACCCTGCTATTTATTTGGGGGAAAAGAAACAGACATCATTTTAAGTCGACAGTTCCACATGTACAGTCAGAATTAGCAGACTAATAATACTGATTTTCTTCCTGATATGCTAATTCATTACTACAAAAAGGAACTTGAGATCCTGCTCATTACTTTTTAAAGTACTTGTGAGGCAATCACAATAGGGTAATGAGGCATCGAATTCACGGTATGTTGTGCATGCATTTTAAGACAATCATTCCTTGTCGCTATGTTAATGATATATAATCAGAACTGAGATGAGGTATTTATTGCTGGAGTTTTTTTTTAATCTTCTTATTTTCTTGCTCCTGCTCAAATTTTACCTTTGTCACTTGAGGACGGAATCACTTCCAGCTGGCAAGTTTCCCTGGACGGAGGTTCACCTGGTCACCCTTCATTCTTTTTGATGTGGAGATGATGGCATTGGATTGGGCAAGGCGCGTTAAGCAGTCTCACAACACCAGGGTAAAGTCCAAGAGGCTTATTTGGAACCACGAGCTTTCAGAGCACTGTTCCTTCATCGCCTGAGTGGTGCCGCACTTCATCCTTTATGTCCTGTTATCTGAAGGATCATCTCATACACTGGCTAGAATTACTAGTCAGACTTACTTTGAAAAAGCTGCAAACTGCGGTACAAACATGCCGATACTATAGTTAAGAAAGCTCACCAATACGTCTAATTTCTTAAAAGACTAAGGAAATTTGGCATGTCAGCTGTGACTCTCACCAACTTTTACAGATACATCATAGAAAGCATTTTTTCTAGTTGTATTACAGCTTGGTATGGCGTTTGCTCTGTCCAAGACCACAAGGAACTACAAAAAGTTGTGAAGTAGCCCAGTCTATCACACGAACCAGCCTCCCATCCACAAATTCCGGTTGCACTTCCTGTTGCTTCAGCAAAGTAGTCAGCATTATTAAGGATCCCATGCACTCTGGACTTTCTCTCTTCCACTTTCTTCCATCAGGAAAAAGACATAAAAGTCTGAGATGCGGCAGAACTATTAGCTTAAACAATCAGTTTTAATCTTTGGGAGTATAGTGGGTGGCACAGCAGTTAGCGGTGTTGCCTCACAGATCCAGAGGCTTGGATTTGATTCTGACGATGCCACTTTCCAAAATAGCACTGCCGATATCTCTTCCTTCTCCCTCAACAGTGATTTTCCACCCTTTGTGGTTGACAGGTCTCTCAACCACATCCAATCCACCTCCTAGGCCATTGCTCTCACCCCTTCCCCTCCCTCCCAGAACCAGGACAGGATCTCCCTTGTCCTCGCTTTTAATCCCACCAATCTCTGCATTCAAAGGATCATCCGCCATTTCCACCAATTCCAGCATGATGCCACTACTCAATACAACTTCCCCTCAGCCCCCCAGGCAGCATTCCACTGGGACTGTTGTTTCCAGGATACCCTGGTCCTCCCCTCCATCACACGCAACACCTCACCCCCTGCACTTTTCTATGTAACTATAGAAGGTGCAAAACCTACTCCTTTACCTCCTCCTTTACCTCCTACTCCTTTACCAACATCCCAGGTCCTAAGGACTCCTTTCAGGTGAACCAGTGCTTCACATGCACCTCCTTTCAAAGAACCATAAATTCATAAAACACAGGTACAGAATTAGGCCACTCAGCTCCCTCGAGTCTGCTCTGCCATTCAATCATGGCTGATATTTTTCTCATCTCCATTCTCCTGTCTTTTCCCCATAATTCCTGATCCTGGCTTGGGTCATTATCCATGCAGAGTCTGTACATTCTCCCCATGTCTGCATTGGTTTCCTCCAGGTGCTCCAGTTTCCTCCCACAGTCCGAAAGGCATGCTAGTTAGGTGTATCGTCCATGCTAAATTCTCCCTCAGTGTATCCGAACAGGCACCGGAGTGTAATGACAAGGGGATTTTCACAGTAACTTCATTGCAGTGTTAATGAATAAACTTCAAATAAATTAACCTTAAAGGGGATGATCCCTGAAGCCCATGTGGATGGGGCCAGACCGAATGAAGTGTCAAGGTGATAAGCTGAGCCAATTGGGAGCAAGGGCATGTATCCTGATTTGGGGAGGATCCTCAGTTGGAAGCAGAGAGGGATGGAGAATAAAGAACAAAGAACAAAGAAATGTACAGCATAGGGACAGGCCCTTCGGCCCTTCAAGCCTGTGCTGATCATAAAGCTAAAGCTGTATGCATTTATGGAGTTTGTATCCTTCCATTCTCAACTTACACACTTGACTTTACTATCTTAGAAAAGAGCATCTAACTATCCACTCTGTCCATGCCATTTATAACCTTATAATTCTCTATCGGGTTGACCCACAACCTCTGTCATTCCAGTGAGAACAAACCAAGTTTACCCAACGTTTCCTCGTACTCTTCAGTTCAGGCAACATCCTGATAAACCGCTTCTGTACCCTCTCCAAAGCCTCCATATCCTTCTTGTACTGTAGCTAACAGAATTGTCTACAATATTCCAAACGAGGTCTAACTGAGGTTCTTACAGCTGCAACCTGACCTGCCAATTTTCATACTCAATGCCCCGACTGATGAGAGTAAGATTGCTGTATATTTTCCTGACTACCTTGTCTGATTTGACTATTACCTTAATAGTCACATATTTAGTTCTATCAGATTCTTGCTTGTAAATAGTTATTTATCGTAGGTAATGAGTCAATTTATGCTTTGAGCCACAACAAGATACTTTCCAATTATTGCATACTCCTTTATGGAGTCGATTTTCTATTCATTAATTGATTCACAAAACCATAAGGTGTTAGGAGCAGGATTTAATCGTGAAGCTCCTCAGGCTTACACCATTTAGTAAGATAACGGCTAACCTTTTCCTTCAAACCCACTTCCATGCCATATCCCTTGATTCCCCAGTATCCTAATATCTATCGATCTCAGCCTTGAGTATACTAAATGGCTGAACATGCACTGTATACTATGCAAGCAAATTTCAAAGGTTACTAATCATCTGATTGAAGAAATCTCTCTTCATCTAATGTGTTAGAATAGAATACAAGACAAATAGGATCCTTACAGTGCTGAAGGATACCAATTGGTCCAATGCTCACTGTGACAACAACCCTACACAGGTCCTATACCTGCAACCCATGCTAATCCTCCTAACAGAGACAGTTTAGCATGGCCAATCAACCTGAACTGCACACCTATGGGGCATATAGGCAGCACAATGGCACAGTGGTTAGCACTGCTGCCTCATAGCTCCAAGGACCAGGGTTTGATACCCGGCTTGAGTCACTGCCTGTATGGAGTTTGTACACTCTCCTCTTGTTTGCGTGTCTTTCCTCCAAGTGCTCCGGTTTCCTCCCACCATCCAAGGATGTGCTGGTTCGGTTGATTGGCCATGCAAAGTTGCCCTTTAGTGCCTGGGATGTATAGGTTAGAGGAATGAGCGGAATAAATTTGCAGGGATAGACTCAATGGGCCAAATGGCCTTGTGCATTGTAGAGTTTCAATGATTCTATGATTTTTGGACTCGGGCAGGAAACTGGAGTATACCCTCGCAGACACAGGGAGAACATGCAGATTCCACACTGACAATCATCTGAGACCGGAATTGAACCTGAATTCTTTGTGCTGTGAAGAAACAGTGCTAATCACTCTGCCATCATGCTGACCCCATCGTGACACTATCCTGGAGTCTTCAATCAGGAGGAACAATCTCCCTGTGTTTACTTCTAACAATGTAATGCATTTCTATGAGACCACCTTCCAGCTTTCTAAACTGCACTGTATATAGGCCATGGCCGGAATTTTCCAGCCTTATCAATTGGTGAGATCTTCCAGTCCTGCTGAAGTCAATGGACCTCCAGCTGGCTCATCAAGGCTTCAAAATCCCTTTGACTAAGACTGAAGTTGAGCAAGTATTGTTGTGATTTGCACCATGAGATTTCTTTTAACTTTATTACAAGCAGCTCCTTTATAAAAACTGAGGCTGAGAATCTGACAGACTTCACATCTTGTGAACGAGATGTTAATGTCTCAGTGCACTTCCCCTTCCTTTTCTATTTCTATCAATGATTGAGCAATCAGGGATCATAAGCATCTGTTCCATTATCTGTCAAGCTGCATAGGTTAACATTTGACATATGTCTTTAAAACAATCGAGTAACTTTTTTTTCTGGTTTAATTTATTTCTGAACAAGGAAAATGAGACAAAGAGAACTCATTAAAGGCAGGCATCACCCCTGAAAACATTCCTCAAGTCTTGCAAAACACTGACGTGTATTGACTTCGATTGGCACAGAACCTCCTTGATATTTAGTCAGATAAGTCAGTTTTTAGAACATATTTACCCTAACTATCAGGCTTTACATAAAACTCAGAACTCAACTTATTTTTCCCATGGTCAGGAAGATGACAAAAAGAACGACTTGTGTTTACATAGCTCCATTCACAACCTCAGAACGTTCCAACGCATTTTATAACAATTTAAGTATTTTTAAAGGGCTGAAACATAGAAGATTTGGCAGACAATTGGCAGACAACAAGGTCCCACAAATAGCAATGTGTTAAAAGATCAGATCATCTGTTTTAACACTTTTAGTTGAAAAATAAATGCTGATCAAGGCACCGGGATGAACTTGACTGCTTTTCTTTGAAATAGTAGAGTGTTAAAAGACAGCATTGCTGCCTATGCAGCACTCCCTCAGTGGAGTCTTAACCTAAATTTTGTGCTCAAATCCCTGGAGCAATTCAATAACAGGAATCAACGCAAGTTCCAAATAAAACAGAGACATACATCAACAAACCCGAATAAAACATAATCCTTATACGCATGAGAGTTTTTGTGACCTAATTATCTGTACTGGGAAGAATGTGGATGTGGGTATAGAATTGAGCTTGGGAACACCCTCCATTATCAAATGGGCCACCAACACTCATAATCTGCATTGGAAAGAAGTTAAGAAAGAAGCCATGTCTCTGTCAGACACAAAAGTGATGCTAAATTGTCCCTGGGTTAGAGGGATTAGTAGGGTAAATATGTGGGGTCACATTGAATAAGGCTGAGGTGTGATTGTTGTCAGTGCAGACTCAATGGGCTGAATGGCCTCTTTCTGCACTGTAAGGTTTCTATGATTCTATTCCATGAAAGGAGAATTACAAGGAGGTACTGTGCAAGCTGCATAAAATGAATGGCTCAGAGATGCAAAAGAACTGCGCAATTTTCCAGGAGTGAACAAATCATGAATTGGGGTGTTGCTGGTTGAAAATGTGTCTGAAAATCCACATCAGTTGGGCGGTGAGGGAAGAAAGAGAGATCATAGAAGTGTGCCTTGATCATAATCATGCCCATGAAACTTGAAGGTGAAAGCTATTGTGTTGACCTACCCTGCATAAATAAACAATAGTGCATTGTGGAATTATATAGCTACCCAATATAATACGTTGAAATGGGGAGAGATGAAGGTGTTGCTTTATTGCACTGACTTTTAAAGTAAAATTTCCTTCTTTATTTGGAGTATTATTAACCTGCTGATTCATATGTAATTTGCATTAGTCCTGATATATGTTAAAGTAAAAGCTTACGAAGACTGAAATTGTCTTGTTAATTTCTTCATTTGGAGGTCGTCCTATAATTTTTTTTTCTTTCAGTTTCCCATGGGAAAAATTTGAATTGGGTTACTGAACTTTCCTACAGCAGAAATCAGACAAGGTGAATGGAGGCAGGATGGGGCGGGGTGGGGGTGGGGTGAAATTGGATCGAAAATACATTAAACAAAACCGATCTTAAAACGGTGAAGGTCTCCCACCTGGAGCTTGGTTACTGAGAGCTGTAAGTACGGCACTGTGGGTTAATAAACCCAGACGGTATATGACTCTTTTGCACTTAGCTTGGAGCAAAAGCCAACACACAAAAATGGCATTATTAACAGTCAGCTGACAAGCAGGTCTAGCTATTGCCTTGTTTTATTGTGTGTCATCTTACTTCATTTGTCCATTTTTATCATGCGGCTTATCCAACGGGGTAAATAAATGAGTGTGTTCTTTATATCCAATGTGTTTTATTCTGCATCTAAGGACAGTTTCATATTGATCTGTGCAATCAAGCTCCTTGCTGGATACCGATCAAGACTCCTTTATTTCTTTCTCACCTGCACAATGTTCTCCGAGTGGTCTTGTCTTTCCATCGCACTCTGTAATTCTGTGGATATTTTGCGCCACTTAAAGCGTGAAAGCATTGATCTGCTGCAGTTCTGCATGGATAGGAAGCACGTCAGCATTATAATTAATAACAATGCACAACGGTTATAATATTGCCCTGTTATCAGTCAATGAAGCTAAGCCCCATGTCAGTGCTTGTCAAATATCATTGATTTGATCATGCTAATGGAAATTTCCTTTTTCTCATAGTCCTGAGTAGCACACAACAGGCCACAGCAACCCAGCATCTTGCTTCAAATGAAGAAAGTAACTTCAGCCCATCCATCTCTTAGGTACTTAATCTTTTCCCTCCTTGCAGGAGAGGGTGAGCACTCAAGGGAATGAGATGGAGGCGAATCTGTCTCAGCGCTGACAGCTCATGTGAAGGAATGATATAATTTTAAAAGAGCATTTTCATTAGAATCTTACAACGCAGAAGGAGACCATTTGGTAGATTGTGTCTGTGCCAGCTCTTTGAATGAGCTATCTGACTTTCCCTGCTCTCTCCTTAGATCTGCAAATTTTTCCATCTCAAGCATTTATTTAATTCCATTTTGAAATTGGCAATTGAATTTGTTTCCATCACCTTTTCAGGCATCCCACACGATACGTATCCCTCCTGTAAAAAGAAACAATTCTTATCATCCCACTGGTTCTTTTGCCAAGTATCTTTAACATGAGTTCTCTGGAACCATGCCAGTACAATGAGCTTCTTGCTTCCTGCTCCAAGAAGTCCTTCATGATTCTGAACAGCTCCAACAAATGTTCCCTATTGTTTTGTAATTCAAGATGAACAATCCTAGCTTCTCTCATCTCCCATTCCGAGAATACAGCAAGATATAAACAGATTGGAGATTTGGGCAGAGAAATGGCAGATGGAATTTAATCCAGACAAACATGAGGTAATGCATTTTGGAAAGTCCATTTTATGTAGGTGTTATACAGTAAATGGCAGAAATATTGACATGCAGAGAGATTTGGGCATACCTGTTCACCAATCATTTAAAGTGGCAATGCAGTGGCAACATCTGGCATGTGGGAGGCTTTCAAGTGTAAGTTGATAGGCTTTCAGGACCGGCACATTCCTGTAAGAATGAAGGATACACATGGCGAGTTTTGGGAACCTTAGAAAACGAGAGCCTAGTCAAAGAGGAAATGGAAGCATTTATCAAGGCTAGGAGGCTGGAAGCACAAAAAAGAACAAGTGTGGAATACAAGGAAAATAGAAAGAAACTTAAAAAAGGAGTAGGAATGACTAAAAACCATTAGTCAGCAGGTTTAAAGAAAATCCCAAGGCTTTTTATACATATATAAAGATCAAGAGGATAGCCAGGGAGAAGATTGGCCCACCCTAGGATAAGGGAGAAAATCTATGAACAAAACAACAAAGAACAAAGAGCAACACAGCACGGGAAACAGGCCCTTCGGCCCAACGAGCCCACGCCGCCGTCCTATGTGTGGAGCTAGAGGAAATGGGCACGGTATTAAATAAATACTCTGAGCTAGTATTCACCAAACAGAAGGACTTGGTGAATGATGAATTTGGGGAAGAGTGTGTAGATAGTTTGAGTCATACTGAAATCAAAAAGGAGGAGGTATTCGGGTTCTTGGAAACATTAAGGTAGTCAAGTCCCCAGGGTCTGATGCAATATTTCCCAGAATATCGAGAGAAACAAAGGAGGAAATTGCTAGGGCCCTGAGAGAAATCTTATTGGGTTCAGGGGAGGTCACAAAGGATTGGAGTATAGCCAATGTTGTTCCTTTGTTGAAGAAGGGTAGCAAGAATAATCCAGGTAATTACAGGCTGGTGAGCCTGTAATTTCCTGGATAATTTCCCTATCATCAGTGATAGGGAAATTATTGGAGAGGGTTCTTTGAGACAGGATTCACTTCCACTTGGAAATAAGTGGATGTATTAGCGAGAGGCAACATGGTCTCACTAAATTGATTGAGTTTTTTGAGGAAGTGATGAAGATGATTGATGAGGGTAGGGCAGTGGATGTTGTCTATATGGACTTCTATAAGGCCTTTAACAAAGTCCCTCATGGCAGACTGGTGCAGAAGGTGAAGTTGCATGGGATCAGAGGTGAGCTGGATACAAAACTAGCTCGGTCAAAGAGGACATCGGGTAACAGCAGAAGGTTGTGTTTCTGAATGGAGGGCTCTGCCAAGTGGCATTCCTCAGGGATCAGTGCTGGGACCTTTGCTGTTTGTAATATATATAAATGATTTGGAGGAAAATGTAACTGGTTTGATTAGCTAGTTTGCAGATGGCACAAAAATTGCAGATAGCGATGAGGACCATTCGAGGATACAGCAGGATATAGATCAGTTGGAGACTTGGACGGGGAGATGACAAATGGAGTTTAATGTGGACAAGTATTGAGTAATACATTTTGGAAGGTCTAATACAGATCGGAAATATACAGTAAATGCCAGAACCCTTAAGACTATTGATAGGCAGAGGAATCTGGGTGTACAGGTACATAGGTCACTGAAAGTGGCAACACAGGTGGAGAATGTAGTCAAGAAGGAATAAGGCATGCTTGCTTTCATCAGCTGAGGGGCATTGAGTTTAAAAATTGGCAAATTGTGTTGCAGCATTATAGAACCTTTGTTAGGCCACATTTGGAACATAGTGTTCAATTCTGGTTGCCACACTACCAGAAGGATGGAGACAGTACACAAAAGATTCACCAGGATGTTGCCTGGTAAGGAGGGCATCAGCTTTGACAAGAATTTGAAGAAGCTCGGTTTATTCTCACTGGAATGACGGAGGTTGAGGAGCATCCTGATAGAAGTCTACAAGTTTATGAGGGGATGGACAGAATGGATAGTCAGAAGATTATTCCCAGTATGGAAGAGTCAATTACTAGGGGGCATAGATTTAAGATGAGTGGGCAAAGTTTAAAGGAAATGTACAAGACAAAATTTTTACACAGAAAATAGTAGGTAGGAACTCGCTGCTGGGGGAAATAGTGGAAGCAGATACGATAGTGACATTTAAGGGGCGTCTAGACAAATACATGAATAGGATGGGAATAGAGGGATATGGTCCCTAGAAGGGAGGGGGTTTTAGTTCAGTGGGGCAGAGCGTGGTCGGTGCAGGGTTAGAGGGCCAAAGAACTTGTAATTATGTTTATGCACTGTAATTATGTTTGTTCTTTACTTTTTGTTCTTTGCAGGTGGATAAGATAGATAAGAAAGCATGTGGCATTCTTGCCTTCATCATTTGGGTTATTGAGTATAAAAATTGGCAGGTCATGCTGCAGCTGTACGGAACCTTAGTTAGACTTCATTTGCGTAAATATGGGTGCTTTGGAGAGGGTCTAGAGAAGTTTGCCAGGATGTTGCCTGGTCTGGAGGGTATTAGTTATGATAAGAGGTTGGATAAAGCCAATTTGTTCTCACTGGAATGATGAAGGTTGAGGGGTGGCCTGATAGAGGTTTACAAGATTATGAGTGGCATGGACAGAGTGGATAGTCAGGTGCTCTTTCCCTAGAGTAGAAAAGTCAAGTACTAGGGAACAGAGGTTTAAGGTGCATGGGGAAAAGTTAGAAGAGATGTGCAAGGCAAGTTTTTTACACAGAGAATGCTGAATGTCTGGCACGCACTGCCCAGGGAGATGGTGGGAATAAGTACAATAGAGATATTTAAGAGGCAATTGGATGAATACATGAATAGGATGGAAATGGAAAGATACAGACTCCATAAGTGAAAATGGTTTTAGTTTAGGCAGGCATCATGATCGGCACAGGTCTGGAGGGCCAAAGGGCCTGTTCCTGGGTTGTACTTTTCTTTGTTGTTTGTTCTTTGTTCTAATCGTATTGTGGCGAGGATAGAGGATGAACCTTGCCAACTAATATTTAACTCTGACAGCATCAAGCATCCCTTGATTGCAATTTGGCCGTGTGTAAGTCTTGTTGAAGGAAACACAGACACTGACAAAGATCTGATGTGAGGGATTTTTTTTTCATTAAGGTACCTGGTGATATTAAACTGTTTGAATCCTTTGGTTTAGAATAAATCATGTCGCCATTCCAGCAAAGGCAGCTGAGCAAATTACTGATTGCAGTTCTGATGTGATTGGCACAGATTTACATCCTATATTGTGGAAAATATTGGATTCAACAAAGAATTTAATCTGACTCTGCTGCAACTAACCCTTGCTGGTTTGCATGTCCTGCGCTGAATATACGAATGTCAGTTCTTTAAGCTTATTTTTCTTTGTTTTTATGCAGTGTTTTTGTGTTTCATCTCTGTCAGTTGGAATATGTTTTCTGATCAAAAGAGATGCCAAACATCTTCATCTTCAAAAGCTTTCCCTGCCACTGTGAGTTTTTTTTTAATACTAATATGTGCTTAGAAATGTTTCAGTCCTTGTTATTTTGAAAGCCCTCCCAGCATTCACACCCTCTCCTCCTTCGAGTAAGGGCAATGCTGCCATTGTTAACTATTGGATGCCAAGAACATAATAAAGCATTATCCTCCAAGTAGATAGACGTGGGAGTGACACATGACGGGTGCATGATAGACTCATGAACAGATAGGGAATAGAGGGATACAGGCAGTTGGTCCGGATAGAACAATGTGATTGGCACATTGGAGGGCTGAAGGGCCTTTTTCCTGTGCTGTAATGTTATTTGATCTTTTTGTTTATCCATTCATTTGTGAAATATATGCATTACTGGCTGGCCAGCATTTATTATCCATTGCGAAATGCCCTTGAGAAATTGGTGGTGAGTCACTTTCTTGAATCGTTGCAGTCCATGTGCTGTGGGTTAACTCACAATGCCGTTGGGGAGGGAATTACAGGATTTTGACCCAGCGACTGCAAAAGAAGAATGATATATTTCGAAGTCAGGATGGTGAGTGGCTTGGAGGGAAACTTGCAGGTAGTGGTGTTCCTGTGTATCGCTCTTTGTGAGCTCATATTGTTCGTTTACAACTGTCACCCAAAGTCCATTCATCCCTTAGATTCTCAGGGGCAAACTTTCCCATTCTGCCCTCCTTGGGAACTGGAGCAGGTGAGAGGCGGACCATGGGAAGTTCTGTTGATTTTGGCCAGGATTTTCCGGTTTTGGATTTGAGCACAGCGGAAAATTCCTGCTATTTGGACTCCAGCACTTTACACTAGCTTAATGGTGCTATGCAAGGATAAGTCATTGTTGTAGTGTAGTACATCGATATCACGCCAAGGGAGTGTTGTGCTGTTGGAGATGTGGTGTCAGCTGAGATACAAAACCAAGGCCCTGTTTGGTATTCAAGCAGGCATGGAAGATCCCATGGAACAATTTCCAAAGAAAAGCAGCCGATTTCTCCTGGATGTCTTGGCCAATATTCACCCCGTAATCTACATCTCAAAGATCGGGAATCCGGTCATTGCTGTTTATGGAAGCTTGCTGGGTGCAAAATGGCTCCCGTGCTGCCTACATTACAACAGTGGCTACCGTCAGAAGGACTTAATGGGCTGTTAAGTGCTTTGACTGGCACTACATAAATGAACCACTTTTCCCATTTTCATAAACTCCGTAAAAGAGGAGCACAGAATGGTGAGGGACAGAGAGAGAGTGAACAGACAGTTTGGATTTAACTAGCTTTTCTTTATTCATTCATGGGATGTGTGCATCACTGGCTGGGCTAGTATTTATTGACCATCCCTGAGGACAATTAAGAGTCAACCACATTGCTTGGCCCTGGAGTCACATGTAGGCCAGACTTGGTAAGATCGGCAGATTTCCTTCAGTAAAAAATATGAGTGAACAAGGTGGGATTTTATGACAATGTTTCATGGTCATCATTCAACAGTTAATTCCAGATTTATACCAGGATGTTGCCTGGTATGGAGGGCAGGTCCTATGAAGAGAGGTTGAAGGATTTGAGGTTGTTTTCGTTAGAAAGGAGGCGGCTAAGAGGGGATCTTATTGAAGGATATAAGATGATTAGAGGTTTAGATAGGGTGGACAGTGATAGCCTTTTTCCTAGGATGGAGAAAGCTAGCACGAGGGGACACAGCTTTAAATTAAGGGGTATGAGTTATAGGACGGATATCAGAGGTAGGTTCTTTACTCAAAGAGTGATTAGGGAGTGGAATGCCCTGCCTGCAGCTGTTGTAGATGCGCCAAGTTTGGTGGCGTTTAAGAGGTTAATTGATAAGTATATGGAAGAGAAGGGAATGGTTTAGTTTGGAGGGGCATTGCTTTTTATTTTGGTCGGCACAACATCGAAGGCCGAAGGGCCTGTTCTGTGCTGTAATGTTCTATGTTCTATGTTCTATTTCTACTGACTTCAAATTTTGCCATCTGTCATGTTGGGATTTGAATCCTGGTTGCCAAAGCATTACCCTGAGTCTTTGTATTACTAGTCCAGTGTTAATACCACTACACTACCAAGTTTTCTAAACCTAGAGGTTGCTATTAAATCGTACAGCAAATGTTTCTTTACCTAGAGAGTGGTTAGAATGTTGAGGAGCAGATGAATCATATAATTCTTACAGTATAGCAGGAGACCATTTGGCCCATCAAGTCTGCACTGACCACAATCCTATGCAGGCCTTATTCCTATAACCCCAAATATTTACGCTGCTAATCCCCTGATTTTAGGGTCAATTTAACATGGCCACTCAACCTAATCTGCACATCTTTGGAGGAAATCAGAGCACCCAGAGGAAACCCACTCAGAGAATGTACAAACTCCACACAGACAGTCCCGCAAGGGCAGAAGTGAACCCGAGTCCCTGGCACTGCGAGGCAGCAGTGCTAACCACTGTGCCACCGTGACGTGAATAACATTGAAACTTTCAAAGAGAAGCTAGTTAAGGGCATGATGGGAAAAAGAAATAGGAAGTTGATAGCGGTATATATTGAAGGATGGAAGGAGGATGCATGGAGCATAAACACAGACGTGGATCAGTTGGGCCAAAGTTACCTGGGTCTGTGCTGTAGACTTGATGTAATTCTATCTAATTACTTTGTACAGAGGGTGTGAGCATGCGGAGCTCAGGGAGGCTGGTTGCATCAGCAAATTAATGAACGTGTTGGGCATTTTCTTTTTAATAAGAGCATTCAAGGGGAGCAGAATTCTTTTAAAATTTGGGAATAGGACGTTAATAAAGTGTACATTGGATTCCAGTTGTATATGTTACTATTCTCATGCATGAAAAGATTAAATAAATGCCTTCTAATGCTTGCTTAATCAAGCGACTTTTTTTTTGCAATAGAAGTTTTTTTTCTGTTCTGGTGCCATGTGGTTTGTGAATTATTAATCATGGTACAGCAGGTGTTTACATATTGGTTGGGCTCCAGTTTTTTTGTAAGACCTGCTCCCCCCTCACTGCCGCGTTACATTGTGCTGCATCTATTTTTTGATTGCATTTTGTCATGCTCTCAATGTTGAACTTGTTGTGTCGGATGAAAACTGTCTGATCTCATCTGTCACTGTTTTCAATTTTTCTGCATCTTTCCTTGACAGTCAAATAGATGACTGTCATTGCAAGATGTACAGGGCCATTGTGGGTAGGAGATTACATGTGTTGAGCTGTACACTGCATAAGAAATTCATAAAGCATTGCGCTGTTTTCATTTGTTTGTTTAAAGTGGCTGCTGTATTTGTCTTTCGCCATTTGCCTTTAGGGCATGGATTTTGGCATGCAAACCATAATGGAATGAAGTTCCTGCCTTCATCAGTTTTCAGGCACCACAGTGGCACAGTGGTTAGCACTGCTGCTTCACAGCACTAAGGACCTGGGTTCAATTCTGACCCTCAGGTCACTGTCTCTATGGAGTTTCCAGGTTCTCCTCATCTCTGCGTAGGTTTCCTCCAGCTGCTCCTGTTTCATCCCACACTACAAAGATGTGTGTATTAGGTTGATTGGCCATGGCATGTTGCCCTTTAGTGTCGGAGGCATTAGGAGGGTTAATACGTGGTGTTGTGAGAATAGGATCTGGATGGGATTGTTCTAGGAATCATAGAATCGCTCATCGAACTTCCACTGCCAACAATCCCACCCAACCCCTATAGCCATAACTCCAGGTATTTATCCTGCTGCACCTCCCTGACACAAAGGTGCAATTTTACATGGCAAATCCACTAATCCTTTGGACTGTAGCAGGAAACCAGCTGACTCAAAGGAAATCCACGCAGACACAGGGAGAACGTGCAAACTCTACACAGAGTCACTCAAGGCTGAATTGAGTGCCTGGCGCTGTGAGGCAACAGTACTAACCAATGTACCACCGTGCTGTTCAATTGTAATAAAGACTTTGATCAGAGATACAGGCACCAAGTTGGCAACGTTATATCAAAAGATCAACAAGAATAGTAGGTATGAGAAAGAAGAAGGCTCGCAGAAATGAAGCTCTCATCAGTATTAAGACAAAATATTGAAGGTGCAGTAAAAAGAGCTTGGCGCCGCAACAGGCAGGTCTATACGCAGCGTTGGGGGAGTGGGGGGTGGTGGGAGGGAGCTGGGGTGGGGGCTATATGGTTGTTGTTGTTGTAGGGGACGGGGAAAGGCCGGAGAATTTCCACCCATTAAATCTGTTTCACTTGCTCCGCAGATGCCGCCGCTGCTGCTTTTTTTCCAGAACTTTCAATTTTCAGAATTGGACTGTCAAGCTTCTAATGCAGATCATTTGGTTTGGAAAAATGTCATTTAGTTTGGTCAAATCAGCTCGTGACACCAGATTCATAACATTTACGGATCAGTTGATACCACAGGTACGGTGGAGACATAATTTAGTTCAGAAATCAATTGTCAGACTAGCGGCGGAGCACAATGAGAATCAATTCTTTTATCATTAAGATGCAAAAATATTTCATATTTCAATTTTGCATCATATTCATAAATATAAAATGTGTATTACTCATAAAATATATATGTATATATAAAATCACTTTGCTGTATGAGTTTTATCACTCTACATTTAGAACAGGCTAAATAAAATTTGGCCAAATATTAAAGCTCCTGGAAATGAATAATCCCCTTGTCGTTGTAACACGGGAGTTCACTTTCCCTTCATTAAGATGATGATGGGAGCTGAAACGATCCCCAGTTCAGTTCAGCGGAATTGAATTGCAACAGCTTTCAGACATAAGAAAATTCCACCCACTTTCATCTGATAACTACATCAAAGGGAACAAACAGGTAGGAACTGAAATGTATGTGTATTCTGCAGAAAAGTCTCAGTATCAATCATGCAGGGATTCATCTTGCTTCAGAAAGGTTTGTTAGGGGACAAAGCAAAGAGTCTATAGACTCAGGGGGGAGGGGGGACGGGACAGGGGGAAAGCTGATCCTATTAACTGAGCACATTTTAATGGTTTTGGAAACAGAGTATATTCTTTCTTCCCCTTTTTATGAGGACGAGGGGTTGGAAAGGCAAATGAGTCAAATCTTTGAAAATCCCTCAAAATCAATATTCATTTCTTCAGAACTCTTTCATGCAACTTTTTAAAAAATTTTCTCACCATTCCCCCATGATGGCACAGTAGCACAGCGGTTAGCATTGCTGTCTCACAGTACCAGGGAACCCGGGTTCGATTCCCGACTTGGATGACGGTATGTGTGGAGTTTGCACGTTCTCCCCGTTTCTGCGTGGGATTCCTCTGAGTGCTCCGGTTTCCTCCCACATTCTGAATGATGTGCTGGTGAGGTTGCATTGACCCAAACAGGCGCTGGATGGTGGTGACTAGGGAAATTGCACAATAATTTTATTGCAGTATTAATGTAAACCTTACTTGTGACTAATGAATAAATTTATAAACTTGACCATTCTCTTCCCTCCCAACTCCTTAATCCCAGCCCATGCCTTCATCCTTGACTGAATTCTGCAGGTGGACTCATAACTAAGTGGTGATCCTGCTTGCCTATTGGCAATTGTCAGTAGCGCTGCCGCACTGCTGCAGGGACCCGGGTTCAATTCTGGCCTTGCATCACTGTCTTTGTGGAGTTTGAACATTCTCCCTATGTCTGCGTGTATCTCCTCTGGTATTCTGATTTCCTTCCACGGTCCAAAAGATCGGCAGGTTAGATGGATTGGCCATGATAAATTGTCATTGGTGTCTCAAAACGTGTCGGTGAGGTGGATAAGCATGGGGGAGAGCCTGAGTAAAATGCTCTGTGCCAGACTCAATGGGCCGAATGATCTCCTTCTACACTCTAGACATTCTAAGTTGTTGGCCATGGAGGGCATCAGGAAAGATCTGATATCCAACTCCCCCATCTCAGTCAGTACTCTCTCTTGCACTTATATATCTTCATACACCCTGAACCTGCTACAATCCAGCTTAGTAGAAACATAGAAGATAGAAGCAGGAGGAGGCCATTTGGCCCTTCGAACCTGCTCCCCCCTTCATTACAATCATGGCTGATCATCTAACTCAATAGCCTAATCTTGCTTTCCCCCAATAACCAGTTTGACCTTTCATGACCAGTGACATGAAGATTTTTCTTTCTAATTCTAAAAATACAGTAGGACTGAATATGAGGGGGTATTTAGTTGCTGCACAGTTTGTTAATAGTAGATTACAGATTGTCTCCTTACTGTCACCACTTTTTAGCCCAGGCCCTGATGAGTTAAGCTTCATTCTTGTTACTGAGTTAAGTGCATTGTATTTTGTGATGCTCATAAAAGAAAAATCAAACCTGAATAATTAATGTCATTCATAGTTAATAACTGACTAATTCTGATGGTGTCCCACCCTGAACTTCTGTATATGGACTCATCTAACATTCTGTTGCCTGTAACATGCCAATCCTGGTCTGGCTGACCTATTCGATCAGACAGTGCCTCAATTTCAAAATCGGTGCTCCTGTTTCCAAATCAGTTCATGGCCATATCCCTTTGCATCTCAATAACCTCCTTTTGCCCTACAACTCTCTGAGATCTTTGTGTCCAACTCCTCAACAATTCTGGCCTCTTAAATAACTGTGATTTTCATCACTCCAAATGTGCCCCAATCTCTGAAATTTTATCCCAAACTTCTGCTCCTCCTGACCTTTCTCATCTCCTTGAAACATAAGTCATAGAGTCATAGAATCCCTATAGTGCAGAAGGAGGCCATACGACCCATCGAGTTTGCACTGACCACAAACCCACCCAGGACCTATTCCTGAAACTCCACATATTTACCTTGTTAATCCCCTGACAGTAAGGATCAATTTACCATGGCCAATGGTAATCTGCACATCTTTGGACCGTGGGAGGATACCAGAGCACCCGGAGGAAACTCAAGCAGACACGGAGAAAATGTGCAAACTCCACACGGATAGTGACCTGAAGCCACAATTGAACCCGTGTTCCTGGTACTATGAGGCAGCAGTATTAATCACTGTGCCACAGTGCCACCCCTCTTGGAAAAGGCCCTGATGAAAGGTCATCCTGACTCAAAACATTGGCTCTATTCTCTCTCCATGGATGCTGAGATTTTCCAGCACTTTCTGTTTTTGTATCAGATTCCACCACCCTCAATATTTTGCCTTTATCTTTGAAAAAAGCTTTTGAACTTCTGCTTATTTGTTCCTTTTATTTCCTCCGTCTCAAATCTTGTTTGATAGTCATTCAATAGCACAAGGCAGATGGTGGCTATTCAGCCTATTGAGTTTATGATGATTCTTGGCTCTTTTTCCATATCCATGTAAATTTGCATCCAGTAAATATTTATCCTATTCCCCTTTCAAAATCACTATTGAGTCTGCGTCCATCACCCAAACAAGCAGCAAATTCCAAATCCTAAGCAGTGAGTGAATTTATAACAGAGAGTGAGAGAGATTTATTGGCCCATAATTTCTGTGCATTACAAAACTTCATTTCCACTCTTGTTGCCCTGTACAGTACAGCATGAAAATTGCAAAACCAAGTATTTTTGTTTAAGTTCCAAGAGGATTTCTGCCTTTGCACCCCTTTGAGTCAGTGAGTTCCAGAGCCCATCACTTTCATTATTTGTTAGGAAGACAGTTGGCATTGTGGCAATGTCATTGGATTCACAATCTAGGTGCTCAGGCTAATGCTCAAAGAACATGAATCCAGATCTGCAATATGAAAATAGACACATTAATGGTGACCACGACAATTATCATTGATTGTTGCAAACCCCCATCTAGTTCACTTATGTACTTTAGAGAAGGAAATCTGCCATCCTTACCGAGTCTGCCCCACATGCAACTCCAGATACACAGCAATGTGGTTGACTCTTCAGTTTTTTATTATTTATTCTCGCATGGGATTTTGGCATCGCTGGCAAGACCAGCATTCATTGCCCAGCGCAAATTATCCTTCAGCTGAATGGTTTGTCTGTTCATTTCAGGGGGCATTGCTGTGGGTTGAAGGCACATGTAGAAACAGAGAAAAATTAGAAAATAGAGGCAAGAGTAGGCTATTTGGCCTTTGAGCCTGTTGTGCTATCATTATGATCATAGCTGATCATCCAACTCAATAACCTGTTGCTGCTTTCCCCTATATCCTTTGATCATCTTCGCCCCCAGGAGTTACATCTAACTCAGGCAGTGTTATGGGCTCAACTGCTTTCTGTAATAGCAAATTCTACATGCTGACCACTCTCTGGTGAAGAAAGTTCTCTTCATCTCAATGCTGAAGGGTTCAAACCATGACCCCTCATTCTGGTCACCTGCATCATTGGATAATCCTTCCTGCATCTACCCTAACTAGTTCTGTTAGAATTTTACAGGGTTCTTTGAGAACCCCCTCATTCTTTGAAATGTCAGCAAATATAACCCTAAACGAATGTAATGTTGTATTCTTGCTATTAACAACATCATGAGTCGGGTGATATTTTTAGGGTAAACGCCTCCGTAACTCGAACTAAAGCTGACATTATCTGGTTTCATTTCCAGTGGAGTGACATTCTGCTTGGTTGTAAACTGTGATAGGGGTCATATTGAATCTCAAGATCAACCCCCTGTTTCTGCCGTAGACCTGGCTATGGATCATCAAGCTGATGTCATTCAGATTCCATTCTGTAATGCGTGGCATTACGTAAGTCTCACCATCCCCAGACATCAGTCTGGTAAACCTTCGCCGCACTCTCTGTAACAAGAATTTATTTTCTTAAACTAGGAGACCAAAACTGTGCAATATTCAGCTGTGACCTCACCAAGGCCCTGTGTAATTGCAGCAAAATGTCTCTGCTCCTGTATTCGAACTGTCTCTCTATGAAGGCTAATGTACCATTTGCCTTGTTTACTGCCTGCTGCACTTGCAAGCTTACCTTCAGTGATTGGTGCATAAGGACACCCAGGTCTCATTGTATATTCCCCTCTCTCAACTTATAGCCATTCAGATAATAATCTGCTTTCCTGCTTTTGCTACAAAAATAGATAACCTCACATTTATTCACATTGTACTGCATCTGCCATGCATTTGCCCATTCACTCAACTTGTCCAAATCACACTGAAACATCTCTGCATCCTCCTCAAAGCTCATCCTCCCATCCAGCCAGGCCAGACCAGGTAAGGAAGGCAGATTACATTCCCTAGAAGACAGAATGTTTTTTATAAGCCAATGATAGTGTCATTGGACTTGCTTCTAATTCAAGATTTTATTCATTGACTTTAATTGGCATCAGTTGCCATGGTGTAAACTATGATCCTGTAGTTCACTATAACACTTATTTGGACTCAAAACTTTAACTCTGCTTCTCTCATCACAGATGCTGCCAGAGCTGCTGAATTCTCAAAATCATAGAATCCCTACAGTGTAGAAGGAGGCCATTTGGTCCATCAAGCCTGCATTGACAACAATCCTATCCAGGCCCTATCCCTGTCACCCCATGTATTTACCCTGCTAATCCCCCTAACGCCGAGTTAATTGAGTTTGACCAATCAACATAACCTGCACATCTTTGGATTATAGGAGGAAACCAGGAGCCACACAACATGGGGAGAACATGCAAAGTCCACACAGGCAGTCATAAAACAGGAAGTGAACCTGGGTCCCCGATGCTGTGAGGTGCTATGCTAACCACAATGCCACTATGCTGTTTATCCAACATTTTATATTTTTTATTTCCCAAAAGAACAGCCCTGGGCTTCTGGATAACAACTCCAGTTACCATACCACTGTTTTCCCATTAACTGCTCTCTGAAAAGGCCTTGCAATCCAGTCAGTTCAAAAGCAATTAGGAATGGGCTAGAAATGTTGTCCTTGCCAGCAAAGACGGCAATCCAAAGAACAAAGAACAACACAGCACGGGAAACAGGTCCTTCGGCCCAATGAGCCCACGCCACCATCCTAACGTCTTAATGACATATAGAGACCAATATAAGGACAATCCATGAAAGAATAAAGTTAAAAAAGCCCCTCTAACAGAAAATATTTCTCCTCTTGACTTTTCTCTATCTGGTGGGAGTGTTTTCATAGAATCATACAATCTCCACAGTGCAGAAAGAGGCCATTTGGCCCATCAAGCCTGTACCGACAACAATTCCATCCAGTCCCCCTCCCCTAACTTCCCTTATTTACTCTACTAATTCTCCTGACACTAAGGGGCAATTTAGCATGGCCAATCTGCATAACTTATACATCTTTGGACTGTGGGAAGAAACCAGAGCATCTGGAGGAAACCCACACAGTCTTGGAAAAAGGGTGCAAGCTCCACACAGACAGGGGGAAGCAGTAGCCTAGTGGTATTATCACTAGACTATTTATCCAGAAACTCACCTGTTGTTCAGGGAACCTGGGTTCGAATCCCACCACAGCAGATAGTAGGATTTGAATTCAATAAAAAATGTCTAAAATTAAGAGTCTACTGATGACTATGAAACTGGTGTCGATTGTTGGAAAAACCCATCTGGTTCACTAATTTCCTTCAGGGAAAAAAAAATCTTTACCTGGTCTGGCCTACATGTGACTCCAGAGCCACAGCAAGGTGGTTGACTCTCAACTGCCCTTCGGCAACTAGAGATGGGCAATAAGTGCTGGCCCAGCTAGTGATGTCTATGTCCCATTAATGAATAAAAAATAATAGTAAAAAATAAGCTGGGAATAGAACCCAGGTCCCTGGCATTGTGAGGCAGCAGTGCTAGCAACTGCACCACCATGCTGCCATCTCTCAAAGCTGAGAAAGATACACCCAACTCACAGGGCTTGTGTTTCCTGCTGAATGTTCACCCAGAATTTAAAACTGGAAATCCAGCTATTCCTCAGACTGTCTGGAGCAGAGAATTGGGCCTTCCACCTACTGACACAGAAGAGCAAGCACTCACAGTAAGCCCAAGGCTCTGTCGTGCATGAGTTGAGTTACCTTGAACTGATCTCATTGAGACACCTTTTACACATAGGAATAAAAATTAGAGAGGATGATTACATTTGGATAATAGGCTACTTTGCAGCGAAATATGTAAAGATGCTGAGTAATTGCACTGGAGCAGAACGGTTTCCTGCTACACTGATTATATGTTCCCTCATCGAGAAAAGGCTAAAAAAGAGTTTGCTCCTTCTAAATGATATTCTGCCAATGAATTTTAAATTCAAATGGTGGATTTAAATCGAGACCGGAGCTCAGGATGACTGACACAGCCGTGTGGGCTGGTGTATATCAAAAGAAATTATCACAAGTAATTTTAAAATTATTCTGACATTATTGCAGAGGATTTCTTGAAGTGCTTTTAAACAGGAGTGGCTACGCATTCTAACACTTTGCTCAGGGTGTCCTGGGGGTTTGCGGATCTCTGCTATTACCATACTATAAAGGGCCGGCATTCTTACACATTGCTCAAGAAGGAGGAATCAATTAACTCCAGTGGTATTGTGCATTGCGGAAGATCTGTATTGTGTCCAGTTCATGCAAACGAGCGCGAAAACTCACTCGTAAAATACTGCAGCTTTTAAAAATCTTTAATAGGATTATCGATTTAATCTATGAAGCTGCCCATGCCTGCCACATTCTTCAGCCGGAAACGATAGGTTTGGACACACAGAATCGCCTTGAAGAGCTGCATGTTTCACGCAGTGTACCTTTTATAAGCTGCGCTGGCTGCATTTATCTCACAATAAGGAGAGCTGGTGCCAATTCGGAGTCAGGTCTGCCTTCCTGTTTCTCACACCCCCAGGGCTCTTTCGACAGCACCTTGCAAACCTGTGATACATGCCGCCCAGAGGGACAAAAAGACAGCAGACGCATGGGACGGCCACCTCCTGCACATTCCCTCCAAGCACCAAGCCATACCCAATTCTGACAGGGACTGAGGCGATGGTCAGGGATCAGGGATTGGGTGGGGATTGAGGTGGGAGCAGGGTGGATGTGAGGCATGAACAGCCAAAGAATTCCGTCTGGATCGATTTTACAAGACTACATGTATTATCCATTGGGACTGGATACTGTTCTTCTGACATTAAGTTTAAGGTCTATTACTGGGATTGAGGCAAGTTTTTTTTATTATCTAACCTGAATGATCAGAAATCAAGAGTAACAATGCGCGTGAAGAGTGTTCCCTTTTGCGCCTGCAGTACGAGGTGGCACAGTGGTTAGCACTGCTGCCTCACAGCACCAGGGACCTGTGTTTGATTCCTGCCCTGGATCACTGTTTATTTGGAGTCTGCACATTCTCCTCATCTCTGCTTGGGTTGCCTCCGGGTACTCCAGTTTCCTCCCACAGTACGAAAGATGTGCTGGTTAGGTGCATTGGCCATGCTAAATTCTCGATCATATACCTGAGACGCTGGATTGCATTTATATGGAATTTTTAACAGCAAGGTATTAAAGTCTGCAAGTTCCATCATCTCCAAAAGGGCAGGGTACCTGAGGGAGGATCATGCCTACAGGTTGTTTGCAGCACCAAAGATTGGGTTACAGAGCACAGGAGTGTGGCATGTGGGCCCTTTCGAATTCTTTTGCATGGGGAAGCTGGGAGACTTCAGGACTTGGTGGGAAATTAAGGATATTTAAAGATATTTCATAATTAACATGGCATTATAGAGAAATTACAACTTAGAAACTGACCATTCAGTGCAGTTAGCTTCACGAGTATTCTTCCTAATCTATCGTCCACATTGTTCTTAGACTGAGAAATTTCCTGCGTCCAGTGGTGCATGAGGGAGGCACTGCAGTTGCTTATGTCTGTTTCTATTGTTTGTGCTTCTTGAAGCAAGTTACTAGATTGTCTGCAGAGGTGTATAGCTTGAGAGGCGCCACTCTGCCACAAGCATGGCTGACCAGGACACTCTCCTACTCTTACCGTCTGCTAGAGGTATGTTGGAAGTATTCAAAGTTGAGCATTAACCTGTTTGGCCACATTATGAACACATCTTCCATAGTCTTGAAGCCCTGCATTGAGATTGAAACACACAACACCAGGTTAAAGTCCAACAAATTTCCACTTTGGTAGCAAATGCTGCTAGCTTTCAGGGCCCTGCTCCTTCCTACTCACCTAACAAAGGGGCATTTCTTTTACATCCATAGGTGATTCGGTTCACCTTGTTGGCCAACAAGAGGCATAGACGCAGTGAGTTGTGCGAAAGTTGCTCTTGAATGTTGCTTCGAGAGTCACCTAGTGCTTCATGTCTATTAGTGCACACTTAAACTGGACCAATTGACAGGCAACACATCAGCTCAGTGACTATCAGTATCTGCTGTGCAGTTACAGGCAGCCGGGTCGGATCTCCGGCTTGGATCAATGTCTGTGAGAGTTTGCACATTCTCCCCGTTCTTGCGTGGGTTTCCTCCCACATCCCAAAAACATGCTTTTTAGGCTGATTGGTGTCAATAAATTGTCCTTGAATTGGATGTCCCTTAATCTGGCATACATATAATTCCCTAAATTTGCACCGCTTTATTGTGGAGTTCCACTAGAGGTAGACAAAACTGTTGACGATTGATGAAAGACTTGAATAAGGCACTCACTGAGCATTAAAATGGGTGGTGCGGGCATGTAAGGCCAAAGGGCCTGTTTCTGTGCTGTGCTGTTCTTTGTTTTTCGTTCTTTGTTCTTATTGTGTCTACCCCAGTCTAATGACAGCATCCCCACATTGTGAGATTGAAATCCAGAGTCCTGCCTCAGCAGTTGGGTGTGACACCACAAGACCTTCTCCCATTTTTTTACCCAAACACCTTTAATACGCCTTTCCTTTAGCATCTATTGAATCAAACCTTAGGAGAGACAATGGCTTTGTGGTATTATCACTGGACTATTAATCCAGATATTCAGCTAATATACTGGTGAAATGTATTTAAATTCTGCCCCGTCAGATAGTGGCATTTGAATTCCATTAAAAAAAATATCTGGAATTAAGAACCTACTGATGGCCATGAAACCATAATTAATTGTCAGAAAAAGCCCACTTGTTCACTAATGTCCTTTAGGGAAGGAAATTTGCCATCCTGACCTGTTCTGGCCTATGCATGACTCAAGAACCACAGCAATGTAGTTGACTGAACTGCCCTTGGGAAACGAGGGACAGGCAATAAATGCTGGCCAACTAATGATGCCCATGTCCGACAAATGAATAAAAAAAACCTTAAAAATTGACATGGTCTTTGCTTGTGTTACTAACTCAAGTTGTGTTTTCCATTTCCTCCCAGTTCTCTGGGCAAAAACAATATTGTCTGTTCTCTGTTCTATACCAATTAGGTTTACCTTTACATCTGTGTCCACCCATGTCAAATCTTCCAAACACTGGAAACAAGGTGTCGCTATCTGCTCTGTTCCATAGTGTCATGAGTTCCTCTATTTTAATCAGAGTAAGCTCAATTGTCAAAGTTTTCCTTTTTATAAGTATTTCCAGATACCAGGTAGAGATTGTAGGTGCATATTGCTTTAATACTCTTCTCATAATGTGGAACCCAACGCTGCATGCAGTCCTCCAGCTGTGATTTACTAAAGTTTTATATAAGTTCACCAGTACATCTTGACCTTCTTGTTCTGTGCTTCATGTCATTAAACCAAGCATTCCATTAACTATTTTATGGCTTTATCCACTTGAGATGCTGCTTGCAATGCCTTTTGATCTTATAATCCCCAAATTATTGTACTCTTTCACAGTAACTAACCTTTCCTCTATTCAAAGTATAATTATTACGTTTAATTCTTTTTAACCGAAGTATACCTGCCGTACAGTTACTGACAGTGAATTCTATCCACAACTTTGTTGCCCATTCCACGATCAGATCAATATCCTCTTGTAGCTTCCTTGGGGCTTCAGAATTATTCACACAGCAATTAGGTTGATTAAAGTGAAAGCTGATTATCTTGGATTTATTTTATGGAGAGCTTTAAGGCTTAACAATAGATTTACCATCGCAGGTTAATGGTCCAATTTTGAACACAGGCATAAAGAATAGGAAGATCCCAGATTCAACTCTTAACCTGTGCTGAGCCAAGATCAATACGATTTCAACTGAATTGCAGGCAGCACGGTGGCATGGTGGTTAGCACTGCTGCCTCACAGTGCTAGGGACCCCTGTTTAATTCCTGGATTGGGCCACTGTCAGTGTAGAGTTTGCATGTTCTCCCTACGCCTGCATGGGTTTCCTCTGGGTGCTCTGGTTTATTTCCATGGTCCAAAAGATGTGCTAGTTAGTGCATTGACCATGCTAAATTCTCCCTCAGTGTACCTGAAAAGGTGTGGAGTATGGTGGCTTATAGAATAGAACATAGAACATAGAACATTACAGCGCAGAACAGGCCCTTCGGCCTTCGATGTTGCGCTGACCAATTAAGAAAAGGCAATGACCCTCTAACGTAAACCATTCCCTTTTCTTCCATAAACTTATCTACTAACCTCTTAAACGCCACCAAACTTGGCGCATCTACATCTTGGGGATTTTCACTGTAACGTAATTGCAGTGTTAATGCAAGCCCTTTTGTGACTAATAAATAAACTTTAAAAAGTTGCAGTGATATTAGCTATCACTGCACTGTCAGAGATAAATCAGCCATTATACACACTGTTAGAGTGACAACCTTCAGTCATTATGGTGCAGTACTGAACATTGTTCAGTGCATATATTGGGAAAAAAAGTTAAATCATTTACTGAGTTACAAAGAGCAAAAGAAGAAAAAATCTTGCCTTTATCATTTTTCACAGCACTTGGATGTATTAAGTGCTTTATAAAAAGAACATTTTCCAGGTGCAGTTGCTATTGGAATAGAAGAAATGTGACAATCAATTTGAACACAATAAGTTCTCATAAGCAACAATGTGTTAAATGTCCGAAGAATCTGCTTTAGTGACTTAGACATTTTCCAGCATTTTCTGTTTTCGTTTCAGATTCCAGCATCCACAGTATTTTGCCTTTATCCCAGATACTAGCTGAGTTCCTGGATTAATAATCTAGTGATAACACTGCTCGCTCCTTGCCAGGACAACTGCCTCCTTGACAAAATACAATAGGAGCTTATAAGTTCATAAAGATTAGACTCCAGTTCCATCCTTCTTGGCATGGCTATCTGACTTCCAACAAGGACTTGAATGAAAATGGGAGGGAAAAGAATCACGCTTCATAGAAACTCTGATGAAATAATAAGAAGTAAGAACATAAAAAGACAGGTTTTTAGTTTGCTTTCACTGCAAAAACAAAGAACAATGATAATGACAGAACAGGAACTCTAAGCCTGCACCAACCATGCTGCCCATCGGAACTGAAATCCCTTATCCTTCCCGGGACCATATCCCTCTATTCCCATCCTATTCATGTACTTGTCGAGATGCCCCTTCAAAGTCACTACTGCATTTGCTTCCACCACATCTCCCAGCAATGAGTTGCAGGCACTCAGCACTCTCTGCACAAAAGATGTGCCTCGTATATCTCCTTTAAACCTTGCCCTTTGCAGCCTAAATCCATGTCCCCCCGCCACTAATTGACTCTGCAGATGCACTGCAGCAAATTACCAAGGTTACTGGGACAACATCTCTCTTCCCTGTGATTCTCATCACTTCAATATTTCTTTCCCAAGTCTCACACAACGCTCATTGGGACAATTGTCACAGTCCCTTCATCGTCACTGAATCAAGGTCCTAGAATGTACTATCTGATATTCTAACCACAGAGCCATTAGCCCAAAAACTGCAACAGTTCAAAAAGAAGGTCCATCATCATCCTTTGAGCGTAACAGAGGTGGAATGCACACAGGGGTTTTGTTAGTATTGCCCACATCTCAAGATGAAAGAAAAATTGTTACAGTAAGTTCTGAAGTGTAATTTGGTTGATAACAAAGAAACTTCCATGCCACAGGAGCGGCATCTTGGTGGGTTTTATGACACAGAAGGTGTTATATAAAAGTTGTGTTTCTTGTCACACATTCTAAGGGCTCTCTGAGTAAATATTTTTTTCTCCTTAATTCCATATTCCATTTGTTAATGACTATGTTCTATTTATGTCCCCTGGATTTGGACTCTTCCCAAGGCACACACATCTCTGCACTGAATTAGTTTAGATTTCAATGACAAGTGTTTGAACATCAGCATTTGAAGAGTCAGATCAAACCTCAGGAGAGTTTGGTGGCTCAGAAGCAAGAGACCATTAAGAAGGGGGAACGTCTGCACTTTACCTAATATAATTTAATGGTAAATTATTATTTGATTGTTAAATTGCTGCTAGTTTCAGAGTTGTTAGAAAAAAATATGTGGACTTTCCATCCCTTTTCTGATTCCTAGGACTTCCATAGTAGGATAGACTGTGCCTTGTGCCGTTAGCTGTGTGCTTTCCTATCTACCTTATCCACCTGCAGAGAAGAAAGAATAAAGCACAAAGAAAATTACAGCTCAGGAGCAGGCCCTTTGGCCCTCCAAGCCTGCATCAACCATGCTGCCCCACTGAACTGAAACCCCCTACCCTTCCAGGGATCATATCCCTTTATTCCCATTCTATTTATCTATATGTCAGTATTGCCCTTAAAGTCACTATTGTATCTGCTTCCATTATTTCCCCTGGCAGCGAATTTCAGGCACCCATCACCCTCAGTGTAAAAAACCTGCCTCATACATCTCCTTTAAACCTTGTCCTTCAGACCTTAAACTTATGCCCCCAAGTAATTGACTCTTCCACCCTGAGAAAAAGCTTCTGATTATCCACTCTATCCATGCCTCTCATAATCTTGTAGACTTCTATCAAATCGCCCCCTCAACTTCTGTCGTTCCAGTGAGAACGAACCAAATTTCTCCAACCTCTCCTCCAATGCCCTCCATACCAGGCAACATCCTGTTGTAACTTTTCTGTACCCTCTCCAAAGCCTCCACATCCTTCTGATAGTGAATTGAACACTATACACTGAAAATAAATCTGAGACAATTCTTCAGCAGACAGGTTATTTCAACATCACTATTTCAGCTCTTTGGACAGCCTCTGAGGCATAGGGATAGGATCACACCTTTTCAAGCCTCATTAAAATAACAACACTTTGTATTGTGTGAAACAGAGTCGCAGTGGAGAATTCAGACAGCAGAGTGACAGGGAGACTCTGTAAAATAGAAAATTACTTAATAAACATTGCTCCACTTGAGACTGTTTCATTTGTACTCAAAGAGACTACATATCTGTCAGAATGACTGTGAAATAGCACTATTGTACTTCTTGAGATCTAAATGCACTTCAGAAACAAAATCATTCATTTTATTTGCTACAGGACAGATTGGCAAGGCTGGAGAGTGCAGCACAGGAGCAGTTGTGAGCCAAAGAGCGGTGTAATTAAAGAATGCAAGTTTCTGATCATCTCCAATTCAACAGATGCAGCAGGAGTGACGAGATTTGGTTTTCTGCTCAGACAATTGCCAGCAAATGGAATGTCTCAACATCAATATCGATGGCAGCACAATCCAAATGCCTGACGAAGGCACAAGAGTGTCGAAAACTCGCAGATTTACTATCAAATAAATCGGTTGGATTTAAAATTGGTGTTGCTAAATTCTTACTGAGCACAATCCAACACAGCATTTAAAGATAAAATAGGTAAATATTTGGTAAAGAAAACAAGTGCATAAAAGAGCCTGGGGAATATGAAGCAATACTAGTTGGGGTGACATAGTGGCACAGTGGTTAGTAATGCTGCCTCACAGCGCCAGGGACCTGGGTTCAAGTTCAGTGTGGAGTTTTCACTTTCTCCCTTTGTCTGCATGGCTTTCCTTCGGATGCTCCAGTTTCCTCCCACAGTCCAAAGATGTGCAGGTAAAGTTGATTGGCCATACTAAATTCACCCTAATGCCAGAAGGATAAGCATGGTAAATACTTGGGGTTAAACGTATAGGACCTGAGTGAGATTGTTGTGGGTGCAGACTCGATGAGCTGAATGGCCTCCTTCTTCACTACAGGGATTCTATAAAAAAAGGTACTCCAAAAACCACAAAATGTCAAGACATTCATGTTTGTTTATCTTTGTCCAGGCCTAGTAAAATCCAAAAAAGATGATCAAAATTCAATCGATGGTTGAGGCCCAGTAGAATCATAGAATTCCTGCAGTGCAGAAGGAGATCTTTCAGTCCACCGAGTCCACACTGATCACAATCCCACCCAGGTCTTATCCCCATAAGCCCATGCATTTACTGAAGTTAGGCCCCCTGTAGCTTCTGACTGAAAGAAAGGGAAATCCCTCCAGCTGAATGGAGTGTTGTTGGGATTTAAAAGTCTGCCAGTTGTTCAGTGAGCCTGGAGATTAAATTGATGGTTCTACAATTATATACCATTTTCTTCCTTTGATTTTATCACTCTGTTGAGTCAGCTTTTGGCAGATAAGTTACAATTTCATTATCTCTCCATCTTGATGTTGCCTCTACGAAAGCCCCACTCTTCTCTCTAGTCACAATTGAAAAGTACTTGCTTTCCACTGATAGGCTAATTTATACCTCATCATTTCTCCAGCCGTCTGCCTCTAATCAACTTCCAACTTTCACAGTGTTTTTTTAATCTTAATTTTCTCCAATTCTGAACAATGTGATCCTTGCTTGGTATAGACAATGATGGTGTGAGAGTTAACTTCCGGACCCCTCTGAATTCTGAGGGAGATCAGGGTGTTCTTGTAGCCATTGAGCTGAACCTGAGGACAATTTGATGCTGACACTTGGGTTGAGAAGAAGAATGATGTTGTCTTCTATGGCAAGGATATTTCTCACCTGGGTATGTAACTAAGAAAGGCAGCAATACCATGATTGCTTTTTGATAAATAAATCACTTCAAAACAAAAATAGTTTCATTCCACGAGACCTCTTGATGAATAGAGATGTTAGTATGCTCAGACTTCAGAAGACATTGCCTTATTTATTTCAGCAATATGAGATTCATTATGGTAATATGCTTTTTTAACATTGTGCTTATTGCTATGGAGAAGAAAATAATTTTTACATTACGAAATCACAGAGAATTTTCCCATCCCGTTATACATCAAGGTAAAATTCAGGAGCATAGAATATAAAAAAAATCCTCAGTTCTTGTGAACTGATCTCTTCATGGAATTGCAAATTGACATATGAAAGACTGTGAGGTCATTTCACAGCGTTTATATTTGTATAGCACTTATAATAACCAAGGTTTTTTCACAAGACTGTTCTCAACTGATTAAAGGAGCATCTTAAAGGACAGTGAATACACAAAGGGGAAGAGAGGTTTGGAGAGGATAGGACCCATGGCCACATGGTAATTATTTACTGGAGTTAGTTCATAAAATCCCCACATGCATTTGGAAGTTTTTTGGCCCATCGAGTCTACACTGACAAATATCCCACTCAGACCCCAACCTCACAACCTCATGCATTTACCTAGCTAGTCCCCCTGACATGAAGGAGCAATTTCACATGGCCAATCCTCATAACCCACATGCATATCTTTGAACTGTGGGGGGAAATTGGAGCTCCCCGAGGAAACCCACACAGACACGGAGCCTCATTCAACTGATGGAAGTAAATTCTGCATTCTGCAATTCACGATGACCAACCCTGATGTAAAAAGAGGAAAGGAAACCACTTAATCCCTTTGAAGAAACCATAATTGTCAATCAGGCTTAGAGTCTTTATAAACATTGTGGTTAGGAACAATGGGGATAATTATTACGCATTCAAGCCTGAAAGAAAAAAGATAAAGAAACAGAGGAGACGATAGTATCATTGGACTATTAATCCAGAAATTTTAGTTAGTGTTCTGTGCAAATTCCACACAGGCCAGAATTGATGCCAGGAAGCAAAAGAGAAAATGCTGGAAAATCTCAACAGGTCTGGCAGAATCTGTAAGGAGAGAAAAAAGCTGATGTTTTGAGTCCTGGTTACTCTTTGTCAAAGCTTAGGAATCCGTCACTGTGAGGCAGCAATGCTAACCACTGTGCCACTGTACCATCCTCAATACTTAATTATTAGATGTTGTTTAGGAAAAGGGGTATCTCAGAGTTCGGGTGCAACATCTGGAGTTTTGGTTATCCAGGGATAGTTTTATTTTTCTTCTTCGTTCATAGGCTGTGGGAGTCACTGGCTGGGCCAGCATCTACTGCCCATCTCTGAGGGCACTTAAGAGAAAACTGCATTGCTGTGGCTCTGGAATCACCTGTAGGCCAGATCAGGTAAGGATGGCAGATTTCCTTCTCTAAAGGATATTAGTGAACCAGATGAATTTTTACGAGAGTAACAATGGCTTCATGGTCATCATTAGACTGCTGTGATGGGATTTGAATTCAAATACCCAGAGCCTAAACTGGGTCTCTGGATTACTAACACAGCAACAATGCCACTCAGCCACTAACTTCCCTATTTTAGTCTAAAATTATGTGTATAAAGCAATCAGTATCATTTAATGTCATCTAGTATGATCGTCTTTCTTGCCATGTGTGTTTTTGTTTTTAAGTTAATAAATATTCTTTATTAATTGTCCACACAATTGCTGGGCTATCTCTCAGCTGGGTTATAGACTGCTCCTAACATAATACATAAAAAAAACACATTAGACAACTGTCAACACAGCCTCTAATGACAAAGAGATTAAAATTGGGGACGTGTAAGTGACAAAATGTTGAGATAACACAGACACCTTGGAGATTTGCAGGGGTGGAGGAAATTATGAATGAAGGACAGCAATACATGGTTCACATGAGGCGGTGTGTGCCTTGGAAGGTGATTCTGTTGGCCCATTGAGATGGCGACCTATTGGCCATGGTGTTCCCATGCTTCTACTGTTGATACCCATCTACAACAATAACTTACATTTATATAACAGCTTTGACATAATAAAAGATCCTGAGTCATTCCATTCAATGGAGCATTCTAAATTGGAACTGGATGCCAAGTCATAGCTGGTGACTGAGGACAAATAATCAAAAAGCTTGCTTCAAAGAGATAGGTGTTAATGAGCATGTTAAAGGATTGAAGCGAGATAGAGAGGCAAAGAGGTTTGAGAAGGAAAATACAGACCTTATGGTCCAGATAGCTGATGGCAACCACCAATAGAGGAATAATTAAAAATCAGTGACGTCCAGGAGGCTAGAAGTAAATTAGCCCAATCTTTTAGAGGGTTGTGGAGGTGGAGGAGAATCCTGACCTTTGTCTCCAGAGTGAGAATTGAACCTCTGAGTTCCACACTCAGAGGTGAGTGTAGGACCCAATGACTTATAGCTTGAGATAACACTTTGAGATATGGCCTCTAGCAAAATTTATTGTGTGGTGTGTACTCTGCCCAGCTTTCCTCAATATAACTGTGTTTACACCCTAAGGAATTGATCCCTTATGTAACCAATCCAGAATACAAAGTGGGATTATTAACCTTTATAGGTGTTCTGTTATCGACTTTAAAACAGTCTGAGTTTCGTGGGGTCTTCTTTTGTTTGACATTTCTTCCTTGGGAGAAAGAACTTCTCAAGTTTTCACTTTTCCTTTACGAGTAAGTTAACAAAAAGCTACAATTGTAGAACCATCTAATTATAAAGTGCTGATGAGATCCTTTGGTCCTTCAAGTCTGCACTAACATGTAAGAAACATCTGAACTCCCACCTAATCCTATTTATTGGCACTTGTCCCATAGTCTTGAATATTATGACATGTCCAGTGCACATCACTTTGTAAAGGATGTGAGGCAATGCGTCTCCAGCACTTTCCCGGGCAGCGCATTCCAGACTGTCTACACATTCTGGGTAAAAAGGTTTGTCTTCACGTCCCCCCTCGCTTCCCACCCCTCATAATTGAAAGGGTAAGTAGTTAAAGATGATTCCCATTGGTAAAAATTAGCATGAACTGTAATTAGTCAGAGCTGGAAAGATAGTGAAAGAAGTTGGAAATGTTATTTTCTTGCAGAATGTTATTAAAGTGTGGAATGCATTTTCACAAGTGGATGCTGTGACAGTCGAGAAAGAGGACATTAAACAAAGGCTTGGAAGAGACAGAATTCAGTCCAGAATGATTCTGCTTTCTTCTCTCTCCTGGAAGGAAAATAAAACACAGAGCTCCTGTTCTTCCAAGCCATTAAGAAATTTCAAACAGTCGTGAACGTAGTCGAGTCTGTCACACAAACCAGTCTCCCATCCATTAACTCTGTCTACAGTTTCTGCGGCCTCAGAAAAGCCCCAGCACGACCAAGGACCCAACACACCCTGGATGTACTCTCTTCCACTGTCTTCCATCTGGAAAAAGATACAACAGAATAAGGGTACATACCAACAGACTCAAGAACAGGTTCTGCCTGCTGCCATCAAACTTTTGAATGAACCTATCAGATATGAAGCAAATCTTTCTCTATACCCGAGCTATGTGTGCAACATTATCGTCTGCATTCTTTCCTTTACTTCTCCCCTATATCATAGAAACGTAGAGCCCTACAGTGCAGAAGGAGGCCATTCTGCTCATTGTGCCTGCATCAACAATAACCCCACTCAGGCCCTCTCCTTGTAATCCCATGAATATACCCTGCTAATCCCTCTGGCACTAAGGGACAATATAGCATTGCCAATCAAACTAACCTGCACTTTTTTGAACTGTGGGAGGAAGCTAGGGCACCCAGATAAAACCCATGCAGACATGGGGAGAATGTGCAGTCTCCACACAGTCACTTGAGGCCGGAAATGAACCTGGGTCCCTGGAGCTGTAAGGCAGCAGTGCTAACCACTGTGCCACTGTGCCACCCCAAATATACTCAATGAATGGTATGCTTTTTTTGTATAGTGCACAAGAAACAGTACTTCTCACTGAATACCAATAAATATAACAATAATAAATCAAATCAAACAAAAATTATGCTTATTAATTTGACTATCCTGTGTAATTCTCTGTTCAAGATGCTGGGGGATTGAACTGTCAATGCAATGAAGGCAATAGGTGAGCCTATGTTATTTTTAGCCTAAGTGTGGGGTACCTGAAAATTAGTTTTCCAACATTTTATGGTTGCCAACTCTCCAGGATTGTCCTGAATCTCCAGAAATTGGAAGTCAATTTTCTGGATGCTGTCACGAGGACGAAACACACTGTGGTCCAAAAAGTAAAACTTTGATTTTTTTTAAATTCTTTGAATGCATTTCTATGCTTGAGCTAGAAGTGTTGGACAAAAGGCTGTTTGACTGTTCGGGGCTGGGATGTTCTCTGTGAAAACTTCAGGAATACATCCAAGCAGATTTGGCAACACTTGAGCATTTGCTGGCATGATTCATACGCCTCTGATTGACAACCTTGATGAGCTGGGGCACGTGATGGATATAACTTTAAATTTTAAATTTTGGCCTACAAAGTGCAGCTTGCTTGGAAGCCAGTTTGGCCTCCAGCAAAAATTTATTATGCGGAATGTATTCTGCCGAGCTTTCCTCAATAAAACTGGGTTTACACCCTAAGGAATTGTACATATTGTGAGTCTCTTTCTCTCTCTCTGTTGAGTGTTTGTGGTATGAGAAAAAGGGAAGAGCATGTCCCAGATGGTTCAGCGGACATTCCAAAGTTCAGCACTGATCACCACTCTGCTAATAAGAGGCACATTAGCAGTGGGTAATGTGATCTCTCAGGTTCAATTTCTACTGAAAAGGACTAACATAATCCCTGCCTCTGTTTAAACGTTTAGTGATGGAAAGTCAGAGCAGAATTTTCCAGTCTCGCCCACTGAAAAGATTGCCCAGTCCCGCCAGCAATCATTTTGAAATTTTGACCAGCCTCTTGCATCCGCCCCTCCACAACAGGTCAATGCCGGAAAATTCTGAGCTCAGGTTTTTTCCCATCTGAATCCATGCAACTTTATACCATCAGTTCCCACAGCTGATAGTCATGAAGTGTTTTTAACAGAGTTAAAACATCCTCAAGCTTTTACTGGCCGCATTGTTGAGCAAGATTTGAACTACCTAGAGGAGTATTAGAGCAGGAGATCAAAAATGTTGTCAAAGTAGCAGACTTTAAGGAGGAGCGTGAGAGAGGCCAAGAGGTTTAGAGAGCAAATCCCAATGATCAGGTCTTAGGGTTACAGGAAAGGTCTCTATTATTGTTGCATTGTCGTGCAAAACATTGGGGTGCCTTATTCCATTGAGAGAGCTGGCTAGGGATAAAGACCTTTCCTTAAAAGTGCTTTTATTTCTACAACTAACCATACACAATATTAGAGAATACCAGGACAAACTCCTGCTTCTCTTTGCACTCATCTGTCCCTCAGTGACATCATGGTGATGTAGTTCCTAATGCACATGCTCAGGAGCTATGATTAGAGTCGTGTGAGAGTTAACCCTTCATCCTACACCCTGCTCTCCGTCTTTATCCCTGCAAAATTATGTACTCAGCCTCAGATAGAACAAAGAACATCATAGCACAGGAAACAGGCCCTTCAGCCCCACAAGCCTATAGTGTCCATTTTAACACTCAGTGAGTGCTTCATTCCAAGCTTTCTTCTACGTATGACTTTTGTCTATGCATCTTGGGCTCCACAAAAAAGGGGTGCAAATTTAGGGAAATTATATGTGTGCCAGATTAAGGGAAGTCTAATTTAGGGTCACTATAGCTGCCACTATAGTCTCCATTTTTAAAGGGATTATTTCGCTGGTGGTTTCACCGATCTCCACAAACGGATGCTGAGTTCATTATAAGGCAATTGGTCCAAACTCGTTTCCTGGGAGTTCTCACTCATTCTTTCCTTTGTGGTTTTGTGGATGTGATGTCCTCCTTCAGATCAGGGTACAGAGCCCATCCTGCTAATGCTTTCCTGTTTATCAAAATCAGGGCACTCCTGACTTTTCATACAAATCTGTTTCTGTCTGGATCATGTATGATCTTGGATGTTGTAACCTTTTCGATTTGGTGCCTTCGAGTTGCTAGCCTCTAATCCACACTACCTTTCCCTTTTCGATACTGGGGAGATTATGAACCCACTGTCATTCATTGAAAATGCAGGCGTGACCTGCTCTCTAACTTTCTTCCCATTTTGTGGCTTGGTCCTCTATTGTGATGTTTGGTATCAGTGTGTGGAGGAAGGAAGGAAGCTTGGGTCTTAATCTGTAGCTTAATCTGACATGGGGTGAAACCGTTCTGTAATGGTGTAGAGTGATATCTGCACAGGGTTGGCTCAAAGTCTTGCGGTGAGATCCTCTCGCTTCCTAGCTGCATGTTTGCTATCGGTGAGAGGTGGCGAGTTGTTCACTCATGGCGGGATTCTCTGGTCCCTCCACTATCAATGGGAATCCCCATTGATATTACCCCATGCCACAGGCATCCCACAGGAGGGATTGCACTGCCGGCAGGACCAGAGAATCCCACATTGATTTGTTTCTGAGTAGGTCTTTAGGGACCTGTGCCTCTCTCTCAACTCCTCTGCTGGCCTAAGGGCAGCTCAAGAAACATGGACAAATCTGTATGATGCTACAAGTGGATTGGAAACACTCATTGATGAACCGTGGCTCATTATAGAAACATCCACATCAGAGCAGTTCTAATTGTTATGGCTGTCCTTATGGACCAAAGGTGCATAAAGAATCACAAGGAAATCTTGATAACTGGAACACTGAGAGTTTGTTATTTAAGGTGCACACTCATTTAGTCAGGTCTAAGACTGCCCAAAAGGATCCCAAACTCTGGAGCTAATCGCCTTGGGGTCACTTGCCCTACATTCTTAAAAGAACAGTCCACACTCAAGACTCATCATGCTTTCTATATACATACATCTATACACATATCAGAATAACGGTTTCAGAGGTGAAGCCATGTAACTTTTGCACTTTTATCCAGCAAAACTAATAATCTATAACAATGGAAAACACTTTTGCTTTGCATTCAAATAGATCTATATCAAGGAATTCTCTGGTCTGGATGGGAATAAGGGGTTAATGGAATAGTTATGATAATAAATGATGTAAATCATGCTGTGACAGTCTTAGCAACAACGCTAGACGTCCGAGATAGAACAGTCTGCACTCACAAAAGACACACTCAAAAAACAATCACATTTATTTCTGGCTAATAAATCAGAAGGAGGCCATTTGGACAATTGAGCCTGCGCCAACTGTGTGAAAGATCTGGTGTTGTGAGACTTCTCACCATGCAAACTCCATCTTCCCATTTTGTGTCTTGGTCCCTTACTATGATGTTTGGTATGTGTGTAGAGGAGGGAAGGAAGCTTGATTCATAATGTGCAGCTTAATCTGACATGGGATGAAACGGTTCTGTAATGGTGTAGAGTGATATCTGCACAGGGTTGGCTCCAAGTCTTGGGGTGAGATTCTCTGGCCTCCTAGCTGCATGTTTGCTATTGGTGAGAGGTGGCAAGTTGTTTGCTCATGGCGGGATTCTCTGGTTTCGTCACTATTGATGGGAATCCCCACTGATGTCACCCCATGCCACCGGGTACTCCATAGGAGGTGTTGCCTAGTCCCTCCTTATTCTGCCCTATCCCCGTAACCCTATGTATTTACCATGGCCAATCTACCTACCTACACATCTTTGGACACTAAGAGACAATGTAGCATGGCCAAACTACCTAACTTGTGCATCTTAGGAGTGTGGAAGGAAACCGGATCACCCAGAGGAAACCCACAGACAGGGAGAGAATGTGCAAACTCCACACAGGCAATCACTCAAGCCTGGAATCAAACCCAGGTCCTGATTGCGTGAGGCAGCAGTGCTAACCACGATGCTATTGTGCGCTTCCCTTGTGTGTTGAAGGATTTACAGGTTTATTCTCAGTCTGTCTCATTGAGTTATAAACATATCTTCCTTGGCCCTCAAATCCTGAGGTGAAGAACAACCCTCGAGCTTCTGGTTCTGAAAGGCAGGGACGCTATTATGTGAAAACACTTCTCCTATTTAACTGTAGAGATGGCTTAATAGGGCAGCTTGTCATTTAATGCCTGCCAGAACTCACAAAAGTCCACAGCTCATCATGTCTCATTCCTCATCACCACGTCTTCAATACAATATATCACCATGACAACTTAAATTTTGTGTGCCTGGCATATGGACATTTCTGTGCTCATCAAAAGAGTTAAATAGGTAACATTAAAATAGTCATTCAGAAATCTCAATGGAGGGCCAAATGTTACAAAACGATATACCTTTTCATAGAATCATAGGACCCTACAGTGCACAAAGAGGCCATTCCCACCCAGGCCCTACCCCCATATCACTACATATTTTACCGTTAATCCCTCTAACCTAAGCATCTCAGGACACTAAGGGGCAATTTTAGCATGGCCAATCAACCTAACCTGCACATCTTTGGACTGTGGGAGGAAACAGGAACACCCGGAGGAAACCTACGCAGACACGAGGAGAATGTGCAGACTCCACACAGACAGTGACCTGAACTGGGAATTGAGCACAGGTCCCTGGAGCTGTGAGGCAGCAGTGCTAACCACTGTGCTACCGTGGCCATTTCAGAGACTTGGGTAGAGCAGGGACAGGAATGGATGTTGCAGGTTCCGGGGTACAAATGCTTTAGTCGGAGTAGAGAAGGAGGTATAAGGGGGGGAGGAGTGGCGTTATTGGTCAAAGACTGTATCACGGTGATAGAAAAGAAGTTTGATGAGGACTTGTCTGTTGAGGTAGTATGGGCTGAGATTAGAAGCAGGAGAGGAGAGGTCACCCTGTTGGGAGTCTTTTACAGACCTCCTAATAGTTCTAGAGAGGTTGAGAAAAGGATTGCGAAGTCAATTCTGATTAGGAGTGAAAGTAGTAGGGTAATTGTGATGGGGGACTTTAACTTTGCTAATATTGATTGGAATAGCTATAGCTCTAGCTCGTTAGAGGGGTCAGTTTTCGTACAGAGTGTGCATGAAGGTTTTTTGACTCAGTATGTAGAGAGGCCAACTAGAGGTGAGGCTACATTGGATTTGGTGCTGGGCAATGAGCCAGACCAGGTGTTAGGCTTGGAAGTTAGTGAACATTTTGGTGATAGTGACCACAATTCGGTTACGTTCACCTTAGTGATGGACAGGGATAGGCATGAAGCTGGGGGCTGTAGTTATAGCTGGGGGTAGGGTAATTATGAGGCCATCAGGAGAGAATTAGGGTGCGTAGATTGGACTAGGGAACTACAGGGACTGGGAACATCTGGAATGTGGAGCTTATTCAAGGAGCAGCTGCTGAGAGTCCTTGATAAGTATGTCCCTGTCAGGCAGGGAGGAAATGGTCGAGTAAGAGAGCCTTGGTGTACGAAAAAAGGTGATTTGCTGGTTAAGAAGAAAAAGGAGGCTTATGTCAGGATGAGGCTTGAAGGCTCAGTTAGTGCAATGGATAGCTATAGATTAGCCAGGAAGGAGGTAAAAACTGAATTGAGGAGAGCTAAGAGGGGACACGAGAAGATGTTGGCTGATAGGATTAAGGAGAATCCTAAAGCTTTCTTCCGATATGTTAAGAATAGAAGATTGGTTAGGGCAAGATTAGGGCCAGTCATAGACAGCAGTGGGAAGTTGTGCGTGGAGCCTGAAGAGATTTGTGAGGCACTGAATAAATATTTCTCTTCGGTATTCACGCAGAGTGCTGGAAATGTAGCTATGGAGAACACTGAGGTACAGGGTTGCAAATTGGGAAGTATTGTAGTAGATAGGGATGATGTGTTAGAAATTCTCGAGGGTTTGAAGTTGGATAAGTCCCCTGGGCCGGACGGGATTTACCCTAGGATTCTCTGGGAGGCAAGAGAGGAGATTGCAGAGCCTCTGGCTCTGATCTTCAGTCCTCGTTGGTTACGGGTGTGGTTCCGGAGGACTGGAGGATAGCGAATGTGGTCCCATTGTTTAAGAAGGGGAAGAGAGACCTTCCAGGGAATTATAGGCCAGTGAATCTTACTTCTGTTGTGGGCAAGGTATTGGAGGGAATTATTAGGGATAGGATTTATAGTTATTTAGAGAGAAATGAATTGATTGGGGATAGTCAGCATGGTTTCGTGAAGGGTAGTCATGCCTTACTAACCTCATTGAGTTTTTTGAAAAAGTGACCAAAGAGGTGGATGGGGGTAAGGCGGTTGATGTGGTATATATGGACTTTAGTAAGGCGTTTGATAAGGTGGCCCATGGAAGACTTCTGCAGAAAATGCAGATGTATGGCATAGAGGGTGATTTAGCTAATTGGATTAGGAATTGGCTAGCAGATAGAAGACAGAGGGTGGTGGTTGATGGGAGATATTCATCGTGGAGTTCGGTGACGAGTGGTGTGCCTCATGGGTCTGTTTTGGGGCCCCTGCTGTTTGTAATTTTTATAAATGATCTGGATGAGGGTATTGAGGGATGGATCAGTAAATTTGCAGATGATACTAAAGTTGATGGAGTGGTAGATAGTGAAGAGGGGTGTTTTAGTTTACAGAGTGACTTGGACAAGTTGCAGAGCTGGGCTGAGAGGTGGCAAATGGAGTTTAATGTGAAAAGTGTGAGGTAATGCACTTTGGCAGGAACAATAAATGTGTAGAGTATAGGGCTAATGGTAGGGCTCTTAATAGTGTTGAGGAACAGAAGGATCTTGGTGTATGTGTCAATAGATCACTGAAAGTAGGCAGTCAAGTGGATACAGTTGTTAAGAAGGCATATGGAGTCTTAGCTTTTATTGGTAGGGGGATTGAATTTAGGAGCCGCAGCATCATGTTGCAACTGTACAAAACTCTAGTGCGGCCGCACTTGGAGTATTGTGTACAGTTCTGGTCCCCACATTATAAGAAAGATGTGGAGGCATTGGAGAGGTGCAGAGGAGGTTTACCAGGATGTTGCCTGGTATGGAGGGCAGGTCTTATGAAGAGAGGCTGAGGGATTTGAGGTTGTTTTCGTTAAAAAGGAGGCGGCTAAGAGGGGACCTTATCGAAACGTATAAGATGATTAGAGGTTTAGATAGGGTGGACAGTGATAGCCTTTTTCCTAGGATGGAGAATGCTAGCACGAGGGGACACAACTTTAAATTAAGGGGTATGAGTTATAGGACGGATATCAGAGGTAGGTTCTTTACTCAAAGATTGATTAGGGAGTGGAATGCCCTGCCTGCAGCTGTTGTAGATGCGCCAAGTTTGGTGTCGTTTAAGAGGTTAATTGATAAGTATATGGAAGAGAAGGGAATGGTTTAGTTTGGAGGGGCATTGCTTTTTATTTTGGTCGGCACAACATCGAAGGCCGAAGGGCCTGTTCTGTGCTGTATTGTTCTATGTTCTATGTTCTATGTGCTGTCCATTTATAGAGTCATATGCTGAAATTTTACCGCTATGCCCATCCTGAAATTGGGGGCGGGTGTGGCTGCAGAATAGAATTCTCTGTTAACCTCAGGCTGGATTTCATAAGACTTGCCTGACAAAGTCGTAAAATATTGGCCATAGTGTCACAGGGCGGAATCTTACCTGTACATCTGCCCGCAGTTCATATGGTCCCACCTGAGGCTAATGGAGAATGCCATTCTCTGAACCTCGCCCGCCCCGGAATCGGGGCAGGCGTGCCTACAGCACAGAGACAGACCCTTCAGCCCAAACTGGTCCATGGTGACCAAAATGTCCATTCTCACTCACCCCATTTTCCTGCACTTGGTCTATACGCTTATAACCCTTTCCTATCCATGTATTTTCCAAAGACATTTTGAATGTTGTTCACTTAACCTCCTCGACCACTTCTGCTGGCAGCTCATTCTGTATGTGTACCATTCTCTATGTAAAAAAAAAGTCCCTCATATTGAAAGAAACAGTTAGGACTTTGAATTAGAGTCTGCGAAGGAATGTGGTTATAAATACAAAGTTATTAAATAATCCAAGAATTGTCAAAAAATTCAGATTTTAACACTGAGTTATTAGATTAGCAGAGTGTTTCTCCTTTGAAGTCAGGATTAAAAATTAAAATTAAGATTCATCTGCTAAGCAAAGGTTTAGAAATTTATAAAATTGCCTGGGCATTACTGTGTGCCCAAGGACATCAACTTTCTGTGGTATAGATCATGGTATATTCCCCAAAACAAGGCAGTTCCTAAAAAAAACAAGAACTGAACTTTACATCACCTCAGCAAGACATTGATGAACTGTACGATACCACAATCTAACAATAATTAACCTTAAAAGTGGCTTTATATTAGTTGAATCTTGCAATCTGAATACAGCTACCACCATGTGCACCTCTCAGTTTCCTGTTTGTTTGAAGGGGGTTGACCAAAGTGAAGGATGTCTACATCAATGGGATCGATGTAGAAAGGGTCAAGAGCTTCAAGTTTTTAGGCGTCCAGATCACCAACAACCTGTCCTGGTCCCCCCATGCCGACACTATCATTAAGAAAGTCCACAAGCGCTTCAATTTTTTCAGAAGACTAAGGGTATTTGGCATGTCAGCTCCAACTCTCACCAACTTTTACAGATGCACCATAGAAAACATCCTATCTGATTGCATCACAGCTTGGTATGCCTTCTGCTCTGCCCAACACCGCAAGGAACTACAAAAGATCGTGAATGTAGCCCATTCCATCACGTAAACCAACCTTCCATCCATTGATTCTGTCTACAGTTCCTGCCTGCCTTGGGAAAGCAGCCAGCATAATTAAGGACCCCAGGCACCCCAGACATTCTCTCTTTCATCTTCATCTGTCGGGAAAAAGTACAAAAGTCTGAGTTCACATACCAAGAACAACTTCTTCCATTCTGCTGTCAGACTTTTAATGGACTTAGCTTGCATTAAGTTGATCTTTTCTCTACACCCTAACTATGATTGTAACATTACATTTTGCATTCTTTTGTTTCCTTCTCTGTGAATGGTATGTTTGGTCTGTATTGCATACAAGAAGCAACACTTTTCACTGTACGTCAATATGTGTAACATTAATAAATCAAATCAAATCAAATCAAATCAAAGATGTTGACTGAAACAAAGGATGTTATCCAGCATGTGTGGTCAACATGTTTCCAGTTGGAACAGATCTTTTGTAGTACAAATATTAGAAACGCAAATTTTTGGATTTACTGGATTCACTTCAGCCTCTCTTACATTAAAGGTATCAGAGTGATAGTTCCCTTAATTTGGATGATGGTATCTCATTCAACTTAGAAGCTTTCTACCCAGGATCCATAGTCAATTTTGTTGGATATCTGAAATATAATCTATTAATTAAACCTGAATTCTCTAACAGAGATTGGATTATACTTACTTTTACTGGAACTGTCAATATTACAATTTGTTTACCATCAAAAGTGATTTACATGTTTGGTTCTTTAACAATTTTTAGATCATTTAGAACAATCATCAACTCATATAGCCCTCTGTCTCCAACCATGAAAAAACAATCTCCAGTTACTTGTCAGTGAAGAAATACGTTGTTGAAAAGAGAATACTTTTAATATCTAGATTGTTGTAATCTGGCTAAAACTTGTGTAAGATACTACCTGGATATTGGTACCTTTCCATATCACAGCTGAAGGAGTGCCCATCCTTACTGATGGCTGGCCAGAATGTAGGAGGGCTTGGAAACAAGAGGCTCCACTTGTGGGGGGCGGTGGGGTAACTATGCACTACCCATGTCAGGTCCCATGAGAGCCCAAGCATCAGGGCAGTGTAGGGGAATCAGGAATGGGCTGCCTCCTGTAATGGGGGTGAGAATGTGTCCCACCTCTGCTCCATTCCATCCAGCATCCTGGTGAAGGCCCGGTCTGTAATGCACAGTGCTGCCATCCCCTGCAATCTCTGTGGCAGAAGTGCTGGGGAGCCGTTTACATGGCTTGCAGTAGTTAGGTTGTTTCTGGGTGGGCGCATCACAGGAGTGGTGTGCTTCTGGTAGGCACAACAATTATGACTAATGAGGCATAAGATTGAGCCAATGCTAACAACAAGAATCCATCCTGTTCTGACACTGGAACCAACGCTGCCATTTTTTGGGAAGATTTCACCCATTATGCAGGACTGAAGATTCAATGCTTGGACCAAGGGAGATAACTTTATAGAAACAATGATTGAAATATAAGTGAACGCTTGTGATGGTAAGAAAAATTTGGAGAAAAATGAGGGAATATATTTTCGCTTTAGATATTACATCTGATTGTCGGAGCAAATTTTGATTGGTGTCGACATGATATCCAAATACTTGATGGACCTCAACTTTATTGAACATTAAGAGTTCCTGAGGAAAAATTAATTGTTTGATAAAGCAGATGTACTGGGAGATCCCTCACTCAATCTGTCAGTAAGTTTGTATTGATTTACCTTTTCAATAATTTGACAGTTCTTCTCTTCTTCTAAAAAAAAAAATTGTATTCATTTGTTTTGTCCCAACACTATAAAGAACTCAGATTGCAGGTTTAAAGCTGGAATCTGAGGATCCCAACTCCTGCCACCATTCTGGTCTCACACTGCAAAATGTTGCCAGATGATTTGAGGAGTTAAGAACAAAGTGATGCAGCCTTAGAGTAAAAGGTAGCCCATTTAGAGATGAGGAAAGGTTTCTTCATTGAGACGGCAACAGATCTCTGGAATTCTCTTCTCCAGAGGGCAGTGGAAGCTCAGTAATTGACCATATCTAAAGACATAGAAAATAGGAGCAGAAAGTGGCAATTGGGCCCTTCGAATCTGCCCTGCCATTCAAGGAACAAAGAAAATTAAAGCACAGGAACAGAAAAGAGTTTTGCTCCCAGCCAGATCTCTTATTGGGATAAGATACCCATTGGCCAGAACTCTATCACCTTGCCCGCCATTGAATCGTAACAGCTAAGGATCTGACAATGGAAATCTCTGTTGACCTCGGGGGGAGTTTCTGGTCTTGCTTGAGCAGGGTGCAAAGTCCTGCTCGTTGTCTTCCAAGACAACCTAATGCTAATTGATTAGGCACCGATGATGGAGGGAGTGAAGGTTTAAATTTGTGGTCAAGGTGCTCCAGAGCATGAGCTATTTTAGGTTGGCGAACCCTCAACGTTCACCTGAGTAGGCAGAATCACACCCTGTACATATTGCCAGTGACAGAACTCTTTCACAACTGTTCAAAAGGACTCATTTCAGTTCTGGAGTGGTTCTTTAACCTCCAATCCTCAGAGTTAAAGGAGTGGCTTTTACAACAGAGTCAAAATGTCCATGCGCAAGTGATTCTCAATCTGTAAAGTAGAATCCTACAGTGCAGAAGGAGGCCATTCAGCCCATCGAGTCTGCACTGACCACAAAATCTCACCCATGCTCTATCCCCACAATCCCAAGCATTTACCCTAGCTTGTTCCTAGAACACTTATTCGGAAATTTATCGTGGCCAATCTACCTAACCTGCACATCTTTGGATTCTGGGGTGAAGCCAGAGCACCTCAGTATTTTTCATCAGTATTCACACAGGAGAAAGACAATGTTGTCGGGGAGAATACTGCGATACCAGGTTGAAGACTGGGCAGGATTGAGGTTCATAAGGAGGAGGTGTTAGCGAATCTTGAGGGTATGAAAACTGATAAGCCCCCTGGGCCAGATGGGATTTACCCTAGGATTCTATGGGAGGCTAGAGAGGAGATTGCAGAGCCTTTGGCTTTGATCTTCATGTCGTCGTTGGCTACAGGTATAGTGCCGGAAGACTGGAGGATGGCAAATGTTGTCCCTTTGTTCAAAAAGGGGAGTAGGGACCATCCTGGAAATTATAGACCGGTGAGCCTGACTTCTGTTGTGGGCAAGGTCTTGGAAAGAATTATAAGGGATAGGATTTATAAGCATCTAGAGAGAAATAAATTGATTAGGGATAGTCAGCACGGTTTTGTGAAGGGTAGGTCGTGCCTCACAAACCTTATTGAGTTTTTTGAGGAGGTGACCAAAGAGGTAGATAAGGGTAAGGCAGTTGATGTAGTGTATATGGATTTTAGCAAAGCGTTTGATAAGGTTCCCCATGGTAGGCTACTGCAGAAAGTGCAGATGCATGGGATTGAAGGTGATTTAGCAGTTTGGATTAGGAATTGGCTAGCTGATAGAAGACAGAGGGTGGTGGTTGATGGGAAATATTCAACCTGGAGTGCAGTTACAAGTGGTGTACCTCAAGGATCTGTTTTAGGGCCACTGCTGTTTGTCATTTTTATAAATGACCTAGATGAGGGTGTAGAGGGTTGGATTAGTAAATTTGCTGATGATACCAAAGTGGGGGGAGTTGTAGACAGCGAGGATGGATGTTACAGTTTGCAGAGGGACATAGATAGCTTGCAGAGCTGGGCCGTGAGGCGGCAAATGGAATTCAATACGGATAAGTGTGAGATGATTCACTTTGGTAGGAATAACAGGCATATGAAATATAGGGCTAATGGAAGGACCCTTAATAGTGTTGTCGAGCAGAGGGATCTTGGGGTACAAGTACATAGCTCTTTGAAAGTTGGCACCCAGGTTGATAAGAACATAGAACATAGAACAATACAGCACAGAACAGGCCCTTCGGCCTTCGATGTTGTGCCGACCAAAAAAAAAGCAATGCCCCTCCTAACTAAACCATTCCCTTCTCTTCCATATACTTATCAACTAACCTCTTAAACGCCACCAAACTTGGCGCATCTACAACAGCTGCAGGCAGGGCATTTCCACTCCCTAATCACTCTTTGAGTAAAGAACCTACCTCTGATATCCGTCCTATAACTCATACCCCTTAATTTAAAGCTGTGTCCCCTCGTGCTAGCTTTCTCCATCCTAGGAAAAAGGCTATCACTGTCCACCCTATCTAAACCTCTAATCATCTTATATGCTTCAATAAGATCCCCTCTTAGCGCCTCCTTTCTAACGAAAACAACCTCAAATCCTTCAACCTCTCTTCATAGGACCTGCCCTCCATACCAGGCAACATCCTGGTAAACCTCCTCTGTACCCCTCCAATGCCTCCACATCTTTCTTATAATGTGGGGACCAGAACTGCACACAATACTCCAAGTGCGCCACTAGAGTTTTGTACAGTTGCAACATGATGCTGCGGCTCCTAAATTCAATCCCCCTACCAATAAAAGCTAAGACTCCATATGCCTTCTTAACAACTTTATCCACTTGACTGCCTACTTTCAGGGATCTATTGACACATACACAAGATCCTTCTGTTCCTCAACACTATTAAGAGCCCTACCATTAGCCCTATACTCTACACATTTATTGTTCCTGCCAAAGTGCATTACCTCACACTTTTCCACATTAAACTCCATTTGCCACCTCTCGGCCCAGCTCTGCAACTTGTCCAAGTCACTCTGTAAACTATAAACACCCCTCTTCACTATCTACCACCACCGACTTTAGTATCATCTGCAAATTTACTGATCCATCCCTCAATACCCTCATCCAGATCATTTATAAAAATTACAAACAGCAGGGGCCCCAAAACAGACCCTGAGGCACACCACTGTCACCGAACTCCACGATGAATATCTCCCATCAACCACCACCCTCTGTCTTCTATCTGCCAGCCAATTCCTAATCCAATTAGCTAAATCACCCTCTATTCCACACATCTGCATTTTCTGTAGAAGTCTCCATGGGCCACCTTATCAAACGCCTTACTAAAGTCCATATATATACATCAACCGCCTTACCCCCATCCACCTCTTTGGTCACTTTCTCAAAAAACTCAATGAGGTTAGTAAGGCATGACCTACCCTTCACGAAACCATGCTGACTATCCCCAATCAATTCATTTCTCTCTAAATAACTATAAATCCTATCCCTAATAATTCTCTCCAATACCTTGCCCACAACAGAAGTAAGACTCACTGGCCTATAATTCCCGGAAGGTCTCTCTCCCCTTCTTAAACAATGGGACCACATTCGCTATCCTCCAGTCCTCCGGAACCACACCCTAACCAACGAGGACCTGAAGATCAGAGCCAGAGGCTCTGCAATCTCCTCTCTTGCCTCCCAGAGAATCCTAGGGTAAATCCCGTCCGGCCCAGGGGACCTATCCAACTTCAAACCCTCGAGAATTTCTAACACATCCTCCCTATCCACTACAATACTCCCCAATTTGCAACCCTGTACCTCAGTGCTCTCCATAGCTACATTTCCAGCACTCTGCGTGAATACCGAGAGTTGTTAAGAAGGCGTACGGTGTGTTAGCTTTTATTGGTAGAGGGATTGAATTTAGGAGCCGTGAGGTTATGTTACAACTGTACAAAACTCTGGTGCGGCCGCACTTGGAGTATTGCGTACAGTTCTGGTCGCCGCATTATAAGAAAGATGTGGAAGCATTGGAAAGGGTGCAGAGGAGGTTTACCAGGATGTTGCCTGGTATGGTGGGAAGGCCTTATGAGGAAAGGCTGAGGGACCTGAGGTTATTTTCATTAGAGAGAAGAAGGTTACGCGGTGACCTAATTGAGGCGTATAAGATGATCAAGGGACTGGATAGGGTGGATAGTGAGAGCCTTTTTCCTCGGATGGTGATGACCAACACGAGGGGACATAACTTTAAATTAAGAGGTGGTAGTTATAGGACGGATGTCAGAGGCAGGTTCTTTACACAGAGGGTGGTGAGGGCGTGGAATGCCCTGCCTGCAGCAGTTGTGGACTCGCCTACTTTGGGGGCATTCAAATGTTCGGTGGATAGGCATATGGATGATATTGGAATAGTTTAGGTTAGAGGGTCCACTGGCCGGCGCAACATCGAGGGCCGAAGGGCCTGTACTGCGCTGTAATGTTCTATGTTCTATGTTCACCTGAGGAAACCCATGCAGACACAGGGAGAATGTGTAAACTGCACATAGACAGTGACCCGAGCCAGGGATCAAACTGGGTTCCAATGTGCCACTGTGCCATGGTGGGCCAGGAGAGGTGAGAGTTGTGGTGGGAAGGATGTGGAGCTGGTGAAGATACTCCAGAATTGTTTTGAATGAATCTATAAATTTCAGTGGGATTGAATTTCAATGAAGTTTAGTAGGTGGATCTGGTGAGAATGTTATATGTCAATCAGGACATATACTGCTTTATCCCTGTCAGGTGTAAATTTGTCATTAACCACTTCAAGATTTTACATTTACAGCTGTGTCACGCAATGTTCAGATTAAATAAAACAGACCTAAGTGTGCTGTTGCCTGCCTAGACTGTGACAAGGTAATCACTCCTAGCACTATAGGTGGGTATTTAATGGGCTTTCTCTCTGTTAATCTTCTGCTTCCAGTATAACCTCCTCATCATGTCTGTCCTTGTTTCCACAGTCTCTAAACATTAATGAAAATGATCCCCTGCTAACTCACATTAATCTAGTGTGAATTATGACAGCTTCCTGATCAATGTTTATTCCTTTATCAAGATCGTTAAAAGTATCAGCTCATTTATTTAATGAATGATTGTGGGATCCTGTCTGCGAAATGGTTGCCATGAACTCTGCCATGACTATGGTGGCATTTTCTGACTCCCTCCTCGCTCGTCATCCCACGATATGTTTCCCTCTGGCAGGATTTTCTGCTCCTGCCACATTTCCCATTGAACCCACCCTCCATCATTGGGTAATGCCTGGCACGGATGCACCATCAGTGTGATTAGAGGATTCTGCTGGTGGGGGCACCAAAAGATCTCACCTGATGCTTCAGTTGTTGTGCTTTGGGTCATCTTTCTTTCTTTGGGTTACTTTCTTTCCTTTTTTCTCTCTCTCTTTCCCTCTCTTTCATCTGACCTTCCTTTCTCCCTTTCCTACTTGTTTCTTTCTCTCTTTCTTTTTGTCTCTCTTTTTTCTTTCTTTTTTCCCCTTTTTTCTCGCTTTCTTTCTTTCATTCTTACTTTGTTCTTTCTTTTTTCTTTCTGTTTTTTTTTCTTCCTTCTCTCTCATTCTCTCCCTTTCTTTCTTTCTTTCTTAAGTGGATTGGCCATACTAAATTGCTCCTCAGTGGAAACAAATGCACTAATATTAACAAAAAAAATCATTAAGTCATTCTGGTGCTGAGAAGTATGCAAGATGGAGGAAGTTATTGTTTGATGAAATTAGACACAATTAAATTACTTTTAAAAGGGAAAGAGAAGATCATCATTGAGACTGTCCATGTTATTTGAGACACAATAATGGTGAAACTGCAGAGTAGAGGTGAATCTCTGAAGAAAATTGTTTATTTATTTTGCATTTTTTTGACAAGTTTGGATGAAAATGCTAAAAACCAGTACAGTAAAATTTAAATAAATTCTACTGAGAGGATATTCAAACAAATCGTTATGAAAATGAAGTAAAATAATTTGTTAATTTCATTGATAAAGTTGAGCTCTGTGCTTTGAGATCACCAATTGATTTATATGTGATGGCTTGCAGTCAACTTTTCCAAATATAAAATCCATTCTGAAAATATTTTTAACAATGCCCGTCAGTAGCGCTTGCAGTGAATATTCTTTTTCTGGATTGAAAAGAGTTAAAAGATATTTGTGAAGTATGCTGAGTCAGGAACATTTAACAAATTCAACTATATTGATGAGTGAAGGTGCATCATTACAAGATTTTACCAACAATAATGTAATCGATGATGCTGTACAGAAAAAGTGCAAGAAGAAAACATTCTAAAAGTTGCCATGCCAACAAGGGACGAAGCAAGAAAATCATAAAAATCTGTCCCTTTTTCATATTGTCTTGTTTAAATTCTGTTCCTCAAAATGGACCATTCCTGCTCTGACATAATGGTCGATAGTTCTGACCATTATCACTCTCGGGGCTAGCCTTCAGAAGGTCTCTAGGGCAAAGAATGGAATCATGTTAGACAGACCCACTGATACTGGACTTGGTCTCACTGCGCAATCCACTCACGTGAACTTATGCCCATAACTTATTTGATTTTCTGAGTGGAAGTTGACTTTTATTTTTCAAATTGAATGAGACTTTGTGAAATATACTGAATTGCAACAGATGCGTCCTGTTGATTGGATGGTACAGTGGTTAGCAGAGCTGTCTCACAGCGCCAGAAATCTGGGTTCGATTCCTGGCTTGGGTCACATCTGCGTGGAGTCTGTACCTTCTCCCCGTATCTGCATGGGTTTCCTCCGGGTCCTCTGGTTTCCTTCTGCAGTCTCAAAGATATGTTAGTTAGGTGTGTTGGCCATGCTAAATTCTCGCTCAGTGTGCCTGAACAGACGCCAGAATATGGCGACAAGGGGATTTTCACAATAACCTCATTACAGTGTTGATGTAAGCTAACTTATGACACTGACAATAAACCTTTTATTTGGCCCTTACAGAGTGGCCTGTGCTACAGTAATGTCATCAGCTGACTTTTCCGTCTTGTTGCACATCAGCAAAGTTCCATGTTTGTTTGCTTCAGGACTCACAGATTACAAAGCTGACCACCTTCCCTGTCACCCTGACAAGAGATAAGCTTGGATTTCAATTCAGCAATTACTCATATGGGCGTGTTTCAGCAAGTTAAGGAGCAGTGCTCAATGTGTGTATTTTTGCAGCTTTGTGTTCTGTAGGGTGAGGATGGTTGGGTCTGGATGGGTATGAAATTGGTGGTAGGGGGCATGCAGAAATGAAGGTGAACATGAGGCCCCACTATTATAAATCCACCTCTGCACACAACTGTTAGTCTTGTGATAAAGCAATTGGTATCTGCGCACCCAGAACACGAAGAGGGAAAATCAATCAGGACCCTGGTTCCTGTAACCTCTGTAAGAAGTCTCACAACATCAGGTTAAAGTCCAACAGGTTTATTCGGTAGTAAATGCCACTAGCTTTTCGGAACAGCATTCCGAAAGCTAGCTGCGTTGGCTACCAAATAAACCTGTTTGACTTTAACCTGAGGTTGTGAGACTTCTCACTGTGGTTACCCCAGTCTAACATCGGCATCTCCACATTCTTTAGCCTCTGCCAGATTGTGTGTGCAGAGGAATCAGTTAGGTTGGAAAACCCTAGCAAGAGTCCGGAGCAATAGATTAAAATGCCTTTCCACTGAATTCTCCATTATTTATTCATAAGCAAATCCTCGATATTATTCTCACTGTACCAGGCTAGTTGGTCTTTTTTTTGATGTTGTATATTCCCATTTGATACGGAAATGAATGTCAGATAGAGGTTGCATTGCTACAGATGGTGCTAACACTTTCAGTCCTGATTGTCCCCAGTGGGACTCTTTATCCTGTCCACTGCAGTTCAGATGCTCTTGGCTAGATCTGGAAGCCCTCCATACGTCTGAAGATTGACAGTTACTGACGGGGCTAGTGGTATGGATAAAGCCATTATTTGCTTGCAGCGTTCCCACTGGGAATGCCTGGAGCTTAACTTCAAGTGAAAATTGCATCTTCACATTAGGCGAACCATTCACACTAACTACAAAGGACTACTGAATGTCATAATGCAAGCATAGCTGCCTCAAACTATACTGTGATTGCACCATTCTCCAGACATAAAAGTCTTCCGGAAGCCAGTCACTTTATTCCTTGGCTTAACTTGAATCTAAAGACCGATATAAACTGTGCCTGCTTCCATTAAAAGAATATTCACATTCCCTGAACTTAAAAAGAGGACAGGTGTTTTTTTTTCCCTTTGTACTTGTGCTTGTAACAGAGAGAAAAACAGGGACTGCCAGGAGACAGAAAATTGACTCTGTTCTATGTATTGCCTGGGGCATTTCTGGAAAGACATTGTTTCCGTTTCCTGAAGGTATGAGCTTTTTGTTTGGCTTGTCTAGAAGAAGAATTGCAAAGATGGCAAGCCAAACGTTTTTGCAGAGATGAAGTTACAGCTCAGTTATACTTGGGAACCACTATTCGGTAACGGAAGGTACTGAACTATCAGCTTCCTTTCATAGAATTCTGGCAGTTCAGAAAGAGGTCATTCGGCCCGTCGAGTCTGCACTGACTCTCTGACAGAGTATCTTATCTAGGTTCCTTTCCTCCATCCTATCCCCGCAACATCACACATTTCCCATGGCTAATCCATCTGACCTACACATCTCGGCACACTAAGGGACAATTTAGTATGGCAAATCCATCCAACCTGCACATCTTTAGACTGTGGGAAGAGTGAAGAACTATATGAGTCTTTAATGAATTGTCACTGGCAACCCCTGGATACAATTACATCAGAAATTCCCACTGCAATATAAAACAATGTGAAATATTCTTTTGTAAATGCTAATTCTTGAAAGTATCCTGTAGGGATATTTTGATTTCTAGCAGGCAAACAGCACTTCAGGGACCAAAGGAAACCCATGCAGAGATGGGGGGAATGTACAAACTTCATACAGGCAGCTACCCAAGACCAGAATTGAACCAGGGTCCCTGGCACTGCAAGGCAGCAGTGCTAAGAATTGTGCCATTGTTTAAGCCTTAAGCACAATAATTCATTTTGCAAGAACCATGTTGCTCTGTGATTAATTCACCAATATCTACCCAGCTTGAGAGGCTGGTAGAAGAAAGAGGGAATAGTTCTGACAAACAGGTCGAGAGCAGGACAGGAGGGAGATGCAATAGGACAAAAAAAAGATCAACTGCGGCATTTTCTTGTAATTAAAAAACAAAGAACAATTTTGAAATCACCTTTTGTGAGTGGACAGTGTAGATGCAGAAATGATGTTCTCAATGGCTGAAGTGTCCAAAATCAAGGGCCACAGTCTAAGCATACAGGATAGATCTTTTAGGACAGAGTTGAGGAGAGCTTTCTTCACGCAGAAATTAGTCAGTCTGTGAAATTCATTATCTCAGAGAGTAATTGAGGCCAAAACGTTGAATATTTTCAAGAAGCGGTTAGATATTGCACTTGGAACGAAGGGGATCAAAAAAAGGGGGGAGGGGTGGTTAAGGAGGGACCAGATTATCGAGTTGGATGCTCAGCCATGATCATTATGAATTGGGGAGCAGGCTCAAAGGGCTGAATGGCCTTCTCCTGCTCCTTTTTTTGTGTTTCGATGAGATATAAAATACACATTACAGATATTTAAATTTAGTTTAGTGTAGACACTTCTGCGATGTGGGAAACATGACAGCCAATTTGTATTCGGCAAGGTGCCAAAAGCAGTAACAATACGATTGGATTAGTTGCTTTAGTGATCAGAAGTCGCTCCGGATGCCAGAAAGAACTCCCCTCGCCTGCTTTGAAATAGTAGCACTAGAATCTTTTCATCCACCTGATAGTGAAGCCAGAGCTTCAGTTTAACATCTCATCCAAAAGATCCTAATACAGTTGGACGGTGACACCATAGTTAGCGCTGCTGCCTCACAACAGCAGGGGCCTGGGTTCAATTCCGACCTTGGCCAACTATCTGTGTAGAGTTTGCACATTCTCTTTGTGTCTGCGTGGGTTTCCTCTGAGTGCCCCCATAGTCCAAAGGTTAGGTTGATTGACCATACTATACTGCTCATTAGTGTCAGATAGACTAGCATCGTAAATACATGGGGTTACTGGAATAGGGAGGGTTTACAACACAGAAACAAGCCCTTCAGCCCAACTTGTCCCTGTCACCCTTTTTTTAACCACTACGCTAGCCCCAATTGCCCGCTTTTGGCCCATATCCCTCTATGCCTATCTTACCCATGTAATTGTCCACATGCTTTTTAAAAGACAAAATTGTAGGTCTGGATGGGATTGTTGTTGGTTCAGGTTCGATGGGCTGAAAAGCCTTCTTCTGCCCTGTAGGGTCTCTACGAATAACCGCATTCCCTTGGTACAGCACCGGAAGTGACAGCCCCGATCTTGGAACTGAGGTCTTGAGGATGCAACTGGAACTCACAACCTTCTGACTCAGGGGGATAGAGTGCCACATGCTAAGCTGCAGCCGGCATGGGAAAGTGGCCCCCAGCGTCTGCCATGTGTCTGGAAGTCAGGTGCCGACAGCATTGGGCTTTCTATTTATTAACTCACTGTCTAATATTCTCGGTGTCCAGGGACAGTTGGTGTGCTCTCCATTGATGAATATTTGCCAAGTATAGGATGGCAACTTGTTGGAGGGTTTGTTGGCATTTGCAAAACCAATTACCAGCATGAGCTGGGTCCTCAGGGAAAAGAGCAAGTAAATGGAGCGAAAATAGGCTAAAACATGGAGAGGAGAAGGTAAGTCATGCTCCTTTAAAAAAACGAAGAAAAAGATATTTTTTCAATTCCCTACTTGCTACCAGTGCATGAAATAATATTTATCCCTGAAGGACTTATCATCAATAATCAGGAAAATAATAATGACATGGATCACTTTCTCTCCTTTCTGCAGTTTAGATTTTAATCTGATAAACCATACTGCATTACTGGTGACTCTTAATAGGTGTTCACCTTTTATTCAACAGCCCAAAGGTCTGAAACCATATCAAGAACTGAACTGAAATCAGAGGTGTTGCTCCGATGAATATAGAACAGTTTGCACAGTTTGATTTATTGCGCTTGTGTTTAATACGGTGTGTTTGTTAATGTTTTCCTTGTGATCAATTTTAATTTGAAATTATTATTGCGGCCTGCGCTGCAGGACAGTTACTTAAAGCTCATTGACTTTGTGCAGGGAATTCATATGTGAGGCTTGTTGTCCTCATTGAGTTCCTGCAATCAGTCAGTGGAGGAGCTGGGCAATCATCAAACAAAGAACAAAGAAAATTACAGCGCAGGAACAGGCCCTTTGGCCCTCCAAGCCTGCACTGACCATGTTGTCCAACTTAACTAATAGCCTCTACCCTTCCGGGGACCATTAGCCCTCGATTCCCATTATATTCATGTATTTGTCCAGATGCCCCTTAAAAGTCATTATCGTAACTTAGAGTCATACAGTGGCCCTTCAGTCCATTGAGTCAGTACCAACAATTACTACCACTAAAGTCACAGTAATCCCATTTTCCTTATCCCATATCCTTGAATATTACAATATGCTCATCCAAATACCTTTTAAAGGTTGTAAGATTTCTGGCCTCCACAATCATCCCAGGCAACACATTCCAGATCCCTGCCACTCTCTGAGTGAAAACATTTTTTCTCAAATCTCCTCTGAATCTCCTGTCCCTTACCCTAAAACTCTGTCCCCCTCGTGATTGAACCCTCAGCAAAAAGGGAACAGCTGCTTCTTATTCATCCTGTCCATACCCCTCAATTATGTTGCCCTCAGCCTTCTCTGCTCTAGAGAAAACAACCCAAGTCTCTCCAAACTCTCATTATGGTTCAATGGTACGTCAATATCTGTTGACTGATCCTGAGTTCTACCAGTGACCTCAAAGAACAAAGTAAAGTACAGGAACAGGGTCTCTGGCCCTCCGGGCCTTTGCCTATCATAATACTTGCTTAAACTAAACCAGTATGTATTTACAGAGTCTATATCCTCTCATTCCCGTCCTATTCATGTATTTATCTAGTTGACCCTTAAATGCCGCAAACATACCTGCTCCCACTACCTCTCCAGGCAGCACATTCCAGACATTCACCACACTTGCACATCGAGGGCCGAAGGGCCTGTACTGCGCTGTAATGTTCTATGTTACATGTTCTATGATCTATGATCTACGTTCTATCTTCTCTGAACATTTCCCAACGCAACTTAAACCTATGTCCCCTATTTAATGACTTTCCTACCCTAGGAATGAGTATTCTGTCTGTGCCACTCATAATTTTGCAGAGTTTTATCAGGTCACCCCCTCAACCTCCGTCTTCCAGTGAGAACAAGCCAAGTTTATCCAATCTCTCCTCAGAGCTAATATCCTCCAGACCAGACGACACCCCAGGTAACCACATGGAAAACATCCTCCTGGCTGTTTAAAGCAACTGATGAAAGGGTCGAAAGTGAGAAGAAGTTTTTTTTTTAACACAGAGCTTGCTGCAATCTCAAATATTCTATTTAATAGAGATTGTAACTCTCAAAAGGAAACTGGATAAAATACTTGAAAAGAGACAATCTGCAGTTTTATGCACTGCATAAAGACCCAAAACTTTGAAGGGAAATTCAGACTTCCAATTATTAGCTCAAGGCTGAATGTCATTAATATTAAAGTTCAAATTTATTAGTCACAAATCATCTTATATCTGTACTGCAACAAAGTTACTGTGAAAATCCTCTAGTTGCCATACTTCAGTGTCTGTTTGGGAACATTTAGCATAGCCAATGTAGCTAACCACCACATCTTTTATATTGTGGGAGGAAACTGGAGCATCCGAGTAAACCCATGCAGACCAAGGGGAGAACGTGCAAACTCCACACAGTCAGTGACCCAAGTGGGAATCGAACCAGGGTTGTTGATGCTGTGAAGCAGCAGTACTAAACATTATGCTACATGCCACACAATTTGTTTGATTACATCAAGCAAATAAAAAGAAACATGCGTAAAGTAAGGTAAAAATTTATTTATTTGTCACAAGTAAGGCTTACGGTTATACTGCAATGAAGTTACTATGAAATTCCCCTCTTCAGGTCAATGCACCTAACCAGTACGTCTTTCAGAATGTGGGAGGAAACTGGAGCATCCAGAGGACACCCATGCAGACATGGGAAGAACATGCAAATTCCACAGAGACAGAGCGACCCAACCTGGGAAGCGAACCTGGGTCCCTGCGCTGTGAAGCAGCAGTGCTAACCACTGTGCTACTGTGCTGCGATTAAACATAATTTTCTTTTGTCAGAAGCTTCTATTTTAAACTATAGAAATAAATGATTCTTTGTCATTTATCTCACCCTAGGAATAAGAATACAGATTTTATAGCAAACAATTCACACCTTCAAGGATTGCTGCTTTTTACTTCACTAGTTGGGTAACTTTTAATCCGAGATCTGCTTTCACTCTGATGGTCATGGTGGGGATCCTTTCTTCCAACTCTAAGATAGGCAAATCACCCAGCAATCAGTATCTCCCCCTGAACATGAACTTTAATCTGATTGCAAGCTCCCGTCCATATTTCGCATGGTAAATGATAGAGTCAGCATTTCTCTGCTTAAGATGCAGGGCTGGCTGATTATATTTCTTGCATTTTTTGCCTCCCCAGTACCTGTAGATTGCACAGACCAAACTGCAACTGATGCCTGATTGCGATATGCCTAGGTATGTATGGAAGCCTGTAACCTGATTTCAAAATGGAAATTGGAGCTATATTCAACGTCCAGTATTCCAAAACTAGAGGAAAACAAAGTTCAGACCAAAATCCCTGGTCTAAGTGTTACTGTGATTGGAAAAAGTTAATACAGAGTGAAGCTGCAAATAGCCATGGCTGTAATGACTTACAGACTGAAATACTGTCCTTATGGGTCGTATAATACAGGAGATCATTTGACCCATTGCACATGTGCTAGCCATTTATAAAAGTCATCCATTTAATCCCACAGGTCCATTTCTTTTCCAATGGCCGTTCATTTGTTCTGTCAGGAAGTGAATTCCAAATCATAATGAGTCACGATGTAAAAATAATAAAAATAATGTTTATTCTCTTTCTGATTTTTTAGCCAATTACCTTCAATTGAACTCTTTGGTTAGTGACCATCAGACAGCGGGAATATTGAGTGGAATCATGTGATCTCCTCTGATGGAACATTGGTGGATGACATCGATCTAGGCCTGGAGATGATGGGTGGGGACTTCACCCTCTTTCTGTCTCCACCCAAATTAAATCCATGGTGATAGTGTCCACAGGTGGCCTTCCCAACCTGCTACCAATTAACCCAATGGCAGGCTGGGGACTGACCATGCAGGAATCATGACAAACAAACACTGCATGTGTGCTCATGGGCTGGGGGTAGGGGAGGGGGCGTGCTTTCGTGTTTAAAGATATCCAGCGTCTGTTCGAAGGAGCCAACATTGCCAAGGCCTGCTGAAAGCCATTCTCCTGCCCCCTTAACCCAAGCCCTCGGGTGGGTGTCATGCCAGCAACTGGCATCACATGCCCAGTGGTGCTGTTGAGCATGGAAAGCCAATGATTTGCTGGCAGTTCTTGCTGGGCAGGATTCCTACTCCCAAGGTCTATGATCCCAGGAGAAGGACTGCGCTGGCCGGCTAAATGCGGAAGGGGCATTAGTCTGGTGGGCCTTCCCAAATTGAAGCAAATCAGATTTCATCATGGGGTCATAGAATTTACATAGTGCAGAAGAAACCATTCAGCCAATGCAATCTGTACCAACAGTCTGACAGATATCCAAGGCCATTACCTTGTCTTATTTCTGTTAACCCACACAAGTATCATTGTTAATCCACCTAGCTTTGGGACACTAAAGGATGATTTAGCATGGCCAATCCATCTGACTTGCACACCTTTGGACTGTGGGAAGAAATCGGAACACCCAGAGGAAATCCACGCAGACACAGGAAGAATCTCCAGCCTCCACGCAGAGAGTCCCACAAGGAGGAATCAAACCCGAGTCTCTGACACTGTGAGGCAGCAATGCTAACCACTATGTCACCATATTGCCATGATTTGCCAGCCTTCCAGCCAGTGATCAAGATGTCATCGTTCTTCATAAAGTTCTGCATAGAATCTCCTTATTTGCTCTGTCAAAGCACTTGATAATTTTGGATACCTTGATTTAGGTTTGGTTGGATTAGGTTAGGTTGGATACCTCCTCTTAGGTTCCCTGCTGAAAAGAAAGCAGCAAAACCCATTTTCTTTTGTATCTCTACATTAGGAGTTCCTCATACCAGATACCAGTCTGGTAAATCTCCTCCACACTCACATCAAGACCTTCACAATCTTCCTGAAAAGTGATGCCCTGAACAGTCCAACTGAAGCTTAATCAGTGACCTATTGTGGTTTAACATTTTGTGTGGATTTAGCTGTGCCGCTATTTATTAGCTCAAAGATCACATACATTTTCTGAAATCTTTATTAACTTATCCCGTTACTTTCAAAAATTTATGTGCATTAATCTCCAGGACTCTTTGCTCCCCTTTAAGATTGTATCATTTTGCTTATATTACCTTTCTACATTCTCTCTCCTAAAGCGAATCACTTCACATCATCCATTTTGTGATAACGTTTGTTAACTTTGATTAAATGGGTGACATGGTATCATAGTATTAGTACTTCTGCCTCACAGTACCAAGACCTGGGTTCGTATTCCTGGCTTGGGCCACTGTCTGTGCAGAGTCTGTACGTTCTCCCTGTGTCTGCGTGGGTTTCCTCTGGGTGCTCCCCTTTTCTCCCACAGACCAAAAGATATGTTGGTTAGGTGCATTGATTATGTTAAGTTCTCCCTCAGTGTATCCAAACAGGTGCCAGAGTGTGGCAAGTAGGCAATTTTCATAGTAACTTCATTGCAGTGTTAATGTAAAGTACTTGTGATTCTAATCAATAAAATACAACTTAGAAGTTCTGCACCACTGAATAATGCTGGAATATTGAGAGCTTTTGTGTGAGATGGATTTGTAGTGAGTTTATATGGCAGTGGTCCACACTTGGAATCTGCATGAGAGCTTTGGCACACCAGTCTATCAGTGCAAATGGTATTCATGCAGAAAAAAAGATGTTGAAACCTCCTTCTCTCAGTCTGCTCATATCAGCAGGTATTAAACTGTTATAACACTCCAGAATTAGCAGAGACACAGTGATCTGACAGAATGTTTCTTTTTATTACAAATACAGAATCCATTCTTGCTTGCTGCTTCAAAGGCTCAATTGACAAGTAATTGGTGTTCAAAACTGAGGGTTGTTTGAACAGATTTTCTTCTCCAACTGCTTTAAACAATTTTCAGATGGTTGATGGAAGTGCCTTCGATGTTCCCTGCACCTACACTCCCACCTACAGAAAGAAATCCACAGGATTGGGAAGAGATTTAAAATCAGATGTTTAAGGTTGTGTGTATGGATTTTCCTTCATGATGTTTTGCAACTACCCCTTCTGTAGTTGTCAAGTTCCAGGTGAAAGACCGCAACTTGTCATTAGGTCCTGGACAAAGCCGGCAATTGTATTGTTATGACCTTTTAGAAAAGATGTGCAGATTAGGTTGATAAACCAGGCTAAAGTGATTCTTAGTATCAGAGGAATTTGCAAGGTAAATATGTGATGTTACAGGGATAGGATTTGGGTGGGATTGTAGTTGGTGCAGACTCAATGGGCCAAATGGGTTTCTGCACATAGGGATTCTATGATTCTATTCAAAATAAACCTATATATATAAGTTGCATCAGATCCATTTGCTGCATTAATGCATTTTTGAGATGAGCAAAACAACTTGCACACATATAACATAGAACATAGAACAATACAGCACAAACAGGCCCTTCGGCCCACGAGTTGCGCCGATCACATCTACCAATCCACAGACCTATCTATAACCCCCTATCCTATTCTTTTCCATATACTCATCCAGAAGTCTTTTAAAAGACCTCAGTGAGTTTGCCTCAACAACCTCCGACGGCAGTCGGTTCCATTCACTCACCACCCTGTGAGTGAAAAACCCTGACATCTCCTTTGTATTTGCTTCCCTACACCTTAAATCTGTGTCCTCTCGTAGTGACCATTTCAGCTCAGGGAAATAGTCTCTGAGAGTCCACCCTATCTATTCCTCTCAACATTTTATAAACCTCTATGAGGTCGCCTCTGAACCTACGTCTTTCCTGTGAGAAGAGTCCCAGCTCCCTCAACCTATCTTCATACGGCCTGCCTCCCAATCCAGGCAGCATTAAGGTTTAAAATAACTCCTCAGAAGCTGGTGTCCTTTCACCAGACTCCTTTGTTTACAAACTCATCTCCACTCCTATAAGTGCTTCAAGTATAAAGTCAGGATCCATACTCTCAGCAGACCTGACAGAGGTGAGACTCCCTGATAAAGCATGTAATCATTACTCAATCAGGGAGCTCATATTTTCAAGAAGTCAACCTCATGGGCTTTGTTGAAGTCATTACAACACTGTTCTATGTTGAACAGTGCATTTCTGTAATGCACTATGGCAGAAATAATAAATGTGTAGAGTATAGGGCAAATGGTAGGATTCTTAGTAGTCTAGATGAACAGAGGGATCTTGGTGTGTATGTGCATAGATCCCTGAAAGTAGGCAGTCAGGTCGAGAAGGTTGTTAAGAAGGCATATGGAATCTTGGCTTTTATTGGTAGAGGGATTGAATTTCGGAGCCGCAACGTCATGTTGCAACTGTACAAAACTCTAGTGCGGCCGCACTTGGAGTATTGTGTGCAGTTCTGGTCCCCACATTATAAGAAAGATGTGGAGGCATTGGAGAGGGTACAGAGGAGGTTTACCAGGATGTTGCCTGGTATGGAGGGCAGGTCTTATGAAGAGAGGCTGAGGGATTTGAGGTTGTTTTCGTTAGAAAGGAGGCGGCTAAGAGGGGACCTTATCGAAACATATAAGATGATTAGAGGTTTAGATAGGGTGGACAGTGATAGCCTTTTTCCTAGGATGGAGAAAGCTAGCACGAGGGGACACAGCTTTAAATTAAGGGGTGATAGTTATAGGACGGATATCAGAGGTAGGTTCTTTACCCAAAGGGTGGTTCGGGAGTGGAATGCCCTGCCTGCAGCAGTTGTAGATGCGCCAAGTTTGGTGGCGTTTAAGAGGTTAGTTGATAAGTATATGGAAGAGAAGGGAATGGTTTAGTTTGGAGGGGCATTGCTTTTTATATTGGTCGGCGCAACATCGAAGGCCGAAGGGCCTGTTCTATGCTGTAATGTTCTATGTTCTATGTTTTATATCTCAGATCTATGCAGTGTTAAAGTACCAGCTTACACATGTGTGGGAACATTATTTAATGTGCAATAAACTGACTACTCCATGTTTCTGACTCCAGCTTCCAGGTTTTTATTACAGCTTTGTTTACTTTTCTCAAGCCCACATCCAGGCTTAACTAATTAAGCAGAGTGAGCAGTGTTTGATTATGCGAGTAAATAAACTTGCATAATCAAACACAAAACAACTGAATACTACAAAAAATATTTAGCATTGTTAAAACATACAAGGCACACTATCAAACAAAATAAGACACCAAGCTTGGTCAAATAAATAGTTTTATGATTGGAATCATAAAGGTGAAGGGAAAGACACAGTGGTTTAGAAAAAATATTCTGGAGGTGAGGGCTGAGATGAGAGAAGGCACAGCTGCCACTGGTGGGGAAGGAACAAGGGACTACATGAGAGAAAATGACAGTTCTAGCTGAGGATTGAAGCAGCAGCCTGGAGTGAATTGTTTATTTATGTATTAAAGTTACAAGTAGGCTTACATTAACCTTGCAATGAAGCTGCTGTGAAAATTCCCCTGTCACCACACTCCAGCGCCTGTTCGGGTATACTGAGGGAGAATTTAGTGTGGAAAATCCACCTAACCAGCACACCTTTCTGACTGTAGGAGGAGCATCCAGTGGAAATCCACGCAGACGCAGGGAGAACTATCCGTGCAGACTCCGCATGGACAGTATCCAAAGCTGGGAATTGAACTGAGGATCCTGACACTGTGAATCAGCAGTGCTAACCACTGTGCCACTGTACCATCAGTCACAAGGCCAGTATTTAAACAAAAATGCTTACTTAGCTCATTTGTAATGTTGCTGCAGGCAGCCAGTGAGATACATCTCCTTGAATGTTCCTTGAATTCAAATCTGAGGTATCCTGCAGTGCCTTTTCTCCTCCGTAATGATAACAGGAAGATCCAGAGGTGATACTTCTGAGAAACCCTCCTTGTGGGTCGAGGTAAATAAAAAATTCCCCGTCCTGTCATTAACCCGGGGACCTCAGAGAGAAAAACATTACTTTCCAGAACACAGCTGAGGGAAACCAGGGAGAAAAGTCAGAGTAATTCAGAGCATTTCACATTTTCTTAAAATTGTTTTCTTTGAACACTCTTGTTTATTAGTTACAAAAAGGAGGTGGGGGAATAAAGATTGTCAGCTGATATTCTATCAATTAGGTTGTGATGAAACTGTTGGATTTCTAATATGCCTAAGAGGATAGTTGCCATGGAAATGGATATATTGGCCAACCAATGACAGGAATGTGAGGATGAGGAATTTCGCTAAGGTAGGAATGTGATGGAACATCCAGGAATATGTCCAAGCAGAATTGGCAACTGTAGTATTTGATGACCTCATGGACATCCCAAAGTGCTTTACAGTCAATGAAGTACTTAGGGAGTATAGCCCCTATCAGAAGGAATGAACAGATTTTCTTCTCCAACTGCTTTAAACAACTTTCAGTTGGTTGATGGAAATAGTGGTCCACACACTACTTAGGTTGAAAGGTCCTTTTTTAAAAATGTATTACTCATCATAAACTCCTTCCCTAAAGGATAATACCATTGTCTGAATTTAATGGCTCCTGCTGCAACCTCATCTGCCTTTTAGCGACCCAAGCATGGCAACTTCCAAGAGCCCTAATGGGATTAGATCCCAACCAGACACATGTCTATCTGCCATCAGGGTTTCTGGGATCTTCAATAAGAGAATCCCAATCTAAGCCAATCTAAGTCTAGAGGCTATTCAAACCCAATAAAACTCAAGGGGATTTGGACTGGGAATAGGAGTATTGGGGGGGGGGTGCTGCGGGGTGAGGGGGGGAAGTGGGAGAGCAGGGGAAGGATTATTCTCTGCAAGTTTGCTCTTAAATATATTTTGCTGAAGAAATAAGGTCATTAAAATACAGCTATCTGTAAATCATTTCCAGTCTATGTTTCACTTGCCTTCATTGATGGGGCATTGAATATAAACATTGGCAAATTAAATTACAGATGTATTCAATGTTGGTTAGGCCACATTTGGAATACTGTGTCCAATTTTGTTTGCCACACTATCGAAAGAACATGGTGACTTTGGAGAGTGTGCAGAAAGGTTCACCAGGATGTTGCCTGACATCGAGGGTATTAGCTACGAGGAGAGATTGAATAAACTGGGATTGTTCTCCCTGGAAAGACAAAGGCTGAGGGGCGACCTGATAGAAGTTTATAAAATTATGAGGGGCATAAATGATGTGAACATTTGGAAGATATTTCCCAGGGCAGAAAGGACAATCACAAGGGGGCACAAGTTCAAGGTAAGGAGCGGGGGAGAGGTTTAGTAGAGATTTACGGGACAAGTTTTAAAACAGGGGGTGCTAAATGCGCTGCCAAATCAGGTGCATGAGGCAGACACATTAGCAACATTTAAGACTTACCTGGATAGTCACATGAACAGGTGGAGTATAGAGGGACAGAGGCAGTTGGTCTAGAAAGGACAACAGGATCAGCACAGGCATGGTGGGCTGAAGGGTCTGTTCTTGTGCTGTACTGTCCTTTGTTCTTTATCTTGCGCCCACGATTAACAGGTGCAAGAGTCCTGGTGTAGCTTTCTGGGCAAGTTCAGGACCTTTAGCCCAAGTCTCCAATGGTCAGATCAGTTCTATGCAGTGTCGGAGGCATGCACAGGATTGTCAGATCAGCCAATCTCTTCCCATTGCAAGTTTAATGTTTCTATGGAAATATGCATGTTCTTGATGTTCTTGATGCGGCGAATGTCTGAATGTTACCCTGATTTCATTCTGAATTTCTGAGCTGATATTTCACCAATATTTCTTGTTTGGGAAGGCAGCATTTTTTTTTCTAATCAATTCTGTGTTCATCGTAACTACGAATGTTCAAAGCTGGGAAGGCATTTGTTCCTGAAACATTCAGTGAGTGTTCACAATACAATTCCACCAGCTAGTGGCCTGTTTTTTTTCATTCAAGCAACGAGCTGACACGGTAAATGCTGAAAATGAATCCAAACTCAAACTCAAAATAAATACTAAAGTATTCTGGCAATGTTGCAAGATGAACAATAATCCTTTCTTTCATACACTCAGCTGTCGCTGTGTGTACATCCAAGAACTCAGTCAGTAGCGGGAACAGATCTGAAACTCCATTGTGCGGCCAAATCTCTTCTACCGAATTGTTTCAGTGTTGTCACTCAGTTTGTAAATGGTTACATTGCTTCCTTGTATTCACATGTATTTGAACAGTTTAAGAATGTCAGCAAGTTATGCAACTTTCATTATACATGATTGGACAGGAACAATTTCAGCAGATACAGAATTGCATGCTAAAACGTAAGCTCTGTCTGCCATTAGGAACATCTGTGTGTGCAGATGCCGGTGTTGGATTGGGGTAAACACAGTAAGAAGTCTCACAACACCAGGTTAAAGTCCAACAGGTTTATTTGGTTGTAAACGCCACAAGCTTTCAGAGCGCTGCTCCTTCGTCAGGTGAGTGGGAGTTCTGTCCACTAAGAGGGCACATAAAGACACAAACTCAATTTACAGAATAATGATTGAAATGCGAGTCTTTACAGCTAATCAAGTCTTCAATGTCCGCACAATATGAGTGGAGAGAGAGCATTAAGCACAGATTAAAGAGATGTATATTGTCTCTAGACAGGATAGTTAGTGAGATTTTGCAAGTCCAGGCAATTCATGGAGGTTACAGATTGTGTGACATGGACCTAAGACCCCAGTTGATGCCATCCTCATGTGTGCGGAACTTGGCTATCAGTCTGTGCTCAGCGACTCTGCGCTATTGTGTGTCATGAAGGCAGCCTTGGAAAACACTTACCTGAAGATCAGTCATGGGCATTCGGCCTGTCTGGCCTGTCTATGTATTCTAAGTGTGTAAATAGTCGATGATATTGATGTATTTGTTTTTATCCTACAGGTACTTTGGTCAGCCTTGTTGTCTAACAAGGGGCATACATGTGATGGGTCGTGAGAGGGCTGCTCTTGGATTTTTTTTGAAGCAATAGTGTCCTAGTGCTTCACGTCGCTAGTGTCCGCTTGACCTGGACCATTTGATGGGCAACATGACAGCTCAGTGACTATCGCTGTACTGTGCAAATACATGGATTTGGGCCTGTGTCAGTGGGAGTTTGCGCATTCCCCCCGTGCTTGCGTGGGTTTTCTCCGGGTGCTCCGGTTTCCTCCCACATCCCAAAGATGTGCTCTTAGGCTGATTGGCAGAACAAATTCTCCCTAAATTGTCTCAAATTTAGTTTCAATCTGTAGATCTATAAACACAGACAGGGATCACAGGTAGAAGTGGGAACATCGGGGTGGCTGCGCGGGCTCGTTGGGCCGAAGGGCCTGTTTCCCGTGCTGCTTTGTTCTTTGTTCTTTCTCCTGTGTGTGTACTCTATCTTATCTGTGTACTCTGCCCTGTGTGTATACTGTGGCCTGTCTGTGTATTCTGGCTTGGGCATGTACTCTATGCTGTGTGTGTACTCTTTCTGTGTGTGTACTCTGGCCTGTGTATATACTCTGGCCTGTATGTGTACTCTATCCTGTGTGTGTACTCTACTGATCTTGTGAGTAAGACAGCATGACTGAATTGCCAGAAATGTGTACAAACATTGTATGTGAGACACTAAGATGAAGTGTGATTCAATCAGTAGAGACCTGCTGTTGGTATGGTCCCTGCTGATTGTCAAGCACTGCTCCTGTTATATTTTTTAATAATTAATAATAGATGAGTAGAGTTACGGTAAATTGTGAGTGAAGACAGACAGGAAGGTTCAGCAAGGTTGAGCTCTTCAATCAAGTTATCGGACCTCAAATTATTTGCTGATTATCCGCGAGTTTAACGTTGCAGATTAAATAGTACTTCAAAAGTATAAATTAGAGATTGTTGATTTTTCAGGGTGTCTAAAAATAGAACTCATCTGCTGATATTCTGTGGGTGCAAGAGAGGTTAAAATAGATTAGGTAAACGTGATCTGTAGGAGTTTGACAGGGTAGCAACTTGTGGTGGGCTCACAAGAATGTTGGGAAGTCTGGGGGGGTAACAAAATGCTGCCAGATTTCCTTTGGTTTTTGAATTTTCTCCCTCTTCTCACAATATTGTAACAGTCAGCAATTGCATTGATTGTGAATTAACCTGGCCTCTTACAATCATTACCACCTTTGAACTTTTAGCCGGGTAGCAAGCTGGCACAATGGTTTGCACTGTGCCAGGGACACGGGTTCAATTCCCAGCTTGGGTCACTGCCTGTGTGGAGTTTGCACGTTCCCTCCATGTCAGCATGGGTTTCCTCCAGGTGCTCCAGTTTCCTCCCACACTCTAAAGATAAGAACAAAGAACAAAACAGCACAGGAAACAGGCCCTTCGGCCCATCGAGCCCGCGCCGCCACCCCGATGTTCCCACCTCTACCTGCGATCCCTGTCCATGTTTATAGATCGATGGATTAAAAACCAGAATAAAGATCAAAGAAAATTACATCGTAGGAACAGGCCCTTTGGCCCTCCAAGCCTGCACCGACCATGCTGCCTATCTGAACTAAAACCCCCCACCCTTCTGGGGACTGTATCCCTCTATTTCCCATCTTATTCATGCATTTGTCCGGATGCCATTTAAAACTCACTATCATATCTGCTTCCACCATCTTACCCAGCAGTGAGTTCCAGATACCCCCCACCCTCTGTGTAAAAAACTTGAGATAATTGATAGGTTGATTGGCCATACTAAATTGCCTCTTTGTGTCAAGAGGATTAGCAGGGTAAACACCTGGGGTTTCAGGAATAGGGCAAGGGTTGAATAGTTGTCGGTGCAGATTTGATGGGCCAAATGGCCTCCTTCTGCACTGTATGGATTCTATAAGTGCTTTGATAGGAGACATTCATGGGCTTCCACAATCCCATATCATTCTGAATGAGAAAGTAGGAGGGGATGGGGAAGGGTGGGGGGCAGCTATCACGACATTTATCTGGACTACTCCATTAGTTGTTGGTCAGAACTCAGAACATGAACTCCAGTTAATGGTTAAAAGTAAGCTCAGTGGTATAATCAGATGTTCACTATATTCTAAGACTGCATGAATCTGCCACAGAACACTGAGCAAAGCTGGAGCATTACATTAAAAGTCTGTTGCATGTAATGGTGTAAAATCACATGGAAGTAATATAAAACACAACTTGTATTATTCTTGCCTTAACACTGGGAGAAGCACAACTGAGTTTTTTTTGTAATTTTATTAGTTTCACAAACAGCTTAGATTAACACTGCAATGAAGTTATTGTGAAAATCCCCTAGTTGCCATACTCCTGCACCCACTCTGGAACACTGAGGGCAAATTTATCATGGCCAATGTACCCAATCAGCATGTCGTTCAGGCTGTAGGAAGAAACCGGAGCACCCGGAGGAAACCCACGCAGACACAGGGAGAACATACAGACTCCGCACAGTCACCAAGCCGGGAATCAAACTCAGGTCCCTGATGCTGTGAGACTGCAGTGCTAACCACTCTGCTCAACAGTGCCCAAAACAATTTTTAGTAGTGACGGTGACGTGATTTGATTTGATTCATTATTGTCACGTATTAGTATACAGTGAAAGGTATTTTTTCTTGTACACTATAAAGACAAAGCATACCGTACATAGAGAAGGCAAGGAGAAAGTGCAGAATATAGTGTTACAGTCATAGTTAGGGTGTAGAGAAAGATCAATTTAATATGAGATAAATCCATTCAAAAGTCTGATAGCAGCAGGGAAGAACCTTTTCTTGAGTTGGTTGGCACATGTCTTCGGGTATTTGAATTCTTTTCCCAAAGGAAGAAGGTGAACAAGAGTGTGTCCAAGATGCATGGGTTCATTAATTATTATAACTGCTTTTCTGACGCAGCAGGAAGTGTAGACAGAGTCAATGGGTGGGAGACTGATTTGTGTGCTAGACTGAGCTTTGCTCATGACCCCTTTTAATTTCTTGCAGTCTTGGGCAGAGCAGGAGGCATATCAAACTGTGATACTACTGGAACAAATGCTTTCTGTGGTGCATCTGTAAATGTTAGTGAGAGTCGTAGCAGACAAGTCAAATTTTCTTAGCTTCCTGAAAAATGTAGAGATGTTGGTGGGCTTTCTTAATTAGAATGCCTGTGAGGAGGGATCAGAACCGGTTGTTGGTAACCCGGCCACCAAGAAACATGAAGCTCTTGACCCTTTGGTTGTCGTAAATCCCATCTGTTTGAAGCATTCCCTTTAGGAAGAAAATCTGCCATCTTTACCTGGTCTGGCTGACATCTGGATCCAGACCCTCTGCAATGTAGCTGACTCTTAACTGCCCCCTGTAATGGGATGGCATGGTGGCATAGTGGTTAGCATTGCTGCCTTATAGAACCAGGGACCCAGGTTCAATTCTGGCCTTCAGTAATTGTCATGATGGAGTTTGCACATTCTCCACATGTCTGCATGGATCTCCTCTGGGTGCTCGGGTTTCCTTCCACTGTACAAAGGTGTTTGGTTTAGGTTGATTGGCTGTGATAAATTGCCCCTTGGTGCCAGAAAGGTAAATATGTGAGAATGCGGGCAAAGGAGTTGGGTGGGATTTTTGTCAGTGCAGGCTCAATGGGCCAAATGGTCTCCTTCTGCATTCTATGAATTTTATGAAATGGCCTAGCAATGGCCCAATAGCTCAGATGGTTGATCGGATGGGCAGCAAATGCTGGCCTTGCCAGTGATGCCCACATTCTGAGAAATAATGAAAATCAATAAGTAATGGTTATATAGAGTTATATTGATGTGCAATGAATCAATTGCGGTTTTTAGCCTGAGGGAAGTATTTGCTTGAGTGGACGTTGAGGAGAATTTTCCAATTGTGGGAAAGATCGGAACTCAGCTTTATAAATATAAGATAGTCGCTAATAAATCATTAGAGAATTCAGAAGAAATGTCTTTCTTAAGAGAGTGATTAGAATGTTAAACATGTTATTGTAAGGAAATTTTTAAAAGTTTTTTTAATAAGTTTATTTATTAGTATCACAAGTAGGCTTACGTTTACACTGCAATGGAGTTACTGTGAAAATTCTCCAGCCGCAACACTCCATCACCTGTTTGGGTACACTGAGGGAGAATTTAGCAAGGCCAATGCACCTAACCAAGCACATCTCGAAGATTGTGGGAGGAAGCCGGGTGTCCAGGAGGAAACTCATTCAGACATGTGCAAACTCCACACAGTGACCAAGCCGGGAATCAAACTTGGGTTCCTGGCACTGTGAGGCGGCAGTGTTAACCACTGTGCCACCGAGCCATCGTCCAAATGGGGTGAAGAGCATCAATGCATTTAAGGGGAGGCAAGATGAATTCACGAGGGAGAAATAAATGTTAGGATATGTTGATGGGTTAAGGTGACAAAATATGGGAGGCTCATGGGGAACATGAGTACTACATAGACTTCTTAACCATGGAACCATTGAAATCCTGCAGTGCAGAAATAAACCATTCAGCCCCTCGAGTCTGCACCGATTCTCCAAAAGAGCATCTTACCCTCACTGACTTTCCTGCTCTATCCCCATATATTTACAATGGCTAATCTACCTAATGTTCACACCTTTGGACAGTAAGGGACAACTTAGCATTGTCAATGCTGGTGAGGAGACTTCAACTCTTTGACATATTTTAATTAACGGTGACAGATAACTCAAGTTAGCGACCAGCTTGGGCCGACACTAAAGATTTTTGAAAAAAAATGATGGCCAAGAAAAATTGGTGCAGGGCAAGGATTGGTTCAGTGATATTTGGAAAAGTTGGACTCCTTGGGGGACAGAGATAGAGAGACCATTGATAAGGAGCAAGATGGTAGATTCATGACTGGAGGCACCATAGTTCATAACCCTTCTGACAGAATTAGTCATTCCCTTGGCAGCAATATTTCTGTATTCTGCTTTGAATTACTTTGGAATGAAATATGTTTGAAATGAACTTCAGATAACTGTAGCTTTCAGAGAATTCTTTTGCCTTTTTGGGGTAGAGAGAAAAAAAAATTGGTACACAAATCTCCCTAAGGGCCATCAAGATTCATTAGCTCCATGCTGAAAAATCTGTGCTCCACAAGCTATTCACGTTGGAAATTATCCGATGTCCTTGAAGTGTTGTAGTCCTTGAAGGTTACCAACTGAAGCAAACAGTTATCGTTATCATTGATTGATGAACTATCAAAGGAGTTTCAAACCAGTCGAAATTCCAATTTGCCTTGTTTTGCTTCTTGGCTACGTGTCATGAGTAAGTGATTCTACAGCCAACTGAACGATGGAATTGATCATTATAATCAGTATTTGTCAATTTAAAAAGAACATTTTTGATCTTTCATGCTGCGGTCAGCCTTTGAACTTCCAGAGGAGAATCACAACTCTCCCTCTATTTCTGGACATTGGATTTAATTGCTTATTTCCATATCAAAGTAGAAAGAAATGCTGGTGTTGGACTGAAGTGGACACAGTAAGTAGTCTCACAACACGGGGTTAAAGACCAAAAAAGGCTTATTTGGAATCACAAGCTTTCGGAGTGCCACTCCTTCACACGTGACTCCCCCATTGAAAGCTGGATCATTTCAAATAAAGTTGTTGGACTTTAACCTGGCGTTGTGAGTTTTTTTTTACTATGCGCATCTCAGTACAACACTGGCATTTCCAGCTCATCAACACCACAAATATTGGCCCAAAGTGGAGAGGATCTCCAAGAAGATCACACACGTTGACACTTACCAGATGAAAGAACAGTGCTCCGAAGGTTCGTGATACCAAATAAACCTGTTGGATTTTTACCTGGTTTTGTGAGACTTCTTAAAGAAGGAAGTATGCAATTATTTGACAGCTAGTGGACAGGTACAAGAACGATTAACAAAGTAAGCATATGTTTGCCTTATCTCAAGGGGGAATGGGATATAATGTTATATCATAGTTGCATGAAGTTATGTTTGAACTATATCATTGGTAGTGCATTTAGTTCCAGGCATCATGCCTTAGAAAGGAAATACTGATACAAAGGATTAAATATTGGGCTATCATAGGGGTCTATGATGGTGAAAGGAGTTTGTCAGACAATTAGGAAAAACTATTTGCTCTGATGGAGAAATCCAGAACCATGGGGACATCTGAACTTTAACATAGTACTCAGCTATTTCAGGGAACTATCAGGAAGCACTTCTTCACACAAAGGGGAGCAGAGATTTGGATCTCTCTCTCTCTGATGAAAGGTCATCCCGACTCAAAAACATTGACTCTATTCTCTCTCCATAGATGCTATCAGACCTGCTGAGATTCTCCGGCAATTTCTGTTTTTGTTCTGGATTCCAGCATCTGCAGTATTTTGCATTTATCTCAGTGAGGAAATCTTCCTGCCCCACCAAGAAAAATAATCAATCGAAAGTTTCTGAACTAGAATGGGTAGATGTTTCTCCTTTTTCCTTCATTTTGACCTTTATTTTGTATCCCAAACATGTTTTTGTCACAATGCTCCCCCCTCTCCTGCTGTGCTATCTTCGCTTGTTCTTAAATTTCTCTTTCACCTCAGACTGATCTTTGACCTCCCATTCTGACATCTTTGTTGCAATGTCTCCTAGTTTCCACCAATCACTGACCTTCTACTCTGCTCCATCCATTCCTCTCTTATGCAGTATATTATTCACACATTTCCCCCTTGCTTAAGCTCTGAGAAATAGTTATATGGAATCTGGAATCTGGAAAGAAGAATCTACTAATGAGGGAAAACCCATCTGGTTCACTAATGTCCTCTAGGACATTACCTCATCAGGCCTGCGTGTGACTCCAGAGCCATAGCAACATGGTTGATTCTCAACTGCCCTCTGAAGTGGCCCAGCAAGTCACTCAGAAATAGACAGTAAATGCTGGCCAGCCAGTGACGCCCATGTCCCGTGAATGAAAAAAGATTTGAACTCAAAACATTAACTCTGTTTCTCTTTTTTCAAATGCTGCTAGAATGCTGAATTTTTCCAGCATTTTTTTGTTTCTGTTTCAGATTCCAACATCCACAGTATTTTGCTTTTATTTGTGGATAAATTTGTGTTAGCTAAGAGATATGGAACAAAGGCAGGTAACTAAGGTTGGGTTTGGGTTGCAAATTTAGTGTCTGAAATTATTTAACTCAATTTTCAGTCCAGCGGATTATAAAGTGCTGAATTGAATGAAGAATGGTGACAACCCAAAACATTGGGCAATATTTACCAGCTGTTCACACCCCATTTCACACCCCAACTTTGACAGATGCACCATAGAAAACATTCTTTCTGGTTGCATCACGGCTTGGTACGGCTCCTGCTTTACCCAAGACTGCAAGGAATGACAAAAGGTCATGAATATAGCCTCCCATCTATTAACTTTTTTATACTTGCTGTTGCCTCAGAAAAGCAGCCAGCATAATTAAAAACCCCACATACCCGGACACTTTCTCTTCCACCTTCTTCCGTTGGGAATAAAATACAAAAGTCTGAGGTCACGTATCAACCAATTCAAGACTTTTGAATGGGCTTACCCTCACACTAAGTTGATCTCTTTCTACACCCTAACTATGATTGTAACACTGCATTCTGCATGCTTTCGTTTCCTTCTTTATGAATGGCATGATTTATTTGTATAATGCGCAAGAAACGATACTTTTCACTGTATACTAATACATGTAATAATAATAATAAATCAAATCAAATCAAATCATTGTCACTGCAGATGAAGACAGAAAATTTGGTGCTCAGCCAAATCTATGCTCACAACAGCGGGACTAAAGAATCCCATCCGTGCAAATGACTGGAACATTCCACCCACTGAGCCTGCTTCTCTCTCGACTCATTTAGCTTATTTCCAGAACTTTCTGTTTTTGCTTCCGATTTCCAACGTCGTAGTACTTTAATTTTGCATGACTATATGTATGCACATTTTTGTTCTGAGTAATCACAATATAAATAAATCTGACACTTTGTTTAGCCAGGACACACTGGTTTAACATTGTAGTTTCTACGTAGAGCTACAAGCTGCATCAATGTTTCATGTTTTGATTAAAAGGAAACCATTAATTTTTTTTTTTTATTAAGCAACACAGCACGGGAAACAGGCCCTTCGGCCCAACGAGCCCGCGCCACCGTAGTACCAAATACATTATCCTATTTTAATATTCCTATATAATAATATATATATTAATCCTAATTTGGAAAATTTTCACCATAGGGACAATTTGTTACCCAATCAGCCTAAGAGCGAATTTTTGGGTTGTGGGAGGAAACCGGAGTGCCCGGAGAAAACCCACGCAACCACGGGGAGAACGCGCAAACTCCCGCAGACACCGGCCCAATTCCAAGTGTCTGCACAGCCACATCGATAGTCTCTGAGCTGTCATGGTGCCCTTCAGGTGGTCCACATAAAGCACTCATATACGACATGAGGTACCAGGCAACCCATGAATCAACATCCAAGAGCTGTACCCGCACCACCTGCCGAATGCGTGCTCAAATTATGGACCGAATTACCTGTGGAAAAAAGCCGTAGTTAAACAGTCCTAATATATCCCTCTATCTGCATACCGCTCATGTGGCTGTCCAAGAGACCCTTAAACAGCCCCAGCGTGCCTGCTCCCACCACCTTACTCGGCAGTGCATTCCACACCCCCACTACCCTTTGTGTGAAAAACTGCCCTCTAATATTCGTCCTATACATAGCCCCCCTCACCCTATGGCCATGACCTCTCGTCCTATCCATTTCTAAAGGTGGAAAAAGTTTACCTCCATTTACTCTATCTATACCCCTTATAATCTTATACACCTCTATGAGATCCCCTCTAAGCCGACGTCTTTCAAGGGAAAACAACCCCAGTCTATCTAAAATAATCTGTGGCCTATTGTCCCATTCACATTATAGCAAATGTTTGATTTGGGACAGCCCATGCAATGTGCCTTTTGGGCCATAAAATGAGTAAAAAGTAACATGTAATATACTTACGAGAAATTACTCAGCTTTCTTTTCTGAGCTGTTCCCTTTCGTATCTTTTCACAATGTTGAAAATGTGACTTATCAGAATGTCTCTTACAGCCACTCATTCTGTTCCACAACTCAAACCCCTGTTTGTCTTTCCTTTCTCTTACTCAATTGCTATGAACAACTCAATAAGAAGTGAAGTTGACTGGCTTGCAGATTCTTCATATCAATAGCACAAAGATACAAGAGATTTTGTATCCATTGGAAATGGTTTGAATATGCAAGGACACAACATTAATGGCACAGGGACAGTTTTACCAGTCCTTGCTTGCTGAAAATGTAGACTGGGAATTTCGGTATCAAAATTAGGTATCTTCAATGGATGGAAATTCCTGCGCAAAGTTTAAAGTTTATTTAGTAGTGTCACAAATAGGTTTACATTAACACTGCAGTGAAGTTCCTATGAAAATCCCTAAGTTGACACAGTCTGGTGCCTGTACCCTGAGGAAGAATTTAGCATGGCCAATGCACTTTACTACCGTATCTTTTGGACTGTGGGAGGAAACATAGAAACATATAGATAGGAGCAGGAAAAGGCCATTTCACCCTTCAAGCCTGCACTGCCATTCATTATGATCATGGCTAATCACCCAATTCAATAATCTAACATAGGAGGAAAACACATTCAAACAATTGGGTTTTAGTAAATCATAGAGTGGAATCATAGAATCTCTACACTGCAGAAGAAGACTGTTCAGTCCATCGAATCTGCACCAATACAAATCTTACCCAGGCCCTATCTGCATAATCCCATATATTTTCCCTGACACAAAGATGTAACCTAACCCAAATCTCTCTGGAGTGTAGGAGGAGACCAGAGCACCCAGTGGAAAACCAAGCAGTTATATCAAACAACAAAGAACAAAACAGCATGGGAAACTGGCTCTTCGGCCCCATGAGCCCATGCCGCCACCCCAATTTTTCCACCTCTACCCGTGATCCCTGTCTATATTTATAAATCTATGGCTTAAAAACCAAATTTGAGACAATTTAGGGAGAATTTGTTCTGCCAATTAGCCTAGGAGCACATCTTTGGGATGTGGGAGGAAACCAAAGCACCCGGAGAAAACCCACGCAAGCACAGGGAGAATGCGCAAACGCCCACAGACACAGGCCCAAATCCATATATCTGCACAGCACAGCGATAGCCACTGAGCTGTCGTGTTGCCCATCAAATGGTCCAGGTCAAGCGTACACTAATGACGTGAAGCACTAGGATACTCTCGAAAAAGATCCAAGAGCAGCCCTCTCACGACCCATTGCATGTATGCCCCTTGTTAGAAAACAAGGTGGACCAAAGCACATGTAGGATTAAAAACAAGTACATCATTATCTATTTACACACTTCCCAGGGACTCCCAAGACTCATGATCCCTATTTTAAATCAGTTTTCTATACCCCTCCATTCCCATTCTGTTCATGTGCCCATCTAAGTATTTCTTAAATAACTCCAGAGTACCTGCTCCACCACTTTACTTGGCAGCGCATTCCATACCCCCACCACCCTCTGTGTGAAAAAACTCCCTCTAGCATCCAAATTATACCTTACACCCCTCACCCTAAGCCCGTGACCCTTCGTGCTCTTTGAGTCCATCCTAAGAAAAAGCTTAACCCTGTTTACTCTATCTATACCCCTCCATAATCTTGTACACCTCTATTAGATCTCCTCTAAGTCTACGTCTTTCTAAGGAAAACAGCCCCAATTTGCCTAACCTCTCCTCGTAACTCAGACCTTCCATACCAGACAGCATCCTGGTAAACCTCCTCTGCACTCTCTCCAGAATCTCCACGTCCTTCCGGTAGTAAGGCGACCAGAACTGGACGCAGTATTCCAAATGAGGTCTAACCAGCGTTTTATACAACTGCAACATTAAAGGCCAGCTCTTGTACTCTATACTCCTTCCTATAAAGGCTAGCATACCATATGCTTTCTTCACAACCTTCTCCATCTGCTCTGCCATCTTCAGAGACTTGTTCACCTGCACCCCAAGGTCCCTCTGCGTTTCTATGCTCTTAATGGGTCTATCCTTTATCATATACCTCCCCCCTACATTCTTTCTCCCGAAATGCATCACCTTGCATTTATCAGGATTGAATTCCATCTGCCATCTATCTGCCCAAGCTACCAGCATATCTATGTCCTGCTGCATCGCCTGACAATGCTCCTCACTATCCGCAAGTCCAGCCATCTTTGTATCGTCTGCAAACTTGCTGATCACTCCACTTACTCCCTCTTCCAAGTCATTTATATATATTACAAATAGAAGAGGTCCCAGTACCGAGCCCTGCGGCACACCACTAGTGACGAATCTCCAGCTAGAAAAACACCCTTCCACTATTACTCTCTGTGTCCTATATGTGAAAGAAAAGGTCAGCTTGGTGGCAGTGGTTAGCACTGCTGCTTCACAGCTCCCAGGGACCAGTCTGTGTGGAGTTTGCACATTCTCCCTGTCTCTGCATGGATCTCCTCTGGGTGCTCCGGTTTTCTCCATGGCTCAAAGATACGCGGGTCAGATTGATTGGCCATGCTGAATTGCCTGTAAGTGACCCCAGATGCATAGGTTAGAGGGATTAGAGGAGAAAATATGTGGGGTTATGGGGATGAGGCCTGGGTGAGACTATTGTTTATGCAAACTCATTGGGCCAAGTGGCCTTGTTCTGTACCGTAGGGGTTCCATAAAATGTGCAAACTCCACAGAGACGATCACTTGAGGCTGGAATTGAAGCTGGGTTTCTGGCGCTGTGAGGCAGTAGTGCTAACACTGCACACTGTGTTGTTGGGAAAGAGTGTGAAAGTCTTCCGGAGAATGTTGATAAGCAGGTGGAATGAAAAGTGAGTTCTCATGCAATTTGTTATGAAGCACCTGAGGTCATGTATTTTGAGAAGAATAAAGCAAGAAACTGGATTGCATGTTGTGTCAAAAGCCATTGAAGACTGAAAGTGAACAAAATGATTTTGAGGGCCCCAAAATCTTAATTGGCACATAGATAGGCCTGAAGAACTTTGTGGTTTATAAACGGGCCTAACATCCTAAGAAGAAAAAAGAGACTTCTATTTGTATCGCATGTTTCCTGATCGCATGGCATCTCAAAGCACTTTGCAGCCAATGAAATAATTTTGAAGTGTAGTCAATGTCATATAGTTGGAATCGTAGTGGGCAATTTGCTTACAAGCCCTCACAAACAGCACTGCGATTGTGCCTATATAATGGGCAGGATTTTCCAGCCTCATTCATCCCAAAATTATAAAATTTCACCCAAGGCCAAAGGACTTTTCCATTATCCGCCTCTCGCCCATTCCAATTCCCAGGGCGGGGAGGCGGGACAGTAAAATTCCAGCCCGTGCATTTCTTTGGTTGATTGAGAAATGATTATGAGCCAAGGTTACCAAGGACAAATCCATTGCTCCTCATTGGAATAATACCATGGGATCTTGTAAACAAATCTGGGGAAGCAGTAGGGACATCAATTTCACATCCCATCCTTCCATATTGCACTAAAGTATTGGCTGAGATGTCTGAGCTCAGTCTCTGGAGTGGGACTTCAATCCACAGCCCACAACCTCTGACTCAGATGGTGCTCACCGAATTGCAGTTGACATGCAAGTCTAAAGGTAACGATAGATTCATGCAAAGCATCAGTTAGAGAATTTGATGTGCTGTTTAGAACCCCATTGTTATATTCTCTTCAAAGTAAACATGGCAATTACATGACAAGGAATACTGTGGAATTTTTATTTGAAGATGAAACTAAGTGCAGCTCGAGTTATTTTGGAGGCTAAGTATTTGCATTCGACTCCCACCGCTACTGCTTGTAAACTGAACAAATATCATGGAATAACTAGGGTGGCATGATGGCACAGTGGTTAGCACTGCTGTATCAGGGAGCCAGGTTCAATTCCGGGTCACTATCTATGTGGAGTTTGCACATTTCCCTGTGAATACGTGGGTTCCCTCTGGGTGTTCCTGTTTCCTTCCACACTCTAAAGATGTGGAGCTTAGGATAATTGGCCATGCTAAAGTATCCTCTAGTGTCAAAGGGACTTATAGGATAAATAAGTGGGATTATGGGGAAAGGTCCTGGGTGAGATTGTTACAGGCTCAATGGGCTGAATGGCCTCCATCTGAACCATAGGGATTCCTGTTGAGATAGTAATGATTGACAGCAGTTTGAGACAAGCCCCCGTAATGGTACACGTCATTAAATCACAGCGCCCATTCTAGAATAAATATTGAAACCATTAAGAGTGTACAGCTGTCACTTAACAAGGTGGAATCATTGTGAGAAATCATAATTGTTTCCTGTGCTGTTTTGTTCTTTGTTCTTTGTAATTCCGAGGACACACTTGAGATGCTGAACAAATGGGATAAAAGAAGTAAAAGCAGAAAATGTTGGAAAATCTTAAAAGGTCTGGTAGCACCTGAAGAGAGAGAATCAGTTATTGGACAGGGTTCTTTCTGATAGATTTTTTTCTGATAGATTTCTGATAGACAAAGGAATTAAGGGTTATGGGGAGAAAGCGGGAAAGTGGAATTGATCCGCTTCAGATCAGCCATGATCTTATTGAATGGCAGGGTGGGCTCGAAGATGGCCTATTCCTGCTCCTATTTCTTATGTTTTTATGTTATTATATTCTTTGGAAACCTGCTTTGTGTTTGTCAGTAATATCTGCTGTCTTCTGGTCCCGCTGTGGTAACAGGGTTTATGGCTAAATGCACCCTCGCCATAGGGAAACTTACGGTGGGGGTGCACCATTGGTGGGAACAGAAGATCCTGTTGGTGTGAACTGTTAGAAAATTCTAGCCAATGTTTTGTGAGTCTTATTTAGAACTTGAAGGACAAAAGGAGACTTAATAGAGGCTTTTCAAGGATGACATATTTCAGTAGGATGAATAAGGAAAGATTATTTCCTCTAGATATAGAGTGATCAATGAGGAGCCACCAATTCAAAACTGTGGAGAAGATAGTCAAGAAGATATATCACATGCTTACCTTCATCGCATTGAGTTTAAAAATTGACAAGTCATGTTGCAGTTTTATAGAATCTGAGGACGCACTTAGAATATAGTGTTCTGGTCGCCACACTACCAGAAGGATGTGGAGGTTTTAGAGAGGGTACAGAAAAGAGTTACTGAATGTTGCCTGGCATGGAGGGCATTAGCTATGAGGAGATGTTGAAGAAACTTGGTTTATTTTCACTGGAATGAGAGGGTGACCTGGTAGAAATCTACAAGATTATGAGAGGCATGGACAGCGTGGATGCTTAGAAATATTTTCTCACGTGGAAGAGTCAATTACAAGGGGACATAGGTTTAGGTGCGAGGGGCAAGGTTTAAAGGAGATGTATGAGGCAGGTCTTTTACGCAGGGGATGGTGGGTGCCTGGAACTCGCTGCCGGGGGAGGTAGTGGAAGCAGATATGATAGTGAGTTTTAAGGGGCATCTGGACAAATGCATGAATAGGATGGGAGTACAGGGATGTTGCTGCCAGAAGGGTAAGGGATTATAGTTCAGTCGAGCAGCATGGTTGGTGCGGGTTTAGAAGGCCGAAGGGCCTGTTCCTGTACTGTAATTTTCTTTGTTCTTTGTTTTTTCCCTGTTGATGATGAAGTGTGAAGAGCGTGTTCTGGTGATATTTCTTTTTAATGCAAGGCTGTTATTGTATGGAAAATGTTTTCAGCACAGGGGGAATCGAGGCAGAGGCCATTGTTTCTAGAAACTTCTGGGACTGCATAGCTCAGCAACTTAAAGACTGGCATGTCTATGGGGGAGGGGGAAATCTGCCTTCTCTCTAATGGCACTCAAGATACAGGATACTTTATTCAACTAATTATCGTTGCCTTATTCTTAGTGGGTTTTTGCGTACTGTCATTGAAATGCTATTAAGAAAAGGTTATAGAGTTAAGGTATTCCACCAGTAATTGCTCAGATTTGTATAATCAAACACTTTAAAAGCCATGTGCTGTTTGCAGAATGGTTTCTTTTTTTAATGTGATTAAGTGTAGCTCGTCCATTTTAATTAATCACACAGCACCCCTCACTGCTGTTGATTTTAATTTAAGTGAACTTGCAGTTAGGTCAAACTCCGCAAATGAGCCATTAATTTTCTAATCCATGTTATATTAACAACAGGTTACTGTTATCTGACAAACCTCTCCACCATGTGATTGCGTGCCTGATCAGTACTTCTTCGCTATTTCTTTGTGGTTCCATTTAACGCAACGCTGTTTGTTTGAGGGTGTTATCTCTGCCTTAATTGCCTCCTACTGTGCTGTCACTAAATGTGTGACTCTATCACCAACTATCTGTCAACTTAAAAAATCTCAGCTCTATAAAGAAATAAATCATTTGCATTTATATAAATTCCTTCATGTCACAGGACAATAAAGTACTCGTAAAGTTGCTGGGTTGTGTAAGAACGATGACAGGAGAATGTCAATGGTTTACAGGAAGCTCTTCAGCAGTTCCTCCTCATTGTGCCTGTAATCACACCAGTGAGAACTCCTGCCCTACTGGCACCTCACAGCCTGTGTACAGATCATGGTAATATACACAAGAATATACATCCTACATCTTCCCCATTTTTAAAGTTTTAAAGTTTATTTATTAGTGTTACAAGTAGGTTTACATTAACATTACAATGAAGTTACTGTGAAAATCCCTAGCCGCTCTACCCGGCTCTTGCTCAGGTATGGACTTACCTTGCATTGAGTTGATCTTTCACGATACCCTAGCTATGACTATAACACCACATTCTGCACTCTCTCCTTTCCTTATCTATGAATGGTATGCTTTGTCTGCATTGCACACAACAAACAATACTTTTCACTGTATGTTAGTACATAGAACAATAATAAATCAAATCAAATCTGAAGGAGAATTAAGCATGGCCAATGCTCCTAACCAAGCACATGTTTGGGACTGAGGGACTCAGAGGAAACCCGCACAGACACAGGGAGAACGCGCAAACTCCACACAATCATCCAAGCCAGGAATCGAACCCCAATGCTGTGAGACAACAGTGCTAACCAATGTGCCAGTGTACCAATCCATACTCATATACATGTTGAACATAGCAACAGAATATTGAATAATGAAATTGCATTGAGTATGAATTGGGGTCACAAAACCAAGTGCAAAGCCGAAGCGTTTCCTTTCCCTCTGCTTTTCTTAAAAACGTCAGCACAACTCAGTCAGAACACAGTCATTGAGCTTGTTCTAATCAACTGCCCTGAGTGGACTCTACATCTTTTGGATGTTGGGAGGAATCCGGAGCAGCCAGAGGAAACCAGTGCAGACATTGGAAGAACATGCAAACTCCACATGGAAACTTACCCAAGGCCGGAATCATAGAACATAGAACATTACAGCACAGTACAGGCCCTTCGGCCCTCAATGTTGCGCCAGCCAGTGGACCCTCTAACCTAAACTATTCTAATATCATCCATATGCCTATCCACCGACCATTTGAATGCCCCCAAAGTAGGCAAGTCCACAACTGCTGCAGTTGTGGAATCAAACCCTTGTCCATGGCATTGCGAGGCAGCAATGCTAACAACTGTGCCACACACCTTCCACACACCTGATGAAGGAACACCATTTCCAAAAGCTTGTGGGATTAACTGGTTAGACTTAAACCTGGTGTTGTGAGACTTCTTTAGGTTGTGTACAACCTAAATTTCAACAGGGCGATTTGTGTGAATTCCACTTGTGCACACAGGTGTCCAAATTCCAACAGTTTCCTCGTCACACAATGCTATGTGATTGTCCACTATTTAATAATGTTACAGGAAGTGGAATGAAAGATCTATTCACTACCATTGACTATCGTGATAATCAGTACTTCCTGCGATTCTGCATGAGACAGTGAACTTTTTTTGTTACAGTGTGATAAGCATCAAACATCAGAGATACAGGCAAGAAGGCTCAGTAGTAATCATCCTCTGCTGGTCTGTGTGTGTTAAAAGAGGGAAATTATCACACTGTCCCAGAGTGTATCTGCCAGGACTGTGAGAGGACAAAAGCAATGCCCTCAAGCCCAGCTCTTGTGCAGCCGCATAAAGGCGGTCTATTACTGACTGATACAATCAATTCAATTAAAACTGTGAAGAGTGAGAAATGCAGCGCTCACTCATGGAAACCTAAATAGATCTGAAATTCCATGCAGCCAAAAAGCCATGAAATTAGTGAGAAATGCAAGAACTTCCCTGTAAGGTTTTCAAGGTTGACACTGGAGAGGTTCAGCACTGTCTTTATCCTTTTAGGAGTGCTTGGTACCATTGCAGCCTGAGCATTCTCTTTCCCCGACACTATCATCCCCGCACTCAGATCAGACATGGAAGACACACAATAAACACATAGATTGTTATAAAATTCATGCACACTGCCTGTGAAATGTTCTTGGTTTTCCTTTGCTTATTCTTGGTCCGCGGGCATTTAGTTCACATTCTTGGTTGGCCCTTGTGAAGGTGGTCAGTGTGGTGAAGGTGCTGTTGCAGTGCTGTTAGGTGTGAGAGGGGAAGGGCGGGACAGATTCAGGACAACAACCCAGCTTTGATGGAGGAGCAATCAATATATTTTCAAGTCACTTTGGTGTTTGACTTCAAGGAACATGGTGGGGGTGTTGTTCCCATTTCCTACCTGCCCTTAGGTAAAGGCAAAATGCTACAGATTCAGCTCTGATGAACCATAGAATCATCAAATCCCTACAGTGCAGAAGGAAGTTATTTGGCCCATTGAATCTGCACCAAAAACAAGGTCCACCCAGGCCCTATCCCACGTATTTACTCTGCTAATCCCCCAAATATTAAGGGTCAATTTAGCAATGGTCAATCAACCTAACCTACACACGTTTGGACTGTAGAAGGAAACTGCAGCACCAAGAGAAAACCCATGCAGACACGTGGAGAATGTATAAATTCCACACTGACTGTCACCCAGGCCAAAACCTCTTCTGCTACTATGCCAGACTCAAAATGTCGGCTTTATTCTCCATCCACAGATGCTGTCAGGGCTGCTGAGATTTTCCAGTATTTTCTATTCTTGTTTCTCCTTGTCTATATCCTTTTTCGGCAAGGGGAAAATGCCAATGTAAAAATTTCCCAAAGACTTCTGCTGGAAAATACCCAATCCAAATGCACTCTGTGCTCAAATATGCAACAACAAGCACTGTCTTTTTCTCACACATAAAGATTTTCCAGCCTCCCAACCATTAACTCTCTCTATTCTTCCCGCTGCCTCAACAAAGCAGCCAATGGAATAAGGATCCTACAGACCTCAGACGTTCTCTCTTCCATCTTTTTTCATCGGAGAAATGATACAAGAGTCTGAGGTCACATCCCAACCCACTCAAGAACAGCTTCTTCCTTGCCGCTGTCAGACTTTTGAATGGATTTACTTTGCATTAAGTTGATCTTTCTCTACACCCTAGCAATGACTGTAACACTACAATCTGCACATTTTCCTTTCCTTCTCCATTAGTGGTTTCTTTTGGCTGCATAACATGCAAGAAACAATACTTTTCACTGTATGCTCATGCATGTGACAATAATAAGTCAGATCACATTCAATATTTCAGACACAAATGATGAGAGATCAAATATTTAGGACAGGAAAAGTGACAATTTGCAACTCTTTATTTGGAACCTCAGATTTGAAAATCAAGCATTCTGAAAACAGAGTTCATTTAAATACCTTCGCATTTTAATCAATTTTAGTTTCAGAGCTGAGATGACATTGGGAGGAATATGCAACTAGTTTTCTGTGATGTGTGAAATGGATAAAAGTGGGTGGAAAACCCATTTAATGCTGGTGTTGAGAATTAATCAGACAATGTACAATGAGTACTCAAAAACTACGCCTTTATATCTTGTGCACAAGGACAACAAACACAATGGGTCTCAGTATGATGTTCTGACGAGATTCTGTAAAACAGTTTCAATTACAGCATTTTACACCCAACGTGTGCCAGTTAAAACATTACAGTTTAGTGTGCACCTTCAAATAATACAATTCAATGTCTTTTCAATCCTTAGTTTGCATATTTATTGCTATACACACAGATATACAGAGTTCTTGATATTTTAGTGCACAATGTTCAATAAACATCCTCATAGCCTAACCACAAAACATACCCAAAAGTGGGCCTCGATGTTTACTTTTGCTTGATCAAGCAAACTCATACATTTTACCTGCTAATGACTGACTCCAACTCTCACACTAGACCAATCTTATCAGTTCATAAGATATAAGAATAAAATTAGGTCACTTGGCCCATTGAGTCTGCTCCATCTACCATTCGATTATGGCTGATATGCTCTTCATCCCCATTTTTCTGCCTTCTTCCCGTAACCCTTCAATGCATTACCGATTAAAAATCTGACTAACTCCTCCTTAAATGTACTCACTGTCCCAGCATCTATCGCACATTCGGATAGCAAATTCCTTTGGGAGAAATAATTTCTCCTCGACTCTGTTTTAAATTTCTACCTCTTTTCCTAAGACTATGACATCTTATCCTAGAATGTTCCACAAGAAGAAGCATCTGCTCTACATCTACTTTATTCATCTTGTATGCCTCAATTTGATTTCCCCTCATTTTTCTAATTTCCATTCCTGTTGATTTCAATGGGACAAAATTTGAAGGGTATTTCCTTACCAGAAAACTTTAACATTATTTTTTGTTTTTGAATGCATTCAATGCTTTCAATTGCAATTTTACATCAATAGTTTGAACCTGGAATGCAAAATGGAGTCAGATTTTATAATGTGCTCAAAGATATCTTGTGCACTCACAGCTCAATCCATGTTCACTCAAAGCTATCCAGAATGCTTAAATCTATCATATATGCTCAACAACTTGCATGGCACAATACGTGGAAATGATTTAATTACATAACATTTAATTTATTTAGTTTTTCATTTAGACAGAAAAAGTTTCTCTATATAGTACATGTTTGAAAGCACTGACTGGTCCATATAAAACATAGAACATAGAACATTACTGCACAGAACAGGCCCTTCGGCCTTCGATGTTACGCCGACCAATATAAAAAGCAATGCCCCTCCAAACTAAACCATTCCCTTCTCTTCCATATACTTATCAACTAACCTCTTAAACGCCACCAAACTTGGCGCATCTACAACTGCTGCAGGCAGGGCATTCCACTCCCGAACCACCCTTTGGGTAAAGAACCTACCTCTGATATCCGTCCTATAACTATCACCCCTTAATTTAAAGCTGTGTCCCCTCGTGCTAGCTTTCTCCATCCTAGGAAAAAGGCTATCACTGTCCACCCTATCTAAACCTCTAATCATCTTATATGCTTCAATAAGATCCCCTCTTAGCCGCCTCCTTTCTAACGAAAACAACCTCAAATCCCTCAGCCTCTCTTCATAAGACCTGCCCTTCATACCAGGCAACATCCTGGTAAACCTCCTCTGTACCCTCTCCAATGCCTCCACATCTTTCTTATAATGTGGGGACCAGAACTGCACACAATACTCCAAGTGCGGCCGCACTAGAGTTTTGTACAGTTGCAACATGACGTTGCGGCTCCGAAATTCAATCCCCCTACCAATAAAAGCTAAGACTCCGTATGCCTTCTTAACAACCTTCTCGACTTGACTGCCTACTTTCAGGGATCTATGCACAAATACACCAAGATCCCTCTGTTCATCAACACTATTAAGAATCCTACCATTAGCCCTATACTCTACACATTTATTATTCCTGCCAAAGTGCATTACCTCACACTTTTCCACATTAAACTCCATTTGCCACCTCTCGGCCCAGCTCTGCAACTTGTCCAAGTCTCTCTGCAAACTATAACACCCCTCTTCACTATCTACCACTCCACCGACTTTAGTGTCATCTGCAAATTTACTAATCCATCCTTCAATACCCTCATCCAGATCATTTATAAAAATTACAAACAGCAGGGGCCCCAAAACAGACCCCTGAGGTACACCACTTGTCACCGAACTCCACGATGAATATCTCCCATCAACCACCACCCTCTGTCTTCTATCTGCTAGCCAATTCCTAACCCAATTAGCTAAATCACCCTCTATCCCATACATCTGCATTTTCTGCAGAAGTCTTCCATGGGCCACCTTATCAAACGCCTTACTAAAGTCCATATATACCACATCAACCGCCTTACCCCCATCCACCTCTTTAGTCACTTTTTCAAAAAACTCAATGAGGTTAGTAAGGCACGACCTACCCTTCACAAAACCATGCTGACTATCCCCAATCAATTCATTTCTCTCTAAATAACTATAAATCCTATCCCTAATAATTCTCTCCAATACTTTGCCCACAACAGAAGTAAGACTCACTGGCCTATAATTCCCTGGAAGGTCTCTCTTCCCCTTCTTGAACAATGGGACCACATTCGCTATCCTCCAGTCCTCCGGAACCACACCCGTAACCAACGACGACCTGAAGATCAGAGCCAGAGGCTCTGCAATCTCCTCTCTTGCCTCCCAGAGAATCCTAGGGTAAATCCCATCCGGCCCAGGGGACTTATCCAACTTCAAACCCTCGAGAGTATCTAGCACATCCTCCCTATCTACTTTATACCAATATCAATTCTTAATTTATTTTACTACCAGGGTCTTTCCTTCCACTTACTCTGAAAGTCTCAGATTCTGCAGATTGAGTGGTAGGAAAGAACCCACAAGAATCCCTAATTATTATAGTTAGGTTAGAAATTCCAAAGTGCTTTATGAAGCTACTTGAATCATAAGTTATGCATCTTAAATTTGGCTAATATAAGCATGATAGGTTTCACTTCAAGTACGATTCAAAAGATACACTGGAGAGCTTATATCAAACAAAGTTTATTAAGAATATATTTGATATGTATAGTAAGAAAATTAGCAAGAAATTTTATTACAAGCAAGAAACAAAACAACCATATACTGTATAATGTAACTATCGAGTTGACAAGAGGGAGACAGACAATGCAGTATACTTGGACTTTCAGAAAATGTTTGACAATGTTCCTCACAAGACATTATCTTGCAAGATTAAAGCACATGAAGTAATGGAAAGTGTATTGAGATGGATAGAAAACTGGTTGCTACAGAAGAAACAAAAAGTAGGAATTAATGGGAGTTTTCTGAATTGGCAGGCAGCAACTAGTGAGGTGCCACAGGAATCATAGTATATATTAATGAATTGGAAGAAGGAACAAAACATAGCTTCTCAAAGATTGCAGCTGATACCAAGTTGGGTGGGAGGTGAACTGTGACAAGAATGCAGACATCTTTCAACATGATCTGTACAGATCGGGTAAGTGGGTGAATCAATGACAGATGTAGTATAATTTGATAAATGTGAAGCTCTTCATTTTGGAAGCTAAACCAAAAAGGCAAATTACTATCTGAATGGATGTAAATTGGGAAAGGGGAGTGTGCACCAGGATCTGGGTGTCCTTGTGCACCACTCACTGAGGGTAAGTGTGCAGGTGCAGCAGGTGGCAAAGAAGGCAAATGGTATGTTCGCCTTCATTGTGAGAGGTTTTGAGGAAAGAATCAGGAATGTGTTATTGCAACTATAGTAAAAAGTCTCACAACACCAGGTTAAAGTCCAAAGTTCAACATGGGCAGTGCTCCAAAAGCTTGTGCTGCCAAATAACCCTGTTGGGCTCTAATCTGCTATTGTGAGACTTTTACTGTGCCAACCCCAGTCCAACGCCAGCATCTCTATATCATTGTTACAATTATACAGGGCCTTGGTAAGGCCACATCTGAATATTGTGTGTAGTTTTGGTTTCCTTTTCTGAGGAAGGATGTTCTTGCTCTCTCTCGAGTGCAGCAAAGGTTTACCAGGCTGATTCCGGGGATGGCAGCAAGATTGATATATGAGAGGAGGTTGACTAGATTAGTATTGACTTGGCTGGAGTTTAGATTACTGAAGAGGGATCTCATAGAGACTTATAAATTCCTAACAGGAGTAAACAGAGTAGATGCAGAGAAGAGGTTCCCAATGGTGGGGGAGTCCAAAACCAGGGGTCACAGTTTGAGGATTCAGGGTAGACCATTTAGGACAGAGGTTAAGAAACATTTCTTCACCCAAAGAGTGGTGAGTTCTTGAATTCGAGGTGAACCTATGAAACAGGAAACAATTGATGCCAAAGCATTGAATGTATTCAACAGGCAGCTGGATATAGCACTTGGGGTGCATGGGATCAGAGATTATGGGGAAAAAGCAGGATTAGGCTATGGAGTTGGACAATTAGCCATGATTAAAATGAATGGCAAAGCAAACGTGAAGGGCCAAATAGCCTCCTTTTCCTCTGATCTTCTATATTTCTACAGCCCATAACAAAGACACCTAATGTGTTCCAATCAAACTTAAATCCTTACCATAGACAAAACTCTTTAAGCAGGTTCAATACAGTAAAACCTGCTGCTTGTGTGATAATGCAATTGAGTTCTTTGATTAAAGTCTGCAATTCTCTGGATTCACTCTGAACAGCTTGAAGAAAGGACAGCTTCCCAAAACCCCAAGAGATTCTGGTCTAGCCTCCAACAACAACAGGTTTTCACTCTTCAGAAAAAAGAACAAGATCTTGTTTTCGGCTAACTAACAGAAATTTCAAAATAATGAGGGGAGAGGGAAAACACTTTGTTTTAGCTTGCTGTCCCTTCTAAAATTAAAACCTCCAACCTGCAGCTCCAAGCTAGAATGGAAAATTAACCCCTATTACTGACCTGTCCACAATTTTTCTCTCCTCCCAACAAAAACACCATCTAAAACCGTGAGCATGAATAAAAAAAAAAACTCTTAAAGGTACAGTAACGTAGCAATGAAGTTACTATGACAATCTGCTAGTTGCCACATTCTAATTCAGACACACTGAGGAAGAATTTAGCATGGCTAATTCACCTAACCACAACATCTTTCAAACTGTGGAAGGAAACTGGAGAACCCGGAGGAAAATCACGCAGACACGGGGAGAACATGCAGACTCCGCACAGACACTGACCTAAGCTGGAAATCAAATCCGGGTCCCTGGCACTGTGAGGCAGCAGTGTGCTAACCACTGTACCACTGTACCATCCTATGCAGGACCTTTAAGGAAGAGCAGGACTAATAAGATTATTTTAACTTGTTTGGAGAGTCAGCATGGACCCAATGGACTGAATGGCCTCCACTATGTTCTAAGATTCTATGATTGCACTCTTTACTAGCCCATTCATGAATTATACCTTACTGAAATTAGCAAGGCACTTTCATATGATAGAATGTCGATGAATCTCATGTTTCTCTATCTTGAGAGTGGAATCCCTCCTTGGAATTAAAGGAGATAGCCATCCTCTTTAAAACTATCTCCACCGGGTTCAGCTTGTTAGAGAGAGCCTTGCTTTCACCGCTGTGATCTAATCTACAGGCTGTGGTGATGTTTTTAAACGGGTTTTGTTTCTGTTGCAGGGGATTACGATGATATCTGAGCTCCTTCATTCGATTATCCCCCTGTAATCTGCTCTCCTTCTCCAATCATTTTGCGAGTAAATGTATTGCAGGAAAGGACCAGAATTCTGTGATCCTATCTCAAGAAAATCATCAATCAAAAGCCATTAAAAATATATGTGTATGTTACAATCAAATGCTAAATAAAACATGAGGAATTAATACCATCAAATAATGGAAAAGCTTTTTCTGTTATTACTTAAAATATTGAGGTGAAATTCATCTATTTTCACATTTAGTGTCGGGAAATTATGTGAATCTTTTATTAAGCTTGTTATTCCATAATAATATGTGGCGGAAATGCATTTTTTAAAACAACAAGTGAATGAAATGCTGTATTGATTATCATTATCAGTAGGTCAGATAGACAGCAGAGCAGGTAGGATTGCTTTGTGTGTTGATATCTGGCAACATTTAACAGGGAAAGTTTGATAATGAAACCGCATATAACAAGAGGTAATGGGCTTTTTAAATGCCAGAATAATTTTAACTGGTGTGAGATCAATACTTATTCTTCTGCAGGTAAAACAGTCCCTCGTATTATTAAAAAGGCTTCTTTTAAAAAAAAATCCAGCATAATATTTGATGGTAATTCATAAAAACATTTTTTTTTCCTTTTCGTGTGTAACTGTTTAGCTGCTCTGCTGGCATGGGTACACTTTATGTGTGCATTGATTCAGTAAAGGTAATAAAATCTTTCTATTTTTATATCCTATGAGCTTAGATGCTGCCCTGATTATAACATAGACAGGAAAAGAGGTGTATCCACCATTCACACATGTGTGCTCTGGTCTAAATTGGCCTCCCTCAGTCCAACAATGGGGGAATATGGTGGCCTGGTAGTCAGCATTACTGGCTCACAGCACCTGGGGCCCAGGTTTGATTCCCGCTCAGGTCACTGTCTGTCTGGGGTTTGCACATTCTCCCTGGGTTGTGTGAGTTTTCTCTAGGTGCTCCAGCTTCCTCCCACAGTCTGGTTAGGTTAGTGCTGGTTAGGTGCATTGGCCATACTAAATTCTCCCTCAGTTACCCAAATAAATGCTGGAGTGTGGCAACTTGGGCATTTTCACAATAACTTCATTGTAATGTTAATGTAAGCCAACTTGTGACACTAATAAATAAACTTAAACAATGTATTGATTTAAAATTATCATCCTCGTGTTTAGTCATGATGTTCATCCTTTCCCTATCTCTGTAACATCCAGTAGGATACAGAGCAATGTAGTGCTCAGGTACAAGTTAGCGGGAGCCAAAAACTGACAACAATTTGCATTTATAATGTCTCTGTTATGTCCTAAGATGATTCACAGGAACATAATCAAACTGATGGGTGCATAAGTAAATATCAGGAGGAGTAACCAGGAGCTTCATCAAAGAGATAGGTTTTCAGGAACATCTTAAATATGGAGGTAGCGGTAGAAATGTGACAAAGCTTAAAGAAGGAATCCCACTGCTTAGCGCCTCAACTTTGGAAGGAAATTGGGGATGCATAAAATACCAGAATTGAAGGAGTGCAGAATTGGAGGGCTAGAGGAGTTTTGGTACAAAGGGAGGCTTGAGAAATTGAGAGCTTTGTGAATTTTTAAACTGAGACATTGTTTAACTGGGAGCCGGTGTCGGTCAATAAGCACAGGAATGATAGGCTGTTAGGGGAGCAAATGGCTAATTGGTATTATCACTGTACTATTAATCCAGAAACTCAGCTAATGTTCTGAGGATACAGGTTTGAACTTCATGACATAGAATGGTGGAATTTGAATTCAATTTATATGCCTGAGGAATCTACTGATAACGACAAAAGCATTGCCGATTGTTGGAATAACCCATCTCGTTCACTAACGTCCTTTAGGGATGGAAATCTGCTGATCTGGCGTACGTGTGACTCCAGATCCACAGCAATGTGGTTAACTTTCAACTGTCCTCTAAGAGAATTAGGGATGGGCAATAAATGCTGGGGAGCCAGCAATGCCCACATCCCATAAATGAATTTAAAAAAAACTGAGGGTGAGTTTGAATAAATGGCAGCAGCATTTTCGGCTTGCTCAAATATAAAGAGGGTGAGAGGGTTAGAAAAAGATAAAAGTAAAGGAAAAAGGAACACTGTCAGGCAGCATCAACCTAAGACTTTTCCACTGAAAAGAATCCTCTGATCCTAACCAATCATTTCTTTGTTCACTGATCTACCTGATTTGCTTTGATTTATTATTGTCACATGAATTAGTATATAATGAAAAACATTGTTTCTTGCACGCTATACAAACAAAGCATACTGTTCACAGAGAAAGAAACGAGTGACTGCAGAATGTCATGTTATAGTCGTAGCCAGAGTATAGCGAAAAATCAACTTAATGAAAATAAGAACATTCAAAAATCTGACAGGAGCAGTGAAGAAGCTGTCCTTCAGTCGGTCGGTATGTGACCTCAGAATTTTCTATTTTTTTCCCAAAAGGAAGAAGGTGGAAAAGAGAATGTCTGGGCTGTGTGGTGTCCTTAATTATGCTGGCTACTCTGCCGAGGCAACACGAAGTGTAAACAGAGTCAATAGATGGGAGGTTGGTTTGCGTGATGGATTGGGCTACATTCATGACCTTTAGTAGCTTCTTGCAGTGTTGGGCAGAGCAGGAGCCATTCCAAGCTGTAATACAGCCAGAAAGAATGCTTTCTATGGTGCATCTGTAAAAGTTGGTAAGAGTCGTGGCTAGCACGCCAAACTTCCTTCATCTTTGAGAAAGTAGAGGTGTTGGTGGGCTTTCTTAACTATCGTGCTGGTGTATTGAGAGGGGGAAAGAGAGGGAGGTGGTGGGGGGGAAGGGGGAGGGCAAGACAGGTTGTTAGTGATCTGGACGCATAAAAACTTGAAGCTTTCTACATTAGCTTCTGGCATATCACGATGTTAATTTTAAAATTCTGATCCTTGTTTTCAAATTCCTACATGGCTTTGCCCTTCCTTATTTAGTAACCTTTTCCAGATTGATAACTCCCTGAGATCTTGGCATCCTTCTAAACCGAAACCCTTGCACCTGCCCTTTTCCTTATTTTTCACCATTGACAGCTGCACCTTCAACTAGCTCAGCCCGAAGCCCTGGAATTCCTGACCTAAATCTCTTCATCTCTCTCTTCATCTTTATGACATTGTACCTCAAGCTTTTATAACCAAACATTCCCCTTCTGAGGTTGTGAGTTAAATTTATAATCTCTCCTGTTTTATTATGTCAATGCTGTCCTGTTGTTGTTGTTGAGAGTCACGGAGGTTTACAGCATTGAACCAAGGCCTTCTTGTCCATGCTGTCTAGTTTTTCCCACCTAATTAATGGTTCCCCACAGTTTGCCCATATCACTCCATATCCATCTTACTCATGTAACTCTTTAAATGCCTTTTAAAAGACAAAATTGTATCTGCCCCTACCTCTGGCAGCTTGATCCAGACACTCACCATCCTCTGTGTGAAAAAAATCTTCCCCCTCTGGATGTTTTTGCATCTCTCCCCTCTCACCTTAAACCTATGTCCTCTTGTTTTAGATTCCCCGACCATTAAGAAAAGATATTGACTATTTAGCTGATTTATGCCCTTCATAGAAAAAAAGAAAAAGAGAAGGGTTGCAACTGGAAATGTTGAAGAAAAACATGGATATGAAAGTTACATTCCGAATTTTCAAAAATAGCAAAGGCATAATGACCTTAGAAAGTCAACAGGGAAGTGAAATAGGGCCAAGCTAATGTTAGGCCTCCTGTGTAAGTTCTAACTATATTATAATGACTTTAAACTGCAATAAATAATGAAAGCAGGATATAATTGCTGCATTACTTTATTTGCTGTTTGCTGTCATCTCCTCAGTTACATAATACATCACGAAGTGATTAGGAGCAGTGCATTTAACATTTAACAGGCAGCAAGAAATAAGGTCCTCTGATCATCATTTTGCATTATTTGATTTTATTTATTGCCATTCATAATTCCCAATGCTGAGCTGTCCATAATCAACAAATTTACATATGAGCTTTTAAGAATAGGAAAAAGCCATTCGGTGCAATAAAACCGTCTTGTGTTTGCAGACATTTTCCTCCTGACATACAGCCACACACTTTTTGCTGGGCAGATTCCGTTAAAATTGGACCTCACATCATCAAATTGAAGGCTACTAAACTTATTGCGTTGAAACTCCTTCCTGTCTATCTTATTGGTCCAGTGCTCTATTGAATGATCACATGAACTATCCTTTAATGTTATTTCTAAGTGACAATTACTCACTCTATCCTTCATGGATCCTAGGGCAGCATGGTGGCACAGTGGTTAGCATTGCTGCCTCACAGTGCCAGGGACCCGATTTCAATTCTGGATCTGGGTCACCGTCTGTGTAGAATTTGCACGTTTTTCCCATTTTGCGTGGGTTTCATCTGAGTGCTCCGGTTTCTTCTCACAGTTCAATGATTAATGGGACAGGTTGATTGGCTGCGCTAAATTGACTCTAGTGCCGCAAGGATTAACAGGATCTGGGTGGGATTGTGGTTAGCGCAGACCTGAGGAATCAAATGGGCTCCTTCAGCTCTGTAGGCATTCTATGATTCTATGATAATGCCTTGAAAGCTTATTTGGGTAAAGGCAAATTTTTAGGGTGCTGGAATCTGAAACAAAAAGAGAAAATGCTGGAAAATCTTAGCAGGTCTGGCAGCATCTGTAAGGAGAGAAAAGAACTGATGTTTCAAGACCAGATGACCCTTTGTCAAAAGACATAGAAAGCAAGAGATATTTATTATACTGCAGGGGAGAGGAAGTGAAATATGAGTCAGAGCCACAGAAACCAGGAAAAAGACTGACAACAGCTCTCCACAGAGACAATAAAGGGTGTGAATGGCCAATAGCAGAGAAGTTGTAAACTGTGACAGATGATGTCTCAAGCCAACCCTCATGATGATGTCATGCTTGTGATATCTGTCTCTAAAGCAACTTTGAGTTTCTGGGTTCTGCAGGAGGAAAGCACCTCTATTGTCATAATGTCCAGGTTTCTCATAATCTTCTTGGTCTGAAATGGATGGTAATGCTCTCAAAAATGCATCAGCCATGTATAGATCCTCACCACATTTGCAGATGATGCTGAGATTTTGCTACAGAAGGTTGTGGAGGCCAGGTTACTGAGTGTTTTTAATACAGAGTTAGATAGGTTCTTGATTAATAAGGGGATCAGGGGTTATGGGGAAAAGGCAGGGGAATGGGGGTACGAAAAGTATCAGCCATGATTGAATGACAGAGCAGACTGTATGGCTGAATGACCTAATACTGCTCCTCTGCCTTACGGAGATTGTAGTGTTGCAGCTTTAGCATCATCCGTTGCATAGACAGTGTGGACAGATTGCCTTAAGATAGTTACAAAGTGGCTGCTGCAGGATGACCATCTAAGAAGGCATTACATTTCTGACAGCTGAAGGCTAGAGCGAGGAGTTGCTTTTTCATCTGAGCATAACGCAAGTCTCAGTGTTAGTGAGGGCTCTTTAGGCAAAGACTATTGGTCTGCCATTCTGAATGCAGACTGCGCCAAACTCATACTGGGAGGCATCTGCTGATATGATGAGAGAGAGTCAAGGAGATGGTGGTGCAATGGTATTGTCATTGGACTAGTAATCCAAAGACCCAAGATACTGCTTCGGGGACCTGGGTTCAAATCCCACCATGGCAGATGGTGAAATTTGAATTCCATTAAAAACCTCTAATTAACAGCCTGACAATGAAATGATTTTTGTAAAAACTCATCTGTTTCACTAATACCCTTTAGGGAACAAAACCTGCCACCCTTACCAGGTCTGCCCTACAGGACAGCTTCAACTGGGATCTTGGGTTCATGTCATGTTATATGTAACGCCATGACTTGCCTAGGCTTGCAAAATCTCACTAATTTTCTTCTCCGGAAACAATACACATATTTTTAACCTCTCTCCACTCACACTGTCTGTATCTTTAAGACTTGATTACCTATAAAGATTCACATTCCAACCATTATTTTGTAAATTGAGATTGTGTCTTTATATGGCCTGTTTGTGAACAGAACTCCCACTTACCTGACAGGAGCAGTGCTCCAAAAGCTAGTGGATTTTGCGACCAAATAAATCTGTTGGACTTTAATCAGGTGTTGTGAGACTTCTTACTGTGTTTACCCAACGCCGGCATCTCCACATCATGACTACATGTGATTCCAAAGCCACAGTGATACGGTTGATTTTGAAGTCACCCAGCAAACCACTTTCTAAACTTTGATTTCAGTCTACTTCATTTTCCAAATGCAGATTTCAGGTTTGAAGGGCTGAATGGCCTACCCCAGCTCCTAGTTCCTATGTCGATGTCTATGTTTTGTGAAAAAAAAGCCTAGATATTTGGCAATAGTGCTCTCTCCAACTGAGATAAATTGATTTAAATTTTCAATTTACCTGTTACTTCTTGCAGTAGTGTTGTAGATTGGAAATCCAACTGCAATTCCCTAACTTGCGATCTGCCGAGGTCATGTTAAATGATTGGACCAAATTGCAGACAGTGTTTTTAAACAAATCCGTTATTTTATTTCAAATGATAAGATAATTAAAAGGTTTAAAGACTCTGAAGCTAACCATAGACTATTACTGAACAGCGCAGCATGGTATTATCTTGGCAGGCTTTTCGTTCTGTGAGTCTGTGATTTGCCTTTGAAAGTAGCTTGATCACTGCATTCCCCTGCATTCTGCCAACAAATCCAATAGAGAACTGAGGATGGAAAAGGGTTCACACAATAGGGGTCCTTAAAACTGGGGCCAGATCCAAGAAGGAATGAATTAACACAGCTCCGAGCAGTTTTAGGTCAACAGTGTCAGAAGTATTCCAGAACTAAGAGTCACTGTTTAAAAAATAAGTGGTCATCCATTTAAGACAGATACGAGAAAAATAATTAAAAGTAAAATTTACTTATTAGTCACGAGTAGGCTTACATTAACACTGCAATGAAATTACTCTGAAAATCTTCTAGTCGCCACACCCTGGTGCTTGCCTGGGGACACTGAGGGAAAATTTAGCATGGCCAATGCATCTAACCAGTGCATTTTCTGGATTGTGGGAGGAAACCGGAGCACCCGGGGGAAACCCATGCAGACACTGGAAGAATGTGCAAACTCCGCACAGACAGTGATCCAAGCTGGGAATCAAAATTGGATTTCTGGTGCTGTGAGGCAGCACTGCTAATCAGTATGCTAACATTGCTAATCACCTCTTTCACAAGATTCTGTCAGGGGACTTCAAAGTGGATAAATGTGTTGTGGTTCATTTTGGCAGGACCAATGGGATGAAGGAGTACAATATCGAGGGTAGGAGTCTTAGCTGCGTTGAAGAGCAGAAGGATCTTGGGGTCCGGGTCCATAGGACTCTTAAAGCACATCAGGTGGAGGATGTGGTCAAGAAAGTGTGTGATGTACTGGCCTTCATAAATCGAGGGATTGAGTTTAGGAGTCGGGAGGTAATGCTGCAACTTTATAAGACTCTTGTCAGACCCCACTTGGAGTACTGTGTGCAGTTCTGGTCGCCTAACTATTGGAAGGATGTGGAAGCTATTGAAAGCATGCAGAGGAGATTTACAAGGATGTTGCCTGGATTGGGAGGCAGGCCATATGAAGATAGGTTGAGGGAGCAGGGACTCTTCTCACTGGAGAGATGAAGGTTGAGAGGCGACCTGATAGAGGTTTATAAAATGTTGAGAGGAATAGATAGAGTGGATTCTCAGAGGCTATTTCCCCCAGCTGAAATGGTTGCTACGAGAGGACACAGATTTAAGGTGCGGGGAAGCAAATACAGAGGAGATGTTAGGGGTAAGTTTTTCACTCAGAGGGTGGTGAGTGAATGGAACCGACTGCCGTCGGTGGTGGTAGAGGCAAACTCGCTGAGGTCTTTTAAAAGAATTCTGGATGAGTACATGGGATCTAATGGGATTGGGGGTTATAGATAGTCTATGGCTTGGCAGGTATAGATGTGATCGGCGCAACTTGTGGGCCGAAAGGCCTGTTTGTGCTGTAGTGCTCTATGTCTTCTATGTTGGTGGTCCAATCATATCAGACTATCTCCCAAGTGGATTTTACAGGTCATAGAACATAGAACAATACAGCACAGAACAGGCCCTTCGGCCCTCGATGTTGTGCCGACCAAAATAAAAAGCAATGCCCCTCCTAACTAAACCATTCCCTTTCATCCATATACTTATAACTAACCTCTTAAACGCCACCAAACTTGGCGCATCACAACAGCTGCAGCAGGGCATTCCACTCCCTAATCACTCTTTGAGTAAAGAACCTACCTCTGATATCCGTCCTATAACTCATACCCTTAATTTAAAGTGTTCCCCTCGTGCTAGCTTTTCCATCTAGGAAAAAGGCTATCACTGTCCACCCTATCAAACCTCTAATATCTTATATGTTTCATAGTCCCCCTTAGCCGCCTCCTTTCTAACGAAAACACCTCAAATCCTTCAACCTCTCTTCATAGGACCTGCCCTCCATACCAGGCAACATCCTAGTAAACTCCTCTGTACCCTCTCCAATGCCTCCACATCTTCTTATAATGTGGCGACCAGAACTGCACACAATACTCCAAGTGCGGCCGCACTAGAGTTTTGTACAGTTGCAACATGACGTTGCAACATAACAGGTCCTGTGCTGTTATTTTGAATAAGTCTCCAAGGTCGACCTTTATCACTCAGGCAACATGTGAAAGGTTTCACAGAAATCTTGGCTCTTACTTCAGCACAAAATTACTTTTCACTTCACATTAATTGACAATCCCATTCCGAGCCACTGCAATGATAACTGAATGTCGAAAGCTAATGCATCAGTTGTAAAGAGGAATTGTGTGGTTTCTGTGGTTAAGGTTCCAAAGCATAGGGATCTTTACTCTACATTAAATCTTCACTGTGTCCCACCTGAAAACCTTTGATCAGAAATGTGGAGGGACCTTGTTCCGTCTCTATCCCGTGATTTGACCATGGCCCACATGATGGGAAAAGCAGAGGGAGCTTTAATCTACATATCACACACCATAGCTGGCTGTGCATGTTGGTGACACTGGAAGCTGAAATGAAAAACATTCTATATATCTCCTCTTGTGATGATATTGTGCTTTTAAAAAATGTATTTGAGTCATGTTTCTTGTGCAGGATTTGTTTTAGCTGTGTTTTTTTTTCATTATTGGTGCCTTTTTTATCTGCATTTGGTAACTACATTGTTATTGCAGCAATATAATTGCTCCCAATTGCTAGAATGTTTGTTTCAATCTAAACTAATGCTGCTCTGTTATTTTAGTGTTTATTCTGGGGTTTTGCAGAACAGTTGGTTAGAACAACCCTGTGACCGGATGGAACAAGGCTTACATGGAGGAATCAATCTCAGTTGCTGTTTGGCACCTTTAGAGAGAGGTGGCTTTCTCTGTATCTTTTTCTGTTTAGATTTTGAGATTGGGATCTGCCAGGAAGTGAGTCTCTTTCTTTGAGATTCTGCTGTTTGGCGGTAGGTCTTTCACTCAAGCTTGTCTTCTGAAAGTTAGAAGACAGATGTTTTTTTTTCTGCATCCATCCAAAAATGTTAAATAGCTGGAAACATAGTATCCAAATGAGTATATCTGTTTTGTACTGATTCTGAAGAGGGTTTTATGTCTATGAAGAAATTGCTTACATTGGAACTATAGAGATGGACAACAATTAAGAATTGTATTTGTTATGTTTAATTATTTTAATTAGTAAAAAGAAAATTCTTTCTGTGCTTAAATAAAGTTAGTTTTAATAAAGAAAGCTTCCTAGTGGGTTAATTGAATCATACCTTGAATGAAACACATTCTGCCCACCTAAATGCCAAAATCAAAATGTGTTGTGGTCTAGACTAACTTCATAATATAATAGCTTCCAGAATATCTCCGGAGAGGTAGAGACCTATTTTAAAAACCAAAAAACAGGCCCTTCAACCTTCCAAGCCTGCACTGATTATGTCTTTCTAACTAGACTGTCCACTTGTATTCCTCTATTCCCAGTCTGCTCATGTGGCTATCTAAATAAGTCTTAAATAATCCTAGTGTGTCTGCTTCAACCACCTTGCTTGGTAGTGCATTACAGGCATCTACCACCCTCTGCGTAAAACACGTTCCTTACATATCTGTATTGAACATTACCCACCTTATCTTGAACTTGTGACCCCTTGTGTTTGTCATTTCTGACCTGGGAAAAAGCTTCCAACTGTTCACCCTATTTATGCTCTTCATAATTTTATAAACTTCCATTAGGTCACTCCTCAAGCTCTCTATCTTTCCTGGGAGAACAACCTCAATTTACTCAATCTCACCTCATAGCTAATACCCTCCATACCAGGTAATATCCTGGTAAGCCTTTTCTGTACTCTCTCTAAAGCCTCCATGTCCTTCTAATAGTATGGTGACTAGAACTGGATGCAGTATTCCAAATGTGGCCTAACCAACATTCCATATAACTGCAATATCATATGCCAACTTTTGTACTCTATGTCCCATCCAATAAATGCAAACATGCCATATACCTTCTTTGCCACTTTTTCCACCTGTTTTGCCACCTTCAAAGATCTGTGGACTTGCACAACCAAATCCCTCTGTGTGTCTAAACTCCTGATGGGTCTGCCATTTATTGTATAGTTCCCTCCTGCATTAGACCTATCAAAATGCACCATTTCACATTTATCTGAATTAAATTCCATCTGCCATTTCTCTGCCCAATTTTCCAGCCTATATATATTCTGCCCTATTCTCTGACAATGTTCTTCACTGTCTGTAAATCCAGCACTCTTTGTGTCGTCCACAAACTTAGTAATCAGACCAGCTAATTCTTCTTCCAAATCAGCAGAGGTCCCAGTACAGAGCACTATGAAACCTCATTAGTCACAGTTATTAGCAGGTCCCAAACAGCAGATTCCAGAGAAAGAGGGAGATTTCTTGATTCTTTCAGAATCAAGTGAGAAGCTAACTGTTTTTTTCCCTGTAAGCCTAATCCCATCTATTAGTACATGACTCTGCCTTTTGTCAATCATACCAATTGAAACTCTGCAGTCTGAGTATGTGAGTTGCCTGATGTAGACAAATAGGCACCCTATAAACAAAGCTCAATTCTAAACATAGCCCTTTTAAGAAGAAAAAGCCAAAATACATTTCTTAAAGGCACAGTACTGTCACAGAAATTGGCACCTAGTTGATTTTGCCTGTCGCTATAAAGCCTTTGTGACATCCTTAAGGTTTGGTACAACTGAGTGGCTTGCTCAGCCATTTTGGAGGGCCGTCAAGCACATTGTATTGGGGGGCTGAAGTCATATATAGGCCAAGTTATGCAAGGATTTCCCACTCAAAGGAACATACGTGAATCATATGGATTTTGATGATAATGATATTTGCAAGGCCACTTTATTAAGATAAGCTTTCAAATCTAAATATATTAATTAAGTAAATTTATATTCCTTCCACCAGCTGCTGTGGTGGGATTTCAATCTTTTTCAGCAGAGAGTCAGGCTGGGCCTCCAGATTATTAGTCCACTGATATCACCACTATGCCATCAGTTCTAGCAGCTAAACACCATCCAGGATAAAAGAGCCCCGTTGATTGATGCCCCCATTCACCACCTTAATATTCACTCACTTGACTACTAATGCACAGAGGCAGCAGTGTGAACCACTTATAAGATGTCCTGCTGTGATATTCCAAGCTTTGCTTCACAGTGGTGTTCTGAAGAAAAGTCATATTTGAACTGAAAAGTTGCCACACCTGCTGAGCTTTTCTAGCACTTTCTGTTTTAACTCCTTTGACTGCACCTTGCAAGACTTCATCCTTTACCAGCGGAAAAATCAAAGACAGCCATCTCAGGGGAACACCACCACCTGCAAATTTCTCTCAATCCCACTTACTATGGAAACACATCACCGTTCTTTCATTGTTGTTGGGTCAAGCTTCTAGAACTTGTTTCCTAACAACACTGTAGATGTACCTACACTGCATGCACTGAAGTGATTCAAGACGGTGGCTCACAAATGCTGATCCTGTTAGCAACACCCATTCCCTGAAGGCATGGGGTATCACTCTTTACGTATGTTCCTTGAGATTTGACTGTCAGAGAGCTGTTCGTTTGTGGAGGAACTTGTTCTCAACTAGGGTCCATTCTGTGATCTTGCTCTTTTTATAAGGACATTTAGGTAACAATCCATTGCTGAAATCCAGATTGATTTGACTCTTCTTAACTCAGGGCTGGAGAGGCCAATGTTATCAAGTTTGATTTTCACTCTGTCAGAGTTTATTGTAGAGCAGCAAATCCAATGTCAATCTTTTCTGGATGTGGAGATGCCGGTGTTAGACTGGGGTGGGCACAGTAAGAACTCTCACAACATCAGGTTAAAATCCAGCAGGTTTATGTGGTATCACGAGCTTTCAGAGCATTGCTCCTTCATCAGGTGAATCGAAAATTGGGTTCACAAAGAGGGCATGTATAGACGCAAACTCCATTACAACAATGTACCAATGTAAGTGGAGAGACGTTAAGCACAGGTTAAAGAGTGTGAATTATCTCAAACCAGGACAGGTAGTAAGATTTTGCAAGCCCAGACAAGTCATGGGGGTAACAGGTAGTGTGACATGAACCCAAGATCCCGATTGAGGCCGTCCTCATGTGTGTGAAATTTGGCCAACAGCTTCTGCTAGGTGACTCTGCGTTGTCATGTGTTGTGAAGGCCACCTTGGAGAACACTTACCCGAAGATCAGAGGCTGAATACCTGTGACTGCTGAAGTGTTCCCTGAAGGGAACAATCCTGCTTGGTGATTGTCGAGCAGCGTTCGTTCATCCACTGTCATAGCATCTGCATGGTCTCCCCAATGTACCAATGTACATCTTTTCCTGCAGCATATCAGGTACACAACATTGGTGAGTCACAAAAATCATAGAGGTTTACATCATGGAAACAAGCTTTTTTTTAATCCCTAAGATAATCCCTATTGCCTGTATTTGGCCCATATCGCTCTATACCCACTGTATCCATGTAACTATCTAAATGCTTTTTAAAAGATAAAATTGTATCCGCCTCTACTACTATCTCTGGCAGCTTGTTCCAGGCACTCATCATTATCTATGAGAAAAAATTGCACCTCTGGACATTTTTGTATCTCTCCCCTCTCACCTTAAACTTATGCCCGCTAGTTTTAGACTCCCCTACCTTTGGGGAAAGATATTGACTATCTAGCTGATCTATTCCCCTCATTATTATTTTATAAACCTCTCTATGTACCATGTACCTGGTGGATGGCATCCATGTCAATGATCCTGCATATCTTGCAGAGGTTGCTGTGGCAGGGTTGTGTGGTGTCATGGTCCTGAAGTCTGGGTACTTTGCTACGAACAATGGTCTGTTTAAGGTTGTGCAGTTGTTTAAAGGCAAGTAGTAGGGGTGTGGGGATGGTGTTGGTGAGATGTTCGTCTTCATCGATGACATATCAAAGGCTCCGAAGAAGGTGTCATAGGTTCTCTGCTCCAGGGAAGTACTGAACAATGAAGGGTACTCTGTCCGCATGTCTCATGTTTATCTTCTAATGATATCGGTATGCTTTTCCACTTGGCATGTTGGAATTGATGAATTGAGCGGCATATTCTGTTATTATGAGGGCATCTTTTAACATCTGTAGGTGTAATTTTTTCTTGGTATAATCCAAATGCTGGGTGCTTCAGTTGCAAGTTTGTGCCAGAGGAACTTGGGATGCTATCCTGAGATGCAGGTGTGAGCTAATTGGCAAAAGAACCAGACAGAAGATGAGGAAAATTAATTTTGTGCAGTGAGTTATAATAATCTGAAGTGTGCTTTGGAAGCAGATTCGATATTAAAATCATAATATCATTGAAAATGTATAGTGCAGAAGGAGACTATTCAGCCTATTGTGTCAACACAGATAACAATCTCTTCCAGGCCATATCCTGCATATTTATCCTGCTAATCCCTCTAACCTACACTTCCTGGGACAATTTAGCACAGCCAATCAATCTAACTGTGCATGTTTACTTCTATTACTTTCAAAAGGAATGAATATATGATTCGAAAGGACAGTTTGCTGGTCATACAGATAAAGAGCAGGGAAATGGGAGTAATTGGATAACTCAATGAACAAGTGTGGATATTCTTTGCTGTAACATTCTTTACTTTTCGGCTGGAACTTTCGCGTGGAAAATCCCACCCGTCTCAACTCACTAAGACCAAAAAGTACCCAATTACCAACTGCAAAAATCTCACATCAAATTATTTATTCCAGAGGAGGAATTAAGGTTTCTTACACCTCGGTGCTATTTATTAAATCGTTTTGAGACTTGCGCAGTAGAGTCAGGGTTCTCAGATTATAATGTTTCAGATAGAAGTTCAGTAGACTAAACACTAACTATCAAAGCCTAAATCAATTATTGATGACTGGTGACAAAGATCTGTTACAGCAGAGAGACAGAGACCACAACACAAGTAACATAGTAGTCCAACGAAAAGGATTGTTCACATTATACATTTTTGATTTGAAAGAGAAACTAAATATGTTATCTCCAAATTTCATTGAAACTCTACAGTGTAGGAGGAATCCATTCAGCCCATTGAGTCTACACCGACCACAATCCTACCCAGTCCCTATCTTCAAAATCCTACTTATTTACCCCACTAATCCGTCTAACCTACACATCCTGGGACACTAAGGGGCAATTTTAGCATGGCAAATCAACCTAACTGCACATCTTTGGACTGTGGGAGGAAACCTAAGAATCCAAAGGAAACTCACGTGGGGAGAATGTGCAAACTCCAAACAAACAGTGATCCATGCCAGAAATCAAACCCAGGTCCTGGAACTGTGAGGTAGCAATGCTAAGAACTGTGCCACCCCTCAAATTTGTAGATGATTCAAAGTTGAGTGGGAGGGTAAGCTGTGAGGAGGATGCAGAGATGCTTCAGTGTGATTTGGACAGGTTGAGTATCCAGATAGATGCATGGCAGATGCACTATAACGTGGATAAATATGAGGTTATCCATTTTGGTAGCAATAGTAGGAAGATGGATTATTATTTGAATAGGTGCAAATTGAAAGAGGTGGGTAATTAGTGAGGCCTTGGTGTCCTCATACATCAGTAAGCACAGAAATGTTGCAGGCAGTAAAGAAGGCAATGTTTGCCTTCATAGCAAGAGGATTTGAGTAGTGGGATAGGGGCAAGGATGTTTAACTGCAATTGTATAAGGAATTGGTGGGGCCACACCTGAAGTATTGGTTGCAGTTTTGGTTCCTTGTCTGAGAAAAGATGGCCTTGCTACAAAGGGGATACAATAAAGGTTTACCAGACTGATTCCTGAGTTGGCAGGTCTGTCATGAAGGGAGATTAAATTGGCTTGCACTATATTCATAGGAGTTGAGAAGAATGAGAGGGGATCTCAATGAAACTTTAAAAATTCTAACATGATTAGAAGGGTACATTCAGAAAGAATGTTCCTGATGGTGAGAGAGCCCAGAACTAGAGGCCATAGTTTGAGGATGAGGTAAATCTTTTAGGACTGAGGTGAGAAATTTCTCCACCCAGAGGGGGGTGAATGTCTGGAATTCATTACCACAAAGGATAGTTGAGACCAAAACCTTATGTGATTTCAAGAAGAAATTAGATACAGTTCTTGGGGTAAAGGGATCAAGGGGAGAAGCTGGGATCAGGATATTGAATTTGATGATCAGCCATGATCGTGATGAATGGTGGAGCAGTTTTAAAGAGCTGAACGGCCTATTCTTGTTTCTTGTTTCTATGTTTCCATGACAATGTAATCCTTTTGATATTCTGTCAAATTTGTATCATGTTAGATAATATATTTATATATATATATATAAAATACACACACACACACACACACACACACACACACACACACACACACACACACACACACACACACACACACACACACACACTTTATATATAAATACTCATACATATATATTCGCCGGAATTCTACCACCCCGCCTGCCATGTATTTGGAGTGAGTGATGGGTGGACAATGGAAATATCTGTTGACAGGAATTTGTGGTGTTGCTTAAGTGAGGTGTAAAATCCCATCCATAGTGAGAGTTTGCTGGATTGGCCTCAGAATATGCAAAATAGTTAAACTGCAAAACAGTGAAACAATTACTGGTTGCTTTATTAACAGAGCATACAAGGCAAATAATTACATTTAATTGAAAACAAAGTTCCAGAAATCTGAAATGAAACCAAAAAAATGTCAAGCAAAATGACCTGATCGACTGAGTTGAAAAAGATCAAGGAGACAAAGAAGAGATAGCACACTAGATTCATGGTCATGCATAATGATACTGCAAAGTTTGACCCAGTAATAGCACGGGAAGGTTAGAAGCCAATGAATTGATAGGGCAGCTGTGAGTTTGAATGGGTGTTGGCAGCACATTCAAGCATCTTAGATGGGAAAAAAATAATGGTTGGGTAACAGAGAAGGTGTTAAAGAAAAATCTTTTCAAGATGGGTGATGATTGCCATTTTCTAGGACAAGATCTTCGAACCCAAAGGAAGGAAGCTGTCGAGAGAGTCTCAAATATTGGATGGTTAAAGGGCCAGAAGAGAAAAAATTGTGTAGAAATGAAAAAAGAGGTTAGCACTGCTGGCTCACAGCGCCAGGGACCCAGGTTCAATTCTGGCCTTGGTTCACTCTCTGTGTGGAATTTACACATTCTCCCCATGTCTGCATGGATTTCCTCTGGGTGTTCTGATTCTTGTTGGAGAACACTTCATGATGTTGAGATGCTGGCGTTGGTCTGGGGTAAACACAGTAAGAAGTCCATAACACCAGGTTAAAGTCCGACGGGTATACTTGGCAGTGCAAGCCACAAACCATTAGGTTTTGGAGCGCTGCCCTTTCCTCAGGTGAGTGGCAGTTTTATTCACAAATAGGGCACATAAAGGCACAAACTCAATTCAGAGCACTGCCCCTTTCTCAGGTGAGTGGCAGTTCTATTCAATTGAATTTGTGTCTTTATGTGCCCGGTTTGTGAATAGAATTCCCATTCACCTGATAAAGGGGCAATGCTCCGAAACCTAGTGGCGTGTGCTAACAAATAAACCTGTTGGCCTTTAACGTGGTGTTGTGAGACTTCTTACAGGAAACACTTCAGCAGTCAAAGGCATTCAGCCTGCAATCATTATATAAGCATTCTCCAACATCCAGGTGGCGGCTTGGGCTCATTGGGCCGAAGGGTTTGTTTCCCGTGCTGTTTTGTTCTTTGTTCTTTGTTCTAAGACAGCATTCAAGACATCTGACAAAGCAGAATCGCAGAGCAGAAACTGATAGCCAAGTTCTGCACACATGAGGACGGCCTCAACTGGGATCTTGGGTTCGTGCCACACTAACTGTAACCCCCACGATTTGCTTGGGCTTGTAAAATCTTACTAATTGTCCTGGCTGGAGACAATTCATACCTATTTAACCTGTGCTTAACCCTCTCTCCACTTGCATTATCCACTTGTAAAGAATTTCCTGTTAAAACTCATGTTCCAGCCATTATCTTGTAATTGAGTTTGTGTCTATATATGCCCTATTTGTGAACTCAACTCTCAATTCACTTGATGAACAGGCAGCGTTCCAAGAGCTTGGGCTACCAAATAAATTTGTTGGGTTTTAACCTGGTGTTGTGAGACTCCTGTTGTGTGCCCACCCCAGTCTAAGCCCAGCATCTCCACATCCTGCTTGGTCAAGGCATTGCCGTGGGCAATGAACCAGAGAATGGCTGTCACCTATTTTGTCACCAATTCTGTCACCTATTTTTGCAAGTTGTCCTGATGAGGGCAAAATGAAAAGTTCAACAAAATGTGTCTTCTTTTAAGAACTAGTGTACGACCAAATTACTATTCACCTTACGGATTTGATTAGCTCGGAAAATTCTAAAGCATTTTACAACCAAAAGATTACTTTTTAAATGGAATTATTTCTTCAATGTATGAAATGCTGTAGTTAATTTGTGCACACCGAGCTCTCCGAAAAAGCAAATAAATTAATTGGCCGATCAATCAATAACTTGTTTTAACTGTTGGTTAAGAGAAAAATGATGGCCAGTGAACTGTGGAGAACTCATTTGTCCTTTGGAATTGTTGCATGGGATCTTGTGCATTCATCTGAGAGGGCAGGCTTGGTTTAATATTAGAGATTCATAGAATCTTACAATGCAGAATAAGGCCATTCAGCTCATTGAGTCTGTCCCAACCATAATCCCACCCTATCCCTTTAACTTCATATATTCACCCTAGCTAGCTCCCCTGACACAGAGGGGCAATTTTGCATGGTTGATCAAGCTGACTCACACATCTTTGCACTGTGGGAGGAAACCCAGACAGACATGGGGAGGACATGCAAACTCCACACAGAAAGTGTCTCAAGCTAGAAATCGAACCCCGTTTCCTTTTGTGAGGCAACAATGCTAACAATTGTGCTACCCCATAGAAATATGCAGCATGGAAATATGGTCTTTGGCCTAAATCATCCATGCTGAGCAGGTTCCCTGAACTGAACTAGTCCCATTTGCCTGCACTTGGCCAATATCCGTCTAAACCTTTCCTATCCATATCCCCATCCAAATGTCCAATCCAAAAGATTCCACGTCCAACAGTGTGGCCTCCCTCAGTGTTACGTTGGGTATGTTATCTTTGTCTGCAGGACTTTTCTCACCCAACAGCCACCCACTGTGCCACAGCTGACACTGAGGATGGCCATCCCAAGCTTTTCTCTTGTTCTTGGGAATCATGTCCCACTAAATGCCAACGCTGTGGTTGGGGTGAGGGGAGGGTTGTTCTTGGAGAGGGGGTGGTGCATGGGGAGAGCAAGCAACGAGTTTCCTTGCTGCTCCAGCTGGGACCAGGCAGCTTTCCCACAATGAGTCCACAAACATTTTTAAGGATTCTATTTTAGAATTGCCTCTTTGCCAACATCAATTGATTTCTCTGTGATCAATAGTTGCTGGGAAACTGGCATCTACAGCTATTTTAGGCGCTGCTTTTGTCAGTAACTGATTCTGGCAGAGGCACTTCCAACTGGGATGTCTGGTGCATAGTCTCATCCTGCCGGGCGGGGAGATTTTGGGGGGGTGGAAGTTGGGTGGAAAGGGTTGGTATCTTGGCAGGATTTTGTTCTACTGCAGCATCCGCCTTTCTGCCCTTATGTTGGGAAATCCCACTGAACTAGAGCCCCTTTCGCCATTACCCCCATCCTGCTCTCACTCACCTGTAGGCTGGGTCCATCATTTGATCCAAGACCACTGGTGGATGCACTACCAGCAACAGCCACCACTCCCAGTGAAACTAATGAGCAATAGGGAACTGCGATCCTCTGATTGACTGGCAGCTCTTAAAGGAAGGCTTTATGATTCATAGACTATTAGGATTCTACAACACAAAAGGAGGCCATTTGGTCCATCAACCACAATCCCACCCAGGCTCTATTCCCACAACTCCATGTATTTATTCTATCTATCCCCCTGAAACTAATGGGCAATTTAGCATGGCCAATTCACTCAGTGTGCACATCCTTGAACTGTGGGAGCAAACTGGAGCATCTAGAAGAAACCCACTCAAACACAGGAAGAATGTGCAAACTCCGTACAGACAATGATTCAAGCCGAGGATCAAAGGTTGTCCCTGGTGCTGTGAGGCTAAACACTGTGCCACTGTACAGCCCTTCCCCAAACATGAATCCCAAGGAAAGCCCAAACTTGGCCAACCAATTGCTTGATAAACATTTAATTCCAATGGACCTTCCCAAATAGAAGTGACAAGGGTCTCCAACTGAGTCTCCAGCCATTGAGTGAGACCTCCCTTCCCTCACTAACATAAAATTCTGTTTCATGTTTCAGAATTGTGACATTTCAGGATATAAGCAGGTCCCTGATTCTGTTAGCTTTATTTATCTCTCTACAGATGCTGCCTGACTTCCTCAGTGTTTTCAGCATTTCCTGCTCTTATTTCAGATTCCCAATATCCACGCAACAGTGAAAAGTAAAGAAAATTATTTATTAGTCACAAGTAGGCTTATATTAATAATGAAATTTCTGTGAGAATCCCCTAATCACCACACTGCGGTGCCTGTTGAGACACACTGTGAGAGAATTTAGCATGGTGAATGCACCTAACAAGCATATCTTTTGGACCATGGAACAAAAATGAAATCCATGCAGGGAGAACATGCAAACTCCACATAAACAGTGACCCAGAGCAGGAATTGAATCCAGGTCCCTGGTGCTGTGAAGTAACAGTGCGAACCACTGTGCCACTATGCTGTCCCAGAAGCAGTATTTTGTTTCTATGCCAGTCAGATTTTGTCCTGCATGGTGTCTTGTTGGAGCTGGGCTTATATAGGCAAATGGAGGTGTTCCAGCACACTCCTGGCATATATCTTGCAGGTATTGGACAGGCTTTGGAGAATTAGGAGGTGATTTACACATGATCAGCAGGATTCCTGCCTCTGACCTGCTCTTGTAACCACTGTTCAGTTTCCATTTGATGTTAATTGTCAGGATGTCAATAGTGGGGAATTCAGTGATGGTAATATCATTGAACATCCAGAGGAATTAGTTAGCTTATAATAGTGTTGAACATTGTGCAATCGTCAACAAACATTCCAATTTCTGATCTTCTGATGGAGGGAAGGTGATTGATGAAGCTGGTGAAAATTATTGTTTCCAGGAAACTATCCTAAAGAACTGAAAAAATGATGTCTTGGACTTTAAGATTTTTTTATTTATTTACAAGATGTGGATGTTGCTGGCTCGGCCAATATCCATTGCCCATCCCTAATTACCATTGAAGATATTGTGCAAAGCTGCTTTCTTGCAGTTCATATATTGTAGAGACACCCTACAGTATTATTAAGGAGGGAGTTTCACGATTTTGACCCAGCGACAATAAAGGATGGTGTGTGACTTGGAGGGGAACTTGCAGAAGGTGGCATTCCCAGTTGGCTTCTCCTGTCTTTCTAGTGATAGAGACATCAACTTCGGAAAATGCTGTTGAAAGAGCCTTTGAGAATTGCTGCAGTGCATGTTATAGAGGGTACACACTGCTGTCCCAGTGTGTCAATGATGGAGGGTGTGAATCTTGAAGGTGATGGATGGTGTGTCAATCAAATGGGCTGCTTTGGCCTGAATAACACTGATCTTCTTGAGTGTTGTTGGAGTTTAACTTAACCAGGAAAGTAGAGAGTATCCCTGACTTGTGCCTTGAGGATGATTGGCCTCCAACTACCAAAACCATTTTTGCTTTGTGCTGGGTGTAATTCCAACCAGCAGTGTATTTTACCCTTGGTTCTCATTGATTTCAGTTTAAATGGTGCTCTTGGACTCTATGCTTGGTAAAATGCTGTTTTGATGTCAAGGGCAGTCAATTTCAACATCGAGAATTCAACACTTTTTCAATGTTTGGATCAGGGTTGAAGAGTGATTCAGACAGGGAGTATCAGTGAGTAGGTTATTGCTGTGTAACTGCTACTTGATAACACAGTTGCCGATATCTTCCATCAATTTGAGAATGGTTGAGAGTAGACCGATTGGGCAATAATTGGTTTTGTGTAGTTTTTTTATGGGCAGGGCATATCTGGGCATTTTTTTATGTTCATAAGTTCATCAGATACAGGAGTAGAATTAGGCCACTCAGCCCAAAGAGACTGCTTTGCCATTTAATTATGGTTGATATGCTCCTCATCCCCATTTTCCTGCCTTCATCCATACCATTACCAATTACAAAACTGCCCAGCTCCTCCTCAAATTTACTCATTGTCCCAGCACCATTGCACTTTGGGGGTGGCAAATTTCACAGATTCACAACCTTTTGGGAGAAGTAGTTTCTCCTCAACTTTGTTTTAATTTTGCTGCCCCCCACCTTAAGACTATGATCTCTCATCCTAGAATGTCCACATCTACTTTATCCATAGATTTTATCATCTTGAATACCTCATTTGATCTCCCCCCATTCTTCTCAATTCCAGAGACTATCGGCTTAAACTATTCAATCTCTTTTTGTAGACAAACCCCTCATCTCTGAAATCAAAGAACCTCCTCTGATCTGTCTCTAATGCCACTATATCTTTCCTCAAATATGGGGACCAAAACTGTGCACAATACTCCAGGTGTGGTCTCACCAATGCCTTGTACAGTTTAATATGTTGTGGTATGGATGGTTGTATTGGAACAGATTAACTAGAGTGTGATTGGTTCTGAAACACAAGTCTTCAGCAGCTCTGTTGGACACTCATGAACTTGGCTGCCTTGAGTCTTCTCCACGCACAGAACTAAACTTGAGTGAGCAAACTACAGGAAAGAAGGAAACAAGAATTTTTCTTACATTGGCTTGGCCATATCCAGAAGGGGTGGTTGGAACAAATTCAGGTGAGCTGATGCACAGCTGAGCCTGAATCACTTCAGCAAATGAGTGGAAATTCAGGGACTGTAAGGGGAACGTGTAAAGAATGAAACATTCAAAATTCTGAAGGGACCTAACAAAATAAACATTGTGAGGTTCTTTCTATTGGCTGGGGAATTTAGGAGGCACACATTCAGGATAAAGAGACAGTTCCTTCACATTGTGATAAACAAAGGCAAAGAATAAAGAAAATTACAGCACAGGAACAAAGCCTTGGGCCCTTCAAGGGCCCTTCAAGCCTTGGACCATACTACCCAAATTAATTAAAACCCCCTACCCTTCCCCTATTCCTCTCTTCCCATCCTATTCAGTTATTTGTCAAGACGCCCTTTAAAATTCATTATCGTATCTGCTTCCACTTCATCCCCTGGCAACAAGTTCCACCATCCTCTGTACAAAAGACTTGCCTCGTATGTCTGCTTCAAACATTGCCCCTCGCATCTTAAACTTATGCTCGCTAGTAATTGATTTGTCCACCTAGGGAAAAAGCTTCTATCAATTCTGCCTCGCATAATCCTATAGATGTGGAAAAATTTCTTGCCTCAAACGGTTATGAGTCTTAGGAATTCGCTACCCCAGACAGCTGTGGGTGCCGGATTATTGACTATATTTAAACAAGTTTTACTCACTCAGGGAATCAAGGAATATGGGGACTGGGTGAGAAAATGGAGTTGAAGCAAGATTTCAGGCTTGATTGTGCTGAATGGTGGAGCAAGCTCCAAGGGCAAAATGGTCTACTCCTCCTCCTAGTTTATATGTTCTTATATTCTGTACTAATGATCCCAGGAATGTAAAAACTTGATGTATTCAGAGCATTTGATGACTCTTGATCTGTACTTGACGGCATTTAGAGGGATGAGGGGGGATTTCATTGAAACTTAAAGAATACTGAAAGGCCTGTATAGAATGGACATCAGGAAGATGTTTCCATTAGTTAGAAAGAATCATAGAATCCTACAGCATAGAAAGAGGCCATTTGGCCCATTGAGTCTTCACTGTCCTTAATTCCACGCAGACTCTATCCTCATTATCCTGTGCATTTATCCTAGATTAGTCCTCCTGTTACTAAGGGGCAATTTAGCATGGCCAATCCACCTAACCCTCACATCTTTGGAGTGTGGGAAGAAACTGGAGCACCTGAAGGAAATCCACGCAGACATGGGGAGAATATGTAAAATCCACACAGACCGTGACCCAAGCTAGTAATGGAAGCCAGGTCCTTGGTGCTGTGTGGCAGCTAACCAACATGCCACCGAAACGAGGATCCAAGGGCACTGCCTCAGAGTAAAGGGACAACCGTTTAGAACTGAGATGAGAAGAAATTTCTTCAGCCAGAGGGTGGTGAATCTTAGGAATCCATTGCCATCAAAGGCTGTGGAGGCCAAGTCATTGATATATTTAAGACAAAGGGATAGATAAGTTCTTGACTGGTAAGAGGATCAATGCTTGTGAAGAAAAGGTGGGAGAATGGGTTGAGAAACTTATCAGCCATCATTGAAAGGTAGAGCAGACTCGATTGGCCGAATGGCCTAATTCTGCCCCAAAGCCTTATGGTCTTATGATCTTATGAATGAACAAGGAGCTTATAATAATACTGTATTTCTTTAAGTGCAACAGTTACAGTCTACGGAGAACCATAGTACTGAGTTCAAAGGACCCGCCAGCTCTCCCTCTGCATTCTTTGGGAAACAAGAATGCTGGCAGGTAGTAAAAGTGATAAAACATCATTTTATTCAGCTCCAGTGGTTGTTATCAGCCCTAAGGGCCTCATTACCATTCCTCATATGAGCGCCTCAGGGCCACTAACTACTGTGATGCCTGAATCAGAATGATGTTATTGCTTTGTTACCTTATGAAATGAATTGTTGCAAGTGAAAGATAATCAAAAAAACGGGGGGGGGCTCAGCTGTAAATCCTGGAATTGTCTGCTCCGTGATTCTGCGTTAATATTGAGATAGTTTTGCCAAAGAGGAAGATGATTTGAACAGCAATCTGGGCAGCATTGTATTTCAATGTAAATTGGATGAGCTCTTTGCACTCATGACATTGTCCAATTTGAATGACGTAGGATTTGCAGCACAAAATCAGACCATTCAACCCGACTGGTGTGTTCTCCATATGGACTTACTCCCACCTTTAATCATAGAATCCGTGCAGTGCAGAAGGGGGCCATTCAGCCCATCGAGCCTGCATTGAACAATCCCACCTGAGCCCTACCCCTGTAATCCCCATCCAGTTATCCTGCTAATCCCTTTGACACTAAGGGACAATTTAGTATAACCAATCAATTTAACCCACACATCTTTGGACAGTGAGAGGAAACCAGAGCACTAGAGGAAACCAATGCAGACATGGGGAGGACATGCAAACTCCACACAGACAGTAACCCCAAGTTGGAATCGAGCCCAGGTCTCTGGCATTGTGAGGCAGCAGGACTAACCACGCAGTGCCACACATTCATCGAGCCCTCTTAGGATGTGCTTTTATTTCTTTTCCACTCACGTATGTAGCTAGCTTCCTCTTCAGACCATAACATAATGCTCTTAATATATGTTTTGCTTTATAAAATCTATTCTCGTTTTCTCTCCCTTCTTATTTTCTTAGCTACCATTCCTCTGGGAAGGCATTAGTCTCTGGTTGGCGTACAGTTTCAAAGACGCCAACAGCGTTGCACTCAATTAGCAATTTCTTACAAGTGGATGGGTCAATTGCTAATATTAAATCTGAGGCTGATGGATTACGGTTAACCAAAGGTATTAAGGGATATGTGACTAATGCATCTTTGAGAGAGTCAGCAAAGTCACAATGAGCCTAATGGTCTCCTTCTGTGCCTCATAATTGTTACGAATACTGCTGATGACTTGTCCACTATATCATGCCTCAGTCACTGTCATCTAGTCCATATTAACTCTGCTGTTACAGGATCTTGTTGTTAAGAGGTTGACTGCTGGCTTTGCCAACATAACTCCAAAGCATTTGTGCTCCAAAGGAAAGGAAATTGTGTTTTGTTTCCCCTTTAATGGCACTTGGACACTGCATGCAAAAATTAACATTGGTCACCCACGTGTAGGTTATGGTAAATCAATGATTGATTTCCAGGGACGCTTCACTGGGCAGTTAAGAGTTCACAATATTACTCTATGGCTGAGTCAAATATAGGCCAAACAAGACAATGGCAGCAGGTTTCCTTCCATAACAGGACATTAGTGAACCAAATGGGTTTTCACAAGAGTCTGGCCATTTCATGGGCACCATCACTGAGACTCACTTTGTGATGACAGATTTATTTACTTAAGGGGAGGTGGTGGCATAGTGATCCCAGGGAGCCAGGATTCAAAGCCCATCTGAGCAGATGCTGAAAATTGAATGGAATAAAAAATCTGAGACTAATGGTTTGCACTGCTACCTCACAATAGTTCAATTCCAACCTCGAGTCACTGCTTGTGTGCAGTTTGCATGTTATCCCTGCGTCTGCGTGGGTTTCTGCCGGGTGTTCAGGTTTCCTCCAATATTCCAAATGTGGGCGGGTTACGTTGATTGGCCATGATAAATTGACCCTTAGTGTCAGGAAGATTAGTAAGGTAAATATGTGAAGTTAATGGGATAAGGTCTGGGTGGGATTGTTTTCGGTGCAGACTCAATGGGCCAACTTGCTTCCTTCTGCACTGTACATATTCAGTGAGTCATCAGAGTTGCATCTGCAGTATTTTGCCTCTATCTGAAGACAGGGAGGACATGGGAACAACACACCCTCTATATTCCTGAAGTCAAGCATCTAAGTGCCTTGGATATATATTGTCTGCTCAAAGTGGGCATTCTATGATTCTATAAAATCTAATGATGACCATGGACCAATTGTTGTGAAAACCCATCTAGTTCACTAATGTCCTTTAGGGAAGGAAATCCGCCATCCTTACCTGGTCTGGTCTACATGCAATTTCAGAACCACAGCAAATTCCTCTGAGTGACCGAGCAAGCAACTCAGTTAAGGGCAATTCAAGATAGGCAGTGACACCCACATGCCATGAACTAATAAAAATAAAAATAATTTTAAGCTTCTCCAATGCCTTTGGGGGGGATTTGAACTCAAAACCCTCAATTATTAATCAAGTAACATCATTACTATCCTGTGCACCCTCTGAAAGTTTTGGAGAACCTTCCGATCGAGGTGATTACGTGATATCTAAATTTATTTTTATCCCCTTGACTTAATTTTTGTGTTTCGTCTTGACCAGGATCCCTTAGTAAGTCAGTTCTCTGTTGGAAAATAGTCTCGCTAGCCAATGGTACTCCCAAAGAGGTTTTAAAATGACATGTGTTGTATTTCTTGATGGGGATTGTGCACTCAGGAAGTGTTATTATCGTGGTATGAAATATTATTATCGTGGGAATGAAAAGGGAACTTCACAGTTTCAGCAAGCAAACTAAACTTCCACTAATGGTGCATTAGTGGAAGAACCATTGCCATTCCTCCAATCACAAGCACCAGCGATACATACATTCTGTAAAAATGTTTTCTCTCCTGTTGCTTCCAATTTTCTTGCCAGACTCTGCATGCTGCTCAGGGATCCTCCAACTATTACAAACACTTTCACTTTATTTACTCCATTGAAATCTGTGAATTTAAATACCTGAATCTTGGAACTTTCAAGAACACAAAGAATAACGAACAAAAAAAAATACAGCTCAAGAACAGGCCCTTCGGCCTTCCTAGCCTGTACCGACCATGCTGTGCGACTTAACTAAACCCCATATCCTTTCGGGTACCATATTCTTCTATTCCCATCCTATTCATGTACTTGTCAAAATGCCCTTTGAAGTCACTACCTTATCCGCTTCACTACCTCCCGCAACAATGAGTTCCACACACCCTCTCCCTTTTGTGTAAAAAAATCTGCTTATATACCTTCTTTAAATCTTGTCCCTTGCACCTTAAACATATACCCTCTAGTAATTGACTCTTGCATCCTGGGGAAAAGCTTCTGACTATCCACTCTGTCCGTGCCTCTCATAGTCTTGTAGACTTCTATCGGGTCTCCCCTCAACTTCTGTCGCTCCAGTGAGAACAAACTAAGTTTCTCCAACCTCTCCTCATACTTAATGCCCTCCATACTAGGCAACATGCTGGTAAATCTTTTCTGTACCCTCTCCAAAGCCTCCACATCTTCTGATATAGTAGTGACCAGAATTGAACACTGTATTCCAGATGCGGCCTAACTGAGATTCTATAAAGCTGCAACATGACTTGCCAATTTTTAAACTCAATACCCCAGCCGATGAAGGCAAGCATGCTGTCGCCTTATTGATTACCTTGTCCACCTGCATTGCCAGATCCCTTTGCCTATCAATAATCTTAAGGATTCTGTCTTTTACTGTACATTTCCTATCTGTATTAGACATTCCAAAATGCGTTATCTTGCACTTGTCTGGATTAAACTCCATCTCCTATCTCTCTGCCCAATTCTCAAACTGATCTATATCCTGTTGTATCCTCTGATGGTCCACATCGCTATCACAAATCCACCAACCTTTGCGTCATCCGCAAACTTACTACTCAATCCAGTTACATTTTCCACCAAATCATTTATATATATCATAACCAACAAAGACCCCAGAACTGATCCCTGAGGAACAGCATTTGTCACAGACCTTCATTCAGAAATGCACCATTCCACTTCTACCCTCTGTCTCCTTTGACCGAGCCAGGTCTGTACCCACCCTGCCAACTCTGTGCCCGACAACCTGGGGAGGCTTCAACATCCTCTGGTCCTATCAGGGTTTCATCAATCAGGTGCCTGTTGGTGGAAACCATATATGATCCTTGCCAGTGAGGATCTGAACCAACGAGCAGGTAAGTTCAGGTAGCCTAGACCACAAGACAATCCTGGGGCTGAAGAAATTCCTCCTCATCTCAGTTTAAAAGGTTTGTCTTTTTACTTTAAGGTTGTGTCCTTGAATCCTAGTCTCTCCTACTACTGGAAACACCTTCCTCGTGTCCACTCTATCCAGTAAATACGATAGTGTCCGCAACTCATTAATTACATGTAAATTACCTGATGAATATTGAAATTGGCTTCAAGGGTATGAGGCTGATTTTGCTGGCAGAATGGGGCTGGTAACGGCATGAGAGGTGAAAACTCGGGTGCAAATGTAATATTTCATCCCGCACCCGATCTGACCGGCTCACCACATCGATTGGCCAATGTGACAAGACGATATGATCAATCACCCCTCCCTCCTTCCCTCGATTTTAATTTGTTTGTCACAGTAAATGTGTTAAAGTGTGAAAGCTTGGCATGTAATTCTTTGTGTTAGTCACTGGGAAATTAACAATTTAGAAACTGATTAACAATTAGCAGTTTCTATGGGAATGAAAGAAGAAATAGAGAAACTGGGGGAGTGTGGAAAAGAGTCAGTGCAGGACATAGAATGGCAAACAGCATTCTAATTATCAGAATAGGCAAGCTTGTTGTAAGTGTCAGTGGAAAGTTCAATGATGGAGAAAGTGAGTGAAAACACAAGAAGAAAGCCAAAGATGGATCAAGTGAAGACAAAGTCTTCTCAAGCTCAGGCCTTTCTGTTGTAAATATAACTTTGTCTCTTCCTTTATCTATCCTTGACATCCCTGTATTTCCACAATGATGACAATCCTCAGCAGTAAAAAAAAATATATCCATGGAAATTCAAGTGATATACTATAAGTCTGTACAGAGATATCATTAACATTATCATAAGCCTCCAAAGCAGTGCCTTCTATTTAACACATTGCACGATCGTAAAATTTCAAGAGTTGTTCAATAAATTGCATAGATGGCTGACAGTAATGCTGAAGGGAATGACGGCTGTATTTCAATCTGGTCTTAGAAAAGCTAATTTGTGTCGTCCACACGATAGATCGATGGTTCTTTTCCACATCACAGATCTGCAACAGCTTAAAGGGAGATTGCCGAATGCTGCTGCCTCTCAAACTGTGCAATTTTTTTCCCATTTTAAATTTCATAGTGGATTTCACAGGGCAGGCTGCCACGGAGAAATGAGCTGGAGGTATGCAGGCCCTCGATCTCTCACCACACTACTCCGCTCTGTGGCTAAGGGAACTAGTATTGGTTTGAAAGTCACTCAGGTGACTGTTGAATGAGGGAAGCTTATGATGGGTATTTACGGGTGGGCTGCCTGCAGGCTGGGCCGAGACAAATGGGCTCCTTGCTTGGCCTGTAGAGGTGTGCTGTTCACTGGGCCACAATGGGCTCCTTGCTGCTGTAGACTGGGCCTGTACAGATGGGCTCCTTGCTCAGCCTGTGGAGGTGTACTATCCACTGGGCCTGTACAGATGGGCTCCTTGCTCAGCCTATAGAGGTGTACTATCAACTGGGCCTGTACAGATGGGCTCCTTGCTCAGTCTGTAGCGGTGTACTATCCACTGGGCCTGTACAGATGGGCTCCTTGCTCAGCCTATAGAGGTGTACTATCAACTGGGCCTGTACAGATGGGCTCCTTGCTCAGCCTATAGAGGTGTACTATCAACTGGGCCTGTACAGATGGGCTCCTTGTGCAGTCTGTAGCGGTGTACTATCCACTGGGCTTGTGTAGACAGGCTCCTTGCTCAGCCTGTGGAAGTGGGCTGTCAGTTGGGACTATACGGACAGGCTCCTTGCTGAACTTGTAGAGTTGTGCTGTCAGCTGGGCCTGTGCAATGGGCTCTATGATCAGCCTGCAGAGCTGTGCTATTGCCTGGGCTTATACAGGCGAGCTGCTTGCTCAGTCTGTGGAAGTGGGCTGCTGGCTGGGCCTGTACACTTGGGTTTCCTGCTGGGTTCGTGGCAACAATTCAGACTGTTAAAGCGGCCTGTAGATTCCTTCTGATAAAGTGGGCCACACCTTGGACCTGAAAGGCTGGATTGTCTGCTGCTCTTCCAGACATATATTTATTTAGCCTGCACTTGACCTGCTGAGAGCACTGAATTAAATTAGAAATAAACACCCTTTCTTTATTCTTTGATGGGTTGTGGACATTGCTAGCAAGGCCATGATTTGTTGCCTGTCCCTAACTGCCCTTGAACTGAATGGTTTGCTCAACCAGTTCAGTTAGTAATTCAAGTCATCCATATTGCTGTGCATCACTTATATCTTAAAAATCATAGAATCCCTACAGTGCAGAATGGGACCATTCCCAACAATGCAGTATCCCCCTTACTCCACGCAGTTACCCTAGCTAATTCCTCTGACACTAAGGAGCAATTTATCAAGGCCAATCAACCCAACCAGAAATCTTTGGACTGTGGGAGGAAACCGAGGCACCCGAGGAAAACCACACAGACATGGCGAGAAGGTGCAATCTTCAACAGAGACAGGGACACAAGTGGAAAGAAATCCCACAACACCAGTTTAAAGTCCAAACAGGTTTATTTGTAGCAAAAGCTGCAAGCTTTTGGGACACCTGTCTCTTCATCAGGAGGCTTGGAGTTCTGATTGTAACTCAGACACAAACTCAATTTACATGCATAATGATTGGAATGTGAGTCTTTACAGCTAACCAATTCTTAAAGGTATAAATAATGTGAGTGGAAAGAACTTTAAGAACAGGTATTGTTTCCAGACAGGAAAGTTAGTAAGGTTTTGCAAGTCCGGGCAAGTTGTGGGGGTTAGAGATAGTGTGACACGAACCCAAGATCCCAGTTGAGGCCATCCTCATGTGTGCGGAACTTTGCTATCAGTCTTTGCTCAGCGACTCTGCGCTGTCGTGTGTCCTGAAGGCCACCTTGGAAAACACCCACCCAAAGATCAGAGACCGAATGCCCATGACCGCTGAAGTGTTCCCCAACAGGAAGAGAACAGTCTTGCCTGTTGATGGTCGAGCGATGTTCATTCATCCACTATGGTAGTGTCTGCATGGTCTCTCCAATGTAGAAGCGTTGAGACATTTTTTCTTGCAGTTTATCAGGTAGACAACATAGGCTGAGTTGCAAGAGTATGTACCGTTACCTGGTGGATGGTGTTCTCACATGAGATGATGGCATCCTTATCGGTGATCCGGCATGTCTTACAGAGATTGCTGTGGCAGGGTTGTGTGGTGTCGTGGTCATTGTTCTCCTGAAGGCTGGGTAGTTTGCTGCGAACAATTGTCTGTTTGAAGTTGCATGGTTGTTTGAAGGCAAGAAGTGGAAGTGTGGGGATGGCCTTGATAAGATGTTCATCTTCATCAATGACATGTTGAAGGCTCTGGAGAAAATGCTGTAGCCTCTCTGCTCTGGGGAAGTATTGGATGACGAAGGGTACTCTGCGCACCATGTCCTGTATTCGTCTTCTGAGGAGGTCAGTGCGGTTTTTCGCTGTGGCATATCGGAACTGTCAATTGATGAGTCAAGCACCATATTCTGTTCTTATGAGGGCATCTTTCAGTGTCTGGAGGTCTCTATTGCAATCCTCCTCATCTAAGCAGATCTTGTGTATATGGAGGACTTATCCATAGGGGATGATTTCTTTAACGTGTTTAGGGTGGAAGCTGGAGAAGTGGAGCATCGTGAGGTTATCCGTGGGCTTGCGGTATACTGAAGTGTTGAGGTGACCATCTTTAATGGAGATGCGTGTGTCCAAAAATGTAACCAATTCTGGCAAGTAGGCCATGGTGAGTCTGATGGTGGGATGGAACTTGTTGATGTCATCATACAGTTGTTTCAGTGATTGTTTGCCATGAGTCCAAAGAAAGAAAATGTCATCGATGTATCTAATATGCAATATCAGTTGAAGGTCCAATGCGGTGAAGAAGTCTTGCTCGAGCCTGTGGATGAAGATGTTGGTATATTGAGGTGCAAATTTGGTCCCAATGGCTGTTCTGTATGTCTGGATGAAGAACTGGTTGTTGAAGGTGAAGACATTTTGGTCCAGGATGAAGCAGATGAGTTGTAAAATTGCATCTGGAAACTGGTAGTTGTCGGCGTTGAGTACTGAGGCAGTTACAGCAAAGCCATCGTGGGGGATGTTCGTATAGAGCGCCAAGACATCTATTGTGACGAAGAGTGTCCCTGGTTCAACTGCTCCATGTGTGCTGAGTTTATGTAGGAAGTCCATAGTGTTGTGACAAAAACTGGGGGTTCTTTGTACAATGGGTTTCAGGATGCTATCGACATAGCCTGAGATGTTCTCGCACAGGGTCCCATTTCCCGATACGATGGGACGGCTGGGTGTGTTTGTCTTGTGTATCCGCGGGAGGCAGTAGAGATCCCCAACGCAGGGAGTACATGGGATGAGAGCATGGAGGGTGCTCTGAAGCTCCGGATCAAAGGTCTTGATCAGAGTGTTGAGTTGACGGGTGTGTTCTTTGGTTGGATCCGCAGGTAACTGTCTGTAGTGTTCAGCTGTCAGTACACTTTTTTGCAGTGACTGTTTGGGTACACTGAGGGAGAATTGAGCATGGCCAATGCATCTAACCAGTATGTCTTTCAGATTGTGGGAGGAAATCCAAAGGGTCAGGTTGATGAGCTATGCTAAAATTGCCCCAAGTGTCTTTAGATGTGTAAGTTAAAGGGATTAATGGGTAAATGTACAGGGATATTGGGATAGGGCCTGATGGGACTGTGGTTGGTACAGACTCGATGGGCCAGACGGCCTTTTTCTACACTGCAGGGTTTCTGTTATTATAACAGAAACCAGAGCTCCCAGAAGAAATCCATGCCGACACAAGGAGAACGCATAGACTCTGCACAAACAGGTACCCAAGCCAGGAATCAAACCTGGGTCCCTGGAGGAGTGAAGAAGCAGAAGAAGGAGGAAAGGAGAAAGTACAAGGCGAATTGCTCCTTCAGAATCCCGGGTGCCGACACAATGGACCAAATGGCCTCCTTCTGCACTGTGACAATTCTGTGATTGTAATTATTTGCAAAGTGTCTCACTGAGCTCTATCCTTCTTTCAAGCAACAGCATCAATGACTTTCATTTGAAATGGTTCTGCTGGGGCATGAGCTAATTAATTGATATTAGAGACGTGATATCTCCTTTAAAGTTGTAGTGTGGGAAATTTGCAGTATTGATAGCTGATCCCTCCAGCTTCAGTCTAATATCAGCTCGCGTCAGTTGGGACAACTTGATAGTTATTGCTTCATTTAACTAAATGGCAAAAAACTGCAGGATTGAAGCAGCTGACATCACCTTTGCATTTTGATTCAATTTCAATTTTCTCCCACCTTTCTGTGGAAGTATGTTTTGCATTGTGTAGTGCACGTAGAAGGAATGCAGTTAGAAGTTTTTCTGCACTGAATGATTTACAATTGAAACTGAACTACATAAATAGCATTAGAAAGAATGAATTAGGTGTAAAAAAAATCAATTAATAGGTCATTTGAGTGAAGTGACTGAATTGAAGAGAAAGACATATTTGTACAATAAATTTCACAACAATATTTAAACAGAATCTTCAATGTAATGAAACTTCAGAGGTATTCAGAGGATCAAGAACAATTTCTATACTCAACTTGCATTGTCTTGTGCTGTTCATTTCAATGCCGTGATTTTTTTTTCCACGCATCAGTGCTGATCTGCAAGAAACCAGCATGGGAAAAGCCTGTGTGATACTATACAGGTTACTGCACATCCATGTGTCTACGTGCACAGAATAAATGGAAGAGTGCTCATGATGTCAAGACTTCCCAAAGAACAGTCACTGCTATAATAGCAGCTTACAGAAACATAGTAGATAGGAGCAGGAGGAGGCCATTTGGCTCTTTGAGCCTACTCCTCTATTCATCACAATCATGGCTATAGCACACAGCAACTCCCACAGGTAGGAATATGGTGATGTCCAGCATATTAGTTTTTGTTGATGGGAGATGCTGTCGAGCCAATTTAACAGAGATTTTTGAGAAGGTAAGTATATATGCTGATGAGGATAACACAGTTGATGTGGTTTGCATGGACTTCAGTAAGATCTTCATGATATACCACATAGAGGACTGGTCCAAAATGTTAGAGCCCTTGGGATCTAAAGTAAGTGGGCAAATTGGATCCAAAATTGGCTTAGTAATAGGAGGCAAGGGGTGATGATAGAGAGCTGCTTTTATGATTGGAAGCCTGTGACCAATGGTGTATCACAAAAATCAATGCTAGAACCTTTGCTAATATGCTTTAACAACATTGATGTGAATGTAGAATGTAGAAATTAGTAAGTTGCAGATGACGTGGACTTTAGTAAGGCGTTCAATAAGGTGGCCCATGGAAGGCTTCTGCAGAAAATGCAGATGTATGGGATAGAGGGTGATTTAGCTAATTGGATTAGGAATTGGCTAGCAGATAGAAGACAGAGGGTGATGGTTGATGGGAGATATTCATCGTGGAGTTCGGTTACAAGTGGTGTACCTCAGGGGTCTGTATTGGGGCCTCTGCTGTTTGTAATTTTTATAAACGATCTGGATGAGGGTATTGAAGGGTGGATTAGTAAATTTGCGGATGACGCCAAAGTCGGTGGAGTGGTAGATGGTGAAGAGGGGTGTTATAGTTTGCAGAGAGACTTGGACAAGTTGCAGAGCTGGGCCGAGAGGTGGCAAAAGGAGTTTAATGTGGAAAAGTGTGAGGTAATGCACTTTGGCAGGAATAATAAATGTGTAGAGTATACGGCTAATGGTAGGATTCTTAATAGTGTTGATGAACAGAGGGATCTTGGTGTATATGTGCATAGATCCCTGAAAGTAGGCAGTCAAGTCGATAAGGTTGTTAAGAAGGCATACGGAGTCTTAGCTTTTATTGGTAGGGGGATTGAATTTCGGAGCCGCAACGTCATGTTGCAACTGTACAAAACTCTAGTGCGGCCGCACTTGGAGTATTGTGTGCAGTTCTGGTCCCCACATTATAAGAAAGATGTGGAGGCATTGGAGAGGGTACAGAGGAGGTTTACCAGGATGTTGCCTGGTATGGAGGGCAGGTCTTATGAAGAGAGGCTGAGGGATTTGAGGTTGTTTTCGTTAGAAAGGAGGCGGCTAAGAGGGGACCTAATCGAAACATATAAGATGATTAGAGGTTTAGATAGGGTGGACAGTGATAGCCTTTTTCCTAGGATGGAGAAAGCTAGCACGAGGGGACACAGCTTTAAATTAAGGGGTGATAGTTATAGGACGGATATCAGAGGTAGGTTCTTTACCCAGAGGGTGGTTAGGGAGTGGAATGCCCTGCCTGAGGCAGTTGTAGATGCGCCAAGTTTGGTGGCGTTTAAGAGGTTAGTTGATAAGTTTATGGAAGAGAAGGGAATGGTTTAGTTTGGAGGGTCATTGCTTTTTTTCATAATTGGTCGGCGCAACATCGAAGGCCGAAGGGCCTGTTCTGTGCTGTAATGTTCTATGACATGAAAATTGGTGGTGTTGTTGATAGTGAGGAGGATAGTCTTAAACTTTAGACTGATATTGATCAGCTGGTAAGTTCAGCAGAGCAATGGCAGATGGAATTTAATCCTGATAAGTGTAAGGTGATCCATTTTGGGATGGCTAATAATGGTAGATTATGAATGGTGAGTCACTAGGAAGCATTGAGGAAGAAAGGGACCTTGCTGTACAAGCCCATAGATCCCTGAAGGTGGTGACACAGGTAGATAGGATGATGTAGAAGACATACAGAATGTTTACCTTCATTAGCCAGGACTTAGAATATAGGAGCATGGTGGCCTTGGTACAACTTCATAAAACATTGGTTAGGTGACAGATGGAGTACTGTGTGCAGCTCTGGTCACCAAACTATCAGAAAGACATGATTACACTGGAGAGGGTGCAAAGGACATTCACCAGAATGTTGCCTGGGTGCAAAGTTTCAGCCAAGAAGAGAGACATAACAAAGTTATTAGCTATCAGATGATCATGCCCTAATACAGTAGTGGATTATGAAGCATGTAATCATTCACAGAATTTCATTGACAGAATCTTTGAAACATAGGCAACACAATGATTAGCATTGCTGTCTCACAATGTTAAGACTTAGGTTCAATTCCAGCCTTGGATGACTGTCTGTGTGGAGTTTGCAAGGTCTTCCCATGTTGGTGTAAGTTTCCTTCCACAGTCCAAAGTAATGCAGGTTAGATGCATTGGCCATGCAAAATTACCCTTTGGTGCCTCAAGATGTGTTGGTGAGCTGAATTAACCATGGTAAATGTGCGGGGTTACAGAGATGGGGTCAGAGGGTCAGACTGTATTGCTCTTTCAGAATGTTGGTGTAGACACGATGGGTTGAATGCCCTCCTTCCGCGCTGTATGGATTCTATGGTTCCAGAATTCAACCAAAGTTAACAGGCTGGAATATTTAAAATGTCCCAAAGAGATAAATAGGTACTTTATGAGAAAGAGTTTTGTTTTTAATTTTTACTCTATCCTTAAAGTTACAAAGACAATGCTCAGAATGAATCCAAAACCATTCCTTGCTTGCTCAAAAAAAGCAAATCCAAAATCCAAATGAATCCAATGAATGGTCCCCACAAGAGAGACAAAGGACTTTCAATCTGACAAGATAAGGCATTGCACCCCCCACTTTGGGCTTGATCGAAGTAAAAAGGCTGAGAAGTATCGCTGACAATGTAGCACTTTCTCAACACTGTGCATGTGTATCAGCTTAAATTATGAGCTGAAAAAATTCAAATCCACAACCTCCTGAGTCGGAGTTGTGGATGTTAGTTTGAGAGCAATTGTGACCTGGTGGATTTTTTGGTGAAAAATTCAAAAGTAAGCTTTGTCTGGAGGCCAGTCAGACTACAAAGACAGAGATGGTGGGTGTGTGGGACTTGGCAGCAATGACAATACAGGCAGCAGAGTTTTGAATGTGCTCAATCTGGATGGTGGAAGATAGGAAGCTAGAAAGGCAAGAGTTAGAATCATTGAGTGAGGCAATTAAGCCATTGGTGATAATCTGAATTTGATTTGATTTTGATTTATTATTGTCACATGAATCAGAATACAGTGAAAAGTATTGTTTCTTGCATGCTAAATAAACAAATCATACTGTACATAGAGTACATAGGAAGGAAAGAAGAGGGTGCAGAATATAGTGTTACAGTCATAGCTAGTGTATAGAGGAAGATCAATTTAATATAAAATAGGTCTATTCAAAAGTCTGATGGCAGCAGGGAAGAAGCTGTCCTTGAGTCAGTTGGTATGTGACCTCCGACCTTTGTACTTTTCTCCTGATAGAAGAAGGTGGAAGGGCATATATCCGAGATGTGTGGGGTCCTTGATTATACTGGCTGCTTTTTCAAAGCAACGAGAAGTGTAAACAGAGTCAATGGAAGAGAGGCTGGTTTGTGTGATGGATTGGGCTACATTCATAACCCTTTGTAGTTCCTTGTGGTCTTGGGCAGAGCAGGAGCCATATTAAGCTGTGATACAACCAGAAAGAATGCTTTCTATGGTGCATCTGTAAAAATTGGTGGGAACGAACATGTTAAATTTCCTTCAACCCCTGAGAGATGTTGGTGGATCAAGGATGAGTAGAGTTATCTTGATTTGATTTTGTTTGGTTTGATTTGAATTATTATAGTCACATGTATTAACATACAGTGAAAAGTATTGTTTCTTGTGTGCTATACAGACAGAACATACCATTCATACTAAAGGAAATAAGAGAGTGCAGAATGTAATGTGACAGTCATAGCTAGGGTGTAGAGAAAGATCAACTTAATGCAAGATCAGTCCATTCAAAAGTCTGACAGCAGCAGAGAAAAAGTAGTTCTTGAGCCAGTTGTACATGACCTCATACTTTTGTATCTTTTTCCAGATGGAAGAAGGTGGAAGAGGGAATATCCGGAGTGCGTGGGGTTCTTAATTATGCCGGCTGCTTTGCTGAGGCAGTGGAAATTGTAGACAGAGTCAATGGATGAGAGGTTGGTTTGTGTGATGGATTGGGCTACATTCACGACCTTTTATGTTTCCTTGCGGTCTTGGGCAGAGCAGGAGCCATACTAAGCTGCGATACAACCAGAAGAATGCTTTCTATAGTGCATGTGTAAAAGTAATTCCAAATGTAACTACTATGTTACGAAAGTAGAAATACACATTCTCAGTGACAGGGTTGACATGCAGTCAAAAGCTCGTCTTGGGGTCAAACATAAGACGAAGGTTAGTTTAGTCTCTGACAGTTGCCAGGAAGAGAAATTGAGCCTGAAGCATGAATGAGGGATTTGACCTGAGATATTCTAATCTATTTCCTTAGCATTGCAGCAGATGCTGCCTCTTCTGACCCAGCTAAACTTCTAACTGTATTTCATCCTAAGTACAGGATTAACCTCTATATCTTGTCCTTACTCCTGTTCGTCACACAGCCAAGATCACAGAGGGTAGGGAGTGAATGTACACAATTAAAGCATGCACACAAGCTGCATTATTGGCCCTCTCAATCACTACACCAAAAAAGATGAAGTGGTCTCATTAAGTAAACCTCTTCAGGAGGGATGGCGATATAAATTAAATTATGCCTTTCATCTTTAACCAACCCGGAAAATGGCACATCATTATTGGGTGATTATTGATCTGTTTACCTGCTCTTTTCAAGCCTAAAAATACTAGGAATGACACTGGAATGCATTTATGTATTGTCAAAGAAGGTTCCCAGGAGGGAAATATCTTTCTGTGTGTTTGCAGTAATTGGGAAATGAGCACTTGCTCTCTGATAGATTGTGCACTTCTCAGGAAATGAATTGAAAATGAAAGAAGATCAGTTTAACGTTGCAATGCTGTACGTCGCTGTGGTGAAGTGTCGGTTTGGCTCATCACCACATTCTTTGGAGCAAGGTATTTGACCATGCCAGATTCACCTACAACCTGAGGATAAGTCTAAAATTACTGGATAAAAGTAAATTACTGCAGATGCTGGAATTGGAAACTAAAAGGGAAGCTCTGACAGAGTCATCTGGATTCGAAACGTCAGCTCTTTTCTCCCCCTACGGATGTTGCCAGGCCTGCTGAGATTTTCCAACATTTTCTCTTTTGGAGTCTAAAATTATTTGCAGCCCAGATTTGTGAGAACTGCCTGGTGCATCTGTGAGAGCCCGTGGAAGACTGAGAAAGGCCAGAGGCTAACGGAGGGCTGCAGCTCTTCGTTGATTGGCAATGTCACCAGGAAGTACTACACTCATCTGAACCTCCAGTGGTTGAGAGAGGCAGGCAGCATTAAGAAATGGTGGGGTGGGAGTCATAGGGTGAGAGAATAGCTGTGGGTTGTGAGGGGATGGAGGTGAGAGGGAGTCAGCATGGGTCTCGGTCACAGTGGACCTCCTTGTAAATTAATAATGTGGCTTCTATATTGGAAGATAGGATTATTGGAATGCAGTGTTAACTGGGAAGATGTGAGACACTTCTGACCTTAGGTGCATTGCTTCCTCCATCTGTGGTCACGATTGACTGCAGTTTCCACCACATTAAAGGTACACGTTGTACATCATCTCACAACATTTCCCGATGCCGAGTGCCAGGTGCCTCGATTAGGCACTGTGTCTTTGAAATGAGGGTTTTCCCCTCCCCATGAAAGCCTGCAAGCAAACATATCAGAGTTTGTCAATTGGACTTCCGCATTCTTTCTTTTATGGGTGGGACATGCGCGCCAATGGCTGACCAGCATTTATTGTCCACCCCGAATTCCATTGAGAAGGTGGTGGTGAGCTGCTTTCTTAAACAATTAATACAAGTGTTGTGGCTTGCTAGGCCATTTCAGAGTACAGTTGAGTCACATGTAGGCTCAAACAGGTAAGAAGAGCAGATTACCTTCCCTAAGGGATATTAGTGAACCTGAAGGTTTTTCAGACAATTGACAATGGCTTTATGGGCATCAATAGATTCTTAATTGCAGATATTTTTTTCTGAATTCAGATTTCATCAGCTGCCGTGGTGGAATTCGAACCCGGGTCCCCAGAACTAGCCAAGTTTCTGGATTAATAATCTAGCGATAATATCTAGGTCATTGCCTAGTGAGTCCCTTTGGGCGAATACCAGCAGCAGTCGGATGAAAGCAGCAGGGGGTGAGACATTAAGTAGGCAATAATTGTCCTTTTAAAGTTCTCAATTGGTGCTGGGGCTGGAAGACCATCTGTGTGCCCAGCTGTCACAGACTTAATTGGCCAGTGACAGAGGTGTGGCAGGGTCACACTGTGTAACCCTTAACCTGATTAAATACCCCCAACACCAACTCACATCCCCACTCCCTCCTCCACACAGGAGGGCATTAAATGTCACCCACTGTTTCAGATCTGTAACCCTCCATCTGAACTCATGAAATATTATTGACCTGAAATGGTAACTCTGTTTTTTCTCTCCACAGATGCTACCTTTTTAGTTATTTCCAACATTTTCTGTTTTTACTTCAGGGGGACTTAGCCGTGGGAGGTTTGACTTACTCTGATTTATTATTGTCACATGTATTACGATACACTGAAAAATATTGTTTCTTGAGCACTATACAGACAAAGTATACTGTTCATAAAGAAGGAAGGATGTAGAATGTAGTGTTACAGTCATAGCTAGGGTGTAGAGAAAGATCAACTTAGTGTGAGGTAGGTCCATTCACAAGTCTGATGGCAGTAAGGAAAAAGCAATTCTTGGATGGGACTTTATGGTTTTGCTGATCCTAAAACTGCAAAATCCTGCTGAGGTCAACGGACCTTTCCATTGCTCGTCCCTTGCCCACTCCGATTCCCGTAGCGGTAAAATTCCAGCCTTTGAATCAGTTGTACGTGACCTTAGACTTTTGTATCTTTTTCCTGGCAGATGGAGGTGGAAGAGAGAATGTCTGAGTTGCCTGGGATCCTTCGTTCCCGAGGAAATGGGAATTGAAGATGGAGTCAATGGGTGAGAGGTTGGTTTGCGTGGGGGTGGATTGGGCATTTGAAAAATCTGGTTCATGAAAGTTGCAATCAAAATGCAAGTCTTCATTTATTTTCATTTAGAAAATACTTTGTTCTAAACTTTATTGCTCCAAGGTAAATGACCTCACAGCCACTTATATTAAAATTTGTTTTCCACAGCTTTGCTCATTCACTCAAACTGGTAATATCTCTTAATAATTTTACCTTTTCATCTACACTGCTTATACTGCTATCTATCTTTGTGTCATGAGCAAACTTGGATATATGATTCTCAATTTTGTCTCCTAAATCATTAATATATTCAGTGAATAGTTGGTTTCCCAGTATTGATCCTGATGGGGAGTATACTCTTCTCTGGAAGACATTTAAGGACAGACACTACAACAATGTTTCTGATTTTCAAACAAACTCTTGTTATTATCCCTTTAGGGACTGATAACTTTTAAAAACAGATTAGTTTCCCTGCAACCAACAAAAGGAACCAAAGGACCAGGATTCCACATTTTTAAGACTTTTCCTGTAGCTACCTAAACTAAACATAAATCAAATATTAATGAATTAGTGATCATTGCAGCAAAATAAACAAGAAGGTAAGTTTCACATTCACTAACACGAAATATATTTTGACAACACCATACTTCTGGCCAATATATGGAATCAAAGGAACAGTCCCATTGTTACTCTGAGCTCTCCAGGCGAGGTTCAACTCTTCTACCATACTGGATCGAAATTTTCAGTGTCCTTCGGCAATCATTCCACTTAGCCTAACTTCTCCTGGATACAGTTACCATCTAAAGACATTCCTTAGAGACTCACCAGTGCAAAAAATCTGTTTTTTTTTCCTTTCTTTTGAACAGAAACCAAATACCCCCCGAGCAACCTGATTGGCCACTGAAACAAAAAAAAAGTCCACTTATTCCTTCACGTCTATAGCTTCTCTGCCCTGTCTCTCAAAGTGCAGCGGTTATTTTTCTGTAAGAAAATGCAAAGAGGTTATAAAAAAGCCGGTTCTACTCACTTCAGTGAGCTTGGATTTGATTTATTATCATCACATGTATTAGCATACAATGAAAAGTATTGTTTCTTGTGCGCTATACAGACAAAGCATACCATTCATAGAGGAAGAAGCGATAGTGTTTTGTCATAGCTGGGTTCTGGTTTTGAGTTTCTCTCCCCATGTCAACCGGATGTCACGGGTGTGTCTTCAAGCAGAAGTATTTATTCGGAAATCTCTGTTTTACTTCGTGTTAAAGATACGTTTTAAAACATAACCATCTGGTAAAGTTCAACATTTGAACAAGTACGCCACTACAGTAACTAACTTCATTAGTACGTGTGCAGAAAACTGTTTGCCAAAGAAACAAATCTGTGTGTGCAATCAATTCAAAGGCAGTTTCTTCCCTGCTGCCATCAAACTTTTGAATGGACCTACCTCGCATGAAGTTGACCTTTCCCTATACCCCAGCTGTGACTGTAATACTACATTTTGGGCTGTCTCATTTCCTTCTCTATGCTTTGTCTGTATGGTGCACTTGAAATAATATTTTTTATTGTGCACTAATTCATATGACACCAATAACTAAAATCAAACCAAAATAATTTTGGGTGTTCAGAATTCATAGGGGTTATAGAAGTCATAGAGGTTTTACAGCATGGAAACAGTCCCTTCGACCCAACTTGTCCATTCTGATTTTTTTATGACTATAGTCCCAATTGCCTGATTTTGACCCATGTCCCTTTAAATCGAGCTTACCCATGTAACTGTTTAAATGTCTTTAAAAGAAAAAAAAATGTGCCTGCCTCTACTACTGGCAGCTTGCGAGGGGCAAAGTTTAAAGGAGATGTACGAGACAAGTTTTTTTACACAGAATTTGGTGGGTGCCTGGAACTCACTGCCAAGGGGAAGTGATAGAAGTAGACACGATAGTGACTTTTAAGAGGCATCCGGACAAATACATGAATAGGATGGGAATAGAGGGATACGGTTCCCGGAAGGGTAGATTGCTTTATTTCAGATGAGCAGTGTGGTTGGTGCAGGTTCGGAGTGCCTGGTCCTGTGCTGTAACTTCCTTTATTCTTTGTTGTTTGCTGTGTAAATAAAGAGAAATTGTTTGGAGTGGCTGAAGAGTTGACAACCAGATTGAAGGATTGAAGATCGTTGACAAAAAAAACTCAATTGACATGAATGAAATTGTTTTTTAATTGAACAAATGCTTAGAATTTGGATGCAGATTCAATTAGAGCCTTTACAAAAGACACTCTCAGTGTGAAAAAATGGTCCCTCCGAACCCTTTTGTAGCTCTTTCCACTCATCTTGAACTTATAGCCTCTAGTTCTAGACTCCCTGATATTTGGAAAAAGATGTTGGCTTTCTAACTGCTCTCTGCCCCTCATTATTTTATAGACCTCTGTAAAATCACCCTGAAGCTTCGTACATGACAGGCAAAAAAATTCCAGTCTATCCAGTTTCTCCTTATAACATCAAGTCCCGGTAGCATCCCCAGTAAATCTTTTCTGCATTCTTTCTGGTTTAATAACATCCTTTGTATGATAGGGTGACCAGATTCTCAACTTCTTGGCTCACGCAGAAAGAATATGCGTTTGAATGAGAGTCCATTGGATTGTCATTACTTGTAAGGCTGCCTGCCTCAATTGTTGTGAAGTTCTGAACAAGTGGGAAGACAAATAGAAAGAGAAAAAAAATCATTATATTGAAAGCAAATTAAGAGAACAAACACTTGTAAAGAAAGGGAAAAGCGAGACTCATTCTGGCACATGTACAAATGATGTCTATGATTTATTCCTTGCTTATTATTGATTGTTCGATGCCATATATTCTCATCGTCTTAAAATTGGTAGATAATTTTGTATTAGCTGCAAGTTTGAGAATTTAAACTTTAACGCTTTTTTGATTAAGCAAGTAAAAAGAAATTAAAATATTCCCTTTTTTTAATCTTTTTAATTAGATTCCAGCTCAAGAAATCTAATTAAAATATTAATAAAAACAGTCAATGAAAAACAGTCCAATTCATCAAATCCTAAGTAGAAAAATGTAGACATGGAAGAAATTGGAGACAATCACAACCGATAAACCACAATTAAATCTTTTTTTCCCCTTTTCATTTCCTTCCTCTCCTGAATGCTCAGTAATGGGGGAGGGTTGGAATTATTAATTAGTGCAGTGCAGAAGGAGGCTATTTGGCCAACTAAACTGTGCCAGCTCTTTGGAAGAAATATCTAGTTACTCCCACTTCTGCTGTCTCCACAACTGCTGATCTTTCTCTCTCTCTTTCAATATTTATGCAGTTTCTTTTCACAGAACAAAATCTTCATAGAACCCCTACAGTGCAGAATGAGGCCATTAGGCCCATCGAGCCTACACCAACTAATCTTTTATTAAAATTAATCTTATGCAGTCCCTCTCTGCATAACCCCACAACCCCTTTTGTAAAGGCTCTAATTGAATCTGCATCCAAATTCTAACGATTTGTTCAATTAAAAAACAATTTCATTCATGTCAATTGAGTTTTTTTTGTCAATGACCTTCAACCCTTCAATCTGGTTGTCAACTCTTCGGCTACTCCAAATAATTTCTGTTTATTTACACAGCAAACAACAAAGAATAAAAGAAGTTACGGCACAGGACCAGATCCTCCGAACCTGCATCAACCATGCTGCTCATCTGAAGTAAAGCAATCTACCCTTCCGGGAACCGTATCCCTCTATTCCCATCCTATTCATGTATTTGTCCGGATGCCTCTTAAAAGTCACTATCGTGTCTACTTCCACCACCTCCCCTTGGCAGTGAGTTCCAGGCACCCACCAAATTCCATGTAAAAAAACTTGTTTCGTACATCTCCTTTAAACTTTGCCCTTCACACCTTAAACTTATGCCCCCAAGTAATTGAAACTTACACCTCGGAGAAAGTTTCTGAACGTGCCCCTCATAATTTTGTAGTCTGCTATCAGATCGACCCTCACCCTTTGTCATTCCGGTGAGAACAAGCTGGGTTTCTCCAACCTGTCCTCAAAGCAAATGCCCTCCATGCCAGTTCATATCCAGGTAAATCTTTTCTGTACCCGCTCCAAAATCTCCACACCCTCTGGATAGTGTGACGACCAGAATTGAACATTAGATTCCAAGTATGGCCGAAGTAAAATTCAATACAGCAGCAACGTGACTTATCAATGTTTATATGCAATACCCCGGCCGATGAAGGCAAGCATGCTGTATGCCTTCTTGACTACCATCTCCACCTGCATTGCCACTTTCAGTGACCTGTATATTTGCACATCCAGATCCCTCTGCCTATCAGTGCTCTTAAGGGTTCTGCCATTTATTATATATTTTCCATCTGTATTAGACCTTCCAAAATGCATTACCCTCTCCAAAGCCTCCACAATCTTCTGGGTAGTGTGCGACCAAAACTGAACACTATTTTCCAAGTGCAACCTGAATAAAGTTCTACAAATTTGCAACATGTCTTGGCAATTGATTTCCCATGAACAATAAAGTTTGTTTGGCTCTCTCAAAGCTTCAGCCTGAGAAGAGTCAGCGAGATCCTTCCTGGAGTGACACCTGAATATTTAGTTGACTCTTTGGGCCCGATTTTACCATTTTGATTCTAAGTGCTGAGTCTGGGTGTGATTCCGATCCAACTTGAAAACCTGTTCTCAGGCACCCTCATACACACTCAGTCTGAAAAAAAATTGTGAGTCTGAATTGCGCTGTGGGTGGGGTTTATTGTGCCCAAAATGCACCAATTACAATCAGTGTCTTCAACTGCACATGCACAGTAAAGAAAAAGTGACAAATGTTCCTCTGCCACAATGCTCTGCAAAAAGTGGGAGTGATGACCTCCACAGACATCGCCCCACAACATTACACTCCCCTTTATCCACTCACCTCCCTGCTACCCAGACCAATCAAAACCTCCTGCCCCACTTTCCCCTCATCAATCATCCACAGAGTAGCAGCAGACCCCTCCTGTCCTCACCACTCCCACCTCCCCACCAGAGATTCATCTGCTCCCACCACCATCTCCACCAGAGAACATCTGGCCTCCCTCCTCATCACCCACCCAAGCACAGATTGATCTGGCCTTCCTTCTCCTCCCCCCAACACCAGAGAGCGATCGGGCCTTTCTCCTCTTCCCCCCACCACCACCACCCCTCCCCCCCAACCAGACAATGATCTGACCTGCCTCCCCACCTCCACCCATACCACCAATGATTTGAGTCAAGGAGTTGCTGGAGGCTCTGAACTTACCACTTCAGAAGCTGGAACCCCCGAAACAGACTTTTGCTGACCTCTGTTCCGTGCCAAATCTGAATGGGCAATGGTGAAGGGGGAAGTGCTGATAAGTTTGGGCATCCAACCCATTAAGTCAATTTAAATGCATGCAAATGTATTTAAGTTGATGTTGTGCCCATTTCGGGTGCAATCCCAATCGTGTCCATTTTTGGACCTTGGTAAAGGGGAATGGGCACGGATGCGGGCGTGGATCACGTTATTCTCCTCACCTCCAACTTTACCTAGTTTTCATGCCTGAAAATGGGCGCAACGCAATGGTAAAATCAGACCCTTTTTCTCTGAATGAGGAATGAGGATCACTAACTGGGTGACATATCGAGTCTATCTCAAAACGACCAGCAGAAGTCCTCGCCACATTTATCATGTTCGTTGCGACCAGGTAGACGAGACCTTGATTTAATTCCTCATCTGAAGAATAGATCACTCAGCGGTTAATTATTAACCTATTCTAAGCACTCAGTAAGTAGAACTAAATGTAAATTAGATGTTCAAACCTCTACAAAGATTTACAATTTGAGCAGACAAGCGAGGACATGGGAAGAGATGAGATAATTGAAAAGTTGAGCCAAGGCTCATGTAAATTTAATTTAGCTCATTACAGAACTCAAAATTAGTTACTTTCTCTGCAACCTGCGACTCACTCTTCTAATTGATGCACCTCAACTCACCACACACACACATAGAGGTTGTTTAAAGAGATAAAAATCATGTCCCCATCACACCGTTTCTGCCAGATTGCATAAATTTGCTGTCCAAAAGATTAATTTCAGATTCTCATCCTCACGTTTAACTCTTCCTTTCTTTGTGCTCTCCTTCACTTTGATATGTTTGCATCCACTCTCAACCCACTTCTTAATTCCCCATCTTACCTTCAAGATTAAAAAAGATGGCGCCGGAAAATGGCGCCTTCTTACGAGCTGTCCCCAGCTCTCCCTCTCATTCTATTCTCATCCAAAGTGCTTAAAGTTTCAATTCTGTTTTTTTTTCTTCACCTTACCTGTAACTGCAACACTTTATTCTGCACCCTATCCTTTCCTCCTCTCCTGGGTACTCTAAGAATGGTATGCTTTGTCTGTGTAGCATGCAAGAAAAAATATTTTAACTGTATACCAATACCTGTGACAATAATAAATCAAATTGAATCAATCAAATCAAGTCAAATCGAGCTGGAGTTAAGTGATACCATGGCACTATTATGAAGAAAAATAGGAATTTTCCCTGGACCATATTTAATCTTCAGCCCACATCCCTTAAAAACTGATTATCTAGCCATTATCTCATTGCTGTTTCTAGAACAAAGAACAAAACAGCACGGGAACAGGCCCTTCGGCCCAACAAGCCCACGCCGCCACCCCAATGTTCCCACCTCTACCCACAATCCCTGTCCATGTTTATAGATCTATGGATTAAAAGCCAAATTTGAGACAACTTAGGGAGAATTTGTTTTGCCAATTAGCCTAAGAGCACATCTTTGGGATGTGGGAGGAAACCGGAGCTCCTGGAGAAAACCCATGCAAGCACGGGGAGAGTGTGCAAACTCCCACAGACACAGGCCCAAATCCATGTATCTGCACAGCACAGCGATAGTCACTGAGCTGTTGTGTTGCCCATCAGATGGTCCAGGTCAAGCAGACACTAACGACGTGAAGCACTAGGATACTTTCGAAAAAGATCCAAGAGCAGTTTCTCACGACCCATCGCGTATATGCCCCTCGTTAGACAACAAGGTGGACCAAAGCATCTGTAGGGTAAGAACAAGTACATCAATATCATCATCTATTTACACACTTCCCAGGGACTCCCAAGGCTCATGATCCCTATTTTAAATCAGTTTTCTATACCCCTCCATTCCTATTCTGTTCATGTGCCCATCTAAGTATTTCTTAAATAACTCCAGAGTACCTGCCTCCACCACTTTACTTGGCAGCGCATTCCATACCCCCACCACCCTCTGTGTGAAAAAACTCCCTCTAGCATCCAAATTATACCTTACCCCCCTCACCCTAAGCCCGTGACCCCTCGTGCTATTTGAGTCCATCCTAGGAAAAAGCTTAACCCTGTTTACTCTATCTATCCCCTTCAAAATCTTGTACACCTCTATCAGATCTCCTCTAAGTCTACGTCTTTCTAAGGAAAACAGTCCCAATTTGCCTAATCTCTCCTCGTAATGCAGACCTTCCATACCAGGCAGCATCCTGGTCTACTTTAACAACAGTGACCAAGCCTTAAAATTACCTCATTGGCCTGGATTTTCACCCAGTCACCCTTTAAAAATGGCTAGAAGGACCCAATTCTGGAGATCTCGACCTCAATTCCCAGGCTCTCTGATTGTGGGGAATACCTTTCAAGGATGCAGGCTGTTTTCTGCCAAAAACGAGCATTCGGCACTCCTGACCTGTCCAGCGGTATGACAGCGATAAGGGTGTCCTACTCCCATGCAATTTTCACAGAGTTAGATCAGGGTTTTAAAGAGCCATTGTTTATGGCCCTTCAGAGGAATTGTGATCCTGAGGTTACATGAGAGGACCTTTTAAAAGGCAAGTTGAAGAGCTCGTCCTTCTGCCCTTCCACCCATTCCCTATGATTCCCTTGCCCCAACTAATATTGACACACTATTTCAAAGCAACGGATCCCATAGTGTCAGTAGGATATGTTTTAAAAAAGTAATTCATTCATAACTTTCTCTGATTTAAAAAAATGTAATTTCATGACAAGCTAATAAAATATAAATCATCAGGACCCTTCAAAGGAAAGTTTTCCAAACTGGCGGTGGGGGGGGGCTCGTGACCTACGCATGAATCATGGGGATGTTGAAAATGAATCACCTGGTTTCCTGTTCAGAAAAGAATGGGATGTTCTGTGGTCCTGTTCAATACATCGTGAGATGTGTTCACCATCAAACGTCACCTGACTTGTCTTCTGTCATGTCGCTGCTTTGCCACTGCCCTCTCCTTCAAGCAGTCTCTTTGTGGACAATGATTTTTGTCTTCTGATATTCATAGAATCATAAAATCCCAACAGTACTGACGGAAGACATTCGACCCACCAAGTATGAACTGACCATAATCATACGAACATAAGAAATAGGAGCAGGAATAGGCCTTCCAACCTGCCCCGCCATTCAATAAGATCATGGTTGATCTGAAGTGGATCAATTCCACTTACCTGCTGCTCCCCAAAACTCTTAATTCCCTTAATCCACCCACGCCCTATCCTAACAAATTTACCCTGCTAATTCCCCTGATATTTATGTCAATTTAACCTGGCCAATCAACCTAACCTGCTCATATTTTGACTGTAGGAAGAAACCAGAGCACTCAGAGGAAGCCCACGCTGATACAGGAAGAATGTGCAAACTCCACATAGACAGTGACTCGAGGCCGGAATTGAACCTGGGTCCCTGGTGCTGTGAGGCAGCAATGCTAACCACTGTGCCACTGGGCCGCCTTCTTCATTTTTTTATCATCATGCCTGACTCTGTAATCACTCACTATCTATTGCCCTCTAAAGCTGCTCTCTGCACTTAAATATAGTCAAAGGAATAACCTCTACTATGTATTTTACGAATGAATCCTATCTTCCAAGCATTTACATCTGCTATATTTAAATTCAAGGGCTTGTAACTATGTCTGTCGACCATTTGACGGGCAACACGACAGCTCAGTGGCTATCGCTGTGCTGTGCAGGTACATGGATTTGGGCCTGTGTCTGTGGGAGTTTGCACATTCTCCCCATGCTTGAGTTGGTTTTCTCCGGGTGCTCCGGTTTCCTCCCACATCCCAAAGATGTGCTCTCAGGCTAATTGTCAAAACAAATTCTCCCTAAATTGTCTCAAATTTGGTTTTTAATCCATAGATCTATAAACATAGACGGGGATCGCGGGTAGAGGTGGGAACATTGGGGAGGCAGCACGGGCTCGTTGGGCTGAAGGGCCTGTTTCCTGTGCTGTTTTGTTCTTTGTCTGGGATTTTGCGGCTGCATTTTCTGTGGGTGCGAATGGCAACATGAGAGCAAAATCTCACAAGAGGCCGAAAGCCTGATTCTCTCTGGTGCGATCCCGTGGTGTGATCATCTCTGAGGTTTTAGTTCAGATCGGTCGCATGGTCGGTGCAGGCTTGAAGGACCAAAGGGCCTGTTCCTGTGCTGCAATTTTCTTTGATCTTTGTTCTTTCATTCAATGAATCCTATAATAGTAACTTTAGAAGGAAATTGGATGAATAGTTTTTTTCAAAGAACAAAGAACAAAACAGCACGGGAAACAGGCCCTTCGGCCCAACAAGCGCGCACCACCACCTCAATGTTCCTACTTCCACCCATGATCCCTGTCTATGGTTATAGATCTGTGCATTGGAACCAAATTTGCGAGACAATTTAGGGAGAATTTGTTTTGACAATCAGCCTAAGAGCACATCTTTGGGGTGTGGGAGGAAACTGGAGCACCTGGAGAAAATCCATGCAAGCACAGGGAGAATGTGCAAACTCCCACAGACACCAGGCCCAAATCCATGTATTTGCACAGCACAGCGATAGTCACTGAGCTGTCGTGTTGCCCATCAAATGGTCCAGTTCAAGCTTACACTAACGACGTGAAGCACTAGGCTATTCTCGAAAAACCCAAGAGCAGCCCTCTCATGACCCATCGCGTGTATGCCCCTTGTCAGAGAACAAGGGTGACCAAAGTACCTGTAGGATAAAACAGAAATACATCAATATCATAGACCTCGATCTTACTAAATGGCAGAGCAATAATGAGGAATTAAATGACCTTTTCTTGTTCCTATGCTCCTCAGCCTGGTCTGCGGTGCAAATCCGGACAATTTACTTTCTCTCCTCATCAAGGGATATTAGGGATGAATCATAATGAAGGCATACACACCCTGAGTGGATAGGTAACTCAGTACAAGCCTTGTCTATATCGCACGCACAAAATGATATTTTTTCTGTTTCCCAATGCATGTGACAAAAATACATGAAATCAATCAATGCCTCCAATTTCTTTGAAAATAGTCCCACTCACCTGCTGTTTACAATTATTGATCCAATTTCTTTCTAAAGATACTATCATAGAATCCATAGAATCTCTTTGTGACTTATTAGGCTAATGAACATACCAATTGTGGCTCTTGATTGAACAGAATGAATTGTAGGACTCAATGCAGAAAATAAGGAAAGGTTTCATTTTGAGTGCCTCTCATGCCTTTAGGTCATAGCAAAATGCTTTGCATCCTATGCCGTTTCTTTGAAGGGTAATCATTGTTATAAGACAAGAAACAACTGCTAATTTGTATGCAGCAAGGTCCAACAATCAGAATTAAAAAACTAGTTTAACACATTGTTTAGTGGATAAATATTGACCAGAGCACCAAAGAGAACCTGATGAGGTAAAAAGTTCCAGATTTTTTTTGTCATTTTGTTGTTTGTTTTTCAGTTCATTTATCAGCGTCACAAGTAGACTTACATTAACACTACAATGAAGTTACTGTGAAAATCCCCTACTTGCCACACTCCGGTGAGGAGAAATTTTTTCATCCAGTAAGTGATGAATGTGTGGAATTCACTACCACAAACTGTAGTTGAGGCCAAGATGTTGCGTGATTTGAAGAAAAAAATTATGATGCGGTGTTGGACTGAGGTAGACACAGTAAAAAGTTTCACAACAGGTTAAAGTGCCAGAAGTTTATTTGGAACGACAAGTTTTTGGAGCATTGTTTGAAAAAAATAGGGATAGGTCTTGAGGCTAAAGGGATCGAAGGATATGGGGAGAGGAGGGGAATCAGGATATTGAATTTGATGATCAGTCATGATGAAAATGAATGGCAGAGCATGCTCAAAGGGCCAAATGGCCTACTCCTGTTTCTAGGTTCTATATCTGATGAAATTTCCAACTGGATGTCTCTTTATGTAGCTCGAGATCAAGGTGTGTCTACTGACATGCTTGCTTGGCACTTTGGGATGTCCCACTGCGATGTAGGTGCCATTCCTGCTGGATTAACACAGAGAGTTTTGAGATCATTCTTATAGATATGATCATGTGCTGTATAAATAAAAGCCTTTCTTTCCTGTCTCTGCTATTTCTGTGCACTCCCGTCTATGCTGATGTGTGAGGCCAGCTGGTGGTATCATAATAGTGATGTTTTAGTGAATGTAGCGTTAATAATTGTGGTGCAGGTGGTGAAGGCTATTAGCATATTAAATTACTGGTTGGATATTAAGAATAATTAGCTTGGCCTTGTCCTCTCTGTCCCTCCAATAAGTGTTCATAATGGCAGTTCAGAATGATTTGTGCTGTGCCTTTGACATGTGTTGGCTTACCCTGCACATCAGAATAACACAGATACTGATGTACAACATCCAGGAGGCTGTTTCTTACTGATGACTGCAGAAAAGACATGGGATTCATAGGAAGGTGGATGCCTGCAAGGACTGCCTGTGGAATCAATCCCAAGAGAATTTTACTTCTTTCGTCCCAGAACTCCCTAGGAATTTAATCACTGTTCCTCCGCTGTGTCCCCTTATCTCATCTTGTAGGAATGTGCTGATGCGTATTGGCATTGTAGCTGCTCAGCATTGACTGAAGGGGCTCAACAGCAATAAGAGTTTTCAGCAATTTGCACTCGACAAAAGGCAGCAGTGGCACAGTGGTTAGCACTGCTGCTTCACAGTGCCAGGGATCCGAGTTCAATTCTGGCCTCGCGTCACTGTCCGTGTGGAGTTTGCACATTCTCACTATGTCTGCGTGGGTTTCCTCCGGGTGCTCCGGTTTTCTCCCACAGTCCAAAGATCTGTAGGTTAGGTTGATTGGTCATGATAAATTGACCCTAGTGTCACAAGATTAACAAAGGTAAATATGTAGGGATATGGAGATAGGTCCTGGGTGGGATTGTGGTCAGTGCAGATTCAATGGGCTGAATGGCCTCCTTCTGCAGTGTAGGGGTTCTATAATTCTAATTCTATAAATGTTCAGCCTGTCTCTGCCAAAGAGCACAGAAGGGTATTCCACTCTGAGGTGAAGATTCTGAGCCTGGATTAATTACTAGCGGAACCCTACACTAAATAACACCATGATTCCTACTTTTCTCAATCTGCATGAATGTAGGTTTCAAAGATAAATTGTCTATCAGGATAAAGCAGGGGATTTAGACTAAATGGATAGAAGAAAGCAGATGATCCTGAATTTGGTCAGATACTTGGAAGAGATGTGTAGATCACAATCAGATCCTGATGTTATGGGAGAATTTTGATAAATGTATTTTTTCTCATTTGTTTGCAGGACATGGGCATTGCTGGTTGGCTAGCATTTATTGCCCAAACCAATTGCCCTTGAGAAGGTGGCGGTGAGCTGCCTTCTTAAATTACTGCTGTTCACTTGGTGTACCCCTGAGGAAACCCATGCAGACATGGTGAGAATGTGCAAATGCCATGCAGACGGTGACCCAAACTGGGAATCGAACCCAGGTCCCTGGCGCTGTGAGGCAGTAGTGCTAAACAATGTGCCACCTTGCTGCCCCAACTTTCCAGGTGGTAGTAGTCCCATCTATCTCCTGCAATGTCATCTATGTGTCCAGATGTTTTCAGAATGGATTCAGGAGTCAGTGTTACACATTGGAGCAAAACGTTAAACTGTTTTGCGGCAGCGTTGTAGAAGCCAAAAAAATCAGAAAATCCACAGAAGGAAGTGACTCAGAGAGTTATGCTTCTGCTGGTTCTATGGTCGACCTATCCATTTAGTCCCCTGCTTTGCCCCTGTAGCCAATTTATCTTTGGAAGTTAAACTGAATTTGCTTCCACGGGCCTGTTCGCTGGCTATGTTACAAATTCTCCTCATCACACATTGTGGAATTTTGGCAATTATCTTAAAACCTGTGTATTCTGGTTAACCAAACCTCCTGTCCCTGTAAGTAACTTCTGTAAGGATGCTTATTCACCAGTTGAGGGAAAACACAACTCGTTTATTTACAGGTTAAAACTACACAGAGGCCGACAGCCGTGTGGCTGCAGACAGTTCCCAAGACAAAACTGAGCACAGAGTAACCCTGTTTCCCGATTGGCTTCCCTCACTCTGCAGGTTGATTCTTACAGGGACACTCACTACAATTTCCCTCATTTATTTTGTTAAAACCGTCCTGAACTTTATTTCATTCTGCTATCACCCTTTAATATTCTCCATCTGAGGGAGAACACAATTCCAGCTACTCTAGTCTCTCCAGAAAATTGATGTCTCTCACCCTTGATTTTGTTGGCGTGAGTGGACAAAACGACCAGTACGGACTCAAGGTCAAGTTCAATTTTCTTTTATGTCGACAGAGGTGCAATCAGGACACACAATCAGATTGTCCCAAAAGCATCTAAAGATCCACCATTATGGGGCTATAGTTATACCCGAACTTCGGTGTAGTATGCAATTCAAATGTTAATGCTTTATTTTCAGGACTTGACTTTAGCCATCCTGCCTCGATGTTTTCAAGTGGGTGTTAATTGTTTTTGTCTGATTGGTTATCAATGGCCTGGAATCTCCGGGGCTTGAACAATAAGTGTGCAATTATTCTCAGGAAGTTTGAGGGGCCCAGGATGCTTCCTTAGCTATGCTAATCTGAAGGTGTCACCGTAGCTTGTTTGACTGGTTTAGAGGTGCTGGTTTAGTGGGTAGGGATATGTTCTTTAAGTTATTTCCTGGGGGTGCCATCTTGACCAGCTTCCCTTGTGTGCTAGCCCTCATTTGCATTCTAAAAGTATGCTCCTGTGTCTGTGTGATTTTAGTGGAGAGGCTCTGAGTGTGATTTTAGTCTGCTTCCATATTGTGTGCCCAATTTCGTAAAATTTGTTGTCCGATAACAGTTTCATCTGAGTAAATTTTTGCTGTATTCACTCCCAAGTCTTGCCATCCTCCCTGAAATGTGTTGTCCATCATTACTCCACGATACTCCAGCCTAATCTTGTGAATGGCCAGGCTGTTTAAATGCACTATTCTCTGAAGGAAGAGCGATTAACCTGCAGCAAAAGCAAATGGAAGGTAGATCCTCATACAGGATGCCTTCTGAAGAAGGGTCAGACTAGTCTTGAAATGTTAATTCTGTTTTGTTTCTGGACAGATTCTGCCAGACCAATTGTCCCAGCACTTCCTATTTTTATTTCAGATCTCCAGCAACCACATTAATTTGTGTTCATGTTGGAGTATTGTTCAGACAAAGCATGGCAGAAAGAGAATGCTGCCTCTGGAAGACCTTGGTTAGGCTTCATCCAGAGTGGTGTGCTCTATTTCTGTCTGGTCACCTGAGGACTGATGGAAAGCACTAGGAAAGTTTACAAAAGGCCAGCTAAATTGGTACCAATTTCACAAACCCAAAATAAATCAATACAATTACACAAATAGGTCTTAATGCTCCGATTGCCTCTATAGACCGTAGAAACCATACAGTGTGAAAGGAGGCCATTCAGCCCATCAAGTTTGCAATTTTTATCTTATCCAATTCTTACCCTAATAACCCCTCATATTTATCCTATCAATTCGCTTAATATTGCCTTCCACATCCTGGGAAACTTCAGGTGGGATTTTACAGCCTCGATCAGGTGAGATCATAAAATCCCATCCGAGATCAATGGAGATTTCCATTTTGCGAATCTTAACCACTTTGAAATTGGTAGAATTTTGGCCTTTGGGCAGGATTTTCCGGCCATGCTCTCTCCAAGACCAGAAAATCCTGCTTGAGATCAACAGACCTTTGCATTGTCCTTTTCGTTCCGCTACGATTCCTATGACAGGCGAGATGGGAAAATTCTGCCCTGAGGGTTAATTTGGCATAGCCAATCCACCTAACCAGCACGTCTTTCAGACTGTGGGAGGAAACTGGAGCACCTGGAGGAAACTCAGACGGACACAGGGAGAAATTCGGCATAGATAGGGGATGGTTAATAATATTGTCTGGCCAGTATTTCTCACTTCCCAAGAGGTTCATGTGTATATTTTAAAAATATATTGTATAAGTCTGAAAATTTATTAGAATATTACAGGAATTAAATGTAAATAAATATTTAAAAACATGTCAGATTTTAAAAGCAGTAACTTAGCTGGTGGAATGACAACTGGAACATGATCAATGGACTGCACAGAAACCTTTTATACCAAAATTTAACTTATGACTTCCGAATCTCTGAGGAAAGGTTGAAGAATCTAGATTGCTTACTCCAGGGACGAGAAGTCTCAGGGGAAATATTACTCCAAAATCTGATGGGAATGGATAAGTTGAATGCTGGAGAAAAAAATATGCTCAGAGTTGTGTAGGGAGTGCTGCTTTCCCTTTGATGTATTTAGGGCCTTTGTTAATCTCAGGAGTGAAGCATGTGCTTGCTCTCACAAAGCTCTGCTCCTGACTGGCTCAACGAAGGCCGGAATATTCTGGAATGCCCACTTCTACAATGGTTGGCTAAGCATGTACTGCAGGTGAGAGGCAGAGGCTGTAGGAAGAGTGTAGGATAACGGGATGGAAATCCGACTAATGAGAGTTCTGATCTAAATTTGTAGCCCCTCTGCAGTCATTCCCTCCACCACAATATTCCAATAATTTAATTTCTGTTCCAATTCATAACTACTTGTACAGCAAGTTTAGGAGGCCACAAATGGGGTATCTGGCATTTATAGGTCACCCCACTTACAGAATCACAGAATTCTATAGTACAGAAGAGGACCTTCAACCCATTGAATCTGCATTGACACATGGAATGCCCTGACCTGCTCACCTAATCCCTCTTGCCAGTCTTGAATGATATGGCATGCCAAGTACTCATCGAAGTATCCTTTAAAGGACGTGAGGCATCATACCTCCACCATCCTCCCAGGCAGTACATTCCAGATTGCTATCACTCTCTGAATAAATTCCTCAAATCCCCCCAAACCTCACTTTTAATTTGTGTCCCCTCGTAACTGAACCTTCAACTAAGTGGAATAGCTGCTCCCTATCCACCATGTCCATAAGACTGAAAAACTATAAGACATAGGAGCAGAATTAGGCCATTCAGTCCATCAACTCTGCTCCACCATTCAATCATGGCTGAAATTTTTCTCATCCCCATTCTCCTATCTTTTCCCCATAACCACTAATTCCCTTATTAATCCAGAATCTCTCTATCTCTGTCTTAAAAACACTCAATGACCTGGCTTCTACAGCATTCTGTGGCAAAGATTCACTACTCTGGCTGAAAAAAAATCCCTCCTCATCTCTGTTTTAAAGGATCGTCCTTTTTTGCCTGAGGTTGTGCTGTTTGGTTCCAATTTTTCCTACTAATGGAAACGTCCTCTCCACATCCACTCTATCCAGGCCTTGCAATATCTTGCAAGTTTCAATAAGATCCTCCCCTTATCCTTCTAAACTCCAACGAGTAGAGACCCAGAGTATTCAAGAGTTCCTCATATGACAAGTTCTTCATTCCAGGGATCATTCTTGTGAACCTCCTTTGGAGCCTTTCCAAGGCCAGCACATCCTTTCTTAGGTATGGAGCCCAAAACTGCCCACAATAGTCTAAATGGGGTCTGACCAGAACCTTATGCAGCTTCAGAAGTACGTCCCTGCTCTTATATTCTAACCCTCTCGACGTTAATGCCAACATCACATTTATCTCCCTGCTCCAGAGAAAACAATACAAACCTACCCAACCTCTCTTCATAATTTAAATCCCAGGCAACATCCTGGTGAATGTCCTCTGTACACGATCCAATACATGCATACCCATCCTATAATGTGGTAACCAGAACTGCACACAGTACTCCAGCTGTGGCCTCACCAAAGTTCTGTACAACTCCGTCATGATTTCTCTGCTTTGCTAATCTACACTCTAATTGACAAAGGCAAGTTTGCCATATGCGTTTTTCACCACCCTATTTATCTGCCTTTCCACCTTCAGAGATCTATGGACTGTGAAAGATAGCTGTGAGCTGTTTTTTGAACGATTTAGTTTGTGCGGTGTTGAGGCCACTTCAGAGTTAAGAACTTAAGAAATAGGAGCAGGAGTCGGCCATCTAGCCCCTCGAGTCTGCCCCGCCATTCAATAAGATCATGGCTGATCTGATAGTGGTTCATTTCCACTTACCCACCTGCCCTGTATAGACTTTAATTCCCTCATTGATCAGAAATCTATCTACCTGTGACTTAAACACATTTAATGAGGTAGCCTTCACTGTTTCAACAGGCAGAGACTTCCAAAGATTCACTACCCTCTGAGAGAAGAACATAGAACATAGATTATTACAGTGCAGTACAGTCCCTTCAGCCCTCAATGTTATGCTGACCAATGAAACCAATTTTATGATCCTTTAACCTAAACTATTCCAATGTTATCCATATGCCTATCCACTGACCATTTGAACGCCCTTAAACTTGGCGAGTCCACAACTGCTGCAGGCAGGGCATTCCATGCCCTGACTACCCCCTGAGTAAAGAACCCACCTCTAAAATCCATCCTATAGCTACCACCCCTTAATTTAAAGCTATGTCCCTCGTGTTATCCATCTCCATCCAAGGAAAAAGGCTCTCACTATCCATCCTATCTAACCCTCTGATCATCTTATATGTCTCAATTAAGTCACCTCTTATCCTTCTTCTCTCTAATGAAAATAACCTCAAGTCCCTTAGCCTTTCCTCATAAGACCTTCCCACCATACCAGGCAACATCCTGGTAAATCTCCTCTGCACCCTTTCCAATGCCTCCACATCTTTCTTATAATGTGGCAACCAAAACTGTATGCAATCCTCCAAGTGTGGCCACACCAAATTCTGTACAGTTGCAACATGATGTCTTGGCTCCGAAATTCAATCCCTCTACCAATAAATGCTAACACACTATACGTCTTCTTAACAACCTTATCAACTTGAGCACCAACTTTCAGGGATCTATGCACCTCTACATCGAGATCTCTCTGCTCATAGAGTTTGTCCTCAACTCTGTTCTAAATTGACTCCCCCTTATTTTGAGGCTGTGCCCTCTAGTTCTTGTTTCCTTTGACTTAGAATTGACTTAGAATCGCTACAGTACAGAAATAGATCATTCAGCCTATCGAGTCTGCATCAATCACAATCCCACGCGGGCCCTACCCACGTATCCCTAATTATTCACCTACTAATCTCTCTAACCGAAGCATCTCAGGGCACTAAGGGCAATTTTAGCTGGCCAATCAACCTAACCCGCACATCTTTAGACTGTGGGAAGAAACCAGAGCACCTGAAGGAAACCCATGCAGACACGAGGAGAATGTGCAAACTCCACACAGACAGTAACCCAAGCTGGGAATTGAAACAAGGTTCCTGGAGTTGTAAAGCAGCAATGCTAACCACTGTGCTCCCATACTGCCCATTATTTCAAAGTGGAAATAATCTCTCTGCCTCTACCCTATCTGGCCCCTTCATTATCTTATTTGGCTTTATAAGATCATCCCTCGGCCTTCCAAACTCCAACGAGCACAGGCCCAATCTATTCAATCCCTCCTCATAAGCTAACCCCTCATCTCCAGTATCAACCTGGTGGAACTGCTCTCACTCCTTCAAGGCCAATGTATCCTTTCGCAAATAAGGGGACCAAAATTCTACACAGTACTCTAGTTGCGGCCTCACCAGTACCTTGTATAACTGCAGCAAGACCTCCCTGCTTTTATATTCCATCTCTTTCGTGATAAAGGCCAACATTCCATTCGCCTTCTTGATCACCTGCTGCATCTGCAAACTGAGTTTTTGCAATTCATGCACAAACCCCCCAGATCCCTCTACACAGTAGCATGTTGTAATTTTTCACCATTTAAAAAATACTCCATTTTACTATTATTCCTTCCAAAGTGGATAATCTCACACTTGCCAATGTTATACTCCATCTGCCAGATCCTTGTCCACTCATTTAACCCATCTAAATCTCTGCAGACTTTCCGCATCCTCCATATAATTCGCTTTCTACTCATCTTTGTGTCTTCAACAAATTTTGTTGCCCTACACTCGGTCCCCTCCTCCAGATCATCTATGTATATGGTAAACAGTTGAGGCCCCAGCACAAATCCTTGTGGCACATCACTAGTCACCAACTGCCAACCGGAAAAGCACCCATTTATTCCAGCTCTCTGTTTCTTGTTAGATAGCCAATCCTCAATCCATACTAACACTTTACCCCAACTCCGTTACCTTAATGTTTTGCAGCAACCTTTTGTGAGGTACCTTATTGAACGCCTATAGTTCAGAACAATAGATGGTGACCACTCAGTCCATTGAGACAGCACCAACTCTCCAATAAAGCATTTTATCCAAGGCTCTATTCTGGTAACCCCATTATTTACCCCATTAATTCTCCCAAAAGCACAATTTGGCATGACCAATCCATCTATCCTGCACATCTTTCGACAGTGAGAGAAAACTGGAGCACCTAGAGGAAACCCACGCAGAAACAAGGAGAACATGCAAACTCCACACAGTCACCCAAGGTGGCAATTGGACTTGGGTCCCTGCCAGTGTGATGCAGCAGTGCTAGCCACTGTACCACCCTGCCAATCTTGTTGGTGTGGGGTTGGAGCCATACACAGATGAACTTGAGTAAGAACTGCCAGATTTCTTTTGCTAAATATTCCCTTGTGAACAGTTTCATCTTTGTGACAGCTTCATGACCACTTTCACTGCAAAACAAATCTTTCAAAATGGTATTTCTTTTAAAAGGCTAATTTGAAGTGCTCAAACTGTCCTCTTGGGATTTGACTTCATGTTCCCGGGATTTCTATTTCAAGTAAGACTGGACCATTAACACCAGGAAAAGTAAGGGAATTCTCCTTCAATGATTCCTTGTGTTTCCTTGTGTTGTCCAAATGCAAGTTTGTTCCCCAGTAATCATTATGCACTATCAACACGCACAAACTGCTTTCCTGATGATTTGAGGTAATCAGACTTGGTTTATCCAGACTGGACTTGCAGTTGTGCTGATATCATAGATTCATAGAATCGCTACACTACAGAAGAAGGCCATTTGGCCCATCGAGTAGGGGCATAACTATAAGGTTCATGATGGGAAATATAGGAGGGATGTCCGAAGTAGATTCTTCACCCAGAGAGAGTGGTTCAGATGTGGAATAGACTGCCTGCTGTGATAGTGGAATCAGACACTTTAGGAACTTTCAAACGGTTATTGGATAAGTACATGGAACACTCCAGAATTATAGGGAGGGGATAGCTTAATCTTGCGCTTGGACATAGCTCGGCACAATATTGACAGCCGAAGGGCCTGTACTGTGCTGTAATGTCCTATCTTCTATGTTCTATGTTCTATATTCTATGAGAATGCACTGACCACAATCCCACCCAAGCCCCATTTATATTACCCGCAGATATTGAGGGCATGCCACCATCAGTGCAGGAAACGTTGTTTGATGAGGTGCTTGATTGGGATGTACAGAAAGAATTAGAGGAAAAATCTTCCATTATAAACTGGTCCCTGGGGCTAGGAAGCTGCTTGGATGATCAACTTTATGCTCTCTGGAACCGCACAGCAGATGCCTGCCTGTTTGACTCGGGATTGCTACAAGCAACATGAGGTATTTATGACAAAGACTCTACTGTGCATAAAGCTCTTCTTGAAGTTTGCATGTCTGTTCGTATTGGTTTCATACGCACCAGAAAGAATGGGAATCTTGGGACCCAGAGGGTTACATTTCTCACTCTGAAAGGAGCATTTGCAGGAGGATTTAACTTGCTAATTCCTCTGACGCTAGGGCCAATTTAGCGTGGCTAATCAACCTCATCCCCAAATATCTTTGGAATGTGGGAGGAAACGGGAGCACCCGGAGGAAACCTACACAGGCATAGGGAGAACATGCAAACTCCACACAGACAGTGACCCAAGGCTGAATTGAACCGGGTCCTAGACGCTGTGAGGCAGCAGTGCTAACCACTGTGCCACTCTGCCGCACCTTCTCCCAAAAGACTTATTAGTCAAGATGAGGCCTCTCTCCTGATGTCCAACATGTATAGGGAAGTGAGATCCCTTCTCACCATTTTTTAGGCAGTCCTTTGGTATCAGCGATAACTTGTTTCCATTGCTGTTGGAAAGATTCTGAATTGACTGATAATGTGTGATCTGTAAACTCTACCAGATGTGGGGGTTGGTGCTTGAAGGAGGGTTCGATAGAAGGATTGGATAAAAAGATTGTGTGGCATGATCGCACAGTGGTTGACACTGTTACCTCTCAGCATCACAGCACCAGGTTTGATTCCCAGTTTGGGTCATGATCTGTGTGGAGCCTGCACATTCTCCCCGTATCTGCGTAGGTTTTCTTCAGGTGCTCTGGTTTCCTCCCAGACATGCTGGTTAGGTGAATTAACCATGCTAAATTCTGGATCACTAATGTCTTTTAGGAAAGGGAATGTGCCATCCTTACCCAGTCTGGCCTATATGTGACTCCAGAGCCATAGAATCTTAAAAGCTCTCTGAAATTGAGGGCAGTTAAGGAATGGGCAATAAATGCTGGCCCAAGTAGTAATGCTCACATCCTGTCAATGAATAGAAAAGCACCACAGAATCCATACAGTACAGAAAGAGCTATTCAGCCCATTGAGACCGTACCGACCAGATCCCCACCCATACCCTATTCCTCTAACCCCACAGATTTACCCTGCTAATCCTTTGACACACTGGTCAATTTTAGCATGGCCAATCAACCTGACCTGCACATCTTTTGACTTTTCTAAACATGAAATGTGGCAGGTGCTAGTCACGTAGGAAGGAGCAAACTTAGCTGAGATTTGGCTGCAGAGCACCAGCTGCAATCAATCTCACGTCCCAGTCACCCATGGAGCTGGCAAGATGCCCACGCTGTCGCTGGTATGAAGCTGCCTGGGCAGAACGTGCCAAAGTGCGACTTGGCACCGAATCAGCCTCTTAGTTTTCAGCGCATCTATAAAAGATGTCAAAGTCTGCAGTGAGAGAACTCTGTCGGGGAAGTGCCAGGAGTACGCAAAGAAATGTGCCAAGAACTGTGACAAAAAGTACATGGCAATTCCTTCAATATATATGGACTTATAAATGGCACTTGACACCATCGCACAGAGAAGGTTTATTCAGGAGATGAAAGCCCATAGAACTGAGGGGAAAGTGTTTGTATGTATGAAAATTTACTTAGCGATGGTGGATGCCATTTTTCAGGCTGAGAGGTGGTTGGCAATGGTTTTCCTCAAGGGTTAGTCTTAAATTCTCTCTACTGCAGAATGCACAACCGGAAATCAACAAAACTCCTCAGACAGTAGCTTCCAAATCCACAAATGCTACATAAGAACATAAGAACGAAGAACAAGAGTACACCATCTGACCCCTCAAGTCTGCTCCATCATTCAACAAGATCAAGGCTGATCTTTTTGTGGACCCAGCTTCAGTTATCTGCTCATTCACCCTTAATTTCACCCTTGGTTTCGTGAAGGGTAGGTCATGCCTTACTAACCTCATTGAGTTTTTTGAGAAAGTGACCAAAGAGGTGGATGGGGGTAAGGCGGTTGATGTAGTATATATGGACTTTAGTAAGGCGTTTGATAAGGTGGCCCATGGAAGACTTCTACAGAAAATGCAGATGTGTGGAATAGAGGGTGATTTAGCTAATTGGATTAGGAATTGGCTGGCAGATAGAAGACAGAGGGTGGTGGTTGATGGGAGATATTCATCGTGGAGTTCGGTGACGAGTGGTGTGCCTCAGGGGTCTGTTTTGGGGCCCCTGCTGTTTGTAATTTTTATAAATGATCTGGATGAGGGTATTGAGGGATGGATCAGTAAATTTGCAGATGACACTAAAGTCGGTGGAGTGGTAGATAGTGAAGAGGGGTGTTATAGTTTACAGAGTGACTTGGACAAGTTGCAGAGCTGGGCCGAGAGGTGGCAAATGGAGTTTAATGTGGAAAAGTGTGAGGTAATGCACTTTGGCAGGAACAATAAATGTGTAGAGTATAGGGCTAATGGTAGGGCTCTTAATAGTGTTGAGGAACAGAAGGATCTTGGTGTATGTGTCAATAGATCCCTGAAAGTAGGCAGTCAAGTGGATAAAGTTGTTAAGAAGGCATATGGAGTCTTAGCTTTTATTGGTAGGGGGATTGAATTTAGAAGCCGCAGCATCATGTTGCAACTGTACAAAACTCTAGTGCGGCCGCACTTGGAGTATTGTGTGCAGTTCTGGTCCCCACATTATAAGAAAGATGTGGAGGCATTGGAGAGGGTACAGAGGAGGTTTACCAGGATGTTGCCTGGTATGGAGGGCAGGTCCTATGAAGAGAGGTTGAAGGATTTGAGGTTGTTTTCGTTAGAAAGGAGGCGGCTAAGAGGGGATCTTATTGAAGCATATAAGATGATTAGAGGTTTAGATAGGGTGGACAGTGATAGCCTTTTTCCTAGGATGGAGAAAGCTAGCACGAGGGGACACAGCTTTAAATTAAGGGGTATGAGTTATAGGACGGATATCAGAGGTAGGTTCTTTACTCAAAGAGTGATTAGGGAGTGGAATGCCCTGCCTGCAGCTGTTGTAGATGCGCCAAGTTTGGTGGCGTTTAAGAGGTTAATTGATAAGTATATGGAAGAGAAGGGAATGGTTTAGTTTGGAGGGGCATTGCTTTTTATTTTGGTCGGCACAACATCGAAGGCCGAAGGGCCTGTTCTGTGCTGTAATGTTCTATGTTCTATGTTCTAATTCCTTTACTGTTCAAAAATATATCTATCCTTACCTTAAAAACATTCAATGAGATAGCCTCAACTGCTTCACTAAGCAGAGAATTCCACAGATTCATAATTGTTTCTATGAAGAAATTCCTTGTCAACTCAGTCCAAAATCTGCTTCCCTTTATTTTGAGGCCATGTTCCCTTGTTCTAGTTCCACCCACCATTGGAAACACCTTCCCTGCTTCTATCTTGTCTTTTCCTTTCATAATCCTATATGTTTCTATAAGATCTCCTTTGATTCTTCTGAACTCCAACGAGTATAGCCCCAGAGTACTCAGTCTCTCTCATAAGCCAATCTTTTCAATTCCGGAATCAACCTAGTGAACCTATTCTGCACCCCCTCTAGTGTCAATATATCCTTTCTCAAGTAAGGAGACCAAAACTGTGCACAGTACTTCAGGTGTGGCCTCACCAGCACCTTATACAGCTACAACATAATATCACCATTTTTAAACTCCATTCCTCTAGCAATGAAAGACATAATTCCATTTGCCTTCTTAATTGCCTGCTGCACCTGCAAACCAACTCCTTGCAATTCTTGCACAAGGACACCCAGGTCCCTCTGCACAGCAGCATGCTGCAATTTTTTACTATTTAAATAATAGTCCATTTTGCTGTTATTCCTACCAAAATAGCTGACCTCACACTTACCAACTTTGTATTCCATCTGCCAGAACTTCACCCACTCACATGTTATCTAAAGCCCTTTGCAGACTTTCAACATCCTCTGCAAACTTTGCTTGCTCATCTTAGTGTCATCTGTGAATTTTGATACACTTGGCCTCCAACTCCAAATCAGTGATGTAAATCGTAAACAATTGCAGTCCCAACATTAATCCCTGAAGCACACCAATATTCAATGATTGCCAACCAGAAAAACACCCATTTATCCCCTCTCTGCTTTCTGTTGGCTAACCAATCCTCTATCCATGCTAATACATTACCTGTAACATCACACACCTTTATCTTATGTAGCAGTCTTTGGTATGGCACCTTGTCAAATGTCTTCTGGAAATACAGATACACCGCATTGTCCACTGCATATGTACTGTTCTCAACAAACCATCGAGAAGGACAAGGGTGGAAGACAACATGACCTGGAAATACCCCTCCAAGCCACTCACCATCCCAACTTGCAACTATCTCACCATTCCTCCATTGTCACTGGGTCAAAATCCAGAAACACTTCTCTGACAGCATCCTGGGGATACCTGCACACCTCAGGGACTGCAGCGGGTCAAGAAGGCAGCCCATCGCCACCTTCTCAAGGGCAACTAAGAATGTGGCAGCAAATGCTGGGCATAAATGAATGGTGACAGTAATATTGTTTTCAATTTGCATGCAGTAACCTTGATTCCAGTGTAGAGATTAGTGTTATAAAGTTTGCAGATGCTACAAAACTTGACAAAGTAACAGACAGTGATGAGGATAATTATGGACTTCAGCATGACAAAGATGTGAAATAGCATAATAGCTGAGGGAGTTCAATGCCAGGAATCGTGAAGTGCTAGACTTTGGGACAATGATTAAGGAGTGAGAATATGCAGCAAATGACATGGGTTTACAAAGTGTAGATTAAGAAAAAGTTATTGTCCATACATTCAATCCTTCAAGGTGACAGCATCATTTAATGAATCGGCATATTAAAAAAAACATTGATTACTTGGATTTAGAAATAGAGAAATAGAATATAAAAGAATATAAATATAGAATATAACTGGGTGGCACAGTGGCACAGCTGGCTAGCATTGCTGCTCACAACATCAGGGACCCAAGTTCAACTCCAACATTGGATGATTGGCTGTATGGAGTTACAGAATAAGTACATGGGATTACGTGGATGGAGCCTGGCTGGGATTGTTGTTGGTCCAGGTTTGATGGGCCGGATGTCCTCCTTTGCACTGTTGGCTTTCTAAGAATCTATAAAAGAATATCAATGGAGAATATGGCCAGAGTTCGCTGGTTTCGCATGCCTTGCTACTGTTGCCAAAGTGAATGGAGAATTTGACACTCAGCCAAGTCTCCATCCACAGCGGTGGGACTGGAAAAGTCCAGCCATTGGCAAGATCAGAGAATGAAGAGTGAGAAGCCTCACAACATCAGACTAAAATCTTGGACTTTAACCTGATATTGTGAGACTTCTTACGGTGTTTAGCCCAGTCCAATGCTAGCATCTCCACATCAAAGATCAGAAAATTACAGCCTATACCCTGAATATAAGGAATATAAATAGAGAAGTTAAACCTGAAAGCACAGAGATTGTTCTGGGACCTTACCGGTCACAGGTCAAAACTCAACTGCAATAACACAGGCATATTTGGGCACCACACTTCAAGAATGATGCAATGCCTTTGGTAAAGGGACAGAAGAGATTTACCAGCATGTTAACAGGGGTAAGGGCCTTCAGTTCTCTTTGGAACAGCGAAAGTTAAGAGGTGAACTCATAAAGGTTTCAAAATGGCAAGAGGATTTGATACAGTAAATAGTGGGGGATAGGAGGCTGGAGGGGGGCCCTATTCCCTCTGGCACGTGGTTCAATAACCGGAGGTCATGGATTTAAAATCATTGTCACAAGTTCCAGAAGAGACACAAAGGGAAATATTTTCACTCGGAGGCTATCAGGCTCTGGAGCACATGACCTGAAGTAAGTGACAAACGTTGCTTCTAGAAATAATTTGATTGAAGGAGTTTAGCGTTACTTGCGAATGAGGAATTTACGAGATTATGAACAAAAAGCAAAGCTAGGTGATTAAGGTTCTCTCAACGAACCAGCAGAGACACAATGGGCCGAATGGCTGCCTCCTGTGCTGAAAGTCTTAATGATTCCCACAATACGGAATTGAAGAATTCTGCAATGATGTGGGCACTGAACTTATTTCACTGTAAGAGTGTCGGCGGCAAGTACTTAGCAACGAAACTAAGTTCACCCGTGTCAGTGGAGCATGTACTGCTCCCAGTAACATGCAAATTAACATTAGTCAACTGTGAACTGACAGCTCTTACAGTGGCTTCAGCACTGATCATCTTAGGTTGAGGTTGTTTGTCTTTGCCTCGGGTGCTGGGGCACAATGGTCACTGTCTCCTTCAGCAAGAGGATTCAATTATGCTCAGAACTGTGAAGAACAGACAGCGCCATCCTTCAATGGAATATTAACAACCTTGCATTTAGATAAAACCATCACAGTCTCTCACAGGGCTCCCAATGGTGATTTTCTTTTGAATGATCATCACCTGGCTCCTGGTTGACAGCCTTCTCTCCTTATGTATCTGTTTATCGATGACTAAGGAATCTTGTTCTCATATTATAAAGGGGTTTGGATGGAATAAATGGTGAGGAAAGGTTTGATTTTTATTTGATCTGATTTATTATTGTCACGTATTGACGCACAGTTTCTTCTATACTTTGCACAGGCATACCATTCATAGAGAAACTAATGAGAGAGCACAGAATGTAGTGTTGCAATCAAAGCGAGGGTGTTGAGAAAGGTCAACCTAGTGTGAGGTAAGTCTATTCAAAAATCAGACGGCAGCATGCAACAGACTTAGTGGTGAATGATGTTTTTTTTCTTATTGGCCATGTTAAACTTTGATTGGTTTAATTCCCAGGGACATTCTATCATTGCAATACCTCAGGCACTCGAATGTTGCTTCACAAACTCCTTCAATGTCTGTTGAACTTTTTTAATGGAAGTTGTCATTTTTGATCTAACCATCCAATGTGCATCTAGTTTGGGACATTTCATATGACAAATGATGTGGCAGCTTTGTTTTTTTTTTCTGGAGGACAGGCTGCTATTTCTATTTGCTAGGTATTTAAATGCAATGAACAGTGAAGGGGAACAGGCCTATGGGAAACTCACTTCCTTTCCCACCTCTCTTCTATGCTTCTACATGAGATATAGCACTTGGCAAACAGATTAAATGTTATAGGGAGAAAACAGGATTAGGTTCTTGAGATGGATGATCAGATTGTGACAAATGGCAGAGGAGGCTTGAAGGGCCAAATGGCCTCCTCCTGTTCCTGTTTCCTATGTTCCTATGCTTCTATGATTCTTGGACACAGTAAGAAGTTTCACAACACCACGGTTAAAATCCAGCAGGTTTATTTAGTATCATGAGCTTTCGGAGCGCTGTTCCTTCATCAGGTGAGACTCAGGTGGACTTTAATCTGGTATTGTGAGCCTTCTTACTGTGTCCACCCCAATCCAAAACTAGTATCTTCACATTGATGTTTCTTATCCGTGATGCTTATTGTTTCCCTTATTTCTTTCGCAATTAAGGGGAAATTTGTTGATCCCTTGCTGTCAATAAGCAATGATGGCCACAGAGAGGTGGACAATGATCATCTAGAAGAACGAGGGAGAAGGTCTTTGCATTCAAGTTGCCCTCCAAGTCATCAGTATCCCAATATGCATATGTGTCAGCTACTCCTTCCAGGGTCAAATCTTGGAACTCACTGGAGGTAAAAGTTAAAATTTATTTATTAGTGTCATAAGTAGGCTTATATTAACACCGCAATGAAGTTATTGCAAAAACTCGCTACTCTCCAGCACCTGTTTGGGGCGCTGTGGGAGAACTTAACATGACCAATGCACTTAAACATCAGCTTTTTCAAACTGTGGGAGGAAACCAGAGCAACCAGAGGAAGCTCATAAAGACACAGGGAGAACATTAAAATTTCCACACAGACAGTGACCCAAGCTGGGAATCGAACCCGGCGCACCGGCACTGTGAGATAGTGAGATAGTCCTAACCACTGTGCCATTCATGAAGGCACCTTCACTATGGACCACAATGAATTATAAAGATGGTTTACTGACAGCTTCCCAAGAGCAATGGACAATAAAAAGAGTCTTTGCTACCAACATTTATATCTACAGGAAAAATGTTGAGAAAATCACACAATAGTGGATGGCAGGGTAGTACAATAGTTATCACTGCCAAGGGCCTGGGTTCAATTCCCAGCTTGGGTCATTGTCTGTATAGAGTTTGCACATTCTTCCTGTGTCTGTGCTCCTCTGTGTGCTCCAGTTTCCTCACACAGTCCAAAGATGTGTAGGTTAGGTGGATTGGCCATGATCAATGCACGGGATTATGGGGATTGGACAGGGCATTGGGCTCTTTCAGAGAGTCAGCACAAACTCAATGGACTAAATGGCCTCCTTTTGCAGTGTAGGCATTCTATAGCCCTGATTTTGCTATCATCTCGTGCAAGTTTTCAGCCGTAAACATTTGGTAAAGTTGGGCGTGAGGTGAGCAGAGCGATCCGTGCCCGCTTCTACGCTGGCTCCCCCTTTACCAAAACCTGAAAATCAGGATTGCATGCATTTAAATTGACATAATGAGCTGCACACCCAATTTTACTGGCATTTCCCCCTTTACCACCATGTTCACCCTTCCAGATTCAGCACGCAACAGACATGCTCTACAAAAGTCCGATTTGGGGAGCTCCAGTGAGTGAGGAGGTAGATGCTGAACAGCCACCGGCTATCTGCTTGAGATTGATGAGAGAGAAGATGGGGTCCACTGCCACTCTGCTTGAGTTCAGTGAGGGAGAAGGGGGTTCTGCTGCCACTCTGCCTGAGGTTGCAGGGTACGCAGGGTTGGGGGCAGGGACCCGCAATCAGTCTGGGTGGCAGAGGGTTGGGGATAGGGGGATATGGGGGTCCAGTAATGGTGTGGGTGGGGCAAAATCTGTTGAGGTCAGGCATTATCCAGCCCGGGAGCAACGTGGAAGAATATGGCATTCTATCATTTTTTTTTCTGCTCATGCGCAGTTGGAGGAACTGATTGGAGCTGCAGGAATTTGAGTGCATTAAGCTCAAGCCATCCGCTTCCGCAGCATGATTTGGAATCATTGATATTTTTTATGCAGACTGCATATGGGGGTGCCTGAGAACTGGTCTCAGAGTTAAATCTGAAACGCTCCCAGTTTCAAGTCCACTCTGCACCTAGAATCAAAATGTTAAAATAGGGCCCTATGATTCTGTGGAGATGGGGCACTGTTGTATCGATTGTTAAACAACTATATGAAAATTACACAAGGAAGCATACCATCAACTCAACCAATCCATGTTGGTGTTTAATCTCCACATGATAAGCCATTCTAATACTTTGCCCCGTCCCTGCTCTCTTATTAATCACTGAAAGCAATATCTTGGACTTTCAGTTAGTCTGTATGATTTATTAATGAGATCTCTTACACTTAGGAGTGTTATGCTCAGAAGTTCCATTGGGAGATGCATTGCCACCCTGTAACATATGCATCAGTTCCTTCTGAAGTGTACAGAGTGCTCCTAAAAGGCTAAACACTGTTTTCCATTAAGTTTTCAATTAAAATGAAAGCTTTAAATGCTGGTCAATGAAAAGGGCTTTCCAAATGCACTGTTCTGAGGCACAAGGTTTCATGTCTTCTGCTGTAAGTGATTGCATTGTTATAGCGGAGCCTGGTGGAGACAGAACTGCATGTCACACCATCAATACCTCATCTGCCCCAGCATCTTACACCTAGTGTATAAATTTACACAAAAACATACATACAAAATAAAAGGAGGTGTAGGTCATTTGGCTCTTTGAGCCTGTCCTGCTGTTCATTTTGATCATCAAATTCAATGCGCTGTTCCCATCTTCCCCCCTTATCCCTTGCTCACTACAGCCCCAAGAGATAAACTCCTTCTTGAAATCAGGTGATGTTTTGCCTCAACTATTTTCTGTGGTAATAAATTCCACAGATTCATCACCCTCTGGATGAAGAAATTCCTCCGCACCTCAATCCTAAAAGGTTTACCCCTTATCCTTAAGCTATAATCCTGAACATTTTTGCAAATTTGATGATAATGCAGTTAGTTCTCTCATCCAAATCATTAATATAGAATGTGAACAGTTGGGGTCTGAGCACAGATTCCTGAGGTACCCCTATAGTCACTGTCTGCCAATTGGAAAAAGACCCATTTATTCCAACACAAAAATAGAAAATGTTGAAAATCTCAGCAAGTCTAATAGCCTCTGTGGGATGAGAATAGAGCCAGCATTTTGAGTCTAGATAACTCTTTGTCAGAGCTGGGATCAAAAAAGAATCAGCAGGAATTTATACTATGAGGGCGGGGGTCGGGGGTAGAGTAAGGTGGGGAGGGTTGGAATGGGACTAAGGGAATGTAAATGAGGATACAGAAGGTAAGGAAGGTGCTAAAAGTGTCCAGTGAGTGATCAGAATGCATGACTAGCAGAACAGGGATACAGATTGTTAAAGGACTAGCAAAGGATGGTATTAAAGGACTGCTTGAAGAGATTCCACATTCCACATTGCCTCCAATGGCTCAGCAAGTAATTGTATTAGTGTCACAGTAGGCTTATATTAACACTGCAATGAAGTTACTGTGAAAATCCCCAAGTCACCAGTCTTCAGCACCTGCTTACCTGCTGAGGAAGAATTTAGCACGGACAATGCACCTAACCAGCACATGGGAGGAAACCAGGGCACCTGGAGGAAACTACACAGAAATGGGGAGAACAAGCAGACTGCACAGTGACCCAAGCTGGAAATCAAATCCAGGCTCCTGGCACTGTGAGGCAGCAGTGCAAACAACTGTGACACTGGTTAAGAAATGGATTGTGCGTAAGGATCAATTTTTCAACACTGAAGGAGGAGATTGCCCTTATAGAACCATAGGACATTCTGGCAAACTAAGCAGTCATTTTGACAATCATGTTGGTAGCCACTTTTTCAGGGCAATCTGACAAAAGCTCTGTGTCTCTCCTCTCTGCCTGAGCAGCTCTCTGTATAGCCCTGTTTTTCTTCATTTATTAATGCTGTAATCTCAGCTGCAGTAGATGATCTGCTGTACATAGATAAATTGACAGAGAGATTAATAAATTGATCAATAAATGGATCAGCCAGTAAATCGAAAGGTGGCTTAATAAATAGATAGACAGATAGACAGACCAACTGAACATACCTTTAAGACATCAGCAACTCTTCAGAGCGACCTCTGAAGTTCACCACTGTTTTATTTTTGGAAATGTGCTAAACAATTTGCACACAGCACGCATCTCGCAAACAGCAAGAATATAAATAACCAATTATCCCTTTTCTTTCACTGAAGTTTAAAGTTATAAACAGTGGCCAGAACTGCAGGAAGCCAGTCCTATTTCCCTTCATATATCCACCTTAGACAATTGAACTGTGGTGAGCAAACTGCAGCCTGTGGGCCCATTAAGGTTCTGAGTGCGACCCACGAGACATCTTGTTGACCGCTATCCATGTACAGAGTTGCCGTACTCCATTGGTTTCCATCCACGCAGCTATTTTCTTGCTGTTATAACCAAAGGTGAACATACAATGATACATGGCGTGAAGTGTGCTCCGAATGCACACAATATTAGCTGTGAGCCATGATGTGGAGATGCCAGTGTTACACTAGGGTAGGCACAGTAAGAAACCTATCGGTTGAAGTCCAATAGGGTTTAGTTGGAATCACGAGCTTTCGGAGCACTGCTTCTTCATCAGGTGAGTCATTAACTGTGACAGCCTTGCACTCCTCCTGCAACCAATGGAATATGGATATTTATTTTGTTTTTACCACTTGAAATCTTTATCACTTGGGGCAGCAAAGTGGTCAGCACTACTGCCCCACAGCGCCAGGGACTTGGGTTCAATTCCGGCCTTGAGTGAATGTCCACGTGGAGTTTCCACATTGTCCAGGTGCACTGGTTTCCTCCAATAGTCCAAAAATGTGCAGATTAGGTAGGTAGATTGCCCAATTTAATCCTTTAATGTCTAGATTAGGTAATTACCAGGTTAAAATGCAAGGGATGCAAGGGATAGGGGGCAGGGTGAGATTAATCAGAGGGTAGGTTAGAGGGATTAGTGGATATAATATGTAGGGATATGGGGATAGGGCCTGGGTGGGATTGTGTTTGGTGCAGACTTAATGGGCTGAAGGGCCTCTTTCAGCACTGTAGAGTTCTATGATTAGGACATCGGTGCATACCTGATAGGTGAATGGCTCCTTCTGCTCTGTAGGGATTTTTCTATGAAGTTGATGGCAGTTCTATTAATATGTGAAAGATTAAGATTTTCTGTAACTTGCTATGAAATTTTTTTTAATCATTCATGGGACATGGGCATCGCTGGCTGCCTGAGAGCAATTGAGAGTCAATGACACTGCTGTGGTTCTGGAGTCACACGTAGACCAGACCAGGGAAGGCAGGCAGATTTCCTTTCTTAAAGGACATTATTGGACCAAGTGGGTTTTCCGATAATGGACAATGGTTTCATGATCATCAGTAGATTCTTAATTCTGGATTTTTTAAATTGAATTCCAGTTCAATCAGCTGTCTTGGCGGATTTGAACCCTAGTTCCCAGATCATTAAACCTTCAGTGTAAGTGACAGGTATTCAATCTCACTCAAGACTCACACTTGACAAAGAAGCTCGGTTTCAATCTTGTGGCCCATTGAGATGAAGGAGGGCCACGCTTGCAATTCACACACCAGCCTAGGTTGCCTGTCACCTGGATAGACTGAACCTCAGTTCAACATCTCATTTGGAAGATGGCAGCTACAACAGTGCAGTGCTTCCTCAGGGCAGTATGACTGCTTTAGCCTGGACAATGTCTGCAGGGCTGTGTAGAATGGAAAAATGAACCTGTGAGCATGGTTACTGCTGAGCCATGGCAGACGCGAGTTGAAATTTTGAACCAGGCAGCTGTAAAATATCCCATGGCAACCAGTAAAGAAAGAGGATTCATCCCGGTGTTCTGGCCAACGTTTAAACCTCAATCAACACCAGATTAATTGGACATTTAATTCATTGCTTTTTGCCATGCCTGCTGCTTTTGCTTATTTCTCACAATGACTGTGGTTTTGGAACAAAATAAATTGGCAATGAAGTGGTTTGGAATGTGCTGAGAATGTGAAAGGTGTTACATCAATGCAACCTCTTTCCTTCAAAGACTAATGAAATCCAAACAAAGGAGCAATTCTTTTTAAGATGTAATACCACAGTCATTAGAATATCATTAATAATCCAGATTTTCATTAAAATTAAATAGCTAGTTCAATTTTGCTCTTGTTCCATGTCTTTCTAGAGAAATCAATGGTTATTTTAAGATGACAAGAACATGGGAAGGTTAAAAAAAAGCTAAATAAGCAAGAAATCCTCTGGAGCAAATAGAAAACAAAGGAAATGTTTTGGCATTTTGGTGGTGATATATCAGTCATAGAGATGTGGAGACCGTGTGTTAATGGGGCGCACCAATATATTATAGATAACTTGTTCAATATGGTATTGAAACTAGAAAGGTTTCAAATTCAGTTCCCTGGGCAATCAGATCAAATCAAATTGCAGGAGCTTCCACAATTATTCACTACCTTTGATTTGATTTACTGTTGTCACGTGTATTCAAATACAATGAAAAGTATTGTGCCTTGTGTGCAATACAGACAAAGCATACCATTTATAGAAAAGGAAATGAGAGAGTGCAAAATGTAGCGTTATAGTCATGACTAGGGTGTAGAGAAAGATTAACCTAATGCGAGGTAGGTCCATTTAAAAGTCTGGTGGCAGCAGGAAAGAAGCTGTTCTTGAGTCAGTTGGTATGTGACCTTAGACTTTTGTATCTTTTTCCTGATTGAAGAAGGTGGAAGAGAGAATGTCTGGGGTGCGTGGGGGTCCTTGATAATGCTGGCTGCTTTGCCAAGGCAGCAGGAAGTATAGACAGAGTCAAGGGATGGAAGGCTGGTTTGCATGATGGACTGGGCTACATTCACGACCTTTTGTACTTTCTAACCTCCCCTCAATCCAGTCCAAAAGCCTGTTCTGAAATCACTGCACTCTTCCAATTCTGGGCTTTTGGGCATTCCAGATTTGAATTGCTCCATCATTGGTAGCCAAGGGGCAGCACAGTGGCATAGTGGTTAGCACTGCTAACTCATAGCACCACAAACCCAGCTCGGGTCACTGTCTGTGTGGAGTCTGCACAATCTCCCCTTGTCTGCGTGGATTTCCTCCGGCTGCTCTGGTTTCTTTCCACAGTCCAATTAGGTGCACTGCCATGCTAATTTTTCCCTCAGTGTACCAAAACAAGTGCCAGGATGTGGCAACTAGGGGATTTTCACAGTAACTTTGTTACAGTGTTAGTGTAAATCAACTCGTAACATTAGTAAATAAACTTTAAAACTACCTTCCAACCACAGAGAGATTGAATAAACTGGGATTGTTCCCCCTGGAAAACAAAGGCTGAGGGGGCGATTTGATAAAAATTTATAACATTTTGAGAGGTATCAATAAGGCAAACAGTTGGAAGCTCTTTCCTAGGGCAGAAATGACAATTACAAATTAGCACAAGTTCAGGGTAAGAGGGGGATAGTTCAGTCAATACGTGCAGGGGAAGCTTTTTTACACAGGAGGTGGTGAGGGTCTGGGATGCAATTATGTTAGAGACACTTAAGACTTATCTGGATTGACACATGAACAGGCAGGAAATAGGGTGATACAGGTGATTGGTATCGCAAGGACAACAAGATCAGTGCAGTCTTGATAGGCTGAAGGGCCTGTTCTTGTGCTATACTGTTCTTTGTTCCTTGATCACTGGAATTGCCACCCTAGACATGTTCACTTTTCTTCAATATGCTCCTAGACAAACTACCTTCTCACCCATAACTCTTCATGTGAATTTCTTCCACATTTTAGTCAAATCATGCTCCCATGACAAGCCTTGGAATATTTCATTGTGTTAAAGGTGCAACATGAGTATATCACTGCAAGTCAGACATGAGGAATGGTCATTTGGATGAAATATTTGAGGCTATCTCTGAATGCATCAATAAATTCAAGAGAGAATGGAAAAGTATTGATTTCCATCACTTCCCCCATGGGGACTGTACATTTTACAGCTTGGCCCTGATGCTTTGGGATTCAAAGAACAAAAAACAAACATTTAACACATATGTGGACTTTCGGGAGACATCTTGCCTCCAGGAACTCCCACTTACGGCCCCTTACGCAGGTGAGGCATCTTCCCGTAATCCCTGCCATTGTCCTGAACACCTTTGGAGGTATGAATGCAATTGAAAAACCAGCAGCACCTTGCCTAAACCTGCTCTCGCCTAAGCCTAGTGAGCCAAAGTCCTCAAATCTCTCACTCTGCTCCCTGCTCACTCCACTGCCCGCTCCCGATGCTGCCCACTGCCTACTGCCACTTTCTTTTTATACTCCCCGGTTCCCTTTCCAGCTACTCCCACGCCTAACTACGGTAGCAAAAAACAAACAAAAAACCTGCAAACCGGAAATAGAGAAAAAAAGGTATTTGAAAATTTTCACACTCACCACAGCCACCAGCACTTCCAAACACTCTGATCCAGTTCCCTCCCTGAACCTTTCCACCTCACTATTTCTTTGTCCTCTTTTCTGCTGCCCCATTTAAAACTGCTTCTATTGGTCACCTGCCACAGTAACTCTCTGAATAATGGCCCCTGATTGCGCTTCTGATGAACACCTTGGGCCTAAATATAAATGTGGTACACTTAAAGTCCAGTTATAAAGTGCAACATTTTTTCAGGATTTTACAGTGAGACTCAGAGCAGAAGCGTGCAACTTTTCATCAATTCAGTAATCTCCCATCGCTTGAAATCAGGGAGAGCATCTTCCTCAAAACCATAGTCAGAATGATCTTTACTCCAAACAGCTCACGGAACAGAGTCACCAACCTTCTGCTGTCTGCTTCAATTGCCATGGCTTTTCCTGAGGCTTCTCCACTTGATGTCTGCCAACTGCAACCCTGCTTCTGCCTATAGCCTCTTTCTCTGCTCCTTTTTTTTTGTAACTGGGCCACCTATCCTCTCTCCCCGTCCCTTGCTTCTGTCCCCTCGAATTATTGTTATCTGCCCCCAGTCAGATGGCTAAGTTTTGGTGCATTTTTCATTTTCCACTGGGGTTTTGAGCCCTTCCTAAACCAATGAACAACAAATATGTTGGACTCCGCAAACTCTGCCCATTTCTGGGTGGGAGTTGTAATTTCCAGCACCCAATCACAAATGGGGATTATCTGGATCTTGTAACACTTCCCTTATGCTTTGTGTATGCCTCAGTCATGTATTTTGTACTTAAATTTAAAAGATTAAGAATAAAGAATTTTTAAATTCCTTGCTTTGTTGTCTATGAGAATACTTCAATGTGATTGGCATCTTAACCTGTTTGATGACATCAATGCTGCTGGCTGTCTGGTGGTTCTGGTGACCCTTGGAAAAGGAGATCTCTGCACAACAGAGATTGTTAGATCTTTGTGGGCAGTTTTTTTCAAGGTCAGCATTTGAGGCAATGTTGCTTTGCCATTCACTGCAAAATCTGGTTGGATCTATGATTGTAAATTGATGTTGACAATGAAAGATTATGTAAATGACTGTTTTGATAATGGTTAGAGAGAGCAGGTTGTTTGCAGAGTAAGGGTGTGAAAAAAAAACATATTTTATGTTTTTCCTGAAATTGATTGATTGAAATGTTTGAATCTGAAATGCCAAGTCAAGGAGAAAAACAAATAAAATGTGAAGTTTATTTATTAACAAAGAACAATACAGCACAGGAATACTGTGCCACTTCGGCCCTCCAAGCCTGTGCCACTTATACTTCTAACAAGACTATTCGTTTGTATCCCTCTATACCCAGTCTGTTCATGTGGCTATCCAGATAAGTCTTAAACGATCCCAGCATGTCTGCCTCTACTACCTTGCTTGGCAGTGCATTCCAGGCCCCCACCATCCTCTGTGTAAAATATATCCCTCTGATATCTGTGTTAAACATCACTCCCTCATCTTGAGCCTGTGACCCCTCATGATCGCCACCTCTCACCTGGAAAAAAGTTTCTCACTGTTCATCTTATCTATGACCTTCATAATTTTCTACACCTCTATTAAGTAGCCCCTCATCCTCTATCTTTCCAGGGAGGACAGCCCCAGTTTACCCAATCTCTCCTCATAGCTTAGACCCTCCATACCAGGTAAATCTTTTTCTGTACTCGCCTCCACATCCTTCTGGTAGTGTGGTGACCAAAATTGGACGCAGTATTCCAAATGTGGCCTAACCAATGTTTTATGTAGATGCAACATCATACACCAAAGTGTATACAATAGTGTCACAAGTAGCCTCACATTAACACTGCAATGAAGTTATTGTGAAAATCCCTTAGTCGTCACACTCTGGCGCCTGTCTGGGTACATTGAGAGGGGAATTTAGCATGGCCAGTGCTCTTAACCAGCATGACTTTCGGGCCGTGGGAGGAAACTGGAGCATGCAGAGGAAACTCACGTAGGCATAGGCAGAACGTTCAGACTCTGCACGGACAGTGACTCAAGTTGGGAATCTAACTCTGACCCCTGGTGCTGTGAGGCAGCAGTGCTAACCACTGTGCCACCCTAAGTAAGTTCAAATGCAATGTAATGTTAGTAATGTAAGGTCGAGATGCCAGCAAATTCTGACCTCACTTACACCTGTGGAGGGAAATAGACACAGGTATAATTTAAAGTTGTACAACTAAAACAAAGTATTTTCACTGAGAATCATTAAAGTTTTTCTTTTTTTGATTTCAAATTACAATTTAAAGCCATGCCGATGGAGTATAAAGCATTTCCATCCTCTGTATCACTTCAAGAATCAATAAAAGCTATCAGCGAGCATATAATACACCATCCTTTTAGTTATGGGTTTTCCTTGTCTGTAGGATTCATGGTTTGAATTTACTGTTGTAACATTGCCTGTCTCTGTCCCTGCCTCAGCTCCTCTGCACTGAAACGCTAATCCCCAAAGCCTTTGTTACTTCTCGGCTCAACGATTCCAATGCTGTCTTCTACTTTACACTCTCCTTAAACCTGAGCTCATCCAAATCTCTCATGTCCATATCATAACTTGCACACTCGTCATCACCCCACAATGCTTGCTGACCTACATCATAACCCAGTCCAGTAATATTTCAGCTTTAAAATGACCATCCTCACTCAAGCCACTCACTCAAAGATCAAAGAAAATTACAGCCCAGGAACAGGCCCTTCAGCCCTTCAAGCCTGCACTGACAATCTGAACTAAAACCCTCTACCATTCCAAGGACCATACCCCTCTATTCTCATCCTATTTATGTATTTGTCGAGGAGCTCCTTAAAAGTTACTAAAGTCACTATTGTATCTGCTTCTACTATCCCTCCCCCGTAGGGGGTTCCAGACACCCATCACCCTTGGTGAAAAAAACTTGCTTTGTATAACTCTTTTAAACCTTCACCTCGTACCAGAAGGAAATGCTCCCTAGTAATTGATTCTTCCATATCTCTTTAACATCCCCCTATTTACAATCCTTTGTAGTCTCTACCTTCCCTCCAATTTTAATGTCTTATGCATTCACTATTTTAAATACTCCAATATTAATGGCTGTGCCCTAGGTGTCAAGATTCTGAGCATTGCAATTCCTTCCCTGAGCTCCTTCACCCCTCTATCTCTCTCTCCTTTCAAACATTCCTTAATATAATTCTCCTGAATCAAGCTTTCGATCGCCTTTCCGAATAACTCCTGAAGCGACTTTGTGTTACATCGTATTTAGATTTTGTTTTTAATTCATTTGTGGGACATGGGGCATCTCTGGCTCTCCAGCATTGATTGCTCACCAATAGTTGCCCTTGGAGAGTCAATTGCATTGCTGTGGCTCTGGAATCACTTGCAGGCCAGATTGGGTAAGGGTAAGAGATTTCCATCCCTAAAGGACATCAGTGAACCAGACTGTTTTTTTCTGATAATTGACAATGGCTTCATGGTCATTAGTTCCAGATTTTTTTTATTATTGAATTCAATTTCTACAATCTGCCATAGCAGGATTTGAACCCATGTCCCCAGAATATTAGCTGAGTTTCTGGATTAGAAATCTAGTAAAAATATCACTTGGCCATTGCTCTTGTGAAGCAGATTGGGATGTTTTACTATGTTAAAGCTGTTGTGTTAATTAATTTTGCTGATGTTATGCCAGGCCATTCCATGAGATTGTATCAATCCTAGATTATAGATGGTTCCAGCATAAAAGCATTGACAATACTTCTTGCCAAACTTCAAGTTAGTGCCTTTGCCCAGAATGGTCTTTCTTCTTGAAAACTGAGCTCCGTTAAGTCCCCAAGTGAAATAGTTAATCCTGAGGAAGGATCTTCAATTGAAGCATTGACTTGCTGACCTCATTCACAATGGCTTTGGTCACTTGCAACTTAATTGTCTCTGCTGCCTTTCAATTATTTTGTATTCTGCTTTTGCAGCATCCATGGCATTTTGCTTTTTGTTCACCCCGTTCATGTGAGCTTTGTTCTTATGTAAATCAGGCTTTGTTAAGGCATTATTGTGGCTGTGGGTTAACCCAGATACATGGAGTGTAGGTCTACGCTTTGGGAGATGGTGTGAAAGACAACAGCCCATTTTACATAGAATCAAAGAATTGTTTAGTTCATCAGTTCATAAGTTTGAAAGATATAGGAGCAAAATTAGGCCATTCGGAGCATCGAATCTGCTTCGCCATTCGATCATGGCTGAGGTGCTCATTGGACAATAAATGCTGGCTAACCAGCGAAGGCCATGTCCCATAAATGAGTGAAAACAAAATTTCTATCATTCACCAAGGAACTGCCACAGGCATTACGGTAGCACAGTGGTTAGCACTGCTGCTTCACAGCTCCAGGGTCCTGGGTTCGATTGCCAGCTCGGGTTACTGTCTGTGTGGAGTTTGCACATTTTCCTCGTGTCTGCATGGGTTTTCTCCGGGTGCCCTGGCTTCCCCCCACAATCCAAAGATGTGTGGGTTAGGTTGATTGGCCATGCTAAAAAATTGCCCCTTAGTGTCCAGGGATGTGTAGTTTAGAGGTATTAGTGGGCATAATGGGTAGGGCCTGGGTGGGTTTGTGGTCAGTGCAGACTCGATGGGCCAAAGGGCCTCTTTCTGCTCTGTAGGGTTTTTTGATGAAATGAAACCCTCCCCCACTTTTGGACCAGTTAATACTCACTGTGCGAACTCTGAGCGTTTTATCTTGATTTCAAAACAAAGTTATCAATCCCATAGAGATTATTGTTCCCATTTTGTGTGCATTAAAATTTGCTAGGAGTATACCCATTCTAAAAGGATAGGATAAAGACCTTTATATTTATGGTGCCATCATTAAATATGCATATATTTCCTCATTTTCACTATGGATTATTTTTGCGAAGATTCCTTAAGGTTATGTATGGAAAATTACTTAATATAATGCAGGCGTTCTATCATTCAGGTTTTGCCTTCAAGCAAAATGTATGCCAACTGATAGTTCTTCTTCATGTCTTATTCATAACCTGTAAAGGGTGGGTGTGCAGAGGGGAAGGGATGGCCTCACCACCAGTGTTCTCTAATGCATTCGGAGTTATTAGTGTAATGTAGCCTCTTTGCCAAATGTACTTGATTTCAATGTGTCTGCAGTTAGCGAGGAATATGGAGACGATTGATTGATTTGTGTGTGTTAGCCCTAATTGCATCTCCTGGCAAGTGGCATGCAAAGCACGATCACCCCGATGCTCTCAGGAAAGTCAATTGCAGACACCTTGGCACCACGCACGGACACACCACAGGAATGTGGGGATTTGCAGCCTGACCAATTCAACCTCACAGTCATTAGGATAGCACTCCATGGAGTGTAATAATCCTTTCCTTAGTTAATGCTTCGTTTGTTAGTGACACATTTTAATGCCTCTTCTTTTCAGTTTTACAGAACGATTTTAACCATAGCTCCAAGTCCTTTGGAGACATTACCCAGCCTCCACTAACCTTGTCCCCTTTTTGCATAGTTCATTGGAGCTTGCACATGGCTGGTAGTGAAGATCATAGATCATTTCCCACTGGGGGTTGATCGTTTGGCACAGTCAAATGTAATTGCAGACGCATACGTGCAGGCATTTTAAAATTCTTTTCCTTGTAAGCAGCTCTCGACATATCTTAATCCCTCCCAATCCCTGTGATCCACTTCCCGCCTCAAAGCTCTCCGAAAACTCTGGGGACATATTGTGAGTTGGAGAGAAAGTTTCCTGGGAAGGCGGTATCAATTTTGAGGAAGGGGGCATGAATCTTGGGGAAGGGAGTTGGATCCTGGGGAAGGAATTTGGGTGCTGTAAGGTTTGTGTCCTCAGAATGTGCTGAGGAGGGGGCTTGATGTATGGGCATTGCTGGCTGGGTCATCCCTAATTACCCCTGAATTGACTGGCTTGCTAAAATGTTTGACAGGGCATCCAAGAGTCACATCTAGGACAGGCCAGGTAAGTACGGCAGATTTTCTTTTCCTAAAGGACATTAATGAACTAGGTGAGTTTTTGCAACAATCAATTAGTTCAGTTTAGTTTCTTCATTAATGTTACAAGTATGCTTACATTAACACTGCAATGAAGTTCCTGTGAACATCTCCAAGTTGTCACTGTTCAGGGAGAATTTAACACAGCAAATGCGTTTAACTGGAACATCTTCCAGACTGTGGGAGGAAAGCAGAGCACCCAGAGGAAAGACACGCAGACACGGGAAGAATGTGCAAACTCCGGACAGACAGCACCCAAAGCTGGAATTGAACCCGGGTCTCTGGTGTTGTGAGGCATCAGTGCTAATCACTTTGCCACCATGTCACCCATGTGCCACTGTGCTGCCCACTTACGATTTTATGACTTTTAATTCCAAATTTGAAGGAAAATTTCATTTATCCTGAGGATGTGAAAAGCAGTGCATACATGAATGTTCTTTCTTCTTTCTGCTCCTCCAATTCTAACTTCATGTCAACTTCTACAACTTCCTTACCCCATGTGGGTAGACCTTTCAGCCAACTGGACCCCAAACTTTGGGATTATTTGGCTACAGTCTCTGGCTCGCTTGCTTCTTTAAATCATTGCTCAGATCAAAGGCATTGCTCTTAAACCAAGCCTTTGGTTCCTCATCCAAACATCTTTTTCTTTGGTTCAGTTTTTTTCTTGTTTATTTACAACCCAGTGATTCACCCAACAGTATTTTATTGTGCTGAAGGTACTTGTAGAATCATAGAGTGACAGCATGGCATGCAGGAAGAGGTCATACTGCCTATTATATCTTTACTAGATGGCAATCCAAGCTTTTGTTGTTGTGACCTAAACAAGATGTCTCCCAATGTTGCTGGTTGTGGTTATCTCTTCTCCATTCGAGTTAATGTCTCCACCAGATTGCATTAGAAACATTAGCTCATGCTGCATACATTTAAGACGACAGAACACATGTCAGATCTCTCTGTTCGTGAACTGTCTTGTTTAAATCCTTCCTTCATTTGCAATCAGAAAAAATCTGTGTAGCAAAGTTTGGAGAATTTTCCTGATTGTATGAATAGAGATTACTAACATCAACCGAGGGTAAAGGTCAAGTAAGTGCTTCGTGGTTTCATTGGAAACATGGATAAAGAGAGGAGAGTATCGGAGGAGCTGAGATGATTTAGTAAGTCTGTTGGCTTTTGTCCATTAGAATATGTCTTCAAATCTCGTCCAGGCAGATAGGCAGAAAAGGACAATCTATAAATCTCTTCGGGCAGTTTCAAATCAACCCTAAGCATGTTATGTTTCCATTGGCTCATAGGGACATAAAAGAATTACGTTGAGTTTAAAGTTTATTTGTTAGTGTCACAAGTAATGCTTACATTATCACTGCAAAGAAGTTATTGGGAAAATCCCTAGTCGCCACACTCTGGCACCTGTTCTGGTACACTGGGGGAGAATTTAGCATGGCAAACTCACCTAACCAGCACATCTTTTGAAGGAACTTGGAGCACCCAGAGGAAACCCATGCAGACACGGGGAGAATGTGCAGACACTGCACAGACAGTGACCCAACCCGTGAATTCAACCCGGGTCCCTGGTGTTGTGAGACTGCAGTGACGACTGTGCCCACTTCACCATTTGAGAGATTAAATCTAGTAGACTTTTTTATACAAGTGCAGAAACTTGTATTTATGTAGTGCCTTTAACAACATAAAATATCCCAAGAGACCTGAGCAGTAACTCTGACAGACAAAACCTGAATTGTGTGAAAAGATATTAGGAAAGGTGGCCAGGCTTTCGGTCAAAAAGTAAATTTTAATAAGTGGATTAATGAATGAGAGAGGAATGAAGGGTTTTAGGAAAACAGTTACAGAGTTTAGTACTTAAATTAATGAAAGATGTAACTAATTAAAGATGTAATTGGTGGTGGCACAGTGACACAATGCCTCACAATGCTAGGGATGCAGATTCAATTCTAGCCTTGGGTCACTATCTGTGTGGAACCTACACATTCTCCCCATGTCTGTGTGGGTTTCCTCCAGGTGTTCCGGTTTCTTCCCGCAATCTAAAGATAGGCAGATTCGGTGGATTGGTCATGCTAAATTGACCTTTAGTGTCCCAAGATTCATATGAGTTAGAGTGATTAGCGAGAGAAAATATGGGGATAGGGTTACGGGAACAGGGCCTGGGTAAGAGTCAATGCAGACAATGGGCTGAATGGTCTTCTTCTGCACTGTAGGGATTCTATGATGCTACGAACATTGAAGCAAAAAAAGACGGGAAACCACCACCCAGGGCCTGCTATTACCATTGCGTTGTGCCAACATGGTAAAGTCGGGTGTGAGGCCATTCACGCGATCTGCACCCACTCTGCGCAGATGGCCACTTTACCGACATCTGGGAATGACTATGATCCCATTCGCACCCAAAATGGGTGCAACGGTGATTTACATGCATTTGTATGTCTTTAAACTGTATTAATGAACTGCCCGCCCAACTTTAGCAGTATTTCCCCTTTTACCACCATGTTCGCCAATCTGGAATCGGGCCGAAATGGACATATTAAATAAAATTCTGAACCGGGTGCTCCAGCTGCCGAAGGAGCAAAATCGGAGTTTCCAATGGCTGTCTAATTCAAATCAGTGGTGGGGGGTGGTGGCGGAGGGAGATAGGTCAGATCGTTCTCTGGGGAGGGTGAGGAGAGAGGCGGGTGTGATATATCTCTGGTGAGGGGTGAATGGAACAGGAGGGTCCGCTACCACTCTGCGGGCAATGGGTGGGGGTAAGGGACGATAGGGGGTCATGATCAGTCTGCAGGGGAGTGGTTGGATAAGGAGGACAGTGATGTCTGGGGGCCATCACTCCCCCTTTTCACTCCCGGGCTACTTTTTCAATTTTTCAATGTGCAACATTGTGCAACGTGACCTTTTTCAGGCTAAGTGTGTATGGGGGCACCTGAGACCAGATTTCCAAGTTGGATTCGAATTGCAACCAGATTCAGTAATTAGAATGGAAATGCTAAAATTAGGCCCCAAATATCAGAACTGAAAGGAGGTTTGTGAGGCTGGAGGAGAAAGAGAGGTGTCGATATTCTCTCCCCTTAAAAAAATACATTGACGAAGGATTGGAGTGTATATCCAAATGTTGGGGAAAATTATTTAGCCCAGAGGGCCAGGAGAATCTTGTGGCAGATGATGTATGGGATTAGCATATGCGTTCCTGCTGCAGTGGCATCATCCAGCACTGGATTTCCGGCAGTGTCTGCTCCACACTGGAAATCAGCGGGGAGATGTGAAAATGATTTAAATCATTATTTCCATATAATTTAAATGAGATTAACAGGCCGGGACTGAAGTTTCCAATCGAGCTGGCCAACAATTGGCGGGGCTGTCAGTACGATGTGCTACTGCACGTGCGCCAATCTTGTTACTGATAGACTGGTACGGCCCGCTCAGCATGCTGATTTCAGCCTTTCCAGCGGGGATAGGCTCCACCCTCTCGAATGTAATGACATTTATGCTGGTGGCCTCTGCAGAGCACAGAGTGAGGGAGATTCTTCTCTGAACTCCCTCTGAAAAGAACAATGTGAATTAGAACATAGAACATTACAGCGCGGAACAGGCCCTTCGGCCTTCGATGTTGCGCCGACCAATTAGGAAAAAGCAGTGACCCTCTAACCTAAACCATTCCCTTTTCATCCATAAACTTATCTACTAACCTCTTAAACGCCACCAAACTTGGCGCATCTACAACTGACGCAGGCAGGGCATTCCATACCCTTACCACCCTCTGGGTAAAGAACCTACCTCTGACATCTGTCCTATAACCACCACCCCTTAATTTAAAGCTATGTCCCCTCGTGCTAGCTTTCTCCATCCTAGGAAAAAGGCTATCACTGTCCACCCTATCTAAACCTCTAATCATCTTATATGTTTCAATAAATTCTCCTCTTAGCCGCCTTCTTTCTAACGAAAACAACCTCAAATCCCTCAGCCTCTCCTCATAAGATCTGCCGTCCATACCAGGCAACATCCTGGTAAACCTCCTCTGTACCCTCTCCAATGCCTCCACATCTTTCTTATAATGTGGGAACCAGAACTGCACACAATACTCCAAGTGCGGCCACACTAGAGTTTTGTACAGTTGCAACATGACGTTGCGGCTCCGAAATTCAATCCCCCTAATTACTCCAGTTTTCCCACAAATTCGACACTTAGAATGTTATGGGGAGAATTCTGTCCTTAGAATTTTTTTTTGGAGAATTCTGCCCTTTTTTTTAACTGCTAAGAAATAGGAGCAGCAATAGGCCATTGAGCCATTCAATGAGATCATGGCTGATCTGAAGTGGATCAGTTCCACTTTCCCACTTTCTCCACCATAACCCTTAATTCCCTTTTCTATCAGAAACCTATCTACCCCTGACTTAAATATATTCAGCGAGGTAGCCTCCACCTCACTGGGCAGAGAATTCCAGAGACTCACCACTCTTTGAGTGAAGAAGTTCCTCCTCAACTCTTATCTAAACTGCCCCCCCACCCCCCTATTTTGAGGCTCTGCCCTCTAGTTCTGCTATCCTTTCTAAGCGGGAAGAATCTCTCTACCTTTACCCTATCTATCATTTTCATTAACTTATATGTCTCTGTAAGATCCCCTACCTTAGAACTAACTCATGTCAGTTTTGGGTTGATTGTGCTGTCAAGTATAATAGAGCATTTTATTATAGATAAAGATCTATAAATGCAAGTAGTTACTGCAATCTTTGATGGGTTTGTCTCAGATAGTAATCTATCATTAGTTGGTCACTAGCATTGCACATACAAGATAGATCTCTGGTTCATAAAGTGTTAAATATTTGAATGATATCCTTTTTTCTGAATGCATGGTTTGATAATCAGAGAAGTGCAGCATGTTATGAAGTACCTTGTATCATCAGGAAAATGAAGACTGAATGAATATTCTGACCTCCGCATATTCTAAATACCTAATAATTAATTTGATAAATTAATATTTGTAATTTTAAGATCTTCTCTATCATGAGACATCAAAGCAATACTAAAATCTAATTAATGATGCACTTAAGATTTTTTTTTAACTACTGAAATTATCCAAAGTCAGAGTACACCTTAATGTCTTTGAAATGTTTGTGTAAAATTTTGGCAATTGGTTTGTGTGGATGTTCTTAATAGGAGGAAGGGTTGAGGTTTATAATTCATGGTAACATTATCATTTTATTTTAATAGCGACAAGGGTACTCCCACTGGACCCATTCCCAGAGCTCGTAGTCCCCATTTAAGTACGATCCTTTCCACCTTGTGAATCAAAGGACGTTATAGAGCTTAATTACCAAATGCCTTCTAATTATCACCAGCATCTGGGACAGTGCCACAGAGAGAATTGCTCTGCTGCATCGTCTCACATCACAAAGAGCCGTATAGTTGCTGACACCAGCTCTATCTCATGAGGCTGAGTGGGGCAAAGGGGAGCAGGACATGAATGGGTGTGGAGAAAGGCAATAACAGCTTCTGAAGGTCTTTCCTTGATTTTACTCTGCACTGCCAGTTAGTAAAGGGCAAAATACTGCAGATGCTGCAAATCTGAAATAGAAATCAGTGTGGTTGGCAGCATTTGGGGAAAGCAACAGTCAATGGTATGTTGGCACAACAGTTAGTACTGCTGCCTCACAGTGCCAGCGAGACGCTTTTGATTCCCAGCTTGAGTGACTATTTGTGTGGAGCCTGCACGTTTTCCCCACACCTGCATGGGTTTCCTCCAGGTGCTCCGGTTTCCTACTATAATCTGAAAGACCTGCTGATTAGGTGCATTGGCCATGTTAAATTCTCCCTCAGCGTATCCAAGCAGGTGCCGGAGTGTGACGACTAAGGGATTTTCACAGTAACTTCATTGCAGTGTTAATGTGAGCCTACCAGTGACACTAATAAATAAAGAGTTAATATTTCAGGCCCTTTAAACAAAACTGTGGCTAAAGTCATAGAGGTTTACAACATGGAAATGGCCCTTCGGCTCAACTTGTTCAGGCTGCCCTTTTTTAAAACCCTTCCAATTGCCCACACTTGGCCCATATTCCTCTAGACCCATCTTACCCATGTAACTATCTAAACATTTTTTAAAAGACAAAACTGTACCCGCCTTACTATTACTTCTGGCAGCTTGTTCAAACACTCACTACCCTCTGTGTGAAAAAATTGTCCCTCTGGACACTTTTGTGTCTCTTCTCTCTCACCTTCTTCCTAAGCCCCCTAGTTTCAGACTCCCCTACCTTTGGGAAAAGGTGTTGACTATCAAGCTGTTCTATGATCCTCAATATTTTATAGACTTCTATCAGATCAGCCCCCAATCTTCTACGCTTCAGAGATATAAGTCCAGGTCTATCTAACCTCTCTTTATAACCCAGACCATCAAGTCCGGTAGCATCCCAGTAAATCTTTTCTGCACTCTTTCTGGTTTAATAATACCCTTTCTATAATGGGGTGACCAGAACTGTATGCAAATTAATTAATGATGTTACAGATCTTGAGAAATTGTAAGGGGACAGAGTGAAAGCATGACTAACTGATCATTCTTTGCATTCAATCTTTCACTGAGGTTACGGGGGGTGGGGGGGGGGGGCGATGTAAGGGATCAGGATTAGTCTGTGAGTGAGTCTAAGAGTGACACTGAGGTAGAGGAAACCGAGAAAAGCACTGACTTTCACTCGCTAATGTGAATGGTCCCCTAAAAACATGCAAAGTGTGAATAGTTGGCACTGCTATCAGACATGATCCTGCATTTTATCGCTTTTTGTGGTACATTACTGGTAGCCAATTATTTCAATAAATTGTCACTGATTGTCATTAGAAGTTAGATTAGTGCAAGCCCATTCCAGTCAATGAATGGAAAATTATAAGTCCTAATTCTGCTACTGCCTGGCCAGGAATCCTTTTAATGAGTGTAATAATAATTTGGAACATTTAAGGCAAATTTACAACTTCAGAGCTGAAGCAGATCCCAGGAGATAATTGGCCATTTGTTCCCTCCTTTGTCTCCGATATTCAAATGTTCCTCTATCTTTTTGTGAGATGATCTATTATTCATCGTCGTTCCCTGCAATATTCAAGGAATGGCGGTCTCTCCCCCTTGTCTTATCTTGACCTTCAAATTCTTCTTCATGTCTCCAGCCTGCAGCCCAGTGGTGCTATCATTCATTTTGAAAGATCATCCCCATTGACTTCTCATCTTCTCGCCCTAGATTTTCAATGTTCCCCCAAGACTGACTTCCTACTTTTGAGATCAAAGATTGATCTTCCCCTCTCCCATGCTCTGCATGGTGCAATCACCTCAGCTCTACATCCAGTCTCCACAGAATGAATGAGTGGAAATTACACTTGTGCTCAGCCTGTGTTGAATTCTTTATCTCAAGTTGGGGCAACATCGTGATGCTTGTTGACTGAGATTTTTACCCCAAAATGATAGTTAACTAGTAAGCTACTGTAAACAATTCCTGACTTCCTAATTTTCTGAAAACCTATGATTAAATTAAGACATATTAATTCCAATGTAATTAGGATTTAAGAATGATCAGTTAGTCATGCTTTCATTGTCTCCCCTTACAATTCCTCAAGATCTGTAACATCACTAATTAGTTTGCATACAGTTCTAGAAAACGGGAATAAACTATTCCTATTCCAAATGGTTTAATAACCAGGAGCAAAGAAATAACTCCCCAGATGTGGGCATTTCTTCACCACATTCCCTTTATTTAGAAGCGTGTCTCCATCCCTAACAGTTCTTCTGCTCCAAAGTCAGAATCTGGAGGGTCAGTCAGTAACCCTGACAGTCCTCATTATATAAACAGGTGAAACTCTCTAACAGGGCAAGGTTGTGCGGAAATTTCAAGAATTGGTCAATTGAGTCTTGAACTAAGACAAACATCCCTGTGTAAAAAAATGTAACAAATTTATTAAACATAAAACATAAGACAATATAACATAAACGTACAGCCAACTGGAGTCTCACAAAGGATTAAATAGCTCTAAGGACACAGCGACAGAATCTCACCAAAAGAACTAGATTACAAAGCCAAATAAGATCAATTATACTTTTTCATAATCAATAATTCCACCTTTCATTAGCTTAAATCAATCCCATTTAACAGTTATATATCATTACAAATCTCTGTCAAATGTCTCAGCCAATCCTAAGTTACTTAATAGTATAGTGATATCTTATCCATCCAACTGATTGTGGACACCGTCTCCCCTTTGGCCCTACCAATTCTCTGTTTCTTGGTAACTGCAGACGCTATCACAATGGATGTTCTCACTGGCTCATTGCCAAATTGCATAGACATGTATTCCTGAGTCCAGGTCCATATCCATTTCATATCTGGACAATGAATTCATCTATTCATAATGTTACTTAATGCATCCACTCTTCAGAATGCCACCCAATAAGACTTGCTGACTAACCTGTTCCCAGGCCTTTAGCTTTAAACTATTGACTCCGACCACCATGCCTTTCCGTAACTCTTATAATACATAATATTGAAATACATTTAAATAGAATATTGAAATACATTTAAAACATCAGCATATATGTTTTAAAATCTTGTTCTGGTTTACTAACTGCATTCACATATGTGTGAGCTGCTTATGTTAGCTTGTTTATGTTAATCATTTAACCCTTTACTGGCCCCTTGTTCTCTGAAAGATTACATTCTGCCTATAAATCCTATTTGCTGGTTAGAAATTCCCTTCCACAGACAGGAAATCGTTAGCTCAATCAGTGAGCTCATACTCTAACAGGCCAATTCCATGAGCCTTGTTGAAGTCATTACAAGGAACAGGTTGAAGAAAATTGACTTGTTTATTTCCGCAAGGTGAGCTGGTGTGATTGGGACTGCATTGCATGAAAGTACAGTGGATGGAGCTTCAGTTATTACGCACAACTAAAACATAGAGGGCTTTGAGCAAAACTGAGTGAGGGAGACTAATTGGACACTTCTTTTACAGAGTTGGCATGGACTCAATGGCTAGAATGACTGTCTTCTTTGCCATATGTTTCTAAGTAATCTAAGAGAAGATGAAAAAAAAAACATTTTTAAACATCATTTCGCCAGTCCAAATTTCTTGAGTCCACAGCTTTGAAATGTGTTAAAGGTCCACAAACCTACTGAGAACTCTCTTTCGTTGCCCAGAATAGGAATTTGAGCCAAAGTTAAATTGTGTTCTTACCCAATGTCCAAGGACACGCCTCTTTTGGAAACTGGAATTATTGGATCATAATTAACCACCAGCAGTCATTCCCAGCTGTTGTTCCGTTGCAAAATTACCAGTTTGCTAATTCAGTACTTTGCATTTGTTTCCATTATAATCATCTAAATTCTATTACAGTCAGACCAATGTCACAAGATTATCATTCCGATTAATCCGTGACATGTTTGGCTGTTTGATCCTTTTCCTTCACTACTCCAAGATGTTGCTACTGCTTTACAACCAATTAAATATTTTTTGAAGCATAGTCATTGCCACAAAGTAGGAAACACAGCCATTAACTTGCACATGGCAATCTCCCACAAACAGCAATGAGACAATGACCACATGATTGTGTTTGGAAATAAATTTTCATTTGCATTCTAATTTGCATTTGAATGAATGAACCTTAACTGCTTCCATCATCTCTTTAGAGAGCCAATTCTACAGGTAGATGAAAATGTTGGCCCAAATATTTATTGGGAAGGAGGGTTTGTGATTAGAAGAAAAGAGATGAAGACTTTCCAAGATGCCATGGAGTTTAATTGGGTTGTGTGGGTCTTTTTTTTAACAAGTTTCAATCCAGAATCCAAACTGACGGGCACAGTAGGAAATCTCACAGCACCAGTTTATCGTCCAACAGATTTATTTGGTATCACTCACTTGACGGAGGAACAGTGCTCTGAAAGGTTGTGATACCAAATAAATCTGTTGGACTTTAACCTGGTGTTGTGAGACTTCTTCCTGCGACCACCTTTGTCCAATGCCAGCATCCCCACGTCAACCTGACAAGTGCAGTAAAGACTCCAGAGAAGAGATCTTTCCTTGGGCAACTGTGTTGAACGCGTGGTGGGGATGCAAGTGTCAGAGAGCGGATAGTGTGGAGGGTTGCAGTGTAGCCATGTAACAAGAGGTTATGGGGAGAATTAGGGAGAAGACAGAAGTTCAGAGACCTAAGGTGGAAATGTTTGAATTGGAAGGAGAGTCAGAGATTGAGAATTCACAGGGAAAAAAACTGGAGGCGAAGGTTAGAGATTTGTGAAAAAGATTGGGAGAGTAGAATATTAGGAAGATCTGGGGAGAGGCCAGATATCAAGTCGGTAGGAAAGTTATCTGATTTTTATTTGATTTGATTTATTATTGTCACGTATTAGTATACAATAAATATTATTGTTTTCTGCACACTATACAAACAAAGCATACCATTTATAGGGAAGGAAAGAAGAGATTGCTGAATGTTGTGTTACAGCCATAGGTAGGGTATAGAGAAAGACCAACTTAGTGTGAGATTGGTCCATTCAAAAATCTGATGGCATCAAGGAAGAAGCTGTTCTTGAGTCGGTCGGTATGTGATTTCAGACTTTTGTATCTTTGCTCCCGACTGAAGAAGGTGGAAGAGACTATGTTGGGGGGGGTGTGAGGTCCATAATTATACTGGCTGCTTTTCTGATGGCAATGGGAAATGTAGACAGAGCCAATGAATGGGAGGCTGGTTTGTGTAATGGACTGGGCTTCATTCACAACTCTTTACAGTTTTTTTGCGATTTTGGGCAGAGCAGGAGCCACGTGGAATAATTAGGGATCAGGCAAATTGATGGAGGCTTTGGGAGGAAGAGCTGCAGGTCAAAATGGTTCGAAGAGAGGTCACAGCAAGAGTTGGAGATTGATGAGATGAGCGGAGATAGGACGGTGACCAGAGACCAAGAAAACTGATATGTGGTGGTGGGGGATGGGGTGAAATGATGTGTTATAGTTGGGAAAAATTCATAAGAGTTCAGAAGTGGGTGGGCATGGGTGGGTCATATGAGGTTTTGCTGTTGGAATGACTGGAAGAGGGAGATTTTGGAGATTGGGATTTGTAAATTTGCAGGAAATATTCCTGCTTCTACAGCACTCATTTAACTGATCTAACCCTCCACACCTTTTACTTGAGAGATATCCAGTCATGTTCAGGAACAGAAAAGCTATTAAATTTAGAGGCACACAACTTCTTTAGAAATGAGTCAGCCATCCCCCCTCATCCCACATTTGTTAAAATTGTTCATCATCTTAACTTTTAACCCATCCACTTTTGGGTTAAAATGATACCTGAAAGGGGAGGCAGTGTCATAGTGTTATTGAGTAGTAATCCAGAGACCTGGGATAATGGATCTAGATTCATACCCCACCATGGCAGATGGTGACATTTGAATTAAATAAAGAAATAGTGAACAATTGCGGGCCAATTTCCACTCTGAAAAGGACACATTCATACCAACTCTTTCTTTTCTATGTGACAGCCAAGTTTCAATTCATTTTATTTCCTTTAATTCCAAATGCCTTTAATTTATGTGCCAGCCTTTTATGTGGCACCTTGTCAGATGATGTTTGTAAATCTAAATATATTACATCTACATGTTCCCCTCTGTCTACTCTCCCTGCTACATCCTCAAAGAAATTGAGCAAATTTTCAAATTTTTTTTTTATTCATTCATGGATGTTGTTGGCTAGGTCAACATTTATAGCCTATCCCTGGACTTTAAAAGTCGACTGATTACCATGAAACCATTATCGATTGCAGGAAAAACTCAGCTGGTTCACTAATGTCCTCTAGGGAAAGATATCTACCATAGTTACCTGGCCTACATGTGACTCCAGATCTGGAGCAATGTGGCTGACTCTTAAATGCTCTCAGGGATGGGCAATAAATGTTGAACCAGCCAACGAAATCCATGAACGAATAAAAACAAACATATTTCACAAATTTGCTCAATTTTTTTGAGGATGTAACAAGGAGAGTAGACTGAGGGGAACATGTAGATGTAACAAATTTAAATTTCCAAGCGGCATCTGACAAGGTGCCGCAAAAAAGGTTGGCACATAAACTTAAGGCATTTGGAATTAAAGGAAATATATAAGCATGAATTGAAACTTGAATGTCACATAGGAAAGAAAGATTTGATATAAATGGATCCTTTTCAGAGTAGAAAGATGCAACTAGTGGAACATCGCAATTGGCCCTCAATTGTTCACTATTTACATTAATGAATTGGAGGAAGGAACAGAATGTAAGGTTTCAAATTTGCTGATGATATGAAGCTAAGTGGAAGGGCAGGTTGTGATGAGAATGTTGTGATTCTGTAGCAGGATATAAATAGATTAGGTGACTGAATGAAAACTTGGCAAATGGAGTTTAATATGGGGAAGTGTGAGATCACACAATTTAGTAAGAGTAATCAAAAGGCAGATTACTATCTAAATGGAGAGAGACTGCAGGTGAGTGAAGCGCAGAGAGATCCAGCTGTTCTAGTGCATGAATCACAAAAAGCTAGCAGGAAGGCCCAACAAGAAAGACAACAGCATTTTGTCCTTTATTGCAAAAGGGTTGGAATTTAAAAATAAGGATGTTTTCTGGCAATTGTACAGGGTGTTGATGAGACCAGACCTGGAATGCTGCATTCAGCTTTATTCCCCTTATCTAAAACATGAAATAGTGATATTGAAGGCAGTCCAAAAGAGATTCATCAGGTTAATTCCTAGGATGAGAGATTTGTCTTATCAAGAGAGTCTAAATACCCTTGGTCTGTATTCCTTGAAGTTTAGATGAATGAGGGAGCGACTTTATTCAAACATATAAGATACCGAGTGGGTTTGACAAAGGAGATGGTCAGATGTTTTCACTAGAGGGAATGTCCCGATCAAGATTGTATGAAGAACGGCTGAGGGCTCTGGATTTGTTCTTGTTAGGAGCTTAGAAGGATGAGGGGTGATCTTATTGAAACTTACAGGATACTGTGAGGCCTGGATAGAGTGGACGTGGAGAGGATGTTTTCACTAGTAGGAAAAACTAGAACCAGGGGACACAACGTCAGGCTAAAGGGAAGATCCTTTAGAATAGAGATCATAGATCATAGATCATAGAATCCTACAGTGGAGAAAAAGGCCTGTTGGTCCTTCGATGCACTGAACACAATCCCACCCAGACCATACCCTCATATCATTGCACGTTATATCCACTAATATCTCTAACCTACACATCCCTGGACACTAAGGGGCAATTTCTTAACATGGCCAATCAACCTAATGCGCACATCTTTGGACTGTGGGAGGAGACAGGAGTACCTGGAGGAAACCCACACAGACACATGGAAAATGTGCAAAGGATGAGGAGGATTTCTTTTCAGCCAGAGAGTGCGAATCTATGGAACTTTTTGCCACAGGAGACTGTGGAGGTCAGCTCATTTAGTGTCTTTAAGACGGAGATAGATAGGTTCTTAATTAATAAGGGGATTAGGGAACATGGGGAAAAGGCAGGAGAATGGGGATGAGAAAAATATCAGCCATGATTGAATGGCTGAACAGACTAAATGGGCCAAGTGGCCTAATTCTGCTCCAATGTCTTTTGGTCTTATGGAGCATAGGTATAAGACAAAGGGCCAATCATTTAAAATTGAAGTGTGTAGAAATTTCTTCTCCCAGACAGTGCTGGAATCCTCTGCCCCAAAGAGTGATATCAGGATGGATATCAGAGGTAGGTTCTTTACCCAGAGGGTGGTTAGGGTATGGAATGCCCTGCCTGAGGCAGTTGTAGATGCGCCAAGTTTGGTGGCATTTAAGAGGTTAGTAGATAAGTTTATGGACGAAAAGGGAATGGTTTAAGTTGGAGGGTCATTGCTTTTTCCTAATTGGTCGGCACAACATCGAGGGCCGAAGGGCCTGTTCTGCACTGTAATGTTCTATGTTCTATATTCTATTTACAGTGAAGGTGGATGAATATTTAATAGATTGAGGAACAGAGGCAATGGAGAAATGGTACGGAAAAGGAGTTGAGTCCAGCATAGATCAGCCAAGAGGGCCTTGAGTGGTGGGGCAGACTGGAAGATTCTGGTGGCCTCCTCCTGGGTTTTTTTTTGTGTTCTTGTGTTTCACCCCAGGTTAGTGCTGAACGTATTTCCCTCTTCAAAGCTGATTGCAAACCTTCCCATTTTGTCCTCCCCCCCCATCCCCCCCACCCTCCTGCAATCCAGTGATTGCCTTACAAAAGAAAAACTAATGATTCAATGACAAGTTATGCTGCCAAGGAGGTCTACGGATCATTAGATACAAAGAGAAACATAATTTTACATAAGTAAACACTTTTTAAGGCAGTCAAAAGAATTGTGAAGAAAGGATAATTACACTAAGTAGCAAAGTAAACTGAGGATCACAAGACAAATATTACAAAGAGAGGAATAAATGTTGAATGTAAATTGATATGGAGCGTACACAAACACAAATATCTCTGGGATAGTACAGCAGCATATTTTTAAATTTGTGTTCAATATTTTGTAAAAACCAAAGCCTATGAGCAGTGCCACGTGGGTCAACTAGTTTTTAAAATATTTTGTACAAAAGATCATTTCTTAAACTGATCTTATTTCTGTGCATCGTGAGGTGAAAATAATAATCAATGCAAGTCAAGGAATAACCTTCATCTGTTCCTTTGGAAGAGTTAGCAGCCTGATTTGTATGAACCACCATCCCATAACAGTTAATTCTCTGACAAGAGAATTATCTTATTTCCTTCAGTGTGAGTGAGGAATCCTGGCCCAGTCATGGTACTCACTGTTACCTGTGCAAATCCTGGCATTTCCCACATTCAGAAAGGAAGAAAGGAGAGTCGGGATGAGATGAGGGGAGAAAGGAGACAAGGCAACACCAGAAGGAACCTTCAACATAAAAAGAAAGCACTAAATGGATGAAATTGCAGAATTACACAGTCTCTCTTCAGGTTCAAGTCCACGGGGCAGAAAGAAAACATTAATATCACTGTCACATCCATGATTGGAGGACAATTTCCATTAACCACTATGTTCCTACTTCCTGGTTGAACTTGTTCTGTCACTGACGTGCTGGTTAGATGGACTGGACAAGCTAATTTCTCCCTTAGTGTACTCGAACAGGCACCAGAGAGTGACAACTAGGCAATTTTCACAGTAACTTCATTGCAATATTAATATAAGCCTACTTGTGACAATAATAAATCATGAAATGGAGGCCATTCAGCCCATCAAGTCTGACAGTGAATCCTACCCAGGCTCTTTCCTGTAACCCCCACGTATTTACCCTGCTAATCCCCCTAACCGACACATCTTGAATTACAAAGTGGCAATTTACCATGGCCTATCCAACTAACCTGTGCATCCTTGGACTGTGGGAGGAAACCGGAGAATCCAGAGGAAACCCACACAGACACGGGGAGAGTGTGCAAACTCCACACGGACAGTTCCCAAGGCTGGAATTGAACCTGGATCTCTGGACCTGTGAGGCAGCAGTGCTAACTACTGTGCCACCCTTCTGATTTTCAATTTATGTTTGCCTGTCTCATCTGGGGGCAAGTAGATAAAGTAAATAATTGTCACAATAGATACTGAAAAGTATAAATGACATTATGGTTTTACATATTATGAAACTCCTTACTTCCAAATTGGTTTCCAATAGTTTATATCAGTAATCTGTGATCAAATAAAAGCTCATACAATGTGTTGGTCATTTTCTAAAGACAATTTGTGTGTATATACATGTATAAAATATTACATGTCTACACTGAGAAATGCTACAAAATGTATCGCATTAGGTGTCACTGAATAGAATTTCAGAGGAGTGAATCTTTTCCAGTTACCCTTAGAAAATTGACTTGTCAACTTTCTTGAAGCATTGTTCATTATTTGCAATTTTTCTCCTTTGGCATTTTGCAGACTCTTAACCAAGGTTACAAAGTGAAGCGTAGCTACAAAAAGAGAAGGGATAAATGAAGACCTACTACATCCACCTGAAGAACTTCCACAAATACCCGGGAAAATTAGAAGACCAAAGAAAGCTTTTTGGATGTGATGTGTGTTGAGCAGTCCTCTACGTTTTATTTACTTTCTGTGAAATATAATGATGTCTGCTCCAGCAATCTTTCTGTTTTAATGGGCTGAGCCTTTTCTGGAGAATATATCTCATCCCTGCAATCATGGCGAGAATGAAGCTTTTATACGAATCTGTTTTCATTGCAAATGTCAACTGCAGTCCGTAAGTGCGAAGAGTTGAAACATTGAATAAAGCAATAAAACCTACCGGCAAAGAGTGAATATGCTTAGAGGTGACACAAAGGGAAGATTTAACTCTTGTAGTGATGACACATGTTGCAAAAACATTCTCTATAAATTCGTATCACGATGTAACAGTGAGGACGCTGGCTCTTAGCAAGACTATATTCAATTTAAAATAGGGTAACTTTTGATCTTTTTAATAACATTCCTTTAATGTTTTAAGGTATAATTAGTCCTTGCATTAAGCCCAATACATAATATGTGAAGGGATTGAATGGTTTGAGTTTTCTAAAAAAATGATTAAAATTGAATCCATTTGCTCCCAGATATTTGCTGGTTTTCTGGTGGGAATTCTGGATCAGTCTCAACCTCATTTATGCAGAAAAGGTTAATGAGTTGTATTCATTAACTGTGTCCTTTTAATTGAATGTGTTTCACTTTGTTAATGAGATGCATTTGATAAGGAAAAAGAGATGAAGACCTTGTTAAAATAATTCACTTACCCTCCCCTCAGAAGAATTGCTTGATTGAACCACGCTGAGTACAAGGTCCCCAGGATTGATTCCCAGTCTGCACTGAGTTAGCAGAACAAGAGCAACTTGAGTTGTAGCTCCCTTAAAGTGATAAAACATCCTGAGGCATTTCAGCCTGGAGCATTGCGAAACACTGGAGGAGCTATTAGGAGGGGCGGCCAACCAAGTAGATTTTAAGCAGCATCTCAAGGGAGCAGAGAAAGGCAGAATAAGTGAGAGTGGAATCAAATGAGGGGAGTCATGCTCAGCTGAATAATAGAGAACAGGGTGTTGTAGGAAGATGATGTGGTCGAAGAAAGAATCAAAGAAAGATCTGCATTCATACAACGCTTTCAGTGACCACCAGATGTCCCACGGTGCTTCACAGCTGGTGAAGTCCTTTTTGAAGAGCAGTCACTGTTTTAATGCAGGAACACTGCCAGCTACAGATGCACAACCACCTCCCACAAACAGCAATGTGATATTGACCAAATATTCTCTTTTGGTGATGTTAGCTGAGAGATAAATATTGTTTGCATACAGGGATAACATAACAGGAATAAGCTTTGCAATAATGCCATGTGGGTTTTGTTATGTCCACCAAGGAAATTTGGCATGTCTACTTCAAATCTTACCTTTTTTTTCACAAATGCACCGTAGAAAGCATCCTTTCTGGATGCATCACAACTTGGTATGGCTCCTGTGCTGCCCCAGATTGCAAGAAAATATAAAGGGTTGTGAACATAGCCCCTCCAAACCAGCCTCCCATCCATTGACCCTGTTGACATTTTCCACTGGTGCAGGAAAGCAGCCAGCATAATCAAAGACCCCCATGCATCCCAGACATATTCACTTCCACCTTCTTCCACTGGGAAAAATATACAAGAGGCTGAGAACACATAACAACAGGTTCAAGACCAGCTTCTTCCCTGCTGTCTTCAAGCTTTTGAATGGTCCTGTCATGTATTAAGTTGATTTTTCTCTTCACTCTATCTGTAATTGCAACACTATATTCTGCATCCGATCCTTTCCCATTATGTGGAACGATATGTTTTGTTTGTAGTGCCCAAGAAACAATACTTTTCACTGTATTTTGATATGTGTGACGATAATGAATCAAATCAAATCAAACTTTGGAAGGCAAGATAGGGCCTTGATTTAATGTCACATCCGAATTTGGCTGAAAGGCTAAAATGGGATAGTTTCCCACAGTCACAGCACCATAACCTGTTGTTAAATCATTGCAGAGGGTTGTTGCAGACCTTGTGGCACACCAAGGCTGTGCAAGCACTTTCCAATAGCAATCCAGACCAGTCTACTTTACCACTCTTTCCCATAACTCTGTATTTTCTTCTCTTTCAATATTTTTTCCAATTCCATTTTGACAGCTCCTGTGAATCAGTATCCATTGCCCAATAAGGCAGTGAATTGCAAACCCGAAACACTCACTGCAGATAAATATTTCTCCTCATGTCTCATCAAGTCCTTTTGTCTCTCCCTATTGGTTATTGATCCATCAGCCATTAAAAGGTTTTCTTCTATTTACTCTATCTAAACCTTTTTTGATTTTAAGCACTCTATCAAATATCTTCTTTCAGCCTTCTCTGCTCCAAGGAAAATGACCATAATGTGGAGATGCTGGTGTTGGACTGGGGTCAGATCAGTAAGAAGTCTCACGACACCAGGTTAAATTCCAATAGATTTGTTTGGACCTGTTGGACTTTTTCCTGGTGTTGCAAGGAAAATAATTCCAGCTTCTTCAGCACAGAACTGTAATCCCTCATCCCTGAAATCATTCCACTCATGTTATTTGTGTGCCTGATTCAGGTCAGTTCAGGAAATTGATAGAGATTTTACACTGCACCTTCACGACCCAGTAAGTGTTAAAATCAGGAAGGGACTTTACTTCCAGTTGCTGTGTTTCAGATTTCGGTTCTTCTGTAGATGTTCATTCTGGTCTTGTTACCTTCTCTACGAATGGTATGCTTTGTCTGTGTAGCACACACAAAAAAAATGCTTTTCATTGTATACTGATACATGTGACATAATAAATCAAATCAAAAGTCATTTTTGTGAGTTGACTGTACAGAGTAAAAATTTGTAAAGTCTTACATTCAGACTTCCAGGATGAAATAGACATAGCACTGATAGGTTCAGTAGATATGTGCAGGGAAAGTTTTTTTACACAGAAGGTGGTGGGGGCCTGGAATGCACTGCCAAGTGATGTGGTTGAGATAGACACATTAATAACATTTATGACTCATCTGGATGGACACATGAACTGGTGGGAAATAGAGGAATGCCGGTGGTTACTCTAAATAGTTCAATGTGATTGGCACAGGATTGGTGGGCTGAAGAGTCTGTTCCTATGCTGTTCTGTTCTTTATTCTTTGATATTCTGCACTGGCATTCTGCCTTTTGCTGGATTGTCAGGCCTATTTCCTTCAAGTTCTTCCTCTTGTAAGCTATAATTAGGAGCCTAATGCCAGTTTAAGAAACCCTTTGAAACTTTACTCCCACTGAGCTTGGGGGCTGTAACACTCAGGATTCTTCAGTCAGTGCCAGGAATAACAAAATCACAGGATTGTGGGGAGTGGTAGCATAATGGTAATATTATTGGATTAGTAGTTCAGAAGTCTACACTAGTGCTTTGAGGACCTGCGTTCAAATGGGAGTTGGTGGAATTTTAATTTTTTTAAACTAAAAACATATGAATCGGCGAACAATCTCAGGAATCATCATTGATTATCATAAACCCATTCAACTTATCGATGTCCTGTAGGGAAGGAAATCTGCCATCCTTACCTGGTCTGGCCTACATTGACTTCACAGTCACAGCAACTTTGTTGACGCTCAACTGCCCCGTGAAATCTTCAGAGCAAATCACTGACTCACTTCATTTTTAAATATTGTTCAACTGTTAATGGGTTAAGCTGCTTCATTTGCTAGAGTGAGATTTAAACTATTATTAAAGAAAGTTTGCTTCATTCTAAAGGATCTCTAATTTGTCAGTGGAATTATTACTGGAGGGAAACAACCTATTGATCCTCACACTTACACCAAAATAGAAAGATTTTTGGTGTTTAGTCAGGCTTCATAATATACCTTGGGGTTCTGGTCCAAGGCTCCAACACATCTCTATTCAGTCAGTAAACATGATCCCAAGCCATTTTAATTCACCACATTTGTTCTCACTTCTGTTCTCAGTCTGCTGCAATGTTCCAGTGAAGCCTAACGTAAACAGATGGAACTTCACCCCAGGCCTTCTGATTAGGAATTTTGCAGCCTTCTGGACTCGATACAGTTCAACAACTTTAGAGCAAGATACCTGACCTTTTTTGTACTGTTTGGTTTTGCCCTTTGCCAGACTGAATTTTGTGTTTCATGGTTTTTATTTTCAGGCAGAGCTGATTATTATTGCCCTGTTTGCAGCCCTAACAGAAGCTTTGGATGCGATTTTTCAGCTCACCTGCGGTGCGTTTTCCAGCACTGAGGGTGGGTCACCATTGGCCGCAGGCAAGCTCTTCCAGACCCACTGATTTGGTGTGGCTTCCCTGTTTGGTTGCCCCAGATTTCGCCATGGAGGTTGCCTTTGATGGGACCAGAAGATGCAGATGATAGAAAGGCCAGAAAGTTCTGCCCTTTCTTTCTTTATTACAATCATTAACATTTCCTTTGCCTTTTGTTCCATGATATCTTTGCCATTTGAATGCTCTTGCTCAATTCTTTATCTTTGTCCTTCCCTTTTGCTCTTCCTTTCCCTCCTCCCTTAGAATCATAGAATCCTACAGTACGGAAGAAGGCCATTCAGCCCATCAAGTCTACACCAATCACAATCCCACCCAGGCCCCATCCCCATAACCATTTGCATTTACCCTTCTTAGTCCTCCTGACACAAAGCGGCAATTTAGCATGGCCAATCCACCTAACTCACACATCTTTGGGCTTCCTTAAATCATTTCTACCGTCCTTCAGTTCTGAAAAATAGTCATATTCAACTCGAGACATTGAGCGGGATTTTACAGCACCACTCGGAAAATCCTGCCCGAAGTCAAATGAGATTTCTGTTGTCATTCCTCACCCATGCTGATTCTGAGATGGTAGTGATCTGGTCATTAACTCTGTTTCTCTCTCCACAGATGCTGCCAAACCCATTGTCCATTTTTCAGTATATTCTGTGTTTTTTTTAATGAAAAATGGAGTGCGAGGTTGGGGAAAGAATAAAGTGATGGTCTGGGGTAAGATGAAAGCCAGAAATGGTTAAATAACAAAAAGAATGCTGGTGCAAAGCAAAGAAAAATAGTAATGGACCTAGAAAGGAGTTAAAAAATATTTCTAAGGAGTTTATACGGATACAGCAAAACTATTAACAGCACATTCTGTTTGTCTAGGGAAAGCTTGCCAATCCAAAATATTAACTCTGTTTTTCTCTTTCTGCAAATGCTGTAGGTCTGATGGATATAAAACATTTGCTGCTCTAATTGCAGATTTCCAGCACCATAATTGTGTTGCCTTTATTATTCAACTTCTTCAACATTAAATAAAAGCAGACCATAAGAACACAAGATATAGAAATAGGACATAGAAATATGTTGCGCCGATCAATGGAACCAATTTTATGACCCACTAACCTAAACTATTCCAATGCTATCCATATGCCTATGCACTGACCATTTGAACGACCTTAAACTTGGCGAGGCCACAACTGCTGCAGGCAAGGCATTCCACACCCTTACTACCCTCTGAGTAAAGAACCCACCTCTAGCATCTGTCCTATAACTACCACCCCTTAATTTAAAGCGATGCCCCCTTGTGTTATCCATCTCCATCTGAGGAAAAAGGCTCCCACTATCCACCCTTTCTAACTCGCTGATCATTCCATCGAATCTGCTCCGCTATTCAATCATAACTGATATGATTGTCATCCTCATTCTCCTGCTTCTCCTCGTAACCCCGATCCCCTTATTGATCAAGAACTATCTCTGTCTCAAAGGCACTCAAATATTCTGGCCCCCAACACCCTCTGTGGCAATGAGTTCACCTGAAGAGATTCCTCCTCATCTCAATTTTAAAGGAGTATCCCTTCACTCTGAGGTTGTGCCCTCGAATTCTAGTCTCTCCCACTAGTGGAAACATCCTCTCCACATCCACTCTACCTGGGCCTCTCAGTATTCTGTAAGTTTCCTAAGCTGGAAAAAACCCAGCAGATCTGACAGCATCAGTAGAGAGAGATACAGAGCTAACATTTAGAGTTTGTATTTCTTTCTTCAAACCCAAAAGATTAGTGTCTCTAGCTTTCTTCATCTTAGTTGCTTCCCCTTTCATTTCTCTCACTTTCCTCGCACTGTCATAACTCCTTTTTAATTTTTAAAACTTATTTCATTTCTTTTTGTCCCCTCTCCTCCTTGATCTCTTTCTCTGCCTCCATACTGCACTTGCTTAAAACCCGCCACAGAGGAGGCAATGACCTTGTGGTATTATCACTGGGCAACTGAGCCAGAATCTCAGCAAACGTTCTAAGGACACGGTTTCAAATCTCACCCCTGCAGATGGTGAACCTTAAATTCGATTTTAAAAAATCTGGAATTAAGAATCTATGATGACCATGAAACCATTGTTGATTGTCGGAAAAACATATCTGTTTCACGAATGCCCTTTAGGGAAGGAAATCTGCCATGTTTACCTGGTCTGGCCTACACGTGACTCCAGAGCCACAGCAATGTGGTTGACTTTTGCTTGCCCTCCGAAATGGCCTAGCAAGCCACTCAATTCGAGGGCAATTAGGGATGGGCAATAAATGCTGGCCCAGCCAGTGACATTCATCTATATATAACAAAACACCTATAACAGTTTCTAATTCCAGTGAATGGTTGCCAATCCTGTTTCTCACCCTCGAGATATTACCTGATTTGCGAGAACTTCTGCCGGATTCTGTTAGGGTTTCATTAGCAATATCAGGTACCTGAAGAAAATGGGAGTGATCTGAAACATCTAAAATTGTTGTACTGAGTGTTGAGGCCGGAAGGATTGTTGGAGTGAAAGCGACTGAGCTTCATACTGTCTGATGCATTTAGGGATTAAACCGAGTGCAGATCCTGTCGGAAACCATAATAGATATCTGGCTGTGATGGCATTCTCGCACTGGCAGGAGCCTGCTGATAATTTGCAGCCTGTTATCTGTGCTGTTTGCTTGTTTGAGCTCAACTACAAGGTGATTTATTTTTCTACGACGCTGAATATAAGACAAGAATATGCGAAGGATGCAGAAATGATTGGAAAGCATATGCAAGGATTAACTGATTACTTCAGCACTGGTAAGCATTCATTGCGAGTCTGACTGCCCTCAAGGGTGGCATTGGCACATAGGCTAAAGTGACATAAAGAGAGGCACTTTCCACACTGGAGTTTCTAACTTAACAGCAACTTTAAAATAATTTATAAACACAGATAGTGACATTAAGGGGAACGGCCACCAATGTTTAATGTTCACACTGATGCACTCAACTTTGTGATGCTTGAAATTATATCAGATGATAATCGGAAAACCCCAATGCAAATATTGATGAGGCAATTCTGTAATCTCGTGTTCCCGAATGGAGAGTGGGGAGGGAACCCCTGATGTGTGGGCACATAGCTTGTGACTTTTCAGCCAGTAAATCTGTAGATGGAAAGATGAAAAAGGTCTAATTTTCCAGGATGCACTCAATGTCAGTATTGCTGCGATTTTAATCTCAGAATTGCCTCTGAAGATTTCTCTGCCTGCTCATTGACAACAGTAATAACAACTCATTTTTATATCACCCTGAAACATCCCAAGACACCTCATCGGATCATTATAAATAATGCATGAGAACCAGTCACATATGAGCGAGGTCGGATGACAAAAGAAGCTTGATATAACTGGCAGATCTCAAAGAGTTTCTTAAAGGAGGAAAACAGGCAGAGAGGTGTTAGGATTGGATTCTAGAGCTCGGGAGCTGGGTAAGGTATGGCCACCAGTAGTGGAGAAATTAAACTCAGGGATAGGCAAGAGGCAGAATCAGAGGAGTGCAAAGATCTCAGAGGGCTGTGGGACTGAAGGGGAACACAAAGTTAGCAGTATATGGATTGGAAAGGGATTTGGACCAAATGTCAGAAAATGGGGTGAGCCTAGATGGGCATTTTGGTTGGCATGGGTCAGTTGGGCCAAAGGACCTGCCTGTGTGCTGTAGATGCTATGATTCCATGAAGCAATCATTCCATGCAAGGAAGTTAAGATAAGGATGAAAATTTCTCAAATCAAGGTATTTCTCAACTTGGTGCCAATGTAGGTCTGAAAGGGCAGCGATAGTAGGGGAGTTAATAGCTGTGAGCTTTTAAAAATTCATTTACAGGATGTGGGTATTGCTGGCCTGACTAGTATTTACTGCCAGTCCATTTCAGAGAGTATTTAAGAGTCAACCATATTGCTATGGGTCTGGAGTCACATGTAGGCCAGACCAAGTAAGGATAGCAGATTTCCTTCCCCAAAGAACATGAGCAAACCAGATGAGCTTTTCCGACATTCAAATGTATTGTTTAGTGTCACTAGTAGAGGCTTACATTAGTATTGCAATGAAGTTACTGTGAAAATCCCCTCGTTGCCACACTCAAGGCACACCAAGGGAGCATTTCACAGCCAATGCAACCAACCAGCACGTCTTTCCGACTGTAGAAGGAAATCGGAGCATTCAGAGGAAACCCAAGCAGACACAGGGAGAATGGGAAGATTCCGCTTAGACAGTCCCCCAATCCGGGAATTGAACCTGGGTCCCTGCGTATTACCATCATGGTTTCATGGTATCAGTAGATTTTTAACTCCAGATTTTTTAAAATTAAACTCAGATTTCACCATCTGCTATGTGGGATTTGAATCTAAGTACCCTCGATCTTGCCCTGGTGCTTCTGGATTCTTAGTCCAGTGACAATGCCTCTGCACCATTATCTTCCCAAGACATGGGCTTTGATGACCTCAAGTTTTTGGAGGATAGAACACAGCAATACAGCCATGGATGGATTGGAATAATGTAATCTCAAGGAACAAAGATAGGATTGAGCGTTTCAACAGAAGATGGGCTGAGGCAAAGTCAGTTTATGTTACAGTGGTGAAAAAAGGGAATCTTTGTCAGGTGAAAAGCTTGATCTTGGGATCAAATGTGACATCAAGGTTTCAAACAGACTGATTCAAACTCAGACTGTTACTAGACTGAGGAATGGAGTCATAGAATCACAGAATCCTACAGTACAGAAGCAGGCCAATCAACCCATCAAATCTGTACCCACTTTAATCCTATCAAGCCCTCTCCCTGCAATCCCATGCATAGAAGCAAGCTAGTCTCATTGACACTAAGGGTTAATTTAGCATGGCCAAGCCACCTAACCCGCACACATTTGGAATGTGAGAGGAGACCAGAGCACCCAAACGAAACCCACACAAACATGAGGAGAATGTGCAAACTCCACATAGACAGTGACCCAAGCAAGGAATTGAACCTGGATCCCTGGCGCTGTGAATCAGCAATGCTAGCCAACCAAGGAATGGAGTTTTGAATAAATATTGATAACATTGTCCTCTGTCTGATAATTTAGCAAAGTGGAGGAAATAGTGGTGATAAATAGTTGTGTATCATTAATATACATATAAAAACTAACATTGTGTCTTTGGATTATGTCCAAATGTCATCAGGTGGGTAAGAAGCAGGAGGAGTCCAAAAGTAGATCTTAAGGAGTGTGGGGGCAGGGGAGCTAGAGGAAGAGGAACCATTGCGAGTCATTCACTGTCCCTGGCTAGATAGATCAGAATGGAACCAGGTAAAAGCAGTCCCACCCTGTGGACTGCAGAGGAATGGTATTGGAAGATGATGGTATGGCTAACCATGTCAAAAGCTGCAAATAAGCTGAGAAGGACAAGAAGGGGAAACTGACCTCTGTCTCAGCCATGCAGAAGGTCCTTTGTGACTTTGTTTTGAGCTACTTTTGTATAATGGGAGGGATTCAAGCACTGAGTCTGGGGAAGATGGGATTGGAGTTAGAAGACGACAACTCATTCAAAGACTTTGGTGAGGATAGGAAGATTGGAGGTGGGATATGGTTTGCAAGGACAGAGAGATTTTGAGGAGAGCTTTGATGATGGCAGATTTAAGGGAAAGAGGGACAAAACCATGAAGAGAGGGAATCATTTACAACATTGGTTAAAATAGGCACCAGAAGAGGAAGTTGGGTGATCGACCATTTGGCGGGAATGGGGTTGCAGGAACAATAGGTAGGTCACACAGGCTAGATGAATTCAAAGAGGTTATGAATGGAGTTGGGAGAGCAACTTGAAAAGAAAATCATAGAATCCCACACAGCAGATGGAGGCCATTTGGCCCATCCAGTCTGCACTGATCACAATCCCACCCGTGTCCTATCCCCAAAACACTCTAAAATTACCTAGCTAGTCTCCCTGATACTAAGGGGCAACTTAGCATGGTCAATCCACCTAACTCACACATCTTTGGACTGTGGGAGGAAACTGGAACACCCAGGGGGAACATATGCATATGCGGGGTTGAGGGGGGGAATGTGCAAACTGTACACAGACAGTGACCCAAGTTAGGAATTGAACCTGGGTCCCTGGTGCTGTGAGGCAGCAATGCTAACCACTGTGTCACCGAGCCACCCAAATACAAGTTCAGGACTAGCACAAGGGGGAATACATTAAATAAAACTTGGCTAGTGGGCTGGAGGAAGGGACTGAGACAACTGATGGGATTGTCACAATCTTCCTGACAAAGAAACCCATGAGCTCCTTGACAGGAAGTGAGATCTAAAGAAGTGGGGTTTAAGAGGATGGATTGATGGAGGGAAAAGAAGTCAGGGGTTATCATTGCATCCAGGATGATCCTGGGATAGTGAACAGGTAAAACAGATGAGATCAGAACCTGATAGCATTTTAAATATCCTGGCTAGATGCAACATGAGGAAATATCTTTTATGCAATAAGCATTTAGAATTTGGACTGTTCTGTCTGTTAAAACCAGCCGGGATGGATAGAGATCTGACGGTAAGCTTCGGAAGAAAATTGGATAAATACCTGAAGAGGAAAATATTACAAGGATGTGGAGACTGATTGGATTGCTTTTTGAAAGGGTGTGACAGACTGGGTTGAAGTTCTTCCTTGTGTTCCACACTATTCTATGATTCTATGACCATGATCTTTTCCACCCTCAGCCAATCAGCAACGCTGCAGCCCATATATGGGCGTTCCTTCGCTCTGTTCCCCTTGAGTTTCTTAGGTGACGTAGCGGCACGGTGGTTAGCACTGCTGCCTTGGAGCACCAGGGACCTGGGTTCAATTCCAGCTTGGTTCACTGTCTGTGTCGAGTTTGCAAGTTCTTCCTGTGTCTGCATGGGTTTCCTCCAGGTTCTCTGGTTTCCTCCCACTTTCCAAAGATGTGCTGGTTAGTTGGATTGGCCATACTAAATTATCCCTTAGAGCCTAAAGATGTGTAGGTTAGGAGGATTAGTTGGGTAAATATATCGATGTACTGGGTTAGGATCCGGCCGAGATCATTATCCGTGCAACCTTAATGGGCCGAATGGCTCCTCCTGCACTATAGAGATTCTATCAGTTTTACGATGAGTACTTCACACTGCAATAAGTCAGTTAATGATTAACACAGCTACATCTAATGAACATACGGCCACATTAAGAGCTTCAAACCTGTGGAAGAACTTTAAACATCAAATACATTTTAATATAACTATTAATAATTGCCGTGCCGTGTTTTTTGTTAGTTCTTTCATGGGATGTGGCCATTAGTGGCAAGGCCTGCATTTCGTTGCCCATCCCTAATTGCCCTTTGAGAAGACAGTAGCGAACCATCTTCTCGAACCGCGGTCTTATATCAGGTAAAAGTTTTGTACCAGTGGGTGGCTTGCTGGGCTATTTCAGAGAACAGTTCAGAGTAAACAATATTGCTGTGGATCTGGAGATGTCCTTCAAAAGTGATTGACAGCAATGAGCAGGAGTGGGTGGAAAACCATGTGAATCGCATGGAATTTATTTCTCTGCTGAATGTGAATGTCTATCTTTTATCCAAAACTCAGCTCCTCTGATGGGTGTCAGAGTAACTTTCCAAATGTTTTCACAACTCGAATTGCACCCTTGCCTTGGAAGAGGTGCAAGGGGAAGTGATTATTTCCGTGGTGGGAGACTCCTTCTGCTTCAGTTGGCATGTCAGAAAGGTTTGTTTATTGGGTGAGATTTAGGAACTTTGGCTTCAAGATCACACTGTATGGCAAATGATGCTTGCAAGGAAGCTCAGTAGCAGCAGTGTGTACCATCTATAAAATGCATTACAGCAGTTCACCAAAGACCCTTGGACAGCACCTTCCAAACCCCCCACCACATCCATCTAGAAGGACAAGGCAGCAGGCACATGGAAACATCAAGTTCTCCTCCAGGCATTTTTTCACTTTGGAAGGAGGAATGGAGGCATAGACTATTTTCTAAATGGAAAAATGCTTTGGAAATCAGAAACACAAAGGGTCTTAGGAGTCATTGTTAAAGATTTTCAGAAGGTTATATGCATGTTCAGTCAGCAGTTAGGAAGGTGAATGTAATGTTAGCATTCATGTCAAAAGGCTACAATATAAGGGTAGGGATGTACTTCTGAGGCTGTAAAAGGCTCTGGTCAGACCTCATTTGGAGTATTGTGAGCAGTTTTAGGCTCCATATCTAAAGGAAAGAAGTGTAGCCTTGGAAAGAGTTCAGAGGAGGTTCACAAGGTTGAACCCTAGAATGAAGAGCTTGTTGTATGAGGGACGGTTAAGGGCTGTAGGTCTGTACTTGTTGGAGTTTAAAAGGATGAGGGAGGATCTTATTGAAGCTTGTAGGATGCTGTGAGGCCTGGATAGAATGGCCATAGAGAGAATGTTTCCACTAGTAGGAAAAATAAGAACCAAAGGGCACAACCTCATACTAAAGGGACAATCCTTTAAAACAGAGATGAGGAGAAATTTCTTTTTAGCCAGAGAGTGGCTAAATCTGTAGAAGTCTTTGCTGCAGTAGACTGTGAAGGCCTGGCCATTGAGTGTCTTTAAGACAGGGATAGATAGGTTCTTGATTATTAAAGGGATCGGGGTTATGGGAAAAAGGCAGAAGAATGGAGATGAGAAAATATCGGCCATGATTAAATGATGGATTAGATACAATGGGCCGAGTGGCCTAATTCTCTCCTATGTCTTAAGGTCTTACGCTCTTCTGGTAAGATACTCACCATCCTGACCTGGAAATATATCGCTATTCCTTCACAGTTGCTAAGTCAAACTCCTGGAATTCCCTTCCTAACAGCATTGTAGGTCAAACCCAAAGCACATGAACTGCAATAATTCAAGAGGGCAGCTCACCACTACCTTCTCAAAGGCAACTAAGGATGGGCAATAAATGCCAGCCAGCCAGCAACACCAATGTCCCAAAAATGAATTTAAAAAAGAAGATAAGTTGAGAGAAGAGGCTGGAAAATTTGGAACTGTTCTCTTTGGAATGGAAAAGTTTTAGTGGTGACTGATGCATGGTTTTCAAGATGATGAAAGATTTTGGTGGGAATAAACAGAGGAAGGCTATTCTCTCGGGCAAGTGTGTCAATAGCCAGAAATTAGAGATCAAAGATCCTTGGCAAAAGATGTAAAGGTGAGGTGAGGACAATTTCTCCTTTTGTTCACTTGGTCTGACAAACTGGTGAAAGCTGATTCCACAAATAATTTTAGAAAGGAGTTGGATATATGCTTGAGGATAAAGAACTTATCCGGTTATGGTCCAAAAACAGGTGGTAGGGGTGGGTGTGGGGGAGGGGGAGTGTGGAAGGGGGTAGGAAAGGTAACATCACTGCTTTTTAAACCAACCAGCATCAGAATAACATTCTGGCAACAGACTAGTGGCTAATTCCAGGAATAAATAACAATGGAACCAGACAAAAACCTGGCTTAAACCATCACCATGTGTGAGAAGAGAATTGGAACAGGCAGACCTTGCAATTCTTTCTGTGCTGGAGTTTCTATAACTCTATGAAGGGAGCCGAGATCCTGTTTGAAGCTCATATTATCTTCATCTTTGACCTTCACCACATTGCACTGCGCCTTTTCACACAGCGAACAGTGCTGGGGCAATGCTTATAGAAAGTATATTCCTACCTTGCCACTGTGGCTGCTACGTTATTTATTTGCCTCTCTGCTATTTTCCTCCTCATAATGTGGAGATGCCGGCGTTGGACTGGGGTAAAACAGAAAGAAATCTCACAACACCAGCTTAAAGTCCAACAAGTTTATTTGTAGCAAATGCCCCAAGCTTTTGGAACATGTTGTTCCTTCGTCATGTGGCTGGGAGTTCTGATCACAAACAGGGCACAAAAACACAAACTCAATTTACATGCATAATGATTGGAATGTGAGTCTTTACAGATAATCAATTCTTAAAGGTGCAGACAATATGAGTAGAGAGAGCTTTAAGCACAGGTTAAAGAGATGTGTATTTTTCCAGACAGGAAAATTAGTGAGATGTTGCAAGTCAATTTGCAAGATTTTGCAAATTGTGGGGGGGTTACAGATAGTGTGACAGTAATATCCTAATATCCCAGTTGAGGCCATTGTCATGTGTGCAGAACTTGGCTATCCGTTTCTGCTCAGCGACTCTGTGCTATTGTGTTTCGTGAAGGCTGCCTTGTCAGCCTGGTCAGGATAGATGCAAGAATTCAAAATTTCGAAGAGAGCAGCAAATTATACTGAATAAGAAATTCAGGAGGGGAAGTATGACACGTTGCCATCTGTGAAATTTGACATTCTTGTATTTGTCCTGGTGGGTAAAAGATTGAAAAGCTTTGATCAAATGTCTCTTCTTTTCTGATTGACTCATGTTCTGTTTTATTCCTAATAGTCATAATGGTGTTCTGAAGGCCTTAAGCCTTCACCTTTGTGAGTCAGTAAAATAAAATAGAAAACACTAGAGGGCACTCTTCTTGGATGTTCATCGAGTAATCAGCACTGTTTACACACAACACTAACAAGATGAGATTCCCTCGTACCACGGGCGCATTGCCGAGACTAGCAGAGGATGTCCTGAACTGGCTGGAATTCAATGCATTTTTACTGCTGAATTGTGCCTTTTGAAAGACTGGTGCTGCTTTTTAAAGGAGATGTCACAGAAATATGCAAATTCCATGCCATTTAGGTGTTAAAAGCCTCAGAAAGCACTGCATGGTCTAGCCCCTGTTTTCTCTCCAGCTTATCCAATCTGGGCCAAAATTCTCCCATTGCCCCTGCCACAGGGATTGGAGCGGGAGGGTGGCAGACCACACAAAGTTCCATTGACCTCAGGTGGAATTCTCTGGTTTTGAGGCAAGCACTGAGAATCCCATCTGACATGTTTATAAATCAGCATATAATCTCAAAGTAAAGGAGTGTTAGAGACGTGTCTCAGAAATTGGAGCAACTGCAATACACATCTTAGCAAATAATAGCTGGCTGGTTTATTTACACACTGTGATATGGATAGATATGTGTGTGTGTGTGTGTGTGTATGTGTGTGCATGTGTGCATTTGTGTGTGTGTGCATGTGTGTGCGTGTGTGTGTGTGTATATAATATAAATATAACATTTCACTCTGACACACATACATACACACATATCAAAGTAAAATAACAAGCTTTTCTATTAGTTCTTGTGGAATTGTATGGTAATCATATGCAAGACCCGAAAGCTCAGGATAGTTTGTAACTGTGCATTTTCATCTTGTAGACTCAGGGTTTGTTACCCAGAAGTATTTACACCTCGTTATAAATCGCCAAGAACTCTATAGCAACCTCAGAAAAAGGTTTGTGTTTCTCCGATGAGAATGTTTCATTGTCAATTTTCCTTTTTTTTTGCTGTCAGGGAAAAACCTATATCTTGTATATTTTACATTTGAAACAGTTGAATCACCTGGTGTGATGAAATCATAATTGCGCAGTAGTTATTTTTTTCTCTTCTTCAGGTCAGTTACCTTGTCGTATTACTGTAACTTATTAATAGGCTACAGAAAAATCAAAGGCCACATTCTCTCCCTCTCGTTGTCTCTCATTCTCTCTTCATCAAACATTTTTCTGATTTTTCTTTCTGTCTATCTTTGGGCTGGTGGAAATTCTCCCAAAATGTTTGCAATAATTGACTTAGAACCTTCTTCATCTTTTTTTTGCTGGGTCTCAATGAAGTTGCTGTAATACGGCGCCTTTTAAATAATCTGCCTACATTCAATTAGTTTTCCGTTGCAATGTGTTGCTGTTACCAAGTGAGAGACTTGTTAAAAAAAACCCATCTGAATCCACAGCTTTCACAGAGGTCTCAGCAAGAAGCAAAAAGTAAAGCAAAAGCAGCACATCAGAAAAAAAAACATATCTGAAGAATTCTCCCCACTGCGATAATGACAAAGATAAGAGGAAATGCGATTCATTGTGAAGTTTCTCAATGCCAACAAAAATATAACAACTTTAGTACAGTAAAATATTCCAAGGTGCTTCACAGGAGCGTGATTCAGCACCGAACTGGGAGGGGATTCTGAAACGGTCGAACTAAGATGCGTGAGACGGAGGTTTCCGGCTAAGCTCATCCCAAATCCCGCCCGAGGTCAATGGATCTTTGCATGGTTTGCATCCCCCTTACCCCGCACCCACTTCCTCTCCCCACCCCCTACGAGGTCCATGATGGGCAGAGCCGGAAAACTTTCCCCATCGAACTTTACAGCAAAGAGGAATTTGGGGAAGACAATTTGGAACTAATGGGGTGGGGATGACATTTTTGGGTTGGGGCCTGAAAGGATGCTGTAAACGGTGAAATCTGGGGATGTTCAAGAATCTCGAATTGTTGGATCATAGATAGCTTGGAAAGCTAGTTACGGAAATAAGGAGGAACGAGATGCTGTATGATAGTTTGTTGCATAAGGTTAAATCTCACGGGATCCAGGGTGGAGGTATCTACATGATAGAAGCCAGATGATGGTTGTAGAGAGTTGTCTTTTAAACTGGCAGCCTGTGACCAGTGGTGTGCCACACATCTTTGGACTGTGGGAGAAAACTGGAGCACCCGGAGGTAACCCAGGCAGACACGGGCAGAATGTGCAAACTCCATGCAATCACCCAAGACCGGAATTGAACCCAGGGTCTCTGGCGTGGTGAGGCAGCAGTGCCACCGTGATTCCCAATCAATATTCTGGAAATCAGTCCGTGATTGAGTTCTGCCGCATGCAGTGTACACTTTCTCTTGCTGTGGATATTTTATTCTAAGTTTCCTCATGCTAAATTCTGTTCATTGCAAGCATTTCAAAAAATATTTGGCTGAAAAGCCAGAATATAAATGAATGTAAAAGTAAAAGGCCATGGTTGTGTTCAAAATCTGTTTGACAAATCTTTCTATTTAACAATGAGTTGCCAAGCATGTACCCATGTCAAGCAATTAAACTCTTGACTTTTTATGGATTTCTCACTGGAGATTTTGTGGACTTTTTAACACGGTAATGTACCTCCGCATATTTAGTGAAGTAAAACAGAAGCATGTTAAAAGAAATATTTGCATTTTTTGATTACCTTTTGCATCCTGAGGATATCCCAGAGTACTTTATAGTGAATGAAATATTGTTCATTGTTGCAATGTTGGAAATACAAGTCCAGTGTCCTTTCTTTGTAAATCAGAAAACCAAACACATCGAAAACCTGCACTTGTTTTTGAACTTCATCAATGTCTCATGTTGGAAGTCTGGTCATTTTTTGCAGTGTTTCCCTAGCGGTTTTCATGGTGAACATGTCGAAAAGAATCTGTATTTATTATTCAGGGAAACATTTTTCTCGCTGTTTTTTAACTTTGGATCAAAGTTAGTCTAGGCTTACTCTATTAAAATGTTCATAAATTCATAAGCTATTGGAGCATTCGGCCATCGAGTCTGCTGTGCCATTCAATCATAGCTAAGATGCTCCTTGACCCCATTTTCCTGCCTTCTCCCCATTAACCCTTCAACCCATTACCAGTTAAAAATCTGCCTAACTCTCCTTTAATGTTACTCACTATCCCAGCATGTTCCACACTTTAGGGTAGCGACTTCCACAAATTCACAACTTTTGGGAGAAGTTGCTTCTCCTCAACTCTGTCTTAAATTTAATACCATAAGACTATGATGTCTCATCCTAGAATGTTCCACAAGAGGAAGCATCCACTCAAGGTCTTCTTTACCCATGTCTTTTATCATCTTGTGTATCTCAATTTGATCTCTCATTTTTCTAAATTCCAGACAGTATAAGCCTAAATTTAAATGAGATATTCAAAAACTAAATTTATTTGGAATGCAATTTTTTTATTAGTTTCGTAAGTAGATTACATTCACACTGCAATGAAGTTTCTGAGAAATTCTCCATTTATCACACTCTGGCACCTGTTCAGGTACAATGAGGGAGAATTTCATATGGTCAATGCACCTATCTAGGATGTTTCTCAGACTGTGGAAGGAAACTGGAGCACCTGGAGGAAACCCATGCAAACACGGGGAGAATGTACAAATTCCACGCAGACAATGACCCAAGCCAGGAATCGAGCCTGTGTCTCCAGCACTATGAGACAGCAGTGCTAACCACTCTGTCACCATGCTGCCCAAATGCAGTCAGCCCTGAGGTTTATCAACAATCCATAGGAGAATATTTACACAAGGTCTTTCATAATCAGAATTTTACAGGGAGCGAGTTGGTAGCCTGGCAAAAGTGGAAGTCAGGTGCATCACCAGCTTCCACCCTGCACCCCGGTTCTGCAGCAATCTAATATCTGTCATGGCTTTAAATACCTAGTGGTCAGATTTGTGCCCCCATCTGGGCCACAGATTTGGATCCCAAAACATTCGACTCAGGAGAGAAAACTCTACCCTGTGAGGCACAGCATATCATAGAATCATAGAACCCTACAGTGCAGAAAGAGGCCCTTTGGCCCAATGAGTCTACACCAACCACCATCCCACCCAGGCCCTACTCCCATATCCCTACACAGTTACCCACTAATCCCTCTAACCTATGCATCCCAGGTCACTAAGGGGCAATTTTAGCATGGCCAATCAACCTAACCCACACACCTTTGGATTTTGACATATTAAATTTCTGGGTGGACAATTAATAGCAGACAGATTGAGACAGAAATTACGTTGTAAAGATGCTTGTTCACCAGTTAAGGGAAAACAAAGCTCATTTATTTACAGCTTAAGACGATATAGAGGTTTGCAGCCTCATGGCTGCAATCAGCTCCTGAGATGGCACTGAGTATAGAGGCTTGCATTTACCAGAGTAATTCCCCACCAACTCCCCAGTTGGTTCCCTGGATGGTGATCCATACTCTTCTGATTGCTCCTTAAAGGGACAATCACCACATCCCTCCCCCAATAAATCCCTTTATAATGTCAATACTTACTTTATAAATTCTAATACAATTAAACCTTGCATACACGTAATTTAATCAATTATAAATTAAGGCCAGAATTCTCCCGTCACACCTGCCACTTAGAGAGCGGTTTCCTTCAATATGGAACTCCATTAACAGACGGGCGGGAACTTCTAGCTTTTACACCAGCCTGGCCGGAGAATTCCGTTCTAAGTCTTTGAGGGATTTCCAAATTGTTATGGAGCGGTGTAACTCCTCTCTCAGGGGCACTTCGACAGGATTGCTATCAGCTGAAACCACAATGATAGAAGCCTCGTTGTACACAGACAATTCAGTTCTATCTGTTTCCATGGAGATGTTGGTTGTGCCTGTCACATGAAAGCCAGGTACTTCAGTGCTAGAACAGCCAACAGTATTTCCTGATAGTACTTCCTAATAGTTTCTGTGTTATCAGCTGATCCTTCCCTCTATTTGTACCTGATAAGATCAGTGTCCAGTTTTAGAAACAACGATTCCAGGGACAAAACTCGACACACTACCAAAATTCTTCATCTACATGGCATCATCCATCAGAAATGAGCATGTTGACAGACTTCTTTGACCGATCTCTACAGCACTCCAGTAAATTTGGAAACAAAAGGCACAATCTCGACCTGAGACAATGATTCATTAACAACTCTGCTGGAAGGGCCAGGAGTTGCCATCTGACGAAGGGACAGGCTGTCCCGAAAGCTTGTGGTGTTTGCTACAAATAAACCTGTTTGGACTTTAGACTGGTGTTATAGGATTTCTTTGTGTTTTCTTTAGGCCAGAATGAGGAGTTTGGATGTTTCGCTCATCCAGTCCATTGGATGCTGGACAGTAAGACGTAGTCCTAATGTGCTTGCTACCATATATAAATAATAAAAGATTGGTTAGGACAAGATTAGGGCCAGCCAGAGATAGCAGTGGGAAGTTGTGCGTGGAGCCTGAGGAGATAGGAGAGACACTGAATGAGTATTTTTCGTCAGTATTCACGCAGGAGAAAGACAATGTTTTCGGGGAGAATACTGCGATACTAGGTTGTAGACTGGGCAGGATTGAGGTTCATAAGGAGGAGGTGTTAGTGAATCTTGAGGGTATGAAAATTGATAAGTCCCCTGGGCCAGATGGGATTTACCCCAGGATTCTCTGGGAGGCTACAGAGGAGATTGCAGAGCCTTTGCCTTTGATCTTCATGTCGTTGTTAGCTACAGGTATAGTGCCGGAAGATTGGAGGATGGCAAATGTTGTCCCTTTGTTCAAAAAGGGGAGTAGGGACCATCCTGGAAATTATAGACCGGTGAGCCTGACTTCTGTTGTGGGCAAGGTCTTGGAAAGAATTATAAGGGATAGGATTTATAAGCATCTAGAAAGGAATAAATTGATTAGGGATAGTCAGCACGGTTTTGTGAAGGGTAGGTCGTGCCTCACAAACCTTATTGAGTTTTTTGAGGAGGTGACCAAAGAGGTAGATAAGGGTAAGGCAGTTGATGTAATGTATATGGATTTTAGCAAAGCATTTGATAAGGTTCCCCATGGTAGGCTACTGCAGAAAGTGCAGATGCATGGGATTGAAGGTGATTTAGCAGTTTGGATTAGGAATTGGCTAGCTGATAGAAGACAGAGGGTGGTGGTTGATGGAAAATATTCAACCTGGAGTGCAGTTACAAGTGGTGTACCTCAAGGATCTGTTTTAGGGCCACTGCTGTTTGTCATTTTTATAAATGACCTAGATGAGGGTGTAGAGGGTTGGATTAGTAAATTTGCTGACGATACCAAAGTGGGGGGAGTTGTAGACAGCGAGGATGGATGTTACACTTTGCAGAGGGACATAGATAGGTTGCAGAGCTGGGCCGTGAGGTGGCAAATGGAATTCAATACGGATAAGTGTGAGGTGATTCACTTTGGTAGGAATAACAGGCATATGAAATATAGGGCTAATGGAAGGACCCTTAATAGTGTTGTCGAGCAGAGGGATCTTGGGGTACAAGTACATAGCTCTTTGAAAGTTGGCACCAGGTTGATAAAGTTGTTAAGAAGGCGTACGGTGTGTTAGCTTTTATTGGTAGAGGGATTGAATTTAGGAGCCGTGAGGTTATGTTACAACTGTACAAAACTCTGGTGCGGCCGCACTTGGAGTATTGCGTACAGTTCTGGTCGCCGCATTATAAGAAAGATGTGGAAGCATTGAAAAGGGTGCAGAGGAGGTTTACCAGGATGTTGCCTGGTATGGTGGGAAGGCCTTATGAGGAAAGGCTGAGGGACCTGAGGTTATTTTCATTAGAGAGAAGAAGGTTACGCGGTGACCTAATTGAAGCGTATAAGATGATCAAAGGATTGGATAGGGTGGATATTGAGAGCCTTTTTCCTCGGATGGGGATGACCAACACGAGGGGACATAACTTTAAATTAAGAGGTGGTAGTTATAGGACGGATGTCAGAGGCAGGTTCTTTACACAGAGGGTGGTGAGGACGTGGAATGCCCTGCCTGCAGCAGTTGTGGACTCGCCTACTTGGGGGGCATTCAAATGTTCGGTGGATAGGCATATGGATGATATTGGAATAGTTTAGGTTAGAGGGTCCACTGGCCGGCGCAACATCGAGGGCCGAAGGGCCTGTACTGCGCTGTAACGTTCTAATCTTCTAATCTAATTGAGTGTGGTGAAATTCTGAAACTCAGCACTTGTGAGTACTATTCCATTATCAGACAATTTCGGCCTGTATTTTGAAACCTTGTGCAGGCAAGGCTCATAAAATCTCACCCAAGACCAATGGGGAATTCTGTTTCATAAGCCGCACTCGCTTTGATTCCAGGGTGGGCACGGTGGTAAAAGTCTAGCAAATGACTTCAAGTATTCCGTGGGTGGAAAAATATTGGTGCAATTTTTCATTGGTAATGTGCAATGTTACAGAAGCACCATAGAAAGCATTCTTTCTGATTGTATCACAACTTGGTATGGCTCCTGCTTTGCCCAAGATTATAAGGAACTACAGAAGGTCGTGAATGTAGCACAATCCATCATGCAAACCAGCCTCCCATCCATTGACTCTGCCTTCACTTACTGCTGCCTTGGCAAAGCAGCCAGCATAATTAAGGACCTCACACACCCAGACATTCCCTCTTTCACCTTCTTCCATTGGGAAAAAGATACAAAAGTCTGAGGTCATGTACCAACCAACTCAAGAACAGCTTCTTCCCTTGTCAGACTTTTGAATGGACTTACCTTGTATTAAGTTGACTTTTCTCTACACCCTAGCTATGATTGTAACATTCTGCACTCTGTTGTTTCCTTCTCTATGAATGATATGCTTTGTCTGTCTAGTGCACAAGAAGCAATACTTTTCTTTGTATGTTGATAAATGTGACAATAATAAATCAAATCAACTCAAATCAAATCAATGTCAGAGACTTCACCTTAAAAATGTCCACTCACTTTGAGTGTGAGTCAACAAGGAGCAGACACATTGTGGTCCACATAATCAATATGTACTCATACCCATGACTGGCCAAACCATTGCCAAGGGTGCAATGAGGCTGCAGTGGGCAACCTTTGTTGAAATTAGCACTGTTCACAGTGTTGACTTGGTGCTTGATTGGCATTAATGCTAGCCAATCAATGGTAATTTCTGTGTGTTGGGATGGGCATTGTGTAATTCCATTAGAATTACCTGGGCTCTCTGCCCAGGTTACTCTTACTCCCCAGGGTATGATGCCATCCTGGTAACTTAATTCACCCTTGTGGGTAACAAACGGTTTCATTTCTTCACAAACTAGCTCATTGGCCCAAGCTGTAAGGATCTCGCATCTACTTTAAACAAAAGTGGATCCTGACTAGTCCAATAGTTGATTTGCTTTATTGCAAATGGCAATGTGTCCAAAAAATTCAATGTCATGACAATTTCCTGGTACTGGAGCAGCTATAATGCTTGCTTGTAAAGATAGGTGGCTAAGTGCATCTGTATTCACTATGTTTGTTCTAGTTTGATGCTTGAATATATATTTGTAGGCGGACAGTATTAATGCCCAATGTCAAATTCCTGCCAATATGATTGATGGAATAGCCATGAATTCTTCAAAAAGACCTAAGAGCAGCTTGTGGTCAGGAATAATGGTAAAGTGTCTATCATACCATTATTGGTGGAGCAAAAGTAGTCATCCAAAATTATTAATAAACATTCTTTCTCAATTTATGGGTGACCTTTTTCAGCTTCTGTTATGGGTCTGAGGATGGTCCATTGAGCTTTCAGATTTGTTGTCCATCTCATGGGACAACATTGTGAGACTCTTCTACATTGTCTATTGATAATGCTATAAAGTTTACTTATTAGTCGTAAGTAGGCTTATATTAACACTGCAATTAAGTTACTGTGAAAATGCTCTAGTCGCCATACTCTGGTGCCTGTGCAGGTACACTGAGGGACAATTTAGCATGGTTAATATACCTAACTAGCACTATTGTGGACTGTGGGAGGAAGCCAGAGCACCTGATAGAAACCCACGCAGAGACGGGGAGAATGAGCAACCCAAGCTGAGAATCGAACACAGGTCGCTGGCACTCTGAGTTGTCAGTATGAAGTACTATGCCCCTGTGCTGCCCAGTAGTCAATTAGCTGCTCGGTAGACTTGACTTAGCTCTGCACTTATGTCTTAAATGGCCTTCTCTGTGACAAAAAGACACTCAGCCTCCTATAGCTGCAGGATTCAGAGGAGTGGGTACTCGGTAACATTCCACTTCAAAATTTGCTGATGATTACCTCTTCTAAACCTTCCTGTCTTTTTTTGTGGTTGAACGCATTTCCTGCCTTGTGGCTACTTCTTTGGTTTTGGTGCCACTGCTGCCTGCAGGTTGTTCTGTCCTAGCTGGTAAACAGAGCTATTTTGCAAACTCTGTAATCTGTCAGTATCTTTTCCATTACTTTCCATTGCTTGTTTATTTCCATTGCTCATTTAAAATTTATATTAACCTCTGCAAGTAATCTTCATTAAATCACATCATTAGTCACCCCACTGATTAATCCATCCCTTAACATTTCATTGAAGGTTGCTCCAAAATCATAATACTCTGATATTGATTTTAATTTACTGTTGCAAGTCATAACTATATCATCTGGAGTCCTTCTTCTTGTGTTAAACTTGAATCTCTGGGATAAGACTAATGATTTAGGTTTGTATAGGGGGAGTGATGGCCTAGTGGAATTATCATTAGACTCAGCTAATGTTCTGGGGATCATAGAGATGGTGTAATGTGAATTCAATAAAAGATATCTGGCGTTAACAATCTACTGATAACCATGAAATTTTTGTCAATTGTCGGAAAAACCTATCTGGGTCACTAGTGTCCCCGTAGGGAAGGAAATCTGCTGTCCTTACCTGGCCTGACCTTCACTAGGCTCCAAACCCACAACACTGCAGTTGGCTCTCAACTGCCCTATGAACAAGGTCAACAAGTAATAGGCAACAAAATGCTGGCTAGTCAGCGACACCCATGTCCCATGGTCAATAAATAAGAGACTTCACTAATCCTTTGGCTTATGTAATGATTTGGAGTTGGGTGTGTTTGGGGCTGTGAGACTGTGAATCAGATTAGAGGTTTGAATTCCACATGCACTCAGGAGAATTGCCTCACATTTCACGTTCTCCCCTATTTAATTCGCTGGGTAGCAATACCCAGTGTGCTGTGTCCAGTTCATCATGGAGGAGTCAAATGTATCTCTCCATCCACAAGGGGCATCTTAGTGAGTACTCTTTCCTTTTCTCAACATTGCTCAACTTCAATGTAACCTAGCTACTCACAATCTGAGAATTGTTTCTTTTTTATCTTCGCTAATTTTGGGGAAGTATAACTTGTTTATTTGCAGATTAATCTTTACAGAGGCTTTCAGCCTAGTGGCTGCAATCAACTCCCAAGATGACTCTGAACACAGAACAAAGAACATAACAGCACAGGAAACAGGCCCTTCGGCCCAATGAGCCGGCGCCGCCACCCTGATGTTCCTACCTCTACCCGTGATCTCTGTCTATGTTTATAGATCTATGGATTAAAAACCAAATTTGAGACAATTTAGGGAGAATTTGTTTTGCCAATTAGCCTAAGAGCACATCTTTGGGATGTGGGAGGAAACCAGAGCACCTGCAGAAAACCCATGCAAGCACGGGGAGAATGCGCAAACTCCCAAAGACGCAGGCCCAAATCCATGTATCTGCACAGCACAGCGATAGTCACTGAGCTGTCATGTTGCCCATCAAATGGTCCAGGTCAAGCGTACATTAACGACGTGAAGCTCTACGCTACTCTCGAAAGAAATTCCAAGAACAGCCCTCTCACGACCCATTGCGTGTATGCCCCTTGTTAGACAACAAGGTGGACCAAAGCACCTGTACGATAAAAACAAGTACATCAATATCATCATCTATTTACTCACATTTACCAAATTAATTCCCCCATCCTGCTCCCTGGTGATTTCCTTTGGGTCATGAGCATAGAAACATTGAAATCAAAAGTAGGATTAGGCTTTTTGGCCCTTTGAGCCTGCTCCACCATTCATTTTGATCATGGCTGGTCATCGAATTCAATATCCTGATTCCTCCCCGCCCACTTCCCCTCATATCTCTTGATCGCATTAGCCCCAAGAGAGATATCTAATTTCTTCTTGAAATCAGACAATGTTTTGACCTCAACTACATTCTGTGGTATGAATTTTACACACTCACCACCCTCTGGATGAAGCAATTCCTCCTCATCTCAGTTCTAAAAGATTTACGTCTTATCCTCAAACTATGACCCCCTAGTTCTGGACTCTCATCATCAGGAACATTCATTCTGACTCTACTTTGTTATAGAGTCACAAAGTCATAGAGGTTTATTGAATGCAATTTCAATAAACCTCTATGGCCCAACTAATCCTTTTTATTTAACCACTAAGCTACTTCCAATTGCCCGCCTTTGGCCCATATCACTCTATACCCATCCTCCCCATATAACTGTGTAAATGCTTTTTAAAAGATAAAATTGCACCCACCTCTACTACTGCCTCTGACAGCTTGTTCCAGACACTCACCACCCTTTGTGTGAAAGAATTTTCCCTCTGGAACTTTTTGTATTTCTCCCTTCTCACCTTAAACCTATGCTTTCTAGTTTTAGACTCCCCTACCTTAGGTCTAAGCGCATTAGAATTTTATTTATTTCTATGAGATCCCTTCTTAGTCTTCTAACCCCAAGTGAATATAATCTTAAAGACTTAGTCACTCCTCCTGTGACTGGCCTGCCAACCCAGGAATCAACCTGGTAAATCTTCACTGTACTCCTTCTATAGCAAGGACATCCTTCCTCGGATAAGGACACCAAAACCGTACAAAATATTCTTCATCATCACAGATGTAGAAAGATGTGTGGGTTAGCTTGACTGGCCATGATAAAATTGCTCCTTAGTTTTCTGAGATGTGGACGTTAGAGGGATTACTGGGTAAATATGTAGGAATATGGGGGTAGGGAATGGGTGCAATTGTGGTTGGTGCAGACTCGATGAGCCAAATGGCCTCTTTCTGCACTGTACGGCTTCTATGATTCTATGATGTATATGTAATGACTGAGTACACAGTGGTACATGTGGAAAATGAACATTTCGCATGTGATTACTCTCTCTTTCAGTGAAAGTACTGAGTCAATATCGGCTGTTCTTAACAAGTCTAATCTTGTACTCCAAGACATCCCCTGGTACCTGGAAGGAGCTCAGAGGTCTGAATTGACTATTTTTTTCCTTTATTGAGTGTGTTCTTATGTTCTTATGAAGTTAATTTTTAATGAAAATGTGCTTGAACTATGTCCCATGGCTAAAGTTACCCTTTATTCAGCCGATGAAATAAGCAACCCATAAGAATACAAAGATGATCAGATAGGTTTTCTGGCAAAAGAATTTGGCGTGTTTGAAATTGTTGTCAGCCTCAAGTGGTCATGTCAAAAGCAGAGCTTTGATGGACAGAGAAGCAATGCCACTGCTCCATCTAGCCTGTCTCACATTTTTTTTCATTTTTACATATCATACTAACATCAAGATCAGCCACATCTTTTTTCTATTTGAGGTCTGATTTCCAGGAGATCTTTAGTCAGATTTTGGGTTCCATGTTGCTTTGCTTTCACATTTCCCCAAGTTCATTTCACTCCAATTCTTCTCCCTCCTGTCCTGAAAACTATTTTGCTGGGGCACAGTTTCAAGGGCATTGGCTGTGAACATAGGAACAGGGGTGGGGCTAGTTTCTCACTCCAATCTTCATCTTTCAGTGGGGACCCAGACTCATCAAGGCACTTAAGCTTCTCAGTTAAGGGTGGAAACGTTAAAACATAGAAAATAGAAGCAGGAGTAGGCCATTCAACCCTTCAAGCCTGTTCCACCTTTCATATTAATCATGGCTCATCATGAAGTTCAATATCCTGATCCTGCCTTCTCCCCACATTTCTTTAGCCTCGAAAGCTATCTCTAATTTCTTCTTGAAATCAGAAAAAGTTTGACAAACCATAAATAGAAATCAAGATCTGCATTTTCTTCAATAGAAATCATAGGATTTACAGTGCACAAGGAGGTCATTTGGCCCATTGAACCTGGACTGATAATAATCCAACCCAGGTCCTATCCTATTCCTGTAACCCCACATATTTACCCTCCTAACCTCCCTGACATTAAGGGGCAATTGATCACGGCCAATCAACAAAACCCATAAATGCTGCCCATTCTGAACTAAAACACTCGACCCATCAAGAGACATTATCCCTCTATCCCCGTCCTATTCATTATTTGTCAAGACACTTCTTAAAAGTCACTATCTTATCTGATTCTACTACTTCCCCTGGCAACGAGTTCCAGGCACCCACCACTCTCTGTGTAACAAACTTGCCTCTTGCATCTTAAAGCTGTGCCCCCTAGTAATTGACTCTTCTACCCTGAGAAAAAGTTTCTGACTATCCACTCTGTCCATGTTCCTCATAATCGGGTAGACTTCTATCAGATCACCCTTCAACCTCTGTCGTTCCAATGGGAACAAATCAAGTTTCTCCTCATGGCTAACGTCCTTCAGATCAGAAAACATCCTGGTAAATCTTTTCTGTGTCTCTCCAAAGCCTCCACCTCCTTCTGGTTGTGCGGCGACCAGAATTGAACACGATATTAAGATTCTGTAAAGCTGCAACATGACTTGCCAATGTTTAAACTGAATGCCACGGCCAAATAAGCAAGCCTGCCGTATGCCTTCTTGACTACCTTCTCCACCTGTGTCACCACTTTCAGTGACCTTTGTGTCTCTACATCTTGAAAAGATTCAGGAAGGTCCTGGAGAGGGCCAGCAAGCCAGTTCTCATCTTTGGGCCTGCCAATCGAGAAAATAGACCTGACTCTGGTACAAACTAGGGCCAGGAAAATCCCATTTTTCAGAAAAATGTTGGGGGAGTCAGATAAGCACCTTTCAATTCTTGTCTTGACCACAAAAATCCATCCCAATATCTTTAATCAGTGAATGTATAGAAAAATCAACACAATAACCCCCTTCTTCTCTGGATTGACACAATCACCGGTGATTGTTTTTGATTCTGACTCTTTCTGCAAACTGTTAAGAAAAGCTCAAGATGTTTACAGATTATCACCCACACACATTCTTCTGACTGATTCATTGCAGCATGACAAGCGTGAAAACTTGAGAGTTCCCATAAACTTGCAGATCCCGAATCTAAAGCTCATTCATTAGTGTCACAAGCAGTCTTACATTAACACTGCAATGAAATTATTGTGACAATCGCCTAGTTGCCACTCTCTGGCACCTGTTCGGGTACACTGAGGGAGAATTTAACATGGCCAGTGCACCTAACCAGCACACCTTTTGAAGTGTGGGAAGAAACTGGAGCACCAGGAGGAAACCTACACAGACAAGAGCAGAATTTGCAGGGCGCGCATAGATAGTGATCCAAGCCAGGAATCGAATCCAGGTCACTGACACAGAGCTAACCACTGTGCCATCCTGCTGCTGTGTTTGATTATCGTTCAGACTGCAATTAGTTAACCTGAGCTCATTATCCCATTTCTTTATCTCAACACACTGAGCTGCCTTGTTTCATGATGTGGTGACAGGTAGAAGTCAACAGGCATGAATCATTCCATACTTTCAGCAGAAGCTAAACAGCACAATTAACATGATTGTACTCTGACACATTAAATACTGAAGTGTTGAGGGAATGAACAACCTTAACCATTTTTATATTTCAAGTTGTTCTATGAACCAGGAGCCATTTATAAATCAGCACGGTGGCATAACGGTTAGCACTTCTGTCTCACAATGTCAAGGATCCGGATTTGATTCCCGGCTTGGGTCACTGTTTGTGTGGCGTTTGCACATTCTCCCCGTGTCTGAATGGGTTTCCTCCAGGCACTCCAGTTTCTCCGAGAGTCCATCAATGTGTGGGTTAGGTGGATCAGCTATGCTAAATTGTCCCTTAGTGTCAGGCGGACTAGTTAGGGAAAGTGCATGGGGTTATGGGGCTAGAACTGTTGTCGGTGCAGATTTTATAGGCCGAATGACCTCTTTTTGCACTGTAGGATTCTGTGATTCAAAGCCAAAAGAAAGCAAGAAACCTTCATCTTTTGAGATTAAACCAAACCATAATCCCAAATCTTTATGGCACTAATGAGATTAGCCAACCTTAACAAGAAGCAGTAACTATCCTATCCAGACACTTAATGTTTATCTCCATTGGTCGTGAAATATGTGTAAGGGACTCTGATGGAAGAGCACAATTTCCTTTCCTTTAAATTTACTCTCCTCTCTAAAGTCATAGAGGCATAACAATCCACTGAGAAAGAGGATTAATGAGTTGTTTGCTTGCTGTTCTTTCCACAGTACCAACAGATTATTCTAAAGCTACTAATCACCTCATCCACAGCTGCAGCCAAGTGGGCATTCTCCAGAAGTGAACTGTGTGTTCAAATCAAGTTAAACCCAAGCCTAATGCAGTTTACCGAACCCAGGTTGACAGCATCTCACCTTGGAATCTGGAATGCTTGATGTGCTTTGTACTTAATTGGACTTTGAACTGCCCCTGGTTAGTTATTCAATTGTATCAAAGGGCATGAAACAGTTCAAGAGAGTGGCACACCACCAGCTTCTGTGAGCAACTAAGGATAGTCAAATTATGTCAACCTTACTAGTGATACCCATATCCTGATTTTTACAAGGTAAGTTGGCTGGAATTTTACCAGCTCTCCCTGCCCATCAATAGGGCAGGAAGAGGGAATTGCATTCTCTGCAATGGGATTGGATTGAGGGGGAGGGAGAAGGGGAGCCCATTGTGCATTATGCAACAGAATTAGATTGAGGAGGAAGAGGGGGCCGCCGCTGATCTGCAGTTGCAATTGGAGTGCTGGATAGGGAGCCCGATCAGTCTGGGCAACTTTGGTGGGGGATGGGAAGGGGTGGCAGTGGAGGGCTGGCAGGAAGCTAGATTTCCATGCATTGTAGTCCTGCAATTGGCCGCGGACCTGTTATTGCAGGGTGAGGTGGAGAGCGTGGAGATGGTTGAGGCTGCCTGCAGCAGCAGAGGCCTGACAGCTCTCCCTCTGTCTGTCTGTCAGGCCCCTGCAGATGCTATTGAGCATTTGCAGTATCAGGGGTCTGCACGTGCACAACAGCTCCCTCTATAGACTGGCTAGTGAATTAAGATACGGAGGTGCTGGCATTGGACTGGGGTCGAATTAAGCCCAGCCCAATGTCTGCAGCAGCTGGAAATTATCTAGATCAATTTTCCATTGACTAATTGCATTAGATTGGGTATGAAAACTCACCTAAAAAAAAATCAGGAATTCTCTCATGTTCATGCTAATTGGGAAACAGAATTGATCTTTTAAAATTTCGTCCATTGTGGCTGTGCTTGCATCCTGCCAGTGCTGTATCCGGGATCTTTCTGGTTATAGCAACATTGAACTCAGAGCAGTAATAGGCTGTTCAGCCCTTTGAGTCTGCTCTGCTATTCAATAAGTTCATGGCTGATCAGGTTTTGGTCTCAACTCCACTTTACTGCCTTTCCGTAACCATTATGTATCAAAAATATGTCTCGCTCAGCCTTGGTCAATGACCCAGGACAAACATTTGCCGTCCCGCCTTCCACATAAATAGTAGTGAGTGTGACATAAAATATGCAAAGTTCATTGACCACAGACAAGATTTTCCACTCTTGGGTTGAGTGTGGCTTGAAAGTCCTGCCCAGCCTCATTATACTCCCCTAAATTTCAAACATACTAATCAATTTAGCTCAGCAGGGTTTGTTGACATGGCTGCAATGAATATGGATTGCAAGCTTGTTTTCTGACAGTTTTATGAACTATTAATATATATTTCCCCAGTGGAATTGAAGGACTGTTTTCATTATTTTAATGGTTTAATGAGCTCTTCATAGGATTACCTTTTCTTTACAAGTGGATTTTTAAAGACTGCTTATTTTGACAGATTCATGAGTAGCTTAAAGACTTCCTCATGTTATCATTTGGTTCATGAGTATTGTACAAGATGGATATTAGGTGACTATGTATGGACGGAATGATATGGCTGGTTATGAAGGTAAATGTAATGAGTGGATATGGCATGAGTAAAGAGATTAGTGGTTTGGAGAGAGTAAAGGAAGAGGATAGACTGAGGGAGGTAATCAGCTTATGGTAGTGACACCAAGAATCAATGGGCCTCTCATTCATCTCCAGAACTGCATTGATATCCTAGCAAACGATTTGGAATTTTTAATCACTCAAATTCATCTTTCTCGGGTCTATTTTTTTTTGTTTATTAAGCAACACAGCACGGGAAACAGGCCCTTCGGCCCAACGAGCCCGCGCCGCCGTCATACTATATAGTAGCAAATACATTATCCTATTTTAATATTCCTATATAATAATATATATATTATTCCTAATATGGAAAATTTTCACCATAGGGACAATTTGTTTCCCAATCAGCCTAAGAGCGAATTTTTGGGTTGTGGGAGGAAACCGGAGTGCCCGGAGGAAACCCACGCAACCACGGGGAGAACGCGCAAACTCCCGCAGACACCGGCCCAATTCCAAGTGTCTGCACAGCCACATCGATAGTCTCTGAGCTGTCATGGTGCCCTTCAGATGGTCCACATAAAGCACTCATTTACGACATGAGGTACCAGGCAACCCATGAATCAACATCCAAGAGCTGTACCCGCACCACCTGCCGAATGCGTGCTCAAATTATGGACCGAATTACCTGTGGAAAAAAGCCGTAGTTAAACAGTCCTAATATATCCCTCTATCTGCATACCGCTCATGTGGCTGTCCAAGAGACCCTTAAACAGCCCCAGCGTGCCTGCTCCCACCACCTTACTCGGCAGTGCATTCCACACCCCCACTACCCTTTGTGTGAAAAACTGCCCTCTAATATTCGTCCTATACATAGCCCCCCTCACCCTATGGCCATGACCCCTCGTCCTATCCATTTCTAAAGGTGGAAAAAGTTTACCTCCATTTACTCTATCTATACCCCTTATAATCTTATACACCTCTATGAGATCCCCTCTAAGCCGACGTCTTTCAAGGGAAAACAACCCCAGTCTATCTAATCGTTCCTCATAGGACAGTCCTTCCATACCAGGCAGCATCCTGGTAAACCTCCTCTGCACTCTCTCCAAGGACTCCACATCCTTCCGATAGTACGGAGACCAGAACTGGGCACAGTATTCCAAGTGAGGCCTAACCAAAGTTGTATACAACTGCAACATCAAACTCCTACTCTTGTATTCTATACCCTTTTCTATGAAAGCTAACATACTATACGCCTTCTTTATCACCTTCTCCACCTGTGAGGACACCTTCAGAGACTTGTGAACCTGCACCCCCAAGTCTCTCTGCGTCTCTATGCTCCGTATAGTTTTACCTTTTATCCTATAACTCTCTTCTACATTTTTCCGGCCAAAATGCATCACCTCGCATTTATCCGGATTAAATTCCATTTGCCATCTATCTGCCCAGTCTACCAACCTGTCTATGTCCTGTTGTATTGCCTGACACTGCTCTTCTGTACCCGCCAATCCAAGCATCTTGGTGTCATCAGCAAATTTGCTGATCTCACCACCTACCCCTACTTCCAAGTCGTTTATGTAGACCACAAATAGAAGAGGACCTAGTACTGAGCCTTGTGGCACTCCACTAGTGACAGGCTTCCAGCCGGAAAAAGAGCCTTCCACTACTACCCTCTGTCTCCTCCTCCCGAGCCAGTTCTCGACCCATCTACATACCCGACCCTGTATCCCATGCGCCTTCACCTTCTCCATCAGTCTACCATGAGGAACCTTGTCAAACGCCTTACTGAAATCCATGTAGACGACATCAACAGCATGTCCTTCATCAACTGTTTTTGTCACTTCTTCAAAAAATTCCACTAGATTTGTAAGACAAGACTTCCCCTTGACGAAGCCATGCTGCGTATCCCTGATCAGATCGCAGCGCTCCAGATGCTCATACATCCTGTCCCTAAGGATCCTCTCCATTAGCTTACCTATAACTGAAGTCAAGCTCACCGGCCTATAGTTCCCTGGGTGATCCCTCTGACCTTTTTTAAACAACGGTACTACGTTTGCTATCCTCCAGTCCTCTGGGACCTCACCTGTGTCCAAGGAAGAGACAAAGATTTGCGTCAGAGGCCCAGCCAAGTCTTCCCTCAACTCCCTTAGCAGCCTGGGGTAAATGCCATCAGGCCCTGGAGCTTTATATGTCTTTAAGCTGCCTAACAGCCCCAACACCTCTTTCCTCGTAATCCTTATTTCCCTCAACCGATCCTCAACTTTGTCAACATCAGGCACAGACATCTGTCCAGTCTCCTGCGTGAATACGACGCAAAGTATTCATTCAGGATCTCCCCCATTTCCTCAGGCTCTAAGCATAGATCCCCTCCTCTGTCCCTAAGAGGTCCAATCTTGCCTCTAACCATCCTTTTGCTCCTTACATAGGTGTAAAATGCCTTTGGATTTTCCTTTATCCTACCTGCCAGAGCCACCTCGTGGCCCCTTTTTGCCTTTCTAATACCCCTTTTAAGATCCCGTCTACACTCTCTATAAGCTTCCAGCGCTGTCTCAGTCCCTAGTTGCCTAGATCTAATGTAAGCCTCTCTCTTTTTCTTGATCAAGTCCTCAATCTCCCTGGTAAGCCAAGGTTCTCTAATCCTACCTTTCCCATCCTTCCTCCTTGCCGGCACGTATCTTTCCTGCAGAGAGTTTAGTTTTCCCTTGAAAGACTCCCACATGTACCTCGTCGACCTGCCCTCAAAAAGCTTATCCCAGTCGGTATCTTTAAGATCTTGCCTAATCTGGCCGTATCTAGCCCTCCCCCAGTTAAATACCCTCCCTTTTGGGCCAGTCTCGTCCTTTTCCATTAATATCCTAAAGCAGACAGAGTTGTGATCACTATTTGACACCTGCTCTCCTACCTCGACGTCAACCACCTGGCCTGGCTCATTCCCCAGAACCAAATCCAGTATAGCCCCATCTCTAGTCGGGCCATCCACATACTGCTCCAAGGACCCTTCCAAAACACACTGTACAAATTCCTCCCCATCCACTCCTACAGCCCTGGGCACACTCCAATCTACTCCAGGAAAATTGAAATCTCCCACTACTACCACCCTATTTTTCCTACACTTATCTAAAATGTCCCTGCATATCCCTTCTTCCGCAGCCTGCGGGCTGTTGGGCGGTCTGTAGTAAACACCCAACAGAGTAACCACTCCCTTCCTATTCCTCAACTCCACCCATAGAGACTCAATTCCTAAATCATCCATACCTCCCTCCCTCTGCACTGCTATGACGTTGTCCTTAACTAATAAAGCCACTCCCCCGCCTCTCTTCACACCAACTCTGTCACACCTAAAACACTTATACCCTGGAATATTCAATTGCCAGTCTTGCCCCTCCTTCAACCACGTCTCGGTCACCGCCACCACGTCTAAACTCCTCGTGAACATTATTGCCTTCAGTTCATCTGTTTTGCCAGTCACACTCCTCGCATTAAAACACATGCACTGAAGCCCCTCAGCTCTCGGATATTCCTTTCTACCTTCTGGTGTTACCCTATCATCCCTCTCTCTCCCACTCCCAGTTCCCGCTGTCTCCCCACCCTCCCTCCCTATTAGTTTAAACACTTCTGAAACACTCCAGCTAACCTCCCAGCTAAAATATGTGTTCCCCTCCCAGTCAACTGCTCCCTATCCCTCGTGAATAGGTGACCCTCCCTCCTGAAGACTTCCCAATGATCAATAAATATGAAGCCTTCTGCCCTACACCAATCCCTCATCCATGCATTTAGTTGTAGTGTCTCATTTATTACCCAATCGGTCCCGGGCACAGGCAGCAGCCCAGAGAACGCCACCCTGGAGGCCCTACCTTTCAGTTGAGCCCCCAACTCCCTAAACTGTCTACGTAAGTCCCCCCTGCGCTTTCTTCCTACATCTTTTTGTCCTATGTGAACTATTACATTTGCCTTAGACCCTTCTCCCTTCAAAATTCCCTCTACCCTCTCTGATACATCCTGGACCCCTGCTCCAGGGAGGCAGACTACCATCCTGGAGTCTCTCTTTTGCCCACAGAATCTCCTATCGATCCCTTTAACCATCCCATCCCCCACCACTATCTCACCTCCTGCTTTCCCGCCGGTCTCTGTGGCATTCTGTTCCCCCTCACCTGCCCTCTCCATCACAGCTTTTACCCCCCCCTTGGTTTTCTGGGAATCCTCCTTAGAGATGGCCTTTGTGCCTTGATTTTTGTTCTTGTTCCTTGTAACTGTACCCAGCCCATCCCTACTACTAGATCCTGGGGTCCCTGCAGGTCTGCCCTCCCTATTCATTGTATCCTCATTTTCCCTCACTAGACAAACGTCCTCCAAGCGCAGCTCCAGCTGTCTCAACTTTGCTCGTAAACGTTGCAGTTCTAAACATTTTGCGCATATGTGGGCCTTCGGCAGACGTGATGCCTCCAAGAAGGTCCACATATGGCAGCGTACACAGTGGACGCGTTTGGCCAAGTATCGTGGCATTTTGTATACCCCTTTAAAGGTGATTAGGTAGGAAGCACTTTACTCACCGTATCAGGAAGCAACAGCCTAACTCTAACCTCTCCTCAATGCCCCAGTGTGAAAATAGTATGGGCAAACAGCATTAAGCAGGAGGTGTGATTGTGACAATGTGAAATGTCCAACTCCCAATTCCTGTCTCCAAGATGAAAATCCGGCTAGGCAACTCTGATTCCCTCTCCCTTTAACTCTCTAGGTATTTAAAATGTTTTCTGCTTTCATTACTAGCAAAGGCTGGATGGGCCAAATGGCCCATTTCTGTACTGTAAATTCAATGTAATTCTCACTTCAGCTTGTCGAATTTGAGATCTGGGGCAGCCCGAGGTTCATAACATTCCACCCAAGGCCAACAGAGAAGGCTGTTCTCCTAGGCTTGCCCACCCCCGGAACTGTGACGGGCATGCCGATAAAATTCCAGCCTTCAACGTGTGAGACATTGAGTTGCGGAATTTTTTTGTGAAGCTTGAACCTGTTCCCCAGATGGTGCTGATATTTTAGAATTGGCATTTGTCAGAGAAACTGTGGGCTCGCAATTTCTGTGAGTGACATTATAAATGCTTATTGCACTTGTATCAAATGCCTTTCTTTACTTATGTACTATTCCATTCATTTTAAACAAGTTAAATGAACAGCGAGTAGATTTTTCCATTAAACTTCCACATCGTAACATTGCCAAAAGAAATTTCAATCCTTCAAACAAACTTTGCAGCATTACTAACAGCCAACCAATCAGAAATGCTGCTATCCTTAATTCAGAAGATAATCCCAGTGAATTAAGAGTCAATTATAACATCCATTTACAATCATAAGGGTTTGTGTTTTTATGGGAACAATTTGAAAAATTATCGTTCTCAAGAGAATCCATTATTTTGCTATTATTGTTATATTATTTGACCATTTTCTTTTGTTGCAGGGATAGAGTGATTTTATTGTAATTGTCTCCCGTTATATTTATTTTAACACAGCCTGAACATAAACCATTCATAAAACTGTTCTTACAATGTTTCCCACATTATAACCGTGGCTGTAAAATGTACTTCATTGAATGCAAAGTGCTCTTTGAGATATCCAATGGTCATGTCAAGTGCTTTGCAAATACAAGTCTTGCTTTTATTTCCTTTTCCTTCTAAGATCTGAAGGCACTCACTTCCATTCTGAGTCTCCATTCTGTTGAATAAATAGTCTCTCATTGCAACACAAGACTGGATGTAATGAAGGCAATGGTGTTTTTGCTCACCAGCTGGGGAGTACTATTGTTACAAGTCATTCAGAAAGTCCACGACATTGCTGTGGTAACATGCACTTTACCATGAAGGTTGTAGCTGTGATAGTGATGGTGGAGGTTCCATCTTTCTTTTCATCATATATTGACCAGATGGTTGAATGGTCTCCTTCTATCACTGTGGGGTTTCAATGATTCTCTGTATCTTTATAGTTTTTAACCACTTCCATTGCCTGTGTTAGAAGAATTTGCAGCTTGGCACTCAACCTGTTTGACCATGTTCTGAATGCACCTTCCCTAGTCAGCAAATCTTGGATGGGGCTTGAACTCATTTCCTTTAATCCAGGGACTGGGATGTTCCTTCCACCACGTGACCGCCTCCCAATTGGTCCACTCCGGTGACTATGCAGTACATTCTCCCACCCTCGAGATGGCACATAGCACACTGATTAGCACTGCTGCTTCACAGCGCCAGGGACCCGGGTTCGATTTCTGGCTTGGGTCACTGTGTGGCGATTACATGTTCTCCCTATGTCTATGTAGGTTTCCTCTGGTTGCTTTGGTTTTCTCCCACAGTCTGAATAACGTGCCAGTTGGGTGCATTGGTCATGCATCTAACCAGCACACCTTTGGTCATGCTAAATTCTCCCACATTGTACCTGAGCAGGCAACTTCAGGTTTTTCACAGTAACTTTATTGCAGTGTCAATATAAACCTACTGGTGATACTATTAAGAAATTTGAGTACAGCAGGAGCTATACCAAGCTGTGATACAACCAGAAAAAATGATTTCTGTGGTGCACCTGTAAAAGTTGTAAAACTTGTCCTGTTGCCTCATCACAATTCACAATCATTTTATCAGTTTGGCTCCATCTGACATTCAAGGTTTTAGAACCACGAACAAAGGCACAAAAGAAGTTATTTAAGTGTCAAGTGGAGTAGCTCAAGTGCCTTGCAAAATAATGCATTTCAAGGCTGCCGTGGCACTTCCAATGTCTATTGGAAATTATATTTGTTTTTCACACCCTGGGCATTTTGATGTTTCAGAATCTAAAATATTGTACTGTAAGTAACAAACCAACAGTACTTGCAATGTTGGTCTGCTGTATATTTAACATCACAAGAATAAATAGTTAACACAGCATCCATTGTACATAGCTTCCTCATGGATCTTTGTTACTCGAATTCTGCTCCTATATCCATTTCCGCTGCCCATTGTGTAAGGCAGAGAATATTGCTAATTGGTAAAGCTGAGTTTCAAAGTGAGTGGGTGAGTCACCATTGAACTCATGCTTTATTAGGCATCTTGTAACATGCTCTGAATGATAAAATGGATCATCATGAATGAAGGGTTAGCAGTACGGTCAGATTGAACTTCTAGGTTTGCCTCACACACTTAAGGGACAAGCCAAGATGCTTATAATTTTCCCAACTGGTGGCCATGGAGTTTGATTACTGGAGACATAAGGATCTAAATTTATCATCACTCTGCCTGCTTTATCCCACTAAGATGAATGAAAATGTAGCCAATTTAGCAGAGCAGAGATCTGCATTCTATCTGCACAGGAGTTTAACCATAAAACCGTACAATTGCTGCAGTGCAGAGGAGGTCATTTGGCCCATTGAATCTGCAACAACTTTCCAAAGAGCATCTTACCAAAAGTTTAAAGTCTTTAAAGTTTATTTATTAGCATCACAAGTCAGCCTACATTAATACTGCAATGAGGTTACTGTGAAAATCCCATAGTTACCACATTCCAGCACCTGTTCAGGTACACTGAGGGGCAATTTAGCATTGCCTATGCACCTAACCAGCACATCTTTCAGACTGTGGGAGGAAACTGGAGCATCTGGAGGAAACTCATGCAGAGATGGGTAGAACATACAAACTCCGCATGGACAATGACCTAAGCTGGGAATCGAACCTTGGATCCCTTGACATTGAGGCTGCCGTGCGAAGCACTTTGCCACCATACTATCCCATCCCGCCATTTCCTGGTAACTCATGCATTGATGTGGAGATGCCAGTTTTGGACTGGGGAAAACAGAAGGAAGTCTCACAACACCAGCTTAAAGTCCAACATTTGTAGCAAATGCTCCAAGCTTTCAGAACTCCTAGCCATCTAATGAAGGAACAACATGTTCCAAAAGCTTGGGTGCTTGCTACAAATAAACTTGTTGGAATTTAAGCTGGTGTGGTAAGGTTTCTTTCTGTTTAACCCATGCATTTACCACGGTTAATTTACCTAACCTGCATATCCTAAGCCATAAAGGGCAATTTAGCATGGCAATCCATCTAGCTCGCACATCTTTGGACTGTGGGAGGAAATCAGAGCACCAGAGGAAACCCACACACACGAGGGAAATGTGCAAACTTCACACGCAGATAGTGACCCAAGGACAGAATTGAACCTAGGTCCCTAACAGCAATGCTAACCACTCTGCCACCGTTTGAAACACTGCTAACTTGGTCGGGGCCACTTTTAGCAAGCCTCCTGCATAAACTTCAGTTTAGCATCTGAACGAGGTTCAAACTCATTTCCCCCCCAAACCCATTAATTTACTTTCCCAAGTTTGAGCATGGTGGCTTCTCACAACACAACCATGAGGATCCTTGCTGTCTCGCCAAAACAATATCAACTGGCTTGCCCTGAAGCCCTTCTAATCACCTCTTGTAAAGTCACTGGGTTGTATAGAAATGCTGACAAAGGACTACAATGTAAACGGTTTATTATAAGATCTTCAGACGCTCCTATATGCTGTGCCTGTAGCCACATTGGTGAGTACTCCCATCATGTCAGTTCCTGAATGCAGATCATGGCAATATATATATGAATACACATTCTTCACCCTTCCAGACTTAGCCCCTGGACTGAAACGGGACAAAATATGTCGATCATTAATTGACAAGTCGGGTTGAGCTCTTGATTGGCGGGGTGGATACAATATTCCTGCTGCCAGCATCACCCTCTCCTACCATCCAGTTTGGCAATGCATTTACGGCACAAAAAGCTCCCTCCAAATTGATTGAATTTTGCAGCATTTAACAAAGTCTATCTTTCGCTTAGTCTGCATTTCTACATTGAAGATAAAAGTTGCAGTGTTCAGGAATGGAGTCTGAAGGTATCCTGCTGAAGCCCGACGCTCCAGCTGATAGTCCAAAGTGAGTTAGGTTAATTGGCGATGCTAAATTTCTCCTTAGTGTCAGGGGAATTAGCAGGGTAAATAGGTGGAGTTATGGGAATAAGACTTGGATAGGGCTATGATTGGTGCAAATTCGATGGGCTGAATGGTGTCCTTCTACACTGTAGGGATTCCATGATTCTAAACTGATTCTACACTGCCCCATTCTATGGATTATCTGAGTATCAGATGGACCTAATGTGATTTCATGCACAATTTCAAAAAGAGCAGGGGATCCTAGTCATTTTTGCCACTTCACCACCATCTCTAATATTAAGTACCTGACTAGTATAGAATTATTATTTGAGATCTTCTCAAAAAAATTGGGATATTCCTTACATTGTAACAGCAATGAGAGTTTTCAGAAGAAAAAGACTTTATTAGCTGATGAGTGTTTTGGAATGTCACAGATGGTAACAAAATAATGTAAGTTCTTTATTTATAAGGGACCACATGGTCATGCAGTGGTTAGCACTGCTGCCTTAAAGCACCAGGGACCCAGGTTCGATTCCCAACTTGGGTCACTGCGTGGAATCTGCATGTTCTCCCAGTATCTGCACTAGTTTCCTCCCATTGTCTGAAAGACGTGCTGACCAAGTGCATTGACCATGCTTAAATTCTTCCTCAGTGTACCAGAACAGATGCCGGAGTGTGATGACTGGGGGATTTTTACACTAACTCGACTGCAATGTTAATGTAAGCCTGCTTGTGACACTAATAAATAAACAAAACCAAAAAAAAGACCTATTTCATGAATATGCAGAAATAATGGAACAATCCAGTCAACTGCTGAACTTGCTCAGGCTCCTTATTGAGATGCTGCCAGTGGCTTTGTTTGTGTGTCACTTGGTTTCATCAGGTGAGTATCGAATCCTACTCTTTGGAACTTGCAAACACCATGTTGACCAACCAGCTATGCTGCGATTAATATGCAAGAAGATGCACTGTCATCATGAAGCTGGAGCTTATGAGTATAATCTCATAAATTGAAGAGTATAGATCACGGCGCAATGATAAATACTTTCACCAGCATAGCTGACCAGAGAAATCCGCAAGCAATGTCTTAATGAGCGTGTTATGGTCCTCCTCATGAATAGAGTTGTTCATCATTTCTCTGAATGCTGACCCCAACGTGTTCTATTTTTACAACTTTCATGTCTCCAACTGAAAGAACAATGTATTTTTAATTACTTTTTCCAAACGGTTTTGGTACAGGCATAAGAGTGAACATGCATTACAAATATGACACTGTAATATATAATAGCAATGCACTAATGGATAATACTATTTGCTGCTTGTTCTCTGTATTCATTATGTTGTCACGACTATTAGTTACTGTACAATTTCTACCAGTAGATACCTTGCCACTTCCTTTGCTGGTGGAAAGGCCTATCTAATCAGAGTAGACTATTTGGCCCATTGAGTCTGCACTACCATTCAATATGATCACGTACTTTTGGTATCCTACTCCCACTTTCTCTCCCTACTCCTTGATCCCTTTAGCCACAAGGGCCACATCCAGTTCCCTCTTGAACATGTCTAATAAACTGTCACCCCAATAGATTTCTGTGGTAAAAGTTCCACAAGTTTACAATTGTCTGAGTGAAGAATGTCTTCCTCATCTCAGTCCTGATTCTTGGCCTGTGACAGCTAATTCTGGACTTCTCCAACGTCTTCCCTCACCTAGTCTATCCAGTCCCATCAGGATTTTATATGTTTCTATGAGATCCTCTAAATTCCAGTAAGAACAAGCCCAGTTGATCCAGTCTCTCTTCATATGTCAGTCCTGCTATCCTGAGATTTGCCTGGTGAACCTTTGTTGGAGTCCCTCGATAGCAGGAATGTCCTTCTTCAGAAGAGGAAATCAAAACTGCACGCAATACTCAAGATGTGACCTCTCTAAGATCCTTGCAAGGCATCTCCATATCATAACTATGGCAAGACATTCTTATTCTTATACTCAAGTCTTCTTGCTATGAAGGCCAGCATTCCATTAACTTCCCAGCTAGACTGCACGCCAACCTTTGGTGACTGTTCCAAAATGACATCCAAGTCATAGGATCCTACAGTGCAGAAAGAGGCCATTTGGCCCATTAAGGCTGCACTGACCACAATCCCACCTTTACCCCACCCCCCCCGACACTAAGGAGCAATTTAGCATGGCCATTTCATCTAAACACACGTCTTTGGAATGTGGGAGAAACCTGGAGCACCCGGAGGAAACCCATGCAGACAAAGGGAGAATATACAAACTTTACACAGAGAGCAACCCAAGCTGGGAATTAAACCCAGGTCCCTGGTGCTGTGAGGCAGTAGTGCTAACCACTGTGCCACTGTTTCATATTGCAATTTTCCTTTTCCTAAACTGCCACCATTCAGATAGTAAACTTCCTTCCTCTTTCTGCCACCAAAGTGGCAGAACATTTATCCACATTATATTGCATTTGCCAAGTACCTGCCCATTCAGTCAGCCTGTCCAAATCATCCTGCAGCCTCTTAGCATTCTCTTCACAGCACACAGAGAGTGGGTATTATTCCTTTGGCTCTAAACAATTCCCACACTTCTCTGTGTTGTCAGTTATTATGAATACATTCTATTGTTATCTGATGAATGATTTTTACACCGAACTCAAAATCAGACACATTGTAGAGAAAGAGTCCAGTGAACCCATTGTGCCTGTTCTAAATCTTTGATGGAGCTATCTAATTAATCCTAAGGTCCTGCTCTTTTCCCAAAACTTAGAAATGCTTTCCTTTTTAAATATTTATCTAATTTCCCTTTGAACGTTTGTGTTGAACTTGCTTCCATCATAACAACTAGTCGCATTGAAAAAAATTCCTTATGTTTTTTTCTGATTCTTCTGCACATTACCTTAGATCTACGATTATTCTATGAATAATGTTTTTGGATTATCTTTGATTTAACATAGAAGACAGAACAGTACAGCACAGTAAAGGCCTTTTAGCGCTCAATGTTATGCTGAGCTACGTCCAAACCCAAGATCAAGCTATCCCACTGCCTATAGTTCTGATGTGTTCCATGTACCTATCCAATAACCATTTGAAAGTTCCTAAAGTGTCAGATTGCAAAATCACAGCAGGCAGTGTATTCCACACCCCAACCATTCTCTGAGTGAAGAAAGCTTACCTGTTCTCACTCCAAGTCTTTTTGTTTAGGTTAGAGGAAGGGGGAGAGTGGAAGACTCCAGAAGTGTAGATCCTCGGGTTTCCTCCCTGTTCAAATTTATTGGGAAAGAAAAACCTTCCCAGGTCTCACTGGGGCCTACTTCCAGTTTTACATTTCTGGTTTAGAAAAATAAAACGCCGAGAAAAGTAAGATAAAGATCCCTCTTACCTACAAGCTCTCTTTATTAAGTCACTACTCCAACCTCTTCCCTGGAAACAATGAGGTTGAACCCTCTCATGTAAGTACCTTCTAAAAAAAATTGAAAAAAACTTGAAAAAAAATGAAAAAAAATTGAGGCAAATTTTTCATCAGAAGCATCTTGCACAAGAAAAGGCCCAGGCACCTCTCACTGGTGTTGAGTTCCCAACCATCAATATTCAGGGATGTAGGGAGAGGGGTGAGGGAACCCAGCAGGAACAGAAGTTAAACTGGACCAGTCCCATTGAAACTAACGATGAGAGCAGAGTGAAGGGTATCATCTCCACGTGCCTCTGGCTGAAGTCAGAGTTATGGTAAAATAACTCAAGAAGTTAATACAATCTAGGTCAAAGTAGTTTGCTTGATTTTTTTACAAATAATGGGCCTAGTTGATATCCATTTCACTGGGGCACTGTGATTGTAGTGTACAGAATCCCTATACAGCAGAGGAAGGCCAGTCAGCCCATCAAACCTGCAGTAATGCTCTGGTAGAACATTTAGCTTGTCCATGTAACCCCATACATTTACCCAGCTAATCCACCTAACCTACACATTGTGGGACACTAAGAAGCAATTTAACATGGTCATCCTTCTTTGTGGAAGGAAAATTGAAGGAAACCCATGGAGATACAGCTTGTATGGATGTACTAAGAGTCTGAGTAATATATTATTTTGGAGCGTTGGTACAGACTCGATGAGCGAAAGAGGCTCCTTCTGTACTGTAACCCTACTGTAATCCTACAATTCTACGACTGCAGGAGTTTCATACAAAGCCCCAACAACAGCGTAACTAAAAGTGGGCAACTGTGGACTTTCCAACACCAGCCCATAACCTAAGAACAAGTAATGAAAAACATTTTGCTAATGAGAGACGAATATAGGTGTCACCACAAACAGAATCTACCTTCACCCAAAGTCCACACCCAACTGGGTCATTAGGTCATTGGGCAGTACAGTGGAACAGTGATTAGCACTGTTGCCTCACAGCTCCAGGGTCCTAGGTTCAATTCTTGGCTTGGGTCACTATCTGTGTGGAGCCTCTACGTTCTCCCGGTGACTCTGTGGATTTCCTCCAGATGTTCAGATTTCCTCCTACAGTCTAAAGATGTGTGGACATGGCGCATTGGCCATGCTAAATTGCCCCTTAGTGTTCCGGGGTGTGTGGATTAGAGGGATTAGTGGGGCAAATATTGTGGGTTACGGGGATAAAGCCTGGGTGGGATTGTTGTCGGTACAGACTGGATGGGCTGAATGGTCTCCTTCTGCACTGTAGGGATTCTATGAGTTCTATGGAAAGTATGTTTGCTTATCCCCTTCTTCACTCTGGGACAATCATTGGGACACCAATCAAAGCCCTTGCGAAGATTGAATTGTCCATCACAATCTGGCAATTAAATTGAGGAACCTTCCTGATATGAGTCTACTCACCATTTGGTTACACACTGAGCCATCAGAGGATGTCAGCTCAAAATGGAACGTGGAGTCATCGCTGTCTTTTCAGAAAGAGCCTGACAAGATCTCGAGAGAAAGCATTTGCATTTATAGTGGGTCAGTCACTTGTAGCTGAAGATTATGATGAGTCAAGAACAATTGCCATCTCCTGGAGCTTGCTTGATTGCCTTGAGCGGTTGGAAAAGAGTGACCCAGAGTTCTATCTGAAATAAACTGTAGGCTTTTCTTTGAAATTCCCTCAGTGGTGATTGTTGTGAGAGGGATGAGTGAATGTTGTGCGAATTGCAGTTTTTGACTGGGAGGAGGATGGAGGGGTCTGATGGACTTCATTTTCTCATTCTTTTCTTCTTTTGTTTGAAACCTGTGAAAGCGCACTGCAAACAAAGTGAACCTCTTTCTGTGAAATGAATCTAAAACATCCAGAAAAAAGCGATGATAGACCTGAGACAAATGACTGGTGGTTAACTAGCGGCCACTTTTACAACATGTAGTTATGCAAATAAGTACTCTCATTTCCTTCTCTGTGAACGGTGTGCTTCATGAGTACAGTGCACAAGAAACAATATTTTTCACTGTATGTTAAAACATGTGAGAATAATAAATCAAATCAAATCCAGATGTTGTGAGTGGGCAATGTTTTCAGTGTTTGTGCACCATTCCTCTGTACATTACTTAAAGGCTGAATTTAACACATTTTAATTTGAAAAAGGAAAACCATGGTAGGAAATCATTACGTTTTCGCTTGGTAATATTGCAAAGTGAGATGTCTGAAAGTTGCTTTGGCATGTCTTTGCTTAACGTGTATGGGAAGATGTCACATAACATCAAAATCATTTTCCAACAGCATTAATAATTGAAAATCAGTTTGCATTTACATAGTGCCTTTAGCATAGTAAAATGCCAACCTCCTCCAATATCTTTCCACTATTGTGCAGCTGAACATGACTTATTTTTCTTTATGCTTTCATGGGATATAAGTGGCATGAGCTAAACCAACATTTTTGTTGTACATCCCAAATTGCCCTTAAATTGGCTTGCTAGATCATTTTAGAATGCACTTAAAAGCCAACCACATTGTTGGAAATGTGGGTACACATGTATCATAGATTCATAGAAATTCTCTAGTGCAGAAGAAGCCATTTGGCCCATCAAATCTGCACTGATTTTTGACAGAGCATCTTATTTGGGCCCTCTCCCCAGCACAATCCCCGTAACCACCCACATTTACCATGGTTCATTCATCTGAGCTACAAGTCTTGGAAAACAAAATGGCCATCCACCTAACCTGTGCATTTCTGGACTGTGGGAGTAAACACAGCAAGAAGTCTCACAACACCAAGTTAAAGTCCAGCAGGTTTATTTCGTAGCAAAATCCACTAGCATTCGGAGCACTGCCCCTTTGTCAGGTGAGTGGGAGTTCTGTTCACAAACAGGGCATATAAAGACACAAACTCAATTTACAAAATAATGATCGGAATACAAGTCTTTACAGGTAACTAAGTCTTAAAGATACAGACAATGTAAGTGAGAGAGTTTAAGTAAAGAGAAGTGTATTTTCTCCCATGATGTAACGATATCATTAAGACTTGAACAGCAGGTTAGCTGCAAAAACTTGCATCTTAATCAGTGTTCTGTAAACTGTATATGTCTTTATATGCCTTTCTCTGATCAGAACCTTCCACACACGTGACAAAGGAACACCGTTTCCAAAAGCTTGTGGGGTAACTATCAAATAAACTGGTTTGACTTAAACCTGGTGAGACTTCTCACTGTATTGTCTCCCGACAGAATAGTTAGTGAGATTTGCAAACCCAGGCAAGGTGTTATGGGGATTACAGATAGTGTGACATGAATCCAAGATCCTGGTTGAGGTCGCCCTCAAGCTATCAGTCCCCGCTCAGCGACTCTGCGCTGTCGTGTGTTGTGAAGGTTGTCTTGGAGAACACTCACCCAAAGATCAGAAGCCGAATGCCCGTGACTGGGGCAGCGCTCCAAAAGCTAGTGGATTTTGCTCCCAAATAAGCCTGTTGGTCTCTAATCTGGTGTTGTGAGATTTCTTACTGTGTTTACCCTAGTCTGACACTGACGTCTCCACATCATGACTACTGTATGAGTAAACAAGAGCATCAAGAGGAAATCCATGCAGACACGAGGAAAATGTGCAAACTCCATGCAGACAATCACCTAAGATCGGAATGGAACCCATGTCCCTGGAGCTGTGATGATGCAGAGATGCTGGCGTTGGACTGGGGTAAACACAGTAAGAAGTCTCAGAACTCCAGGTTAAAATCCAACAGGTTTATTTGTAGCACACACCACTGGCTGTGAGGCAACCGTGTGAATCACTGTGCCACCAAGCTGCCCTCAGTAAGGATGGTATTTTCCCTTCCCAAAATGCCATTAGTAAACCAGATAGATTTTTACAGCAATCAACGGTAGTTTCTTGATTGCCATTATTGAGACTAAGGCCAGAATTCTCTGTTCTCGCATGCCCCATCACCGCTGCCAGCAAGAATGGAAAATTTGCTCAGTCAAATCTCCTTTCATAGCATTGGGACTGGAGAATCCTAGCCGTGGGTGAGATTGGAGAATCCGACTTGAGCTTTCAATCCCAGATTTATTAGTTGAATTTAAATTCCACAGCTGCCATGGTAGGATTTGAACTTGTGTCCGCAGATCAATAGTCTGGGCCTCTGAATTCCTAATCCAGTGATCTTACCATGACACCACCACCCACCTCGTTCCATTCTCAAACATTCAATTGAGGTCAAAGAATTACTTGCAATGGCACATCTTCCTGTCCCTTTATTATGATGCTGTTTGTCTCTTAAAACTGTTCTATATTGCCTTCAGTTGCCTAGGCCCCAACCTCTTGTGTATCCTCCCTATGCCACTCTGCCTCTCCATCTCACTTTCATCCTTTAAGACATTTCTTAAAGGCAAACCTTTGGTTGTCTGATGTAATGGCTGGATCTTTCTGACATTGCTCGCAGCTGGGATTCTCCAGTCCTGTTGCTATGAATGGAAAATTACTTGATCGTAAATTCTCAGATCTCACTGGCAGTGCTGGCGGGCCATACCAGACTGGAGAATTCTGGCCAGGTATCTTCCTCTGTCACACAATGTCCCTGTGAAGCACCTCAGAACATTTCATTATGCTAAGGGTGCTACATGAATATAAGGTGTTGTTGTCATCAGTATAATTGTCACCCTGAAATCCTGACTGGATTTATTCATGTCTGAAGACAGGGTCAGATTATTGAGTTGGATGATCAGTCATGATCATAATGAATGTCCCAGCATGCTTGAAAGGCATCCTTCTGTTCCTGTTTCCTACATTTCTGTCTGACATTCATAACCTCTAGTAAGAGCATAATAAGAACAAAAGAAATAGGAGCAGGAGTGGGCCATCTAGCCCTTTGAGCCTGTCCTGCCATTCAATGAGATCATGGTTGATCTGAAGTGGATCAGTTCCACTTTCCTGCGTTCTCCCCATAACCCTTAATTCCTTTGTCTATTAGAAACCTATTTACCCGTGACTTAAATATATTCAGCAACATAGCCTCCACCACTTCAATGGGCAGAGAATTCCAGACATTCATCACTCTTTGAGTGAAAAAGTTCCTCCCCAACTCCGTTCTAAACTGCAACACTCACCCTCCCTTCCCCCCTTATTTTGAGGCTGTGCCCTCTAGTTCTGCTGTCTTTTCTAAGCAGGAAGGATCTCTCTACCTCTACCTTATCTATCCCCTTCATTATCTTGTAAGTCTATAAAATCCCCCCTCAGCCTTCTAAACTCTAATGAGTACAGGCCCAATCTATTCACTCTCTCCTCATAAGCTAACCCTCTCATCTCTGGTAACAGCCTGGTGAACTTTCTCTGTATTTCCTCCAAGCCAATATATCCTTTTGCAAATGAGGGGGCCAAAACTGCACACGGTACTCCAGCACTCTGTGTACTAAAGTACACAGTACTCTAGTTTTAGACTCTCTGAGTTTTGTTGCCCCATTATCAAAGAATTTCTGAAGGGGATCAATTCTGTGTTTCGTAAGCAACTTTACTCCTAATGCTATAATGGAGGGAAGGTCATTGATGAAGATGGTCTAAGGATGCTTCTTGAAGGAACTCTTGCAGTGATGCCTCAGTCTGGCTTCCAACAGCCACATCATCATGCTTTGTACCAAATGTCTCCCCAGGCACTGGAGGTTTTTCCCATTAACATTCCCCCCCCTTCCTTCTGTAGTGACGACAATTTTACTGGACATTCATCATCCAAGCTCATGTGCTTTGAGGTCAGAGCAATTTACTCTAATTTTTACTTGCTTCGATACCAGAGGAGTGTACATGCCAGAATGAGTCCGCACTTGAGAGGGTCCAGAGGAGGTTCACAAGAATGATCGCAGGAATGAAAAGCTTAATGCATGATGAGTGTCTGAATACCCTGGGTCTGTTCTCAATGGAGTTTCCATTGAGGAAAGAGAGGGAGAACCTTCAAGGATAATGAAAGGTCTGGAAAGAGTAGATATCCATCCTCGTGTCTGCGTGGGTTTTCTCTGGGTGCTCTGGTTTCCTCCTGCAGTCCAAACACGTGCTGATTGGGTTGATTGGCCATGCTAAAATTGCCCCTTAATGTCCTGAGAGGGATTAGCAGGTAAATATGAAGGGAGATGAGGCTAAGGCTTGGGTGGGATTGTGGTCGGTGCAGACTCGATGGGTCAAATGGCCTCTTTCTGCACTGTGAAGATTTTATTATTTTCCACGATTATTAGGAGAGACTAGGATTCGAGGGTACATCCTCAGAACAAAAGACGATCATTCAGAACCAAAATGAAAAGGAATTTTGTTATTCAGAGGGTGGTGAATCTGTGGAATTCATTGCCTCAGAAGGCTGTGGAGGCCAGATCACTGAGTATATTTAAAATAGAGATCGATAGGTTCTTGATGGGTATATAGGGGTATGGGCCAAAAGCAGGCAATTAAAACTAGCTGAGGGGTTAAAAAAAAGGAAGGCATGGCCAAGTTGTGCTGAAAGGCCTGTTTCCATGCTGAAACCTCTATGACTTTAAGGGGCTCAAAAGTTACAGGGAAAAAATGGGAGAATGGGGTTGAAAAACTTATCAGCCAAGATCAAATGGCAGAACAGACTCGATGGGCCGAATGGCCTTATTCTGCTCCTATATCTTCTGGTCTTACTTCTAGGAAACAACGGAAAAACCTGAGGCCAAACATTGTCACGCCACTTTCAGCATCATAGGGGTAGAGGAATTGGCATTGTTACGAGCAGTTTAATCGTGCTTGAATTACTTGGTAATGATTTTGCAACGGTAACAGATGTAGTTTTGGCACGAATTTCCAAACTTTTCTTACTGATAAGGGTCTGTGCCAAATCGGAAGGGAACGTCGGAGCAAAGGAACTGGCCAAGTAACCTCTGAACCAGCTGACAATTTTGGTGATGATTACCAAAGAAACCTTTGGGTTGGTGACGGTATGGGACTCGATGTCCAGGATGCTATCCAAGACAGAGCAGGAGGGAAACAATTTGTGGCTCCCTGCAGTAAAGAAGCTGGTGAGAAAGCCAACAATGAGCTGCAAACTAAGCAAAGTTTGAGTTTAGCTTGAGGCTTTGACATCACGTGTTGAATTTTGTTTTATTCCACACTTCAGCTGAGGTTTATCAGTCCCTGGCCAAGCTGCTGCACAATAATGGCCAGCATCTGATTTTCTTCAGGCTAAGCACCCAAAGGGATCTGATGGATGTTGCTTCTGGTTTTAATTAGATTTCCTCTCTGTAGACAAGAGAGGAAATAAAGACTTCTCCTGCCTTCAGAAGCCCTTCTGTTGGAAGGAGGCATGGCTCCAATCAGATTCACACATGCTGACTTGCGAGACTTGGAGAAGGCAGACAGAACTTCAAAAGGCTGCTAACACACACACAAAAAGGAGCCCTGAATGTAGTCCTGTATTTGTAATGAAATTGGGCTTGTTAAAACATTCCAAAAGTCATACTGAGAAGGTAGTGGCAAAAGGTTTGCAGTTTTCCCCTGCTTCTCAAAATAAATTGTGAATTTGTATTGATATGTTTCTAAGTCTAATTCTTAAAATATGATGATTATTTATATTTAACACTGCAGGATTTTTCTTTTGCCTGCTCACTATCAATTCAGGGCATCACACTGCTCATCCTCAATAATAGTTGGGAATTCTGTTGTCTCTGGAGTTAAAAGGCTTTCAATTCTAAGGTCATGCCAGAACTTAAGCATATCTGATATGGTGCCATGAGAAAGCATCCTTTCTGGCTGTATCGCAGCTTGGTATGGCTCCTGCTCTGTCTAAGACCTTGAGAAACTACAAAGGGTCATGAACTCAAACCAGCCTCCTGCCCATTGACACTGTCTACCTTTCCTGCTGTCTTGGAAAAACAGCCAGCATAATCAGAGGTTATTGTCATTGCACCACTTCTCCCAATTCTCTATTCCTTTTCCTGTACTGTGTCTCACCATTGTTTGAGATCCAACCCACTATGGTGGTGTCATCGGCAAACTTGAAAATCAAGTCCAAAAGTGCATAGGTTAGGTTGATTGGCCGTGCTAAAATTGCCGCGTAGTGTCCTGAGATGTGTAGGTTAGAGGAATTAATGGCTAAAATATATACAGGGATATGGGGATAGGTCCTGGGTGGATTTGTGGTCAGTACAGACTCAATAGGCTGAATGGCCTCTTTCTATACTGTAGGGCTTCTATGATTCTGTTCATCCTATCGTTCTATGAGTTGGAGGGGAATTTGATCATATACACAAAGATAAATAAGGAGTATGGTAAGGCATCTCACAACATCATGTCAAAGATTTATTTGGAATCACAAGCTTATGGAACGCTGCTCCTGCATGAGGACTCACGACTCCAAATAAACCTGTTGGATTCTAACCTGGTGTTGTGAGTCTTCTTATTGTGCCACCCCTGCCGTCCAACCCTGGCATCTCTACACTAAAAAGAGGATAGTAAGGGGCTGAGAACCACAGCCTTGCCGAACACCAGTATTGAGCAAGATCGTAGAGGAGGTGTTGTTGCCTATCCTTACTGACTGCCGTCTGTGGATTGGGAACTCTAGGATCCAATTGCAGAATGAATAGCTGAGGCCCAGGAGATGAGTCTCATCAGAATAATGGTGTTAAAGGCTGAACTGTGGTCAATGTATAGGAGCTGACGTTGGTGTCTTTGTTATCTGGACGTTCCAGGGTTGAGCATAGGGCCAGGGGGATGGTGTCTGCTGTGGACCTATTGTGGCAGTAGGGAGGCAGGAATTAATTTGTGCCATGACTAACCTTTCAAATTTTATAATGATGGATATCCGAGCCACTGGTTGATAGTCATTAAGACATACTGCCTGGCTTTTCTTTGGTGCTGGGGTGATGGTCGTCTTCTTGAAGTAGGTAGGGACCTCAGTTTGCTGTAAAGAGAGGTTGAAGATGTCTGTCAATTCCCTGGCCAACTGGTCCACGCCGGACCTGAGTGCCCATCTGGGTGCTCCATCTGGGTCAGTTACTCTCCGTGGATTGACCTTCCAGAAGGCTGCTCTGGCATTGGCAATGGTGACCTTGGATCCAGATTCGTCCAAGGTTTCTGTGATAGAGGGCATGCTCTCACTGACCTCTTGTTCAACATGGGAATAGGCTGTGTCATGATCATTGGGGAGGAGTACGTTGGAGCTCGAGATTTTATCTGACTTCATCTTATAGCCTGCTATGTCTTGCAGACCTTGCTAATAATTGGCAGAAGTCCGCGTATCTAGCCTGGGACTCCAGCTTGGTCCAGTACCATCTTTTGGCATCTTTGATGAACTTCCATAGTTCATATATGGTTTTCTTTTATTGATCAGGGTCGCCTGACCTGAATGTGTCAGACCTGGACTTCAGCAATCAGTGGCTATCCCTCTTCCTCTATGGTTTCCTGTTGGCAAACACACAGATTTGCTTCTTTGATGTACAGTCTCTTGCACACTTACCAATGAAGTCAGTTACTGTAGCCTCATACTCGTTCAGGCACAGAGTTTGTCAATTTTGACCAGTCTGCTAACTCTAAGCAGTCCTTTGGGAGACCACTTGATTCCTCAGACCAACATTGTATGACTTTCTTTGACAATGTTTTAATATCTTGGATGTTGTAGTAAGATAACTTTGTCTGTGCATCAGCTCCGCATTGCTACTGATGAATTCTATAATTCTGTTCCTGGGACAGGGAAGCTGCATTTAGTAATGATGATGCATTTATTTATTTCATTCAAAGTAGAATCTATAATGCAGAAGAGGATCTTCAGACCATCAAGTCTGCACCAGCACACAAGAAATACCTGGACTCCTACCAAATCCCAGTTACCAGTGCTTGGCCCGTAGCCTGGAATGTTATGATGTGCCAAGTGCTCATCGTGGTACTTTTTAAAGGATATGAGGCACCCCGCCTCCACTACCCTCCCAGGCAGTGCATTCCAGACCCTCACCACCCTCTGGGTAAAAACATCTTTTTCTCATATCTTCTCCGAGCCTCCTTGCCCTCATCTCACCCTTCCCCCCACACCCACCCTTCGTGAGTGATCCTTCAACTAAGGGGAACAGCTAAGGGGAAATCCACTGGGTGGGATTTTCCAGCCCTAAATACCAGACATATTCCAGTCCCACCAATGCCTTCACTACTTTGCATTGCTTGCCAGTGCTGCCCCTGGGAAACCCGGTCAGCGAGACCAGTAGATTCTTGACTCCTTACCGTACAAATGGAGGCCATTCGGCCCATCAAGTCTGAACTGACAGCAATCCCACCCAGGCTCTAACCCCGCAACCCTATGTATTTAATCTCCTAGTTCCCCCTGACATGAAGAAGATTAGGTGCATGATAGGCCAATGCACCTAATCAGCACTTCTTTGGACTATGGGAGGAAACCATGGATCAAGTGGATTCTCTCACTTTGTGGAGTGAGAGAGAGAGAGGATAGAGAAGGGCTTTAATTTATAGAGACTTTCATGACTTCAGGACTTACTTGGTATATGAAAGTAGGAAATTATTTCTCCATTATGTAGGGCTTTGGTGAGATGACATCTGGAGTAAGTTGTGCTGTTTTATTCTCCTGGAGTGTACCCATGGAGGATACCCATGCAGATACAGGGACAATGTGCACACACAGTGACCAAGCCAGGAATTGAACCCGCGTTGTGAGGCAGCAGTGCTAACTACCGTGCTGCTCCAATCTAGCCAGTGGAAAAGGCCAGAAAATCCCCACCACCATTGCGTTCTACACAACAGAATCACCAAATATAAAGATCCCGCCACTTGCAAATGGCGCGACACCTCTTGCTGCTGAGAAGCTTGCTGGCGTGCTGTCGGCATGACTTTAACGTGACTCCCCTTTGTGCAAAACCCGTCTGACTCACCAGCACATGAGCATGCTAAAGTTGCAATTGACAGTGTTATTTTTGTTCATGGCCAAATGCCATGGGTAGTTGGGTAGTCACGCTATCAGATTTAATTTCCTCCATCTCCTTCAACTTCTGCTCACGGCTCTAGGCTTCTTGAAGATAGTGGGGAAAATAAACATAATTGCAATCAACACAACAAAATCAAATAGGAGCGGACAATAAGCAAACTGTAAATTATTAATCTACACTCGGCTTGTGCACGTTCTAATAAAACTGTGAAGCAAATAAGTCTAATGAGATGAAACTACTCGGATACGAATGCTGACACCTTTTAACTGGGGCTAAGAGATTGCTTTATCCCTAATGCAGTTAGCCACCTAGTATATCTTGCTTCCATTTAAACAACTTTTCCAATCTCCTTCAATCAAATCTGCTGTGCACTCTGTTCAGGCATTGCTTAATTCAGTCGCTGTGCTTGGTGACAGATGAGAAAAATGTATTAACAGCTAGCCGTGGGTCAAGTGGACACTCACACTTCATGGAGTGAGAGAGAAAGGATGGAGAAGGGCTTTAATTTATAGAGAGTGCCTTTCACAACCTCAGGGAGTTGGACTTGGTGTATGAAATAAAGAATTATTTCTCCATTATGTTGGGCTTTGGTAAAGCAACACCTGGAGTAAGTTGTGCTGTTTTATTCTCCGTCATTTAAGAATAACGTCATTGCAATATGATCATGGACAGGTAATCTGCTTTTGTTGGGGCTGCTTAGAGTGCTATGTGTAAAAAAGAGGGACTTGCATTTATATTCATAGAACATAGAACATAGAACATTACAGCACAGAACAGGCCCTTCGGCCTTCGATGTTGCGCCTACCAATGTAAAAAGCAATGCCCCTCCAAACTAAACCATTCCCTTCTCTTCCATATACTTATCAACTAACCTCTTAAACGCCACCAAACTTGGCGCATCTACAACTGCTGCAGGCAGGGCATTCCACTCCCGAACCACCCTTTGGGTAAAGAACCTACCTCTGATATCCGTCCTATAACTATCACCCCTTAATTTAAAGCTGTGTCCCCTCGTGCTAGCTTTTTCCATCCTAGGAAAAAGGCTATCACTGTCCACCCTATCTAAACCTCTAATCATCTTATATGTTTCGATTAGGTCCTCTCTTAGCCGCCTCCTTTCTAACGAAAACAACCTCAAATCCCTCAGCCTCTCTTCATAAGACCTGCCCTCCATACCAGGCAACATCCTGGTAAACCTCCTCTGTACCCTCTCCAATGCCTCCACATCTTTCTTATAATGCGGGGACCAGAACTGCACACAATACTCCAAGTGCGGCCGCACTAGAGTTTTGTACAGTTGCAACATGACGTTGCGGCTCCGAAATTCAATCCCTCTACCAATAAAAGCCAAGACTCCATATGCCTTCCTAACAACCTTCTCGACCTGACTGCCTACTTTCAGGGATCTATGCACATACACACCAAGATCCCTCTGTTCATCAAGACTACTAAGAATCCTACCATTAGCCCTATACTCTACACATTTATTATTTCTGCCATAGTGCATTACCTCACACTTTTCCACATTAAACTCCATTCAATTCAACTTTATTGTCATTGTATGGTGGCATAGTGGTTAGCTCTGCTACCTCACAGTTCCGGGGACCTGGATTTGATTCTTCACTTGGGTCACTGCCTGTATGGAGTTTTGCATGTTCCCCTTGTCTCAGAGTAGCTTTCCTTTGGGTGCTCTGGTTTCCCCCCACAGTCCAAAGATGTGCAGATTAGGTTAATTGTCCATGCTAAATAACCCCTTAGTGTCCCGGGATGTATAGGGTAAAAGGATTAATGAGGTCATTATGTGGGAATGGTGTCTGTGGTGGGATTGTGGTTGGTGCTGACTCAATGGGCCAAATGGCCTCCTTCTGCACTGTAGGGATTCTATGAACTCTGTGAATACAGTGCACAAACACAAATGTAAGGAAAAGTGAGTTTGAATATCCCCAGGTACAAAGAAAAAAGCAAACGCAGTAGTCATTATAAAATAGTGCCAATAGTGATTAATTGTTTACTGCATATTGCACAATGCCTATCGCTTGGGAATAATGAAAAGGACAGAATTCTGCTGGGTAACAGTTTTGAGGAAGAAGCTGTTCCTTAGCCTGGTTGTACGAGCTCGAATGCATCTGTAACACCTCCCAGATGGTGGTGGGGTGAGGGAGACCAAACAGTCTGTGGTTGGGATGGATAGGATGTCTAATAACACTAAAGTCAGTATTTGTGATAAATCGCCTGGATGGCTGGGGACTGGTGAAGTATTGGGCAATTTTGACGAACCACTGCAGAGATTTCTGGTCAGAAATGGAGAAACTGCCGGACCGCACCATAATGCAGTTCAACAAGATGTTTCCTATTGTGCACTGGTAGAAATTTGAGAAAAGATGGGCGGATAGATTGGCTCTCTTCAGCATCCTCAGTAAAGTATGTGTTGAGCCTTCTTATATTGTGCCTTTTATAACCACAGGACAGTCCAAAGCATTTAGCAACATCATGAAATGTTTTAGCAGTGCAGTCATCACTGTAATCTAGGAAATGGGGCATTTAATTTGTCCATAGCAAGCTCCCACAAAAAGAATGTGATCGTGAGCAGATCATCTGCTTCTGTCAGGGGCATTCATTGAGAAATAGCTGGGAGACTAGAAAGACCTCCTCTCTTACTCTTCAAGCTAGTCTTATAGGATCTTTTACAACCACAAGGGAGGGCCAAGGTTTAATGTCTTATCCCACCAATGACACCCATGGTAATGTTGCACTTCAGCGGCACTGCAGCCTAGATTAGACCATAAGATATAGGAGCAGAATTAGGCCACTCGGCCCATCAAATCTGCTTTGCCATTCAATCATGGCTGATATTTATCTCATCCCCACTCTCCTGCCACTTCCCCATAATCCCTGATTCTCTCATTAATCAAGAACTTATCTATCTCTGTCTTAAAGACACTCAATGACCTGGCCTCCACAGTCTTCTGCAGCAAAGAGATCCACAGATGCATATTGCGCATTTGTGTCTCTGGAGTGGGATTTGAATCCATGACCTCCAATTCAAAGCTAAATGTGTAACAAATTAAGCTACAGCAATGGCATGGTGGCACAATGGTTAGCACAGTGCCAGAAACCGAGGTTCAATTCCTGGCTTGGGTCACTGTCTGTGTGGAATCTGCACATTCTCCCTGTATCTGTGTGGGTTTCCTCCGGGTACTCCAGTTCCCTATCATGCCAGTTAGGTGCATTAGCCGTGCTAAATTCTCCCTCAATTTATAAAAACAGGCACCAGAGTGTGGCGACTAGGGGATTTTCACAGTAACTACATTGCAGCATTAATGCAAGCCTACTTCTAACAAATAACAAATAAATAAACTTAAACATGTCTGAAGTGAAATAAGGACAAATTACAAATGCAGAAACGGGAAATAAAAGTAGAATATGTTAGAAATGCACAACCTGTCAGTCAAAATCTCCAATTCCCTAAAAATTACAACATGGAAACAGGCTGTTTGACTTAACCAATATATTTTGGAGTTTATATGCCATGTAACTAATGTGCCCATTTCAGCCTATTCACTTTCCTCTACTTGTCTAAAATATAGAATGAATTTTCAGGTGCTCACATACGAAATAAAGAGAAGTCCTTTCAATCCCTTGATTCAGCCCCTCCAATCAATTTGATCATGGTTGATCTATATGCCAGTTTTAAATTCTCGACATTGACATCCTGATCTCATTAAAATACTTGGCCTCAGTCTGGAAAGTTGGCATCCACATTCTTCTCAAGGAGTGAGTCCCAAATTTCAGCAACCCTTTTTCAGGCCTGCTGAAAATATTTATTTCATCATATTCTCGTTTCTAGCGAGCAATTTGAATCATTACTTTTTCAGCACTTCTGCTTTTCGCTCCATCGGGTTCCAGATTTTTTTTCCTTGAATAACATTGAACCAAAAGTAAGTTGTTCAAAGTCAACAATTCCACATTGTACATTATCATGAATAACCTCAGCCGGTCTGACAGCATCAGTGGAGGGAATCTGAGGAGGTTCACGCCTCGCTCCCGCTGAAGCAAAGATAGAGATTCTGGCAACAAGCCAAACCTCCGTTCACTGCAGCAGAATGGGAAAATCTCACAGGTGTGAACGGTTGGAAAATTCCGACCAGATTTAATCTGCCGTTTGTGCCGGCACCATTTTCTGGTCCTGCCGGCAGTGCAGACCCCCATCACGGGCTTCCCGGCAGCATGGGAGTGGCTTCAATGGGAATTCCCATTGACAGTAGGGGCACCAGGGGATCCCAGTACCAACAAACAGTGCACCACCTCCCTCTGCCAAGAAACACGCGGCTGGGAGGTCAGAGAATCTCGCCCGATGATTCCAATAGAATTGATCTTTCTCCACACAGGTTCTGTGGAATGATCAGTTAGATGGGATGGCATGGACAAGTTGGGCTGAAGAGCCTGTTTCCACGCAGTAAACCTTTATGACACTATGAGATCCAAAACATTAACGCTGTTTCTCTCCACAGATGCTGCCATACCCAGTGAGTTTATGCAGCATTTTCTGCCTGTGATTTAGATATCTAGCATCCACAAGCATTTTGCTATTTCTGTACGCTCCCACGGTTCTGGTGTCCATTGGATCTGTCACTCATCAGAAGACAACCACATTTTTTTATTTTGAAGCAGGAGTGTTGGGTCTGAAAGATTTGTTTCCAAAATAATTTTGTCAACGACTCTTCACAATTCTGAGCATCTTCTGTGGATATGAGGAATCTGGCTTTTTTTTTAGAAGCAGGACATTAAGTTCTATCACAAAAACTCTGCCATAATGGTGAAATTACCGAGATAAATATAGTCTATTTGCAATTTGGTGATGGACCACATGGTGGCCATGGTAACCCTTGGATCCTTCCACAACCAATGGGTACAGTGAGGTAATAGAGTATTGTAGAATTATAGGATGACAAAGAACAAATTGGGCAAATTAGGCCTATTGTGCCTTTAGCAGAATTTTCCAATTAATTCTCTTCTTTGCTCTTTCCCCCACAGCCCTGAAAGTGGCTTTCATTCAAGTATTTATCCCATTTCCTTTTGAATATTGCTGATGAATTGGTTTCCATCACCCTTTCAAGCAACACTGTGCAGTGCGATGAAAGATGTTTTTTCATGCTACTCCGACTCTTTTGTCAATCGTCCTAAATCTGCGTCATCTGGTTACTACCCTGTCAATGGAAACAGTTTCTCGCTGTTAGTGCTCCTCAAAACATTGATGCAAATAATAACACTGGAACATTGCTCTAAATATATTGCAGTCTTGAAGTCTGTCTATTAGATCAGAGGTTTGCAGCAACAATTCTCTTCAAAGAAAGGCAAAAGGTAGAACTTTCCACGGGTGGATTTTCCTCTTTTGCCGAAGTCAATGGACTTTTGAATGGATCGTCCCATTTTCTAGTCCCACAGACTATGGCAGAGCTGTAAAATTCAGCCCAAACTCAATAAAACTCACAGTTGAAGCAATGACAATAGGGACGTGTGAACTAGTCCTTTTACTAGAGAATTGTACGACTGTTAAATGCTTTTAATCACCAAACCTTTTTTTCGAATTATCCCTGGATTAACAACAATTGCCTTAAACCTTTGGGAGACATGGTGGCACAGTGGTTAGCACTGCTGGCTTACAGTATAAGGGATCCAGGTTCAATCCCAGATTGGGTGACAGTCCAGAAATTTGCACAAATTTCCACCAGGTCCTCCAGTTTCCTCCCACGGTCCAAAAGACATGCTGGTTAGATCCATTGGCAATGCTAGATTCTCCCTATCGGAAGTGTATCGGAACAGTCACCAGAGTGTGGCAATTCAGGGACTTTCACAGTAACTCTCACCAACTTTGACAGATGCACCGTAGTAAACATTCTCTCCGGATGTATCACAGCTTGGTATGGCTCCTGCTCTGTCCAAGATTGCAAGAAATTACAAATGTCATGAATATAGCCCAGTCCAACACACAAACCAGCCTCCCATCCATTGACTCTATCTATATTTCCACTGTTTTGGCAAAGCAGCCACCTTAATTAAGAACCTCACGTGCCTCGTACATTTTCTTTTCCATCTTCTTCCATCAGGAACAAGATGCAAAAGTCTGAGGGCGTGTACCAGTTAACTTAAGAATACCTTCTCCCCTACTGCCATCAGAGTTTGAATGAACCTACCTTGATTAAGTCGATCTTTAGTTACGTCCTAGCTATGATTGAAGCATTACATTCTGCATTCTTTCGTTTCCTTCTCTATGAACGCTATGTTCTGTCTGTGTAGCATGCATAATTTTCATTGTATGCTAATACATGTGACAACAATAAATCAAATCAAAATCAACTTTATTGCAGTGTTAATGTAAGCCTACTCGGGATACTAATGAATAAACACACTTAAACTCATAACCTCCATCATCTCGACGGAAAAACACAGAAGATACCTGGAAACACCACAACCTAGAGATTCTCCTTCAAGTCACACATCATCCTGACTTAGAAATATATTGTTTGTTCCTTCACTGTCGCTGAGTCAAAGTCACTAACTGCTCAGTAGACATACCTGTATGGACTGTAACGGTTCAAGAAGGGTGTTCATCACCACCTTCTCAAGGCAACTAGGGATGGGCATCAAATTCTAGCCAAGCCAGTGATGTCCATGTCTGTTTCTTTTTAAATATGCAGATGAAGATAATCAAGATAGAAATTCTGCATATCTCATTACAAGTGAGTTACAATATTCCTGAAGTAATTCCTGAATGCTGGAATTTTACCAGAGAATGGAATTCTCCAGTGGCTTTGTTTTCTAATTTATGGGCCTGGAACGAAGTTATAAAATAGCATCCTAAGCGAAGTACTGGAATGAATTTATATCAGACTAAAATTTTATTTGTTTAATAAAATAGTTGGAATTTTCCGGTTTGTTGCAAGCAAGGATGGAATATTTGCCAAATCTCCTTGCACTGCAGCGGGACTGAAGGGGATGGATAGGATAGAGGTTGAGAGTCTCTTCCTGCTTAGCAAAGATAGCAGGACTAAAGGGCACAGCCTCAAAATTGGGGTGGGGTGGGGTGTATGGTTCAGATCAGAGTTGCGGAGGAGTTTCTTCACGCAAAGGGTGGTGAATCTTTGGAATTCTCTGCCCGATGAAGTGGTGGAGGCTTCCTCACTGAATATGTTCAAGTTAAGAGTGGATAGATTTTTGATTGACAAGGGAATTAAGGGTTACGGGGAGAAAGCGGGAAAGTGGTACTGAACCGCTACAGATCAGCCATGATCTTATTGAATGGCGGGGCAGGCTCGAGGGGCTGGATGGCCTACTCCTGCTCCTATTTCTTATGCTCTTATGTTCTTATAGGACCAGAGAATTTGGTTGGTGTGGAAGGCCAGAAAATTTCAGCTCAATGACGGACAATTCTGAAAACTCGGACACTAAGAAAATGGTGGATGAAGTGAAATACTCCTGTCTTGTCAATTTTGCTGGAAAATCAGTTCAAGAGCCAGAGAGAAATGTCTCCGAAAACCCTGGCCCAGACTTTCAATATCCACTCCAAACAATGATAAAAGCTGGTCACATTTGGAAAAAAAAGTTTAATGCTTCAATCGGGGAGTTGTATCTTTTACTACTATGCTTGAGAGAGGAATTCTATTAAACAAAATGAATTGGAAGGGATTTAGTCCACTAGAATTCAATGAGATGAGATTGGGTGGAGAAGGATTTCAGTTGCTGAGGCTCTGTCGAGTTAAACTGGAATCATGTGATAAAATTGAAATCGACACAATGGGAGCAAATTGGCCTTTTGTGGAAAGAAATGTTGTACAAGACTCATAGCATCATGTAGCACAGAAACTGACCATTTTGCCCATCGCACAGGAGCTGGAGCTTTGAACAAACACTCCTTTTAGTTCGATTCGCTGTGCTTTATTTTGCTAAAGCTCCAGAAATCTACCTTAGCTCCCAGTCAATCAGATTCCAAATTTGCATTACTGTGTTTGAATTCTTCCTGAATCTTACTCCTTCCTATCTCTAATCTCTTCGAACCTTCTGTGATCTGTGCATCATCAATTCCAGCCTCTCGTCTATCCTCGCTCCATTTTTTAGGGCCTTAGAATCGTCAAATCCTGACAGTACAGAAGAAGACCATTCGGCCCACCAAGGCTGTACCAACAATAATCCAAGCCTATCCCATGATTCTACATATTTACCCTACCAATGCCCCCGAAACTAGGGTGAATCTGGCACGGCCAATCAACCTAACCCACATATCTTTGGGCTGTGGGAGGAAACCAGAGCAACGGGGGAAACCCGGACACAGGGAGAGCGTGCAAACTCCACACGGACATTCATTTGTAGCCGGGTCTTCAGTTTCCCTCGCCCAAAGATTTAGAATATCCTCCCAAAACTTCTCAGCCTCTCAACCGTGGCTTATTTACTTCATTCATTAAGACTTGTCTTTTTGGCCAAAGACCTGGTCATCTGTCTGAATATCCCCTTCTGTTGCTTGGTATTAATTGTTGCTTGGCTACACTCCTCTGAAGAACCCTGGGGTGTTGCACTGCTTTGAAGGCGCTACATAAATACAAGTTGCTGCGCCATTTGTTTTGTGCCATTTGGCTAGGATATGGAAACTATGAATTTAGGGTAACCAGAAAACAAGAGGTAATCCTAATAGCATGAAAATAGTGCTATAAATTTAACTTTAGGACCTCTAAATGGGCGGCACGGTGGCACAGTGATAAGAACTGCTGCCGCACAGTGCCAGGGACCTGAATTTGATTCCCAGCTTGGATCACTGTCTGTGCGGAGTCTGCATGTTTTCTTGTGTTTGCATGGGTTTTCTCCAAGTGCTCCGGTTTCCTCCCCAGTCCAAAGATGAGAGGGTTAGGTTGATTGGCGATGCTAAATTGTCAAGATTGTCCTGGGATGTGTAGGCTGGAGGGATTAGCAGGTTAAATGTGTGGGGTTGTGGAGCTAAGGCCTTGGGTGAGATTGTTGTCAGTGCAGACTCGATGGGCCAAATGGCCTCCTTCTGCACTGTAGGATTCTATGATTCTCTGAAGACCTGACCAGCATCTTGCGCCCAATTCTCTGTGATGCCAGTGGGTAAACACATCGGTGCAAAAAACATGTTTGCAACAATATGACATGCCGATATTGTGAGTCACCAGAACAATTCGTGACTCTGCCTTTCGGGATGTAGAGATGCCAGCGTTGGACTGGGGTAAAGACAGTAAGAAGTCTGACAATACCAGGTTTGAGTCCGACCGATTTATTTGGTAGTAAACTCACAAGCTTTCGACTCTATGGTCTTCGTCAGGTGAATGAGGTGTTCTGATCTCAAACAGCACATACAACAGCACAGACTGTTTGCAGATTACTGATTAAAATATGAATCTTTACACCTAACCTGCTATTCAAGTCTTAAAGTGGTTGACAATGTGAATGGATGAAGCACTGAGCACAGGTTAAAGAGATGTGTATTGTCTCCAGACAGCTCAGTAAATGAGGTTTTTTGCTAACCCAGGCAAGTCATGGGGGCTACAGATAGTGTGACATGAACCCAAGATCCCTGTTAAGACCGTCCTCATGTGTGCAAACTTGGCTATCAGTCTCTGCTCAGTGGCTCTGCGCTGTCGTGTGTCATGAAGGCCTCCTTGGAGAATGTTTACGTGAAGGTCGGAGGCCAAATGCCCGTGACTGCTGAAGTGTTCACCATCAGGAAGGGAGCAGTCTTGCCTAGTGATTGTCGAGTGATGTTCATTCATCTGCTGTTCATTCATTAGGTTAGATATAAAGATTTGCATTCTAATCAGTAACCTGCAAACAGTCTGTGCTGTTATATGTGCTGTTTGAGACCAGAACACCTCATTCACCTGATGAAGAGGGCAGCCTCTAATGCTTGTGAGTTTACAATCAAATAAATCGGTTGGATTCAAACCTGGTGTTGTCAGACTTCTTACTGTCTGCCTTTCAGGTACAGGCTGAAGGCCAGAATGTCACAGCAGTGGGTAGGGAGGAACATCTACAGGTGAATCCTCTAGATTCAGTTTCATCAAGGAGATCAACCTTCCAGCCTCAGGATGTCCTTGAGGTCCATCTTCTTTTCTGGGAAGTCTCAGAGTGATCTGGGAAATCCATTTCCATGTTCAGTGGTTCAGTCCTTGTTTTCAGTAATGGGTCATTGATGTTGGGCACCTTTTCAAAATAGTTCCCGAACGTGATGGCTGGACTATGTATCATTGGTCCTGCAGTACCACGGTGTATGGCAAAGCACCCTGATGCAAAATTAACAAGATTGGGGCTGGATGATTTGGAGCATTTTCTGCCAGCTTGTGTTGTGGAAAATATTCCACATTCCTCTCTCTGCCACGGGACAAGTCCTAGATGGGACAAACCTGCGCTTTGATTTTCCTGACTCAGGATATCCCAAAATGCCAAGGTGGTGCTTGAGTGAGGCGACTTCTTGCAAACTGTGCCCCGTATATCTAATTCTATCTTTCACTCTCATTCTATGCTTTTTAAACTTCATTTTAACTCTTTTAAACTCTCTAACAATGCTTTCATGCGATTTCTTACAGGTTTTTGAATGGACTTTCCTCGCATTAATTTGATCTTCTCTACACCCGAGCTATGACTGTAACACTACATTCTGCACTCTCTCCTTTCCTCTTCTATTATCAGTATGTCTGTATAGCACACAAGAAACAATACTTTTCACCATTTATTAATACACATGACAATAACAAATCAAACCAAATCAAAATGCTTTTGAAGCATATTATCATGTAACAGCCACTCGAAGCATAGCAAGCTCTCCTGAACAACAGTGCGTTGGTGATGCTAAAATAATCAGTTTGTGACTCAGAGGTAAGCACTGGTTGTGTCACCAGGGAGAACACAATAAGAATTCTCACAATACCAAGTTAACGCCAGCATCTCCACATCATGGTTGTCAGAGAGAAATTTGTTGTTCTTCTTTGCAATGGCGCCAAGGTTAGCGAACGATTGGCACTCGCCATCCCGAGAGTCAGGGCCTAATGTGCAGCCATTTACTCTCTAACTGCCATTTAACACTCAATTGCACATTTGGCAGTGGTCAGTATTTCTGTCCACCATTGGTTGTGTCGCATTGTAGCACAGTGGTTAGCATTGATGCCTCACAGTTGCAGGGACCCAGGTTCGTATCCCAGCTTAGGTCACTGTCTGTGTGGAGTTTGCATCTTCTCCCTGTGTCTGGGGGAGCAGTCTCTGAGCGCTCCATTTTCCACTCACAGTCCAAAGACACGCTAGTTAGGTGCATTGGCCATGCTGCATTCTCCCTCAGTGTACACGAACAAGTGCCAGAGTATAGGTTATTTTCCAGTAATTTCATTGAAATAAAAAGCAAAATGTATTTATTAATTGCACAATTAACACAACCTTAATTGTGTTAAGGCTTACATTAACACTGCAATGAAGTTACTGTGAAATTTCCCTAGTCACCACAGTCCGGCAACTCTTTGGGTCAATGCACCTAACTAGCACATCTTTCAGAATATGAGATGAAACCGGAGCACTCAGAGGAAACACATGCAGACATGGGGAGAACATGCAGATTCTGGACAGACAGTGACCCAAGCTGGGAATCGAACCCAGGTCCCTGGCATTGTGCGAAGCAGTAGTACTAACCACTGTGCTATCATGTCACCCTCAATGTAAGTCTACTTGTGACAGTAATAAATAAACTTTAAACTTGAACATAGAAGTGGAGACAGGGACAGCAATATCAAGCGTATGGCTGGAACTTACTGATGGTTCATGCCCTGAGTCCGCTGCAAGCAAGAAGAGAATTTGTCACTCAACCAAATCTCCATTTACTGCGAGGGGTGGGGAGGGGGAGGTGCGGGTGGGCGGGAATGTTGCGGGGTGGGGGCAGAGAAAATTCAAGTGTGAATGGCCGGAAAATTCCAGCCTATTTGCTTCAGATAAATGTATGTTTATGTTTAGATTTACATTTATATGATACTATAAATATATATTTATATGTATACATTGCCTCCAGCTGTCAATGAATCAAAAGATGCCAAGTAACAAAATGTCGCTAACAGTCCCATTTCCCAGTAAACACTATAGTCAGTCTCTGGTAACTTAATTGTCTTTTACATGGCGTCTTGATGGAGCAATCTGCAGGGAATTCTGGCATCTTCAAAGGTGAACTATGGTACTTGCTTGAGGCAAGTGGCTGGTGAATTTAGATAAGAGATACCAGTTACTAAAATAGCAATCCACATCCGTGACATCAAGAAAACACATGAACAACCCAAAGTTGACTGTAGCCTCGAGCAATTGCTTCCATTTGTTGCATTTAAATTGCAATTTTTTCCCTTCTTAAAATGCTTAATATGTGTAGAATGTGGTAAATATGTTATCCGGGAATAGTAGAGAGTAGAATATTTTTGATGTAATAATCCAGCAAACGGTTGAGACTGGGTCACTGAATATATTAAAGGCAGAGTTGGATAGATTTTTGATTGACAAGGGAGGGGGGTGGATGTGGAATCAAAGCATGAATGTGGACTTAATATCACAATTGTTTCAGCCATGATATTACTGAATGGCAGTGGAACAACATCGAGGGGGCAAATGGCCTGCTCCTATTTCTGATGTTCTGATGAGAATGGCCTAGACTCATAGGTTTGAGTAAGACAGAGGTCCTACTCCTACATTTGCCTGACGAAGGCTATAGAGTCGAAAGCTCGCGAATTTACTATCGAATAAATTGGTTGCATTTAAAATTGGTGTTGTAAAACTTTACTAGGACAGATGTTAGCATTTGTTGCCTCACAGTTCTAGGGACTGGGTTTGATTCTTGCCACTGTGTGTGTGGAGTTTGCGTGTTCTCCCCACATCTACATGGGTTTTCTCCAGGTGTTCCGGTTTCCTCCCACAGTCTGAGAAACGAGCTGTTTAGGTGCATTGTTTGTGCTACATCCTCACTCAATGTAGCTGAACAGGAATCAGAGTGTGGCATCTAGGAGATTTTCACAATACCTTTATTGCAGTGTTAATGTAAGCCTTCTTTGACGGATAAATAAATTTTAAAACTTTTGTGCTGGACACAGCAAATAGTTATTGCACAAGTAGGGAATACGAGATGAAATAAGGTGCCATAAGAACATAAGAATTTGGAGCAGGAGTAAGCCAACTGGCCTTTTGATTCTGATCTGCCATTCAATAAGATCATGGCTGATCTTTTTGTGGACTCAGCTCCGTTTAAACACATCCCCTCACCATAATCTTTAAATCCTTTACTATTCAAAAATTTATCTATCCTTGCCTTAAAAAAATTCAGTGAGGCAGCCTCAAATGCTTCACTGGGCAGGAAATTCCACAGATTCAGAATGCTTCAATGTGTGAAGAAGTTGCTTCTTAACTCAGTCCTAAATCTGCTCCCCCTTATTTTGGGGCCATGCCTCCGACTTCTAGTTTCACCTGCCAGTGGAAACAACCTCCCTGCTTCTATCTATCTATTCCCTTCATAATCTTACATGTTTCTATAAGATCTTCTATTAATCATGCTAATGGAGTGTGTGCTTCACTATAAGGTGCAGAACAAGATGGTCTACATTGGTAAAGTTCAGCGGTAATAAAATAATCTAAGTGAGAGGAAATGTAAAACATCTCGAATGCTAAAACTTCAATCCAAAATGATAAATGTTTTATTATTGCCCTGCTGCAAGAATCAGGTACACAATATAAGATGGCATTACACACAGTTGCCAGGCAGTGCTACTTTGTCAGAGATGGTGCACTTTGGAGGAGATATTGGACTGGATTGCTGGTTCCCAAACCTGATCAATTTTAAAGGTTGCCCATAACTATCATGTGTTGCCTTAACAGGATACTATTCCACTCTTGCTGTCTGCCACTACCTAGCATATTATGGCAGAGAAGCAGGTCAGGGGCTTCGAGGGAGCAGTGATTAGCCATATCAGGGTGCCCATAGACCACATGAGCTGCTGGGTGCCTTACCCATCCCATCAGCAGCTCTCATGTTATGGGAAATGTGTTATTTAAAGTTACAGGCAGACTTGCATTAACACTGCAATTAAGTTATTCTGAAAATCCCTGAGTCGCAACATTGCAGTACCTGTTTGAATCATAGAACTGTAGAACCATAGAACCCTACAGTGCAGAAAGAGGCCCTTTGGCCCATCAAGTCTGCACCAACCACAATCCCACCCAGCTCCACCGCCACATCCTTACATATTTTACCCACTGATCCCTCTAACCTAAGCATCTCAGCACACTAAGGGCAATTTTGACATGACCAAACAGCCTAACCTGCACATCTTTGGACTGTGGGAGGAAACTGGAGCACCCGGAGGAAACCCACACAGATACAGGGAGAATGTGCAGACTCCACACAAGTCAGTCACTCAAGAGGGAATTGAACCCAGCTCCCTGATGCTGTGGCACTGTGTGGGGAAGGTGGTGGGCTTGCCAGCCGACATATTTAACATACCACCCTTCCCCTGCTTTAAATGTGTCCAGAGGGAGAAGCCCATTAAGTTAAAGCCCTGTTTCCTATTATTATTAGTGCTTCAGGTAGATAGTGAATATCCCACTATTCAAGGGAAGGCGGGCAGATCTCAAGTAAAAAATAGATCCAACTTTAATTTATCACAATTCTTTGGTGCTGTTCTGGGATTCTGCGTGGTTGTGTGTAAAAGTTTGTCATATCTGCTTTCAACAGCATGTCTTTATCTCACACCTTGAGGTAGTAAAATGTCCCAGTGCGTCACAGGAATGTGATCAGACAAAGCTTAACATTGAACCATGGATGAATTTTTAGCTCTGGTGGAGGGAGATTCTAATGAGAATCTGAAGAGAGGCTGAACTCCCGAACTTGACGGCCGGACTTTTGAGAGCGCAATTGCCTAAGGACGGGGTGAAAAATATTACAAAACAAAAATGATTGCACATCAAAGTAATTCAAATTAAGTAAGACTGTTTGGGTGAGATTTTCCAGCCGTGCTAACCCCAATGCTGGAAAATCCCATCTGAGGGTAACAGACCTCCATGTGGTCTGTGTCCTACTCTTGGAAGGCAGGACAAGAATATACCACCTTTCATAGTGTTTTTGAGAGGTGCTATGATGGAGAATTTTTAAGATTGTTGGCAGATGGATTAATTCTGACCCTTGCAGCAAACTTGATTCTTACTTATTCTGAACTAGCCAGCATCTGTTAGGGTACGGGGTGCGGCGGGGGGAGGCAAGGCGGGCAGGAGGAGGAGGACAAGATGTCAGCTCCAATGATTTCAGCCTGATAGAGGAACTGGAAGGGAATCAACCACAGGTGACTGAGTCCCTGTGTTCATCGCTTCAGAGAATATTGAGCTGATTTTTGATTTGATTTGATTTATTATTGTCACATATGTTGATATACAATGAAAAGTATTATTTCTTGCGTGCTATACAGAGAATACATACCATTCATAGAGAAGGAAACAAGAGAGTGTTACAATCATAGCTAGAGGGTGTAGAGAAACATCAACTTCATGCAACGTTAGTCCATTCAAAAGTCTGATGGCAGCAGGGAAGAAGCTGTTCTTCAGTCGGTTGGTACGTGACCTCAGACTTTTGTATCTTTTTCCCAACAGAAGAAGGTGGAAGAGAGAATGTCCAGGGTGCATGGGGTCCTTAATAACGCTGGCTGCTTTGCCAAAGCAGTGGGAAGTACAGACAGAGTCAATGGATGGGAGGCTAGTTTGTGTAATGGATTGGGCTACATTCACAATCTTTTATAGTTCCTTGCAGTCTTGGGCAGAGCAGGAGCCACACCAAGCTATGATACAACCAGAAAAAATGTTTTCTATTGTGCATCTGTGAAAATGGGTGAGAGTCATCGCTGACATGTCAAATTTCCTTCACCTTCTGAGAAAGTAGAGGCATTTGTGGGCTTTCTTAATACAGTGTCAGCATAGGGGGACCAGGACAGGTTGTTGGTGATCTGGACACACAAAAACTTGAAGCTCTTGACACTTTTCACTTCACCCCCATTGATGCAGACAGGGGCATGCTCTCCTTTACCTTCCTGCAGTCAATGACAATCTGAGCTTGAATCCACTGTCACCCATTTAATCATCTAATGGTACTCGCTGATCTGACATTTGCAGAAAGATCCTTTTCGAGACTGACAGGTACAAGAAAATGTTCAGTCCAGGAGAAGAAAATTGTATCAAAAAGTGAAACAGGCACAGGTTAATGTTCATGTTAGCAGGTGACATTGACAATTTGAATTTGCCTGTGGTCTCTGGAAATTTTGCTTTCATTTATGATGCAATTGCTAGGAATAACTGTTTAAATTTTTTCACAGAATGTGGCCATTGCTGGAAAGGCCAGAGTTTATTGACCATCTCTAATTGCCCTTGGTGAGTCACCTTCCTGAACCGCTACAATCCATGTGATGAATGTACATCACACGGCTGTTAGGGAGGAAATTCCAGAATTTAGACCGAGTGACAGTGAAGAAACAGCCTATCTGAAATACTGCATGCAGCATTCTCTCCTTTCCTTCTCTACGAACGGTATGCTTTGTCTGTACAGTGCGCTAGAAACAACACTTTTCGCTGTATACTAATGCATGTGCCAATAATAAATCAGAGCAAATCAAATCAAAATCAAAAGTCAGAATGGTGTGTGGTTTTGAAGTGAGTTTGATTTGATTTATTATTGTCACATGTATTAGTATACACTGAAAAAGCATTGTTTCTTGTGCGCTATACAAAGCATGCTGTTCATAGAGAAGGAAATGAGACAGTGCGAATGTAGTGTTACAGTCATAACCACGTTGTAGAGAAAGATCAACTAAATGCAAGGTTAAATCCATTCAAAAGCCTGACACCAGCGGGGAAGAAGCTGTTCTTGAGTCGGTTGGCGCGTGACCTCAAACTTTTGTATCTTTCTCCTGACGGAAAAAGGTGAAAGGGAGAATCTCCGGGGTGCGTGGGGTCCTTAATTATACTGACTGCTTTGCCGAGGAAGTGTAGGCAGAGTCAATGGATGGGAGGCCAGTTTGCAGATGTTCCCTTGTATCTGCTACGCTTGTCCTTCTACTCAGTGGTCCAGGTCAGGGGTTTAGAAATTTCTGTTGAAGAAGTCTCAGCAAGTTGCTGAATGCATCCTGTAGCTGGTACAGAATACAGCTAAGGTATGCTACAGCTGGTCAGGCCACTAATCAGGTGTCGTTGCTTTTTCCTGGGTGGTGTGGTTGCTGTTGGAGATGCACACCTTCAGGCAAGTGGGGAGTAATCCATCACATTCCTGACTAGTGTTTCGTAGATAGCAAACAGGCAGAATTTCAATTCTCTTATCACCACAATATTGATTTGGCTTAACCAGTTAAGTTTCTGGTCAATATCCTGCAATATCTTACTTAAAGCTTATTCATTTAAATGTCACAAATAGGCTTACATTAACACTGCAGTGAAGTTACTGTGAAAATCCCTTAGACGTCACAGGCATCTGTTTGGGTACACCAAAGGAGAATTTAGCATGGTCAATGCACTTAACTGGCATGTTTTTTGGACTGTGGGAGGAAACCAGAGATCCCAGAGGAAACCCACACAGACATGGGGAGAACATGCAAACTCCATACAGACAGTGATCCAAACCAGAAATCGAACCCACGCCCCTGGCATTGTGAAGCAGTAGTGCCAACTATTGTGTCACGATGCCACCCAGTATCCAACAAAAGGTAATTACTTGAAAACAAAACAAACCAGAAGAGGACCAGTTTTAGGTTGTCCACATCTCCAGTGAAAAATCAGAAGATGGGCCAAGAATTTGGCCTGATAGTCCTACGTATTCAGCAATAAGGCTGTGAACAGTCATTACTCTTTCACCAACAATTACAATTAAATGTCAACTTAACAGCAAGAGATATCAAATCTTTTAGAACACTTTAGAGGGCCTTTTGTCAGCGATGGATTATGATCTTGCCTCTGGGTCAGAAGGTTGTGGTTTTCAATTCCTACTCCAGAGGTTTAAGCACATAATTTAACCTGACAGTACTGAGGAGGTGCTGCACTGTCACGAGGATGAACTGTTAAAGAAAGGCCCATTCTCAGGAGGCTAAGGAAATTCAGCATGTTCACTACAACTCTCACTAATTTTCACAGATGCACCACAGAAAGCATTCTTTCTGCTTATATCACAGCTTTGTATGGCTCCAGCTCTGCCCAAGATCGCAAGAAACTACAAAGGTTGTGAATGTAGCCCAATCCATCATGCAAACCAACCTCCCACCTCTTGACTCCGTCTATACTTCCTGCTGCCTTGGAAAAGCAGCCAGCATTATCAAGAATCCCATGCATCCCAGACATTCTCTCTTGCATTTTCTTCTATCAGGACAAAGATACAAAAATCTGAGCTCACGGACCAACCGACTCAAGAACAACTTCTTTCCTGCTGTCATCAGACTTTTGAATGGACCCACCTCATATAAAGTTGATCTGTCTCTACATTCTAGCTATGATGTAACACTACATTCTGCATTCTCTCCTTTCCTTCTTCTTCTTCGACTCTATGCATGGTATGTTTTATCTGCATAGCGTGCAAGAAACAATACTTTTCACTGTATCCCAACACATGTGGCATTAAGAAATCAAATCAGATCAAATCATGTGCCCTCACAAGTACCAATAAATATTCTGTGGTTCTATTCGGAAGAAAAGTTGGATCGAGAGTTCTGACCATTGTATTTAATGTCTCAGACATATGCAGAGACAACACATGCCAGTCTCTGTGCGTGAAAGGGAATTTACTAAAAATGCTTTTAAAATGTCTCAGTCACAAGCTTCCAGCTTGCTTTCAGATCCGCTGTCACCACTACACCATGAGCTTGAATAATAATACTCAGAACATAAAACACTCAACATATAAACAAACACTGAACAATTGAATAACTGATTACAAATCTAACCAACAGATAAAAGCAAATTGCCGTGGATACTGGAGCATAAAAACGTAAGAAATAGGACCAGGAGTAGGCCGTTAGCCCTTTGAGCCTCCACCACCATTTAATAGGATCATGGCTGATCTGAAAGTGGTTCATTTCCACTTACCCGCTTGCTCCCCGTAATCCTTAATTCCCTTATTAATCAGAAATCTATCTACCTGTGACTGAAATACATTTAATGAGATAGCCTCCACTGTTTCAATGGGCAGAAAATTCCAGAGATTCACTACCCTCTGAGAGAAGGAGTTCTTCCTCAACTTTGTTCTAAACTGACTCCCCTTTATTTTGAGGCTGTACCCTCTAGTTCTTGTTTCCTTTCTAAGTGGAAAGAATCTTTCTGCCTCTACCCTGTCTTCTACCCCCCTTCATTATTTTACATATCTCTATAAGATTACCACTCAGCCTTCTAAACTCCAATGAGTACAGGCCCAATCTATTAAATCTCTTCGCATAAGCAAACCCTCTCATCTCTAGTACCAACCCGATGAACCTTCTCTGTGCTCCCTCCAAGGCCAATATATCCTTTCACAGATAAGGGGACCAAAATTGTACACAGTGCTCCAGTTGCAGCCTCACTAGTATCTTGTACAATTGCAGCAACACCTCCCTGCTTTTATATTCTACTCTCTCGCGATAAAGGCCAACATTCCATTTGCCTTTTGTCACTTGTTGCACCTGCAAACTGAATTTTTGTGATTCAGGTCCCTCTGCACAGTAGCATGTTGTAATTTTTCACCATTTAAATAACAGTCCATTTTACTATTATTCCTTCCAAAGTGGACAACGTCGTACTTGTCAACAAAGAACAAAGAACAAAACAGCACGAGAAACAGGCCCTTCGGCCCATCGAGCCCACACTGCCACCTCGATGTTCCCACTTCTACCCATGATCCCTGTCATCCCTGTCTATATTTATAGATCTATGTATTAGAACAAAATTTGAGACAATTTAGGGAGAATTTGTTCTGCCAATCAGCCGAAGAGCACATCTTTGGGATGTGGGGGGAAACCGGAGCACCCAGAGAAAACCCACGCAAGCAAGGGGAGAATGCGCAAACTCCCACAGACACAGGCCCAAATCTATGTATCTGCACAGCACAGCAATAGTCACTGAGCTGTCGTGTTGCCCATCAAATGGTCCAGGTCAAGCATACACTAACGATGTGAAGCACTAGGATACTCTTGAAAAATTCAAGGGCAGCCCTCTCACGACCCATTGCGTGTATGCCCCTTGTTAGACAACAAGGTGGACCAAAATACCTATAGGATAAAACAAATTCATCAATATCATCAACAATTTACACACTTCCCAGGGAATTCCCATGGCTCATGATGCCTATTTTAATCGTTATACTCCAACTGCCAGATCCTCATCTATTCATCAGCCTATCCAAATCTCTCTGCAGACTTTCCGCGTCCTCCACACAATTCGCTTTCCCACTCATCTTGGTGTCATCAGCAAACTTTGTTACCCTACATTCGGTCCCCTCCTCCAGATCATCTATGTATATAGAACATAGAACATTACAGCACAGCACAGGCCCTTCGGCCTTCGATGTTGCGCCGACCAATATAAAAAGCAATAACCCTCCAAACTAAACCATTCCCTTCTCTTCCATATACTTATCAACTAACCTCTTAAACGCCACCAAACTTGGCGCATCTACAACTGCCGCAGGCAGGGCATTCCACTCCCGAACCACCCTTTGGGTAAAGAACCTACCTCTGATATCCGTCCTATAACTATCACCCCTTAATTTAAAGCTGTGTCCCCTCGTGCTAGCTTTCTCCATCCTAGGAAAAAGGCTATCACTGTCCACCCTATCTAAACCTCTAATCATCTTATATGTTTCGATTAGGTCCCCTCTTAGCCGCCTCCTTTCTAACGAAAACAACCTCAAATCCCTCAGCCTCTCTTCATAAGACCTGCTCTCCATACCAGGCAACATCCTGGTAAACCTCCTCTGTACCCTCTCCAATGCCTCCACATCTTTCTTATAATGTGGGGACCAGAACTGCACACAATACTCCAAGTGCGGCCGCACTAGAGTTTTGTACAGTTGCAACATGACGTTGCGGCTCCGAAATTCAATCCCACTACCAATAAAAGCTAAGACTCCATATGCCTTCTTAACAACCTTATCGACTTGACTGTCTACTTTCAGGGATCTATGCACAAATACACCAAGATCCCTCTGTTCATCAACACTATTAAGAATCCTACCATTAGCCCTTTACTCTACACATGTATTGTTCTGCCAAAGTGCATTACCTCACACTTTTCCACATTAAACTCCATGGTGAACAGTTGAGGCCCCAGCACCGATCCCTGCGGCATGCCACTAGTCACCAACTGCCAACCGGAAAAACACTAATTTATTCTGACTCTCTGCTTCCTGTTAGATAACCAATCCTCAATCCACGCTAACACTTTACCTCCAACTCCGTGTATCTTAATCTTCTGCAGCCTTTTGTGAGGCACCATAGCGAACGTCTTCTGGAAATCTAAAAACACCACATCCACCGGTTCCCCTCTGTCAACCGCACTCATTACATCTTCATAAAAATCCAGTAAAATTCATCAAACACAACTTCCCCTTCATGAATCCATCCTGTGTCTGCTTGATCAAATCATTTTTTTCCAGGTGTCCTGCTATTTCTTCTTTAATGATGGATTCTAGCATTTTTCCAACTACTGACATTTAGCTAACCGGCTTGTAGTTACCCGAATCTGAAACTGCAAAAGAAAATGCTGGAAAATCTCAGCAGGTCTGGCAGCATCTGTAAGGAGAGAATGGAGCTGATGTTTCGAGTCCAGATGAACCTTTGTCAAAGATAAAGAGATCTCTCACTTTCTATCTCCTACTTTGACATCTGGACTCAAAATGTCAACTCTTTTCTCCCCATACAGATGTTGCCAGACCGGCTGAGATTTTCCAGCATTTTCTCTTTGGGTGAAAGCGCTAACCAATATTCTTCTCTCGGTCAACAGCACTCCCAAACAGATTATTTGTTTATCATCTTCTGCAGCTTATGGAGCCTTGCTGTGTTCAAATTAGCTGCCACATTTCCCACGTTAGAGTGGTGATTCTATTTTTAAAAATACTTTATTGGCAGTAAAGAGCTTTGTGAAATGTATGATTTAAATGCAAGTCTTTCTTTTATTTAAATTACTTCTGAAAATATAGTCAATCTTATTAAGTAGGCAGCCATTTTGCATAGATTGATGAGATGAATGAGTAACTAATCAGACTTTGTTTCAGTGATGAATGTTCACCTAAGCTCAGGAAACATTAGCTCACCTTCAAACCGAGTCATTGGCACTTTCACACTCATGAAAGTTATCTTCCCTGCAATTTGAAAGATTCAATTAAAACTTTCAAGATATCGGAATGAATTTTTGTCGAGATGGGTAGCACGGTGGCATAGTGGTTAGCACTGCTGCCTCACAGTGCCAGTGACACGGGTTCGATTCCTGGCTTGAGTCACCGTCTGTGTAGAGTTTGCACATTGTGCCCGTGTCTGCATGAGTTTCCTCCGGGTGCTCTGGTTTCCTCCCACGATCCAAAAGATATGTTAGCTAGATGAATTTGGCATGCTAAATTCTCCCTCAGTGTACCCAAACAGATGCTGGAATGTGGCAACTAGGGGATTTTCACAGTAACTTCATTGCGGTGTGACTGTAAGCCTACTTGTGACTAATAAATAAACGTTAAAAAAAGACTTTATGTGTTTCCTTGACGGAGGGACAGGGCCCATCTCACCACATTTACATCCACTTCCAATCTCCTCCCCATGCCAGGGGATGTGGGCAGGTGGCTGCCATATTTAAATAAATAATTAAGAGTCATGTCTTTCAGACTCTGGAAGGAAGCCATAGCACCCAGAGAAAGCATGGGGAGAATGTGCATTCTCTGCACAAAACAGTGCAAACTGATGTCTCTATCTGCTTTACAAAGGCAACAGTTATCCTTGTTCCAAAGTAAAGTCAGGCAGTGTGCCTTAATGACTATGGTCCAGTGGCTCTGACATCCATCATTATGAAGTGCTTTGAAAGGTTAGTCACGGCACAAATCAATTCCAGCCTCCCATATTACCTGGATCCACTACGGCAACAGGTCCACAGCAGACGCTATGCTTTGTCTGTATGGTGTGTAAGAAGCAATACTTCTCACTGCATGTTAATGCATGTGACAATAAATCAAATCAAATCAAATCAAAGTGATGAACTGGTGAAAGGATTCCTGGACTGATTACTAGCCTGATGAACAGTGTTATTAACACTCTTTCTATGGCCCATAAGCCCTGACATTGTACCCAAATCCAGGGCTTCTGGTCTAGTGATAGAGGGACCACAAGACCTTCTACAGAGAGGCAGAAGGAAAGAATTGCAGAGCTTGGAGCCTAGGCAGTCGAAGGTACAGCCACTATTGATGGAATGGCTAAAATTAGGAATGAACAAGAGGCTAGAATGAGGTGATAGTAGATATACGGGAAGGTTGTGGAGCTGGAGGAGAAGGTATGAATAGGGAAGTAGAAACCATGAAATGATTCAAAGAGAAGGATCAGAACATTAAAATCAAGATATTGTCAAGTGTGAATCAATGTACATCAGCAAACACAAGAGTGAAAGTGGAACGACTTAATCTGTATTAAGGCATAAGCGGTTTTGGATGGTCTCAAGCTTATGGAGGTAAAATGTAGGAAAATAACCAGGAATATATTAGATGAATGAGTGTTTCAACAATAGATATGCTGCGACAGCTTTCAAGCTAGCTGATGTGATTGAAACAAATCCTGCACTCACCTGATGAAGGAGCAGGACTCTGAAAGCTTGCTCTACCAAACAAACCTGTTGGACTTTAGCTTGGTGTTGTGAGATTTCTTACTGTGAGTGAGGTGGAAATGGAGTGACATGGGCAAAATATAGAGTTAGGTCATAGTTCACGGGTGGCACGGTGGCACATTGGTTAGCACTGCTGCTTCACAGCACCAGGGACCTGGGATCCAATTCTGTCCTTGGGTCATTGCCTGTGTGAAATCTGCACGTTCTCCCCGTGTCTGCATGGGTTTACTTTGGGTTCTCCAGTTTCCTCCCACACTCCAGAGATGTGCAGGTTATGTGGATTGGTCATGCTAAATTGACCCTTCATGTCCCAGGATGTGAAGATTGGGAGTTAGTAGTGGGGGATACGGGGATAGGGCCTGGGTGGGATTGTTATCTGTGCACTCCTAATGTGCTGAATGGCCTTCATTTGCATTGTAGAGTTTTTATGGATCTATGATCAGCCATGAACTCAATGAATAGTGGGACAGGTTCGAGAAGCTAAGTGTCCTCCTCCTGTTTCTACGTCCCAGTTTTTTAATAGAACAACACAGCACCCACGAACTTCAATGTTCCCTCAGTTTAATATTGAGTACAAGCTGGATTATGTACGAACACATCAAAATGACAGCCATAAACTGCATAAAGACCTCAGCATTCTGAAATTCCAATCAGATAAAGATATAAATTGCGGACAAAAAGAAATGAATAGAAAGCCATTTCAGAGAACAGAATGGTTACTTAATCAAGGTGAGAGAGAGAGGAAAGCTTCTATTGTACCTGCCTGTACCCTGTGGATTCCTTTAACTTCAACCATGTACCACACCGTGTCACAAAGAAAATATCATAAATTATCCATTCACTCCAACAGAAAAAAAACTATCACTGACTGTGCAGAGCAAGCAAGTGTAATTCCGTCTTAATGAAGCCATATTTCATTTTTAATTATCTGTCACCATTTTATTGGTTTCAAAGAGGAATACCTTAATCAACACATTCATTCCTGCCTCAACAATGATAAATTTTGTGGATTAATGTCCGCTGTTTGGGTCAAAGTCCTTTGGAGATTGTCATTCACAGTTAGAGAACAATGGAATCTTGTATTAAAAACAATCAGGTGCTAATTTTCTTTGTGTAAATAAAGCAGGAGGAATTAATTGGAAAAAGTAATTGAATTTAATACTAATGTAACTGTTCATTTTCTTTATTCTTGCCCAGGAGAGTTATTTATTTTTTGATCATTTCTGGGATGGACGTGAGGTTTACTTTGCAGCTTAAGTTGCTACTTCAATTTGCCTCCCACTGGCACAAAGGGTTTTTATTTAGAGCCATAGAATCCCAACAGTGCGGGAGGAGGCCATTTGGTCCATCAATCTTGCACCAACAAAATCCCACCCACATTCTATCCCATATTTTATCCTGCTAACATCCCAATACGAAGAGACACTTTAACATGGCCAATCCCCCTAACCCTCACATCTTTGGACTGTGGGAGGAAACTGGAGCATCCAAGAGAAACTCAATCAGACACGGGGAGAACATGCATAGACAGTGACCCGAGCCAGGAATCAAACAAAGGTTCCCAGCTCTATCCATTGTGCCACCATGTCACATTATGGACAAAGGAGCAACAACTGACTATGAGAATGGCCATGGATTCTTTCAGTGTTTTCACTTCATCTTTGGGGAAGGTGATGACCCAGTGGTATTATCACTAGACCATGAATCCAGAAACATAGCTAATGTTCTGAGGGACGTGGGTTTGAAACCTGCCACGGCAGATGGTGGAATTTGAATTCAATAAAAGTATCTGGAATGTAGAGTTTACTAATGACTATGAAACCATCATCAATTGTCGGGAAAACCCATCTGGTTCACTAATGTCCTTTAGGGAAGGAAATGGGCCATTCTTACCTGATCTGGTCCACATGTGACTCCAAACACACAACAATGCAGTTGACACTCAACTATCCTCGGGCAACTGGGAATGAGTAATAAATACCAGCCCAGCCAGTGAGGTGTCTGTTCCATAAATGGATTTTAAAAATATCTTGATCCATTGTTTCATTCTTTAATTGTTCCGTTACCCTCTTGCCTTGTGCCATCCTCCCTTTTGTCACCTAACCCTGGAATCAAATTCGGATCTCTAGCGCTGTGAGGCCCACAATTCAACTATGAAACCACGGGGCAAAATCCAAATTTGGATGTTTAAGCTGGCCAATTATACATCAACTACACTCTAATCCCTTTCAAAATTTGGGACATGTGTCTCTAAGCAGCCAGCCTGTTGTTAAACAACAATAACAATATCCCTTGTGTCATCATAGATTTAATTCTAGATAGACTAGAATCATAGAATCCCTATAGTGCAGAAGGAGGCCATTTAGCCCATTGAGCCTACACCAATAGCAATTGCACCAAAGCCTGTAACCCCACATTTTTACCCTTTTAATCCCCTTGACACTAAGGGAAAACTTATCATGGCCAATTCAATTAACCCACACACTGTGGGTAAAAAATGGACCACCCAGAGGAAACCACACAGACACAGGGAGAATGTGCAAACTCTGAGGCCCTAATGCTTTGAGGCAGCAGTGCTAACCACTGTGCCAATGTGTCGCTCCATCCGCACATTGAAACCTCACAAACAGTTTCACAAGTGTGATAACCAAACAATATTTGGCACCAACCTACGTAAGAAAACATCAGTTGAGGTGACCAAGGTATGGTCAGAAAGATAGGCTTTGAGGAGCATCTTAAAGGGGGAGAGAGTTTGAAAGATCTTTTTATTTTATTAATGTCACAAGTGTGTTTGGCACAATGGTTAGCACAGCTGCTTCACAGCTCCAGGGACCCAGGTTCAATTTCAGCCTTGGGTAACAATCTGTTCATGTTCTCCCTGTGTCTACAAGGGTTTCCTTTGGGTGCTCCACTTTCCTCCCACAGTCCAAAGATATACAAGTTAGATGGGCCTTAATTGCCCCTTAGTACCCCAAGATGTGTAGTTTAGGGGGAAGAGCGAGGCAAATATATGGGGTCATGAGGATAGGGCCTGGGTAAGATGCTCTGTTGGAAAGTCGGTGCAGACTTGATGGGCCAAATGGCCTCCTTCTGCGCTGTAAGGATTCTATTAAGCTAAGTTGTCTTGCATTGCATTAACACTACAATGAAGTTACCGTGAAAATTCCCCGCTCTTTTTTCCGACAGGGTTTCCATATGTTTTTTCTCCCCATCCACCTTTGCTGCTTTCCCTTTCTCTCTTCGTGTTGGACAAAGTATTTATCAAGGCTTGCTTCCACAGCCATATTTCCTTCCTTAGTGACAGTCTTCATCTCCGACTTACTCCACGTGGATCTCAATTCAAATTCCACGCCGAATGTAACCTCTAGGATTACAGTACCTCCAGGATATGCAACACTCTTTGAACTGTTGTCAGACCTTGTAAGCTACACTCAATGCCAAGTGCATGAAAACACTCAACGCTCCTCTCCAGCAGCACCACCTCACTCTGTCTCAAAGCTGTTCCTGTCCCCAGTTTCATTTCAGCCTTTGAAGCTTTGGCAAATGTTCATCTGCACTCAAAACATCAGCTGTTTTCTCTCCTTATAGATGCTGCTAGACCTGCTGAGATTTTCCAGCATTTTCTCTTTTGGTGAAACTGATATTGATTATACCCTGCCCATCAAAAACAGTCAAGAAGTGTACATCACAGAGTGTAGATGGAATTAAGATTCAGATCAACCATAATCTAATTGAACATTAGAACGTGCTGTGGTGCTATCCGACCTACTTCAGTGCTTTAGTTCCTTTCCATGAGGGTGGACAGTGAGAGCCTTTTTCCTCGGATGGTGATGGCTAACATGAGGGGACATAGCTTTAAATTGAGGGGTGATAATTATAGGACGGATGTCAGAGGTAAGTTCTTTTACTCAGAGGGTAGTAAGGATGTAGAATGCCCTGCCTGCAGCAGTTGTGGACTCATCAACTTTAAGGGCTTCAAATGGTCAGTGGATAGGCATATGGATAACATTGGAATAGTTTAGGTTAGAAGGTCATTACATTGGTTCCACTGGTCAGTGCAACATCAAGGGCCAAAGAGCCTGTACTGCGCTGTAATGTTCTATGTTCTATCCCATACTGAGCACTGACTCAAGTAACTTTGGCCAGGGTTTCTCTGAAGGTGGCATTTCCATTAATCCTAAAAGTTGGCAGAGAACATCTCCCCTCCTGTACTGCCATTCCTGAAGTCATTTCACACTCCAACAAATGTTAATTGTCTGGAGATGGAACTTCTGCCCCTCACTTAGGAGGAAGCTCTGCCAGCAATCTGATGGGTCAAAGGGCCTTGAATTCCAGCAGTGCCAGAGGTATGCAGTGTCTAGAGCCTAGGTCCCAGGAACATCGTTTCATGGCGGGAAGAGGAGATGAGGCCCAAAGGAATGGGCAGGGGTGGGGGATTGGGGCTGGCAGACATTGGTAGAGAGATCAGGACTGAGGAAGAGAGCCTCCATAGGAATGAGTGCTGATATTGAAAGGTTGTTGTTGAAAGATGTGCCCCATCAACACAGCACATCCCCCTAATCTGCTCTGAGCATTGCCTTTGTAACTTTCAGGAAGGAGTAATTTTTTTTTAAAACTCAATATTCATGAAATTCAGGATAAAATAAAACAGAGCCAATTCACTCCCCCTGTCTGCTTTTGTCCTGAGTACAAGAAGGTTTAATCTACTGTTTAAACCTGGTGGACATCAATTAACAGGACAAATATCTCCACATGTTGCCAATCTTACCCACGTTAAAGAGCACGGGGATCACTTTAAAAAAAAACTTTCAATTTTCACATTCACATCCAGCAAATTAATGACAAATGGAAGTTTTAAGGAGCAATATAAATAGATTGTTTGTTCACCAGCTCACGCTGGGAAGTCGAGATTTCATTTGTACTTGTTTGCATTTTGCATGTTCATCATTTTAGCTGATGCAATTTCCAATCCTGCGCACGCTTTATAACTGTCTGATTTTGGGTGAAAAAAAAATTAAAAATGCAAAGCACTGCAAAGATTGGAAGCCTGAATTAAAGAAAGGATCTGCCCAAGAGGTAAAGCAGCACCTGTAAAGGGAGAAACAACACTTGAGGTCAGTGCCCTCAGAAGTGGCCTCTCAAGCCACGCAGTGCAACGGCAGTTGGGGATGGGCAGTAAATGCTGGCCCAGCCAAAGATGCCCAGATCCCCTGGACAAATTTTAAAAAGACCTCCCCTGTTGTGATGAAAGGTCAGAGACAAGAAAGGTTGGCCAAAGTTTGGATGGCATGTACAGGTGGATGAGCCCACAATGTCCTGGCAACAGTTGGCATGTCATCCTGTGCCATGGTCTTATTAAGGGTCCCGTGCATCCCGGACATTCTCTCTTCCACCATCTTCCGTTGGGAAAAAGGTACAAAAGTCATACCAACAGACTCAAGAACAGCTTCTTCCCTGTTGTTTTTGAATGGACCTACCTTGCATTAAGTCAATCTTTCTCTACACCCTAGATATGACTGTAACACTACATTCTGCACTCTCTCCCTTCCTTCTCTATGCTTTGTCTGTATCATGCACAAGAAACAATACTTTTCATTGTCTAACAATATGTGTGGCAATAATAAATTGAGTCAAATCAAGTCCAATAGGAGCAGGAATAGGTCATTTACCCCTTTGAGCCTGCCGATGCACATACAATCATGTTGCAGCTATCTTTCATGGCCATTTTGCATTGACAGGAGACAATATGAAAGATTTAAGTTGTAAATCCCTGCCACATTTTGCTTTGCTTTTCCTTGTTTTTTTTTAACGTCCCTGCTTCTCTCTCTCTCCCTTCATTTTGCTTTTGGATGGCAGCTGTTCCTCATTCTGCCGTTCACAGACAATTTGTGCACAAGTTCGCACAAACAGCAATGTGATAATGACCAGATAATCTGCATGGAACAACAACAACATCAACTTGCATTTGTATTGTGCTTTTAACATTGCAAAAGGGCCCATGGTGCTTCACAGAAAAGCTTTCAAGAAACTTTGACACCGAACCCTATGTGGAGGTGTTAGGAAAGGTGACCAAAACATTGATCAAATAGCATTTTTTAAAAAACGCTGGAATTCTCCCCCTGGCGACAGTCTGTACCTATCTACACCACATAGATGGCTACAGTTCAATAAGTAGGATTGCTGGTGTTGGACTTGTGTGGGCACAGTAAGAGGTCTCACAACACCAAGTTAGTCTGATGTTGTGAGACTTCCTACAGTTCAAGAAAGCAATTTCTCAACTTCAAATAGGGTCGGGCAATAAATGCTGGCATAGCCAATGATGCCCTCATCTCATGAATGATGTTTTTGAAAAATCCATAAGAGCAATAATCAGCTCATTTCTGTAAAAACAGTGCTCATTGATTTGTTTAAGGTGCGTGAACATACGAACATAACAACATAAGAAATAGGAGCAGGAGTAGGCCATCTAGCCCCTTGAGCCTGCCCCGCCATTCAATAAGATCATGGCTGATCTGAAAGTGGTTCAGTTCCACTTATCCGCCTGCTCTCCATAACTCTTAATTCCCTTATTGATCAGAAACCTATCTACCTGTGACTTAAACACATAGGTAGCCCCCATGGCTTCAATGGGCAAAGAATTCCTAAGGTTCATTACCCTCTGAGAGAAGAAGTTCCTCCTCAACTTTGTTCTAAATTCACTTCCTCTTATTTTGAGGCTGTGCTCTCTAGTTCTTGTTTCCTTTCCAAGTGGAAGTAGTCTTTCTGCTTCTACTCTGTCTAGCCCTTTCATTATCTTGTAAGTCTCTATAAGATCCTTTCTCAACCTTTTATATTCCAATGGCTACAAGCCCAGTCTCATCAATCTCTCCTCATAAGCTAACACCCTCATCTCCAGTATCAGCCTGATGAACCCTCTCTGTACTCTTTCCAAGGCCAATATATCCTTTCACAAATAAGGGGACCGAAATTGTACACAGTACTCAAGTTGCGGCCTCACCAGTACCTTGTCCAATTGCAGCAAGACCTCCCTGCTTTTATATTCCATCCCCCTCACAATAAAGGCCAACATTCCATTTGGTAGGTTTACTTCATAGACATGTTTATCAGTATGGGACATGCTGGGAACTGGAGAACGTGATTTACTTATGGGTCAACTCTTGCTGGTGAAGATGGCAGGGTAAGTGTTTGGTACAAAAGATTGCAAGGTAAGGATGTCCCAACATGCAAATGACTCTGACTGGAGAGATTGTTTCTCTGAGGAATGGGATGGGGATTGACTGGAGAAAAGCAATTGTGAAGAGCAGAATGGATGTTGTCTCGGGGGAATGGAAAGAATGGGATGAGGGGAAGGCTAAGATGAGATAATAGAATTGATTATGAGTGGCAAAATGGCAGGGCCAATTATTTGATGAAACCATTTATTCAAAAAAAACCTATTCTTTGTGCTGGGAATGTAGATTAATTGGACTTCAATGGAAATGCTTTCACTAAGCACACATCAGAGTTGGTTCTTATAGATGAGGAAGTTGATTACAGTTGTATTTTCTGTCCCCTGATGGCTTGTCTTGGGATGACAGAGGTGGCCTGCTATTGGTCAACATGTTTTGCCACTGTTTGCACTCTCTGCTGCTGGGGAACCGAGAATGGGTGGTAGTGGTAGGGGGATGGTGGGGACTGGGGAGGTGGCGGTGATGAAGATGGGTACATCAAATGTCTGCGGGGCCAGGAAATCTCACCATCAGGAACATTTTACCCATCATCTCCAAAGATTGTGCACAGTCTAACTCCAATGCACAGGCCAATCAGCAAACTTAAGACAGAAGGAAATAATACTGTGAAATTTGAATCCTGAACAAGGGCATTGCCACAAAGCAAGCTTGGAATTTGTCTAGGTATTTTATTCTGTAATAGATGCTGAAATTATTGCAGGCAGATTTCAACTGAATATTGTGTTTATTTCTCGAATTCTATTGAGCCTATCAGACATAAACCTGCCTTTTCAATTCAGGAATAAACATCAGACTTTCAAATTCCATGTGTAAATAAGTCACCAGGTCATAAATTTGTATTTATAGTCCCATAGGCTTGTTTTACACATGGGCAGCTTTATGGGGCTTTTTCCAGAATGAAAAATTTTGATTCTGTTCAAGTCTTTGGTAAAAGGAGAATACGAAATCCTGAATTACGCCAAGTACTGCAGTATTAGGAAGGAATAGAGAAGAAATGTTGAGGTTTTGACATGATTACATTGTGAGTTCTAAGAATTAATAAGACATAATAAGAAAGGGTTACTGATCTCTTTGTTAAATTGGAAGGAATTTTACTGGCACATCAGCGCGAGATTGGTATGATCCCGCCTGAGGCCAAAAGGGAATGCCATTCCCCGAGTCTCTTGGATTCGGGACGGGCATGCTGGTAAAATTCCGACCAAAGAGTCAGCATTGAACACATTTTGACAGCTATTGACTTCTGTAATCTCCAGTTGTGACTGACACTTTACAAAGATTGAATTATACAGTCATAGAAGTTTGCAACATGAAACAGACTCTTCGATCCAACTTGTCCACGCTGCTCTATTATTTAACCAGTAAACTATCCTTATTGTTTATATCCGTCTATACCCATCTTACCCATATAACTGTCTAAATGTTTTTTAATAGACAAAATTGTACCCTCTATTACAACCACTGGCAGCTTGTTTCAGACACTCACCACCCTTTGGGTATAAAAATTGTCCCCCTGGGTACTTTTGTATCTCTACTCTCTCACCTTAAAGTACGGCCTCTAGTTTTAGACTTGCTTACTTTGGGAAAAGATATTGACTATCTCGTTGATCAATGCCCCTCGTTATTTAATTGATCTCTATAAGTTCATCCCTAATTCTCCTATCTTCCAGAGAAAGAATCCTAGTCTAGGCAGCCTCTCTTTATAACTCAAACCATCAAGTCCCGGTAGCATTCACGTAAAACCTTTCTGCACTCTTTCTTACTTAGTAATATCCTTTCTATAATAGGATGACCAGAACAGTCTCAGCTGACCCCTTCAGCAATAACATGTCCTCAAGTCAGACAGCAATAATATTGTCTCAGTACCAGTTCGAGATAGGGGCCAGTAGTCACAACAAGATAACCCAGGAGCCTCTGCAGAGGGTATTGGTGTAAATGCATGTTTTTTGGTTGATCTCTGTGGAATCTATGTGTACGGTTAGATCGAAATTTAAATAATGGGCGAGTTTTTTTTGGTCCCATCTACCATAAGAATTGTAACAGTTGAGACAGAAAACTTTTTGGGCCATTTAAAGATCCATTGGCCTCAGGCAGGAATCTCTGCCTTGGTGTTTGAGTGGCTGGAAAATCCTGGCCAACGTCTGTGTACGTGCGAAGCATGGTATAAAGATATGCAGCTTCTTGTAAACACCAGAGCTTGGATCAGCTATATTTGAGCCAATTCTCTCTGCATAAGTTTGAATAAATGATTATAACCTGTTCCAAGCCTCCTGTGGTTAATTCATAAGTGATAGCATGCTGCAAAGAAGATATTAATTTGGCTGCAAATATTTTGCAGGTGTATGTTACCTGTGAAGTATTTCCTTAAAGATTTACAACTGCTTCCATTTGTTTTAAATTTTAATCTATTTTCTCAGTCCACTTTATCAACTTCGTACCTTTGCAATTAATTTTATTTAAGTTTAAGATACTAACTTCAGACCTAAGTTTTTCACGCTTAAATTGAATGCTAAATTCTATCGTGTTACGATCAGAGCATGCTTTACCATGAGATAATTAATAAATTGTATCTTATTACAATCAGATCAAAAAAATCTTGTACTTTGCTTGGTTCTACAATATATTGTTCCAAAAAAACTCTCTTGAATATACTCTATGAACTCTTCTCAAAGCTATCTCTGCCAATTTGATTTAGCCAATTTACATGAAGGAAATGTCCACTTGATTAGTGCAGTACATTTTTTATCTGCCCTCACCCTTTTTTAATTTATACTCTGTCCAACAGTGTATCTTATGGTAGGGGCCTTATGGACTATGCCAGTGACTTCTCTCCCTTACTATATTTTAGCATCATCCAAATTAATAAAATGAGCCGAATCTTACAGCTGTTCACGCTGGTGGGATTTTCTGGTCCCACTGAAGTGAACGGAGATTTAGCTGGGCACCAAATTCTCCATCCTCACTTGCAGAGGCAGTGGGGTGTGAAGAGCTGATAAGATTGCACCCCACGTCTTGATATTCTGAGCCAGGATCATTTCTCACTACTGTATTGAGCGTATCCTTTATTAATAAAGTCACACTATCTCCTTTACTTTCTGTTTCATTGTATTTGATTCTCTTCCTCTGCCCAGGTGAGATCCTTTGGGTGTTAAAGATTGGTTTAGAAGCTTATTAATGAGCAGCATTGGGATAAAAAGGACACCAGGATTTGAGCACAGGTGATTGTAGTGAGACTGCAAAGTGAACTGAACAACAGTGGTCTTTTCCTCATGGCTGATGTGGTGAAAACTATTTAATTTGTCTTCAAGAACCTTAGGTGCTTATCATTACTTGCCCGTTCAGGGATTGTTTTTTTCTTTATTTTATGTAAATTTAAGCATGACCTTTCTTTCTAGGTTTCTTTCCTTCACTTTTCTTCTCTTTGCTATTTTGTTTCAGTCGACTGGGTTGTGCTAAATATAGAGCAGGAGGGGCAGTGCCTGGTTTTCACCTGTGAGACAAAATACTTTTCAGCCTGAGGACATCTGTACCAACTGAGTACTGGGAACGCATTTCATGAATACATTGCAGATTAGTTTGGCAGAAAGTTCTTATCTTGGTTATAGAGGATGCTGTCACCATTTTGTGTGAGTCTAATGCAAGGTACATTCTTGATCAGGCATTTGTTAGCTGCCATTTGATGAATTTCTTTGCCCTCCTTGTTGAGGCTTTCAGTGCTCTCTTTCTGGAGTATTTTATTGCCTCCTATCTGAGGTCTTCTTTCGCCCTCTTTTGGGAGTCTTCTTTTGCCTCTCATCTGAGGTCTTTGTTGCCTCTTTGTGTCTTTGATATTTCTTCTTTGGGGTCTTTGATTGCCTCTTCATTGAGATCTTTGCCCTTGTTTGTGAGTTGCTCTGTATCTGGAATCTTTCCCTACTTTTCCGGTTTGAAGTCATATTTCCTCTTGTGGGTCTCCTACTGCCATCCCTGAGGGTGAGGGTGACCTGCTTTCACTGCGCTGCCTCGATTGGATGCCTCGGGGATATATTTCGGAAGCGGGGAGACTTGTTGACTTCTCCAGCGCAACCTTCTTGCAGAGTGTTGCCTCCATTTGTGAAGAGATTTCTGGGTGCTAGGAAATTGGTGGGGCACCCAAATTTCTGCCCACCCTACCATGGGACATGACATAACTATGAGGCAGATGATTGGACATAAAAGCCCTTCCTTCTGATTCATAGAAATCTCTCTGACTGTCTGGTCCTGCAACAAAACTTAGAGTAGGAGGGGAAGGCAGCATGGAAGCACAGGGGCTAAACTGCTGCCTCACGCCAAGGTTCAATTCTCAGCTTGGGCCACTGTCTATGTGGAGTCTGTATGTTGTCCCCATCTCTGTGTGGGCTTCTTTCAGATGCTCTGGTTTCTTCCCACAGCCTGTGTTGGTTTAGGTGCATTGGCCATGTTAAATTCTCCCTCAATGTACCTGAGAAGGTGCCAGAGTGTGGCGATTGGGGGATTTTCATAGTAATTTCATTGCAGTATTATTGTCAACCTATTTGTGACACTAATAAATAAACTTCAACTTGAAACCTAAGATTCCAGCCAGTGAGTGGAGTGCAATACTGCAACAAATAGTTGAGACAAATAATATTCAAGTGGAAGTTAGATAATCACATAAGAGAAAAATGATGAAAAGTCATGTTAAAGTTTATTTATTAGTCACAAGTACCATTAACACTGCAATGAAGTTACAGTAAACACTCCAGCAGCCGTTTGGCTCAATGCTCCTAACCAGCACAACTTTCAGACTGTGGGAGGACACCAAAGCAAACCCATATAGGCACAAAGAGAACGTGCAAATTCCACACAGACAATGACATAAGCCAGGAATTAAACCAGGGTGCCTGGCACTGTGAGGCAGCAGTGATAACCACTGTGCCACCATGCCACCACTCTATGGAGAGATGTTTAGATCTGGAACATAGGCACGGGCCAGTTGAACATTTACTGTTGCTCAATGTCACGAAAAAATGTGTGAGATCCTAAATGATAGAGATATTTTGAGGGTTTGCAAATGACATTTGCCTGTACAGATACTGTACTGAGCGTCAATGACTGAAATATAATAATTGGTGTAGGCTGACTTCTGGTTTCACATTGGGTTAGATTGCAGAATCTAACACAGTTCTATAAAGCACTTCTCTATTTTACAATGAATGAAAAAGCTGCAATCCGCTCTACAGAGAGACTGGGACTTTTCAGAATCTCTGAAATCACTCTGTGGCCTCTGAAATACTTTCTGATATTCAGACACCATCGTGAAGTAACAGGCTACGTGGCACTATCTCACTAAGAAGGATCCATCTGCTTATCCAGCTCATTACTTGGATACTATCTCTGCACTGCGTCTCCAAAGTTTTTCTGGCCTGCAATTTGTAGCCAATTGTTTCTCCTCCATAGAATCCCTACTGTACAAATGGAGGCCATTCAGGCCATTGAGTCTATACCGACCACAATCCCACCTTGGCCCTACTCTCCTAACTCGGCATAGCTTGATACTTCTAACTTGACACTAGGGTCAATTTAGCATGGCCAATCAACCTAATCCTCAAAACATTGGATTGTGGGAGGAATCTGGAGCACTTAATGAAAACACATGTGGGAAAATGTGCAAACTCCAAACAGAAAGTGACGTGAAGTCGGAATTGAACCTGCATCCCTGGAGCTGTGAGGCAACAGTGCTTACCATTGTCCCTCTTGTGGGCCACCTGCTGCCATCCCTGAGGATGGAGATGTCAAAACATCAAAACTCTCCAATGTTGCCATTTTGTTGCGGTCTGACCAGAACATTGAGGATCATTTCCCCTCGTGCAGCATGATCGAAGTCTCTTCACCGTGATGTTCCTGTACTGGATTTTGCTGCCTGGCTGAGCAGTGCATCATTTAGATTGAACCATCACTGCGCATTGTGTTGTGTATTTTAATCATGATAAAAAAAAAGGCACTAACTCTTCAATAGGGATTCTGCAAGCAGTTTGTGGGTCCAGTCATTGAAACTTGGCACATGGGAGAATTTATACAGAGGTGAAAACACCAGCAGCAGAGCTGTCTGTGTGTGTACTGTTGAGAAGCAAAACCAGATTATATGACACACTTCCTTTTTAGTGATGTCATGTTGAAGTCGATTTAAGGCACATTACAGCAGGAAATACAATTGTGGATTTGAGCAAAGCAAGCTTCCAGAAGCAGTCATTAGCAGGTTTTTTATATCTTTTGGTGTAGGTTGAGGGATAAATTTTAACCAGGACTTCAGAAAAAAACTGTCCCATACTTTCCTTTAAGGTTTATTTATTAGTTACAAGTAGGCTTACATTCACACTGTCATAAAGTTACTGTAACAATCCTCAAAACACTGAGGGAGATTTTAGCATGGTCAATTCACCTAACATGCAATCTTTCCAGCATGGGAGGAAACCAGAGCACCCGGAGGAAACCCATGCTGACATGGGGAGAATGTGCAAATGCCATACGGAGAATGACGCAAGCTTGGAATCAAACCCAGATCCATGGTGCTGTGAGGCAGCTGTGTTAACAATTGTGCTACTGTGCTGCCCCTGTAAAAGTAATGCAAGAGGATCTGTCACATTGCCCTGAGCAAGCAGATGGGGCTGTGGTTTAATGTCTCATATGAGAGATGGTACCTTCAACAGCTGGCATTTTAGTCTAGAATAAGCATTTGACTAGATCTGTGAACACAGTTTCTGACTCAGAGGCAGTCATGATACCCACTGAGGCACAGATAATACCTTTCATCTGTCACATTTTCAGCACATTACACAGTGAATTGATCTTGAGGTTTGGCCAGTTATTGGCAAAACATTGTTTCATTATTTTCACAGATCTGTGGTATTCCTGCTAGGATAAGTGAATTGTTATCCATTGTCTCAAGAAGGGTAATGGTAAACTAGCAGTTTCTCCAGCCACCTGTACTAAAAAAGCATCAGTGAAAAATGCAATGCCAATACCACTGACAAACTGAGACAACATCTGAAACATGGTGTGTAGTTTTAGGCATCACCGCTTTGGAAGAATATTTGGCCTTAGTAGGAGTGCAGTGCATAATTACTAGACTAAAGCCAGAATTCCAAAAGTTAATTTATAAAGAGAAGTTAGTGAAATTTGGCCCGCATCCATAAGATAAAGAGAGTTAAGGGGTGACTTGACAAGATTTCTAGGACTTTGTCAAAAATTGATAGGATAGCCATTGGTGAACACTGGGCTATTATTTCAGGGACCCAGTCTAATGCTTTGGGTACATGGGTTCATATCCCTCCACTGCAACTGGAGTGCACACCAATATTGGCCTTGCCAGTAACAACCGCATTGTACGAAAGAATAAAAAAAAATAGTCGAAAAGACATATTTCCACAGGTGAGAGGGTCCAGGACATTCTTTATCTTTATGATGTGGAGCAGTTGGGTCCTTTAAAGGGGGGAGGTGTGCGTCGGAAGTGACCCAATCAGCGGATGCGGAATGAGTGGTGATGTCAGGGCAAAGTCTGAGTTTTTGTAGCAGATTTATTCTAACATTGAGAATGAGCACATTGATTGTAACACCCCGCACATAATTGTAAATTGTCTTAAACCCATTGTTGATTGTAAGCTCACTTGTTGTCACCAATTATTGTATTTACTGCACTATGTTTTTGTTTCTATACACTTAAAAACAGGTAGCACCATTCAGTTTAAAATGTATTTATTTTTTATTAGTGTCACAAATAAGCTTACATTAACACTGCAATGAAGGTAGTATGAAAACCCCTTAGTCGCCACACTCAAGCCTCTGTTTGGATACACCGAGAGAGGATTTAGCCTGGCCTATGTACCTAATCAGCACATCTTCCAGACTGTAGGAGGAAACTGGAAGAGCCCCATGCAGACACAGGAGAAAGTGCAGACTCCACTCAGACATCGACCCAAGACTGGAATTGAACTGGGGTCCCTGACGTTGTGAGGCAGCAATTCTAACCACGGTGCCACCCTGCCGCCCATTCAGGGGTAAAGTTAGGAACTGCTTTTTCATGTTTGGCGTGACAGAGATGTGGAACTCGCACAAAAGTAGTGGCTGCTGGCTGAATTAATAACTTAAATCCAGGTTGTTGGACTTGGCTCACCAATTGTATAAGATGTGGGGGCATGCTGGGTGGATGCAGTAAAAAAAATGCTTCACGTGGCAAAACATGATCGATGGACTGAATGACTGTTTCTGTTTTGTAATTTCTGTGGTTCAGTGATCTAATTGTCATGGCTGGTTTTAGCAGGTGAGATGGTATAATTGACCTTGGCATGCCTGCAATAAGTCACTCAGGCTCCTTGCTCGTCATTGGTTACTGATGCCCTGTCAATAGTACACATGTGATCACAGCAAGTGAGGACAGCGCCAGGCTCAGCCGTGATGCCCCATCCAGTGGAATTGCCTGCTGACCCAGCTTAATGCTCGGGCATTGGCTAGTTAGGTGAGTTATGAGAGGGTAACGTGCCCGAGCAGGAAGCTAACTAAGGAGACAAGAGTGGAAAGAATCACTGAATGATTCTTACAACATAGAGCAGGAGTGGTACAGTGGTTCACACTGCTGCCTCACAGTGCCAGTGACCTGGGCTCAATTTCTGGCTTAGGTCACTGTCCGTGTGGAGTCTGCACATTCTCCCCATCTCTGCATGGGTTTCCTCCCCTGTGTGCTCCAGTTTCCTCCCAAAGTCCAAAGATGCACAGATTAGGTGGATTGGCATGTTAAATTCTCCCTTAGTGAACCCAAATAGGCACCGGAGTGCGGCGACTGGGGGATTATCACAGCAATTTCATTGCAGTGTTAATGTAAGCCTATTTGTGACAAATAAATAAACAGTACAGAAATAGGCCCTTCGACCCTTGATATTTTTCCAAACTAGTCTCTTTTATCTTCTCTTAGCCTACATTCCTCTAATCCTTGTATATTCATGTGCTTATCTAAAAGTCTTTTAAACATTCATATCAAGGAGACCATTTGGCCCATTAGGTGTATTCTGGCTCTTTGAAGGGGCTGTCCAATTTGGTCCTCTCCTTTGCCTTCTTGCCATACTTCTGCAAGAAAACTTTTTAAATTAGACAGTGAAACAAGTTGTATTTCGAGTGATTCTTGCAGCTTTGGCTAGTTTAATTGAATTTTTTTTAACCTCAAAAATCTATATTCGGAACTATGCTCCTGATAAACCAACACATGTATCACAGCTTGTCCGAAAAGAGTAAAGTTGGCTAAACTGGGATCATTTTTAAATCTCCCAGTACGACACATGATTTGTCTCTAACTCCACTGGAGTGTCAAGCGTTACTAATCACTAACTTGATAGTACAACTTCCCTTACCCATGGGGCTACTTGGTATGGGATATAAATAGTTGTGCCTTTTTTCTCCCAAAGTAACTAATATGTCACAAAATTGCTGACAAACTTCTCGCATCTCCCACCTCCCCCAACAACAGGAAGCAATCAGTTACCATTTATTTTCACTTAGTCACAGTGTATGTTGTTCCAGATGAGGGGTACAGAACAAAATCTCTTTCCTTTGGTTGGGCTATAGAGCTCCTCGGTAACATGCAAGAGGCAATGGCCGAGTGGCATTATCACCAGGTTATTAATCCAGAAACTCTAGTGAATGTTCTGGGGACCCAGGTTTGAATCCCGTCACAGCAGATGATAGAATTTGAATTCAATAAAATGCATCTGGAATTAAGAATTGACTGATGACAATTGTTGGAAACACTGAACTGGTTCACATCTTTTAGGGAAGGAAATCAGCCATCCTTACCTGGTCTGGAGACTCAACTGCCCTCGGCCAACTCAGGAGAGGCACGGATTCCATGGATGAATTTTAAAAATGAGGGTGGCATGATGCCACAGTGGTTGGCACTGCTGCCTCACAGCGTCAGGGACCTGGGTTTGATTCCTGGTTTGAGTTACTGTGTCAAATTTGCACATTCTTCCTTTGTCTATGTAGGTTTCCTTTGGTTTCCTCCCACAGTTCAAAGATGTGCAGGTTAGGTGAATTGGTTGCTCTAAATAGTGTCGGGGGGACCAGCTAGAATAAAATTTTGAGGGTAGTGCCTGGGTAGGATTGTGGTCAGTGCAGACTTGATGGGTCAAATGGCCTTCTTCTGCATTACAGATTCAATGATTCTACGGCTCAATCATTTTCATCATTCTCCTGTCAAAATTGACAGCTGTGGCTCCATGAGTCATGCCCTTACTCATTCAATCAAAAGATTGTGGATTCATGTCCATTTTCCAATACCAAAGCACAAAATCTAGGCTGACATTCGGCGCAGTTCTGAGGCAGAGCGATTCTGTTGAAGGTACCGTCTTTCAGGTGAGACTTTCTCCAACCGAGACTTGTAGGTGGACATAAACGTTTCTACAGCAACTATTGCAAATATCATTAGGGAGCTTGACCTTTGCCATGGACTAGGAAACTACAGGGACTGGGAACATCTGAAATGTGGAGCTTATTCAAGGAGCAACTGCTGCGAGTCCTTGATAAGTATGTCCCTGTCAGGCAAGGAGGAAATGGTCGAATAAGGGAACCTTGGTGTACAAAAAAAGTTAATTCGCTGGTTAAAAGGAAAAAGGAGGCTTATGTCAGGATGAGGCTTGAAGGCTCGGTTAGTGCAATGGATAGCTATAGATTAGCCAGGAGGGAGCTAAAGAGTGAGTTCAGGAGAGCTAAGAGGGGACACGAGAAGACTTGGGCTGATAGGATTAAGGAGAATCCTAAAGCTTTCTTTAGATATGTTAAGAATAGAAGATTGGTTAGGGCAAGATTAGGGCCAGTCATAGACAGCAGTGGGAAGGTGTGCGTGGAGCCTGAAGAGATTGGAGAGGCACTGAATAAATATTTCTCTTCGGTATTCACGCAGCGAGATGTAAATGTAGTTGTGGAGAACACTGAGGTACAGGGTTGCAAACTGGAAAGTATTGAAGTAGATAGGGAGGATATGCTAGATATTCTTGAGGGTTTGAAGTTAGATAAGTCCCCTGGGCCGGACGGGATTTACCCTAGGATTCTCTGGGAGGCAAGAGAGGAGATTGCAGAGCCTCTGGCTCTGATCTTCAGGTCGTCGTTGGTTACGGGTGTGGTTCCGGAGGACTGGAGGATAGCGAATGTGGTCCCATTGTTCAAGAAGGGGAAGAGAGACCTTCCTGGGAATTATAGGCCAGTGAGTCTTACTTCTGTTGTGGGCAAAGTATTGGAGAGAATTATTAGGGATAGGATTTATAGTTATTTAGAGAGAAATGAATTGATTGGGGATAGTCAGCATGGTTTTGTGAAGGGTAGGTCGTGCCTTACTAACCTTATTGAGTTTTTTGAAAAAGTGACCAAAGAGGTGGATGGGGGTAAGGCAGTTGATGTGGTATATATAGACTTTAGTAAGGTGTTCGATAAGGTGGCCCATGGAAGGCTTCTGCAGAAAATGCAGATGTATGGGATAGAGGGTGATTTAGCTAATTGGATTAGGAATTGGCTAGCAGATAGAAGACAGAGGGTGGTGGTTGATGGGAGATATTCATCGTGGAGTTCGGTGACAAGTGGTGTACCTCAGGGGTCTGTTTTGGGGCCCCTGCTGTTTGTAATTTTTATAAATGATCTGGATGAGGGTATTGAAGGATGGATTAGTAAATTTGCAGATGACACTAAAGTCGGTGGAGTGGTAGATAGTGAAGAGGGGTGTTATAGTTTGCAGAGAGACTTGGACAAGTTGCAGAGCTGGGCCGAGAGGTGGCAAATGGAGTTTAATGTGGAAAAGTGTGAGGTAATGCACTTTGGCAGGAATAATAAATGTGTAGAGTATAGGGCTAATGGTAGGATTCTTAATAGTGTTGATGAACAGAGGGATCTTGGTGTATATGTGCATAGATCCCTGAAAGTTGGCAATCAAGTCGATAAGGTGTTAAGAAGGCATATGGAGTCTTAGCTTTTATTGGTAGGGGGATTGAATTTCGGAGCCGCAACGTCATGTTGCAACTGTACAAAACTCTAGTGCGGCCGCACTTGGAGTATTGTGTGCAGTTCTGGTCCCCACATTATAAGAAAGATGTGGAGGCATTGGAGAGGGTACAGAAGAGGTTTACCAGGATGTTGCCTGGTATGGAGGGCAGGTCTTATGAGGAGAGGCTGAGGGATTTGAGGTTGTTTTCGTTAGAAAGGAGGCGGCTAAGAGGAGACCTTATCGAAACATATAAGATGATTAGAGGTTTAGATAGGGTGGACAGTGATAGCCTTTTTCCTAGGATGGAGAAAGCTAGCACGAGGGGACACAGCTTTAAATTAAGGGGTGATAGTTATAGGACGGATATCAGAGGTAAGTTCTTTACCCAGAGGGTGGTTAGGGAGTGGAATGCCCTGCCTGCGGCAGTTGTAGATGCGCCAAGTTTGGTGGCGTTTAAGAGGTTAGTTGATAAGTTTATGGAAGGGAAGGGAATGGTTTAGTTTGGAGGGTCATTGCTTTTTTTTCATAATTGGTTGGCGCAACATCGAAGGCCGAAGGGCCTGTTCTGCGCTGTAGTGTTCTATGTTCTATGTTCTAATGGCCAATACTGAAGCCTCAATAAATATCACTGAAGAGAACAGGTTTTCACTCAGCTGGGAGCACAGAATAGTGTTGAGGAGAGAGACACGTTGCTGAAGTTTTTCATCTTGTACTCATTAGGGCTGAAGGAAAGAATCATAGTGCAGAAAGAGGCCCTTCAAGTCTGCACGGAACACAATCCCACCCAGGCCTTACCCCCATACCCCTACATATCATACCCACTAATCCCTCTAACCTCTGCTACTCTGGACCTGAAGGCCACTTTCTTAGCATGGCTAATCAACCTAACCTGCACATCTTTGGACTCTGGGAGGAAACCGGAGCATCCGAAGGAAACCCACGCAGACATGAGGAAAATGTGCAAACTCCATACAGACAGTGGCCCAAGCTGAGAATCAAACCCAGGACCCTGGAGCTGCAGTGCCAACCAGTGTGGTGCCGTGCCTCTCATTCTTCAAAGACCTGGCAAGACTCAGGTTTCTTTGTATCAATTTATTTGTGCATCTGTAAGGAAAGTTACACCCATACAAAGTGCAATGTAAGTTCCTCAGAGAATTTCAAAGCTTCATTTTACACTGATATTCAGATAATGGTGTATTTAATGGTACACATTTGGGATAGCACAATGGCACAGTGGTTAGCACTGCTGCCTTACAGCACCAGGGGCCCAGAGTTTGGTTGCAGCCTCGGTGACTGTGAGGAGTCTGCATGTTCTCTCCGTGCCTGTGTGCATTTCCTCCAGGTGCTCTGCTTTCCATCCACAGTCCAAAGATGTGCAGGTGAGGTAGATTAGTAATAGTAAATACTCATGGAATAGAGGTAGGGGAGTTAACCTTGATAAGGTGCTCATTCAAAGATTTGATGCAGACTCGATGGGCCAAGTGGCCTCTTTCTGCACTGTAGGGATTCAATGATTCTGCCTTTATCAATCACTAAGTTGCAGATCAATATTCTCTCATGCCTACACATGCAAACATAACTAGGGTCTCCTCCAGGTACTCCAGTTTCCTCCCACAGTCCAAAGATATGTAAGCTATGTGAATTGGCCATGCTAAATTGCTCCTTAGTGTCTCAAGATGTTTAAGATAGATGGATTGATAAGATAATTGGTCAGCGCAACATCAAAGTTCCGAAGGGCCTGTTCTGCGCTGTAAGGTTCTATGTTCTATGCTCTATGGATTAACTATGGTGAATACATGGAATTACAGACATAGAGTGGGATGGATGGTTGGGCTTAGTTGAAATACTCCGTCAGAGAATCGGTATGGATTTGATGGGCTGAATGGCCCCCTTCTGCACTACAAAGCTTCAGTGATTTTAGATTATGTCACTACATTATGAGCAAGTACATGTGACTATAATATCCAATCATTACTAAGGCACGTATATATAAATAACCAATCACTACTTGTCTCTTTATTTTGTCTCTTTTTTCTTTAAACCCTTCAAGGACAAACACAAGAATGCTAAATTTCAAATGCTCACAACAAGTTAGACTGCAGTTTCCTTCATCATTACCACATTGAGACTGTGGGATTTTACTGTTCTCAAATTCACTGCCACAATTTGTACATTACAGCAATGGCCTTCAGGATGTCCTGAGGCTGTGAAAACACAGTGCAAACATGTGGCTGCCCAGCTGCACCAGTGATTAATTGAAGACAAAGCAATGTGCACATCAACAACAACATATATTTAATTTAATTAGCATTTTTAACATGATACAATATATCCAGGTGCTTCATAGAAAGGTTGCAGAGCAAAATAAGACAAGGATCAGGTAAGATAATGTCAGGGCAAGTCAAAAACTTGATCAAAGAGATAGATTTTATGAAGCCTTCAAGGAAGAAAGAGAAGTGAGGAAATGGAGTAATTTAGGGAAAGGATTCTAGAGTTTAGTACTCAAAGCAGCAATAGCATAAGAAACCTCCCCTGATCAATTCATCATTAGTCCCTCATTTCTTTACCCTTACACAGCTTTTTTACATTTGGATCCAATTCTTGCATTTCGTTACAATGTTTCCTGTGCCCAGATGAGTGTCACTTAACATGACTGGTGCCATCTTAACACGATGGTCTCAAAGTCTGAATCGCACTCCTTGAATCACGCTCCATGGTTAGGCACTGAGGAATGTTCTGGTAGAGGAGTCACCAAACCAACTAGTCTTCAACTTAACTTCTCCCTCAATTTACCCAAACAGGTGCTAGAGCTTGGCAACTGGGGATTTTCACAATAGCTTCATTGCATTTCACAATAGCTTTCAGTGTGAATGAAAGCCAACTTGTGACTAATAAATAAATTTTACTTTGCTTTTACTTTTTTTATTTCCTGATAATAAAGGTTTATTTATCAATGTCACATGTAGGCTCACATTAACACTGCAATGAAGTGAGGAGGCGATAGCCTGGTGATATTATTGTAGATTGTTAACCCAGAAACTCAACGAATGTTCTGGGGACCCGGGTTTGAATCCCACCATTGGCAACTGGTGGAATTTGAATTCAATCAAAAAAAAAAATCTGGAATTAAGATTCTACTGATGACCATGAAACCATTGACATTTGGCAGCAAAACCCATCTGGTTCACTAATGTCCTTTAGGGAAGGAAATTGCCGTCCTTACCTGCACTGGCCTACATGTAACTCTAGAACTACAGCAATGCGGTTGACTCTCAACTGCTCTTAGACAACTAAGGATGGGTAATAAATATTGGCCAGCCACTGACACCTATGTCCCATGAATGAATAAAACGAAATACTGTGAAAATCCCCTTGTCGCCACACTCTGACACCTGTTCGGAGACACTGAGGGAGAATTTAGCATGGCCAATACATTTAATCAGCACACCTTTAGAGAGAAAACACATGCAGACAAGGGAACAGCATGCAGCTTCTGCACAGACAGTAACCCAAGCCAGGAATCAAACCCAGATCCCTAGCACTATGAGGCTGCAGCTCTAACCACGGTACCCTATGATGCAGATGCTGAAATCTGAAATAAAAAAAATAAAAAATGTTGGAAATACACAACAATACATAACAGGGTCTGTTGGGAGAGAGAGTTAACACTTTGAGTTGACTATGACTGGAGTATTCTAGGACAAGAGGTCATCATCTGAGAATAAGGGGAAGTAAATTTAAAACAGAATTGAGGAGAAACTACTTCTCCCAAAGGATTGTGAATCTGTGGAATTTGCTACCCCAAAGAGCAGTGGATGCTGGACAATAAGTAAATTTAAGAAGGAGTACAGCAGACTTTTCATTCAGAGGGTGGTGAGTGAATGGAATCGGTTGCCATCAGAGGTGGTTGAGGCAAACTCGCTGGGGTCTTTTAAAAGACTTCTGGATGAGTATATGGAAACGAATAGGATAGGGGGTTATAGAAAGGTCTGCGGATTGGTAGATATAGATGTGATCGGCGCAACTCGTGGGCCGAAGGGCCTGTTTGTGCTGTATTGTTCTATGTTCTATGTTCTATGTAATGGGTTGGAGGGTCATAGGGAGATGAGAATAGGGATGAGGAACATATCAGTTATGATCACATGGGAAGTGGACTCGATGGGTTCAATGACCTAATTCTGCTCCTACATCTTTTGGACTTTTTGATTTGATTTATTTTTGTCTCGCGTATTAGTATACAGTGAAAATTATTGTTTCTTGTGTGCTATGCAGAAAAAGCATACTGTTCATAGAGAAAGAAAGGACAAAGTGCAGAATGCAGTGTTACAGTTATAGGTAGGGTGTAAAGAAAGATCAACTTAATGCGAGGTAGGTCCATTCAAAAGTTTGATGGCAGCAGGGAAGAAACTGTTCCTGAGTCAGTTAGTACATGATCTCAGGCTTTTGTATCTTTTTCCTGATGGAGGAAGGTGGAAGAGAGAATGTTCACAGTGAGTGGGGTTTTTAATTATGCTGGCTCTTTTCCGAGGCAGCAGGAAGTGTAGACAGAGTTAATAGATAGGAGGCTGGTTTGCGTGATGGATTGGGCTATATCACAACCTTTTCTAGTTTATTGTGGTCTTGGGCAGAACAGGAGACATACCAAACTGCGATACAACCAGAAAGAATGCTTTCCATGCTGCATCTGTAAATGTTGACTTTTTTATTTGTAGGTGACATGTCAAATTCCCTTAATCTTCTGAGAAAATAGAGACATTTGTTGGCTTCCTCAAATATAGTGTAGGCATGGTCAGGGAGTGGGGGTGTGGGGTAGGGGAGCCAGGACAGGTTGTTGGTGATCTGGAGACCTAAAAAATTGAAGTTTCTGACCATTTCTATTTTGTTCCCATTGATGTAGACTGGGGTATATTCTCCATTACACTTCTTAAAGTCAATGACAATCTTCTTTGTTTTGTTGACATTGAAATGGAGATTATTATTGTCACACAGTTCACCAAATTCTCTATCTCATCCTTGTATGCTGCCTTGCCATTGTTTGTGTTTCAACCCACTGTAGTGGTGTCATCAGCAAATTTGAAAATCAAGTTATGAACTTATGAACTTATTCAGTTATGGCCTCTGTTCTTGTCCTGATTGGTAGATGCCGTCCACTCTTTGGGACTACTCAAAGAGCAGGGCATTCATCAGTGTTCCTTCATAATTTTCCTCTCTAAACCTGCACCATCAAAGACAAATTGACTGTTGACACACATCTCATTGATTGTTGCTAGGATCTTGCTGTGTGAATAGTCAAGAACATGACAGATGGAATCTAATGTGGATACGCATCAGGTAAGAAAAATAAAAAGGCACAATACTTCTTAAATAGTGAAAACATGGGAAGTCTTGGTGTCCAATAGTATCTGATATCCTTGTTCATGATTCACAAAATCTAGCTTGCAGATGCAAAAAGCAATTAGGAAGGCAAATGGTCTTCGTAATAGGGGGAATCGAACACAGGAGTGAAGATGACTTGCTGCAATTGAATACAGCCTTGGTGAGACCACACTTGGAATATTGGTTACAGCTTTGAAAGGAAGGAAATTCTTATCAGAGAGGAAGTGTAACAAAGATTCATCAGATTAATGGGACGGAATGGTAGGATTGTCCGATGAGGAGATATTCAGGAAACTGGACTTGAAGAATGAGAGGTGATCTCATTAAAAACTGCAAAATCTTTCCAGGATGAGACAGTGCAGATGTAGATACAGTTCTCCCCATGGCTGGTGGGTGAGTCTAGAATCAGGGAGCACACTGTCTGAATAACAGGTGGGCATTTCAAGACTAAGATGAGAAGGGGAATTTCTTCAATTCCAGGGTGGTGAATATTTGGAATCTGTATCCCAGAGGAAGCTCAGTCATTGAGCATGTTCATATTGGCCAGATTTCTGAATACTAATTGTATTAAGGGATTCTGGATAGTGTGAGACAGTGATACTGAGATAGATAATCAGTAATGATCTAACAGAATGGCGGAACAGGCTTGGTGAGCTAAATGGCCTTTGTTCCTCCTGTGGCACTGTGGTTTGCACTGCTGCCTCACAGTGCCAGGGATCCGGTTCAATTCTGGCCTCAGGTGTGGAGTTTCTCCCGGTGTCTGTCTGGGTTTCCCCTGGGTATTCCAGTTTCCTCTCACACTGCAAAGATGTGTAGGTTAAGTTGACTGGCCATGCTAAATTAACCCTAGTGTCAGGGGGATTAGCAGGGTAAATATGAGAGGTTATAGGAATGGGATCTGGGTGGGATTGTGGTCGGCGCAGACTCGATAGGACAAATGGCCTTCTTCTGCACTGTAGGGATTCTATGATTTCTATATTCAATCACTTTTTAACAGTCACTGCATTTCAAAAGAAATTAATTGTCTGTGAAGGTGCTTGAGAGATGTTTCTGAAAAATGTGAATATCAATACGAGGTTTTTTTTAACGCAACATGCATATTACTTAGCATCACATGCTGTTCTTTCTGGAGGATTAATTTCCCTTGGCCACCATTCAAATACTTTTTGGCAGGTAAAATGAAACTAATCATGGAGAAATTAATAAATTTAAAACTGTAATTAAAAATAATAATAAGCAGTGCTCAGCTCCGTGCTTGCTACAAGCACAAGAGAACAACTGTGGTCAACCTTCTCCTTTTTCACGTTTTACTCCTGTGTTTACTCAGCAATGTTTTCCAGGCATAGCGCATAGAAAATGGATCCAGAAATGTTCACTTCATTGAGCTGCATGTGTTTTATGGACAACAAACATACGTTCATACAGCACTCTTTGCAACATCAGGACACCACAACACACTTAAAACCATTGACGTACTTTGAAGGGAGCTACTGCTGTGCATAATAGTGACTGGGTCGGCGCACGTTAGCATGGGGGTTGGGGCAGCACGGTAACACAATGATTGGCAGGACGGTAACACAGCAATTAGGGCAGGATGGTAATACAGTGATTGGGGCAGCATGGTAACACATTGATTGGGGCAAGACGGTAACATAGTGATTGGGCGCGCTTGGTAGCGCAATGGTTAACACTGCTGCTCCACAGTGCCAGCAAACTAGGTTTGATTCCTGATTTGGGTCACTGTCTGCGTGCAGTTTGCACATTCTCCCCCTATCTGTGTGGCTTTCCTCTGGGTGCTCCGGTTTCTCCCACATTCTGGTTAGGTCATTGACCAAAACAAGTGCCAGACTATAAAGACTAGGGGAATTTCACAGTAACTGCACTGCAGGGTTAATGTAAGCCATACTTGTGACCAATAAATAAACTTTATTAGAAAACATGGCAGCCAATTTGGTTGCAGGAAACTCCCACGAATAGCAATATAAAAATGACTAGATTTCTTTGCAATTATCCTGGATGAAAGCAGATTTTTTCCAAAGACGTGAAACTTATTGGTCTAGATGTACAAAGAGACTTGGGTGTGCTTGTGTTAGGAGCACAAAAAGTTAGCACGCAGTGCAGCAGGCAATTTGGAAGGCAAGTGGCTCATTGATCTTTATTATAAAAAATTGGAGTATGAGAATAAAGATGTTTGGCTACAGTTTTAGTGAAACCACATCTGGAATACTGTGTGCAGTTTTAGTCTCTCATATTTACAATAGGTTCAAAGGTGGTATAGTTAAACTTCATTAGATTTGTCCCTGGGATAAGGCAGGTCAGCATCACTGTGAAGCAGACCAGGAGGAATTTACAGGAGGTCAAGGTCATGATGAAGCAGGCCGGGGGGAGTTTATAGGAGGTCAGAATCAGTTAAGTGAGAAAAGTAAAAACCAAGCTGTGACATACAGGAAGGCCACAAGTTGATTGGTTTGTTAGTCATTTAGGCTTGTTTCCCTTTCTCCAAAGTTAGGAAATTAGTCGAATGCAAAAACTGCGAGGCACAATAACCCTACAGGTGAAAATGGAACAAAGTAATTTATTGCGAGACAAACAATATACAGAACAGAATGATGAATGCAACTAGACTGTCTGTCATCCCAGCTCCAACTGAGGGACAACTCACTCCCAGACCCGCTCTCTCTGTTGCGATTGGCCTCGGTTCACACACTCCTCTGGAGCAATAGGTCAACTGGGCCATGTTACCTGTGATCATTTAACCCCTAAAGGGGCCACAACACCGCATCCAAGGAACTGCGAAATTGACAAAAACAACTCATTTTTCTTTGATATTGAGTCTCAAGTAAAGTATTTCAATTAATGTCCATATTTTTAAATGCCAAGAAAAGAAGATGAGGAGTAACTGTTGAGTCTTTACTTTCTCAAGTTGTAAGTTTGATTATCTAATAGAGGAATGGAAGGACAGCTCAAACTCCTGAAGTGCACATCATGTTCGATGTGACGTGGGGTAAAGTATATCAAGACTTCACAACTCTTTTAATGCAGAAGTTTCTTCTCAGGCATTTCCCACTCAGTTGTACAGCTTTGACTGACCGACCTACTCAAACTCCAAATTGGCAAGAGCCAACAACATAAAATGGACTTGAAGGTGCTACTTGTTAACAAATTGTTGCATTCTATTAGCCTTTCCTTGCATTACACCAGCAGAGTCAACAGAACTTGTGGATGGAAATAAGATTCAGAGGCTGGTCTTGCCACCAAATTATTGGAAAACCTTCTCTGTTGCCAGAAATCTTCATGAACAGATCATTAAGAGATGCCCTTGGAGGCTCAGGGCTTGACATGTGTTGCTGTCCACAGATTTCCAGCTCTCTGTCATTCCTGATATTAAGCTCAATGAAGTGCATCTTTTGATTGTAATCGGTTGCCAATGCAATGCTGAGTGCTTGATAGAGAAGGAAATTATATCAGCTGAAAGCAACCTCCCACCAGCCTGACACCAATAGTCTTCATTATTCACTTCGAAAGAGCATTGTCAGGAAGTGTGACTAAGTGTTCGTTCAGACTGACACCCACATTTGTGAAAAATTAAGTTTGTTCCTCAAACGAGCCATCTCCTCAAGTTGGCTTATTTGATTTGATTTATTATTGTCACATGTATTAACATAGAATGGAAAATACTGTTTCTTGTGTGCTGTACAAGGCATACTGTTCATAGAGAAGGAAATGGGAGTGTGCAAAATGTAGTGTTACAGTCATAGCTAGGGTGTAGAGAAAGATCAACTTAATGCGAGGTAAATCCATTCAAAAGTCTGATGGCAGCAGGGAAGAAGCTGTTCTTGAGTCAGTCGGTAATTGATCTCTGACTTTTGTATCTTTTTCCGGACAGAGAATGTCCGGGGTGCGTGGGGTCCTTTGTTATATTGGCTGCTTTGCGGGAAGTGAAAACAGAATCAATAGATGGGAGGCTGGTTTGCGTGATGGATTGGGCTACATTCATGACCCTTTATAGTTTTTTGCAGTCTTGGGCACAGCGTGAGTCTTACCAAGCTGTGATAGAACCAGAAAGAATGCTTTCTATTATAACTCTGTTGACTAATCAAGTTGCTGTTTACCACTCAATGGATTTTTTGAATATTCTGCTTACTTGCAAGTAGAGATGAAAGTCACCAACTCAGGAAAAATTGGTACAGAAGGAGATCATTTGGCCCATCATGCCTGTGCCAGCTCTTTGTAAAAAGGACCCAATTAGCCTCAATTTCTTCTTTCCCCATCAAGACTACTGGAATATGCCTTTAAGGGATAACTGCAAGACATCACTCGAAGGGAAGAGTATCATGTGATCCTGGTGCAGTTTCATTTTTGCTCTGAAGCAGAGTACACACACACAGCTCTGCTGCTCATATCCTCAAGCTTTCTACCTACATGTGAATGTTCTGATGTGCCTCATCTAAATAAATGAACCCACAATAGTTCCCTGATAATTGACTGGTGCCTTAATTCATTATAAAAACATGATGAGGGCTTGCAAAATTCTCAACATCACACTTCAGAAGGGGGATTGAGGCTTTGGAGATGGTACAGAAGAAATTTATAGGAAAAGGACTGGAATGAGGGATTTCAGTTAGGCATGTAGACTAGAGATGCTGAGATTGTTCTCATCAAAACCAAGAAAGCAAATGGGAGTCTTAATGAAGGACTTCAAAATGATTAGGCATTTTGTTAGGGCAGATAGAGAAGTTGGTATCAGTAGATACATATTGGAGGGAATTGGGAAAGAAAAAGCAAGTGGAGATCTCAAGGTGGCACAGTGGTACAATGGTTAGTATTGCTGCCTCACAGCAGGTTCGAGTGCCAGCTTGGGAGACTATCTGTGTAAGTTTTCATTCACTCTGAGGGACTCGGTAAGATGCTCTTTCTGAGGGTCGGTACAGACCTGATAGGCTAAGTGGCCTCCTCCTTTAGTGTAGGCATTTTGCGATGTAAGGTGAATATTTTTTTATTTAGCAATTTGTTACGATCTGGAATGGGATATCTGAAATTGTGGTGGAACTAAATTCAATTGTAACTTTTAAAAAAGGGATGGGATAAACACTCAATCAGGGTATTGTGCTGAACCATATGGAAAAAGAATGAAACAAATTGGTCAACCCTTTCAAAGAGCTAGCACAGGTTTGTACTGATATTGTGCAGCGGTATTCTTTATAGACTTTATAGCTTTCTTTGCATCTTTGGATAATAATGGATTTTCAGATCGGAATCCTGTTTTCATCAAATGATCGGATGGCACAGTCCGCCCAGAATGGCTTAGAGTGGGAGGCCATTGCTATCAGCCACGATTGAATGGCAGAACAGGCTCGTTGGGCTGAGTGATCTAATTCTGTTCCTATGTCTTATGCCTCATGGTCTTACACGACACATTGGAGAAGGATCATGGCTCTTCACACTTACTTATGATGAACTGGTTTCTCTGCTGTTCTCTTTTGTTACATGGTAAACCTGTAAATCCATTGATTTTGAGTTTGGTATAAACTTTGAGCATTGCCAGATATTGATTCCCCTGAAGGGTGCTGTCTCTGCATGTCCATTCAAGAGAAAGGACCCCACCCGAGGGCGTTGGGGGAGATGGTCCTCTGCATTGCGTAATTCTATGATGTATTAATCAGAATTTCCATCCTCCTATTTTATGAAATTATCCTGGAAAGGATAACAGGACAAAAGTAAAGTTTATTTATTAGTCACATGAAAGGCTTACATTAATACTGCGGTGAAATTACTGTGAAATTCCTCAAGTCGCCACATTCCGGCACCTATTTGGCTCAATGGTCCTAACCAGCACATCTTTCAGAATGTGGGAAAAAAGCGGAGCACTGGACGAAACTCACGCAGACAAGGGGAGAACATGCAAACTCCACACAGCCAGGAATTGAACCCAGGTCCCTGTTGCTGTGAGGCATCACTGTACCACCATGTCACTCCCTGTACATATAGCTTTCTCTGTTCTGCGCAGTGTTAGTCACGCACAGTCTTTCAAAAACTTGAGCTCAAACGCACAAGAGAACATTTCACATGAAAAGACTCCTCCAAGGCTACCAAAAATTATAATTCATTACATTCAAGCAAGGGGGATGGACAAATGAAAAGTGCCAGGAAGGGTATAAATCAAGACACTTGTGAAACTGAGCATTCAGATGAATCAAATGTGTCTTTAAATGGCCCTTTGACTTCAAAAACTCTTCTATAAAGGAAAATGATATTTCCCTTGTTAAATGATAAAGCTTTTTACTTAAATTAAATTGCAACGTGACTGACAATGTTCCAGAGCCAATGCTTTCAGCTCTGAAAAGCCAAGACATTATCATAAGAAAGATAAATAAGTTTTAATTTAAAATCTCTAAGCCAAACTCTACTCTTGTAACTGCCCCCCATAATCATGGCTAACTGGATCACAGTCTCACGAACAAGTCTGAAGGTCATTCCATTATAGAGTCAAAGGCACCAGCAGTGTGTGCTTCTGGAAATCGAACAATCACCTTATGCCTGTAGTGATGAACGAGATATCCTCACACTCTCCCCTCCAATAAGTGTCTTCATTTGAGGGCCCTTTTCTCAATTGCTGCCACATTGTCAGCCAAATTTTTTTTGTCATTCATTCATGGGACTTGGGCATCACTGCATTTATTGCCCATCCTTAGTTGCCCTTGAATTGACTGGTTTGACAGGCCATTTCAGAGGGTAGTTGAGAGTCAACCACATTGCTGTGACTTTTTAGTCACACGTAGGCCAGACCAGGTAAGGAGGGCAGATTTCCTTTCTTAAAGGGCATCGGTGAAACAGATGGGTTTTCCAACAACTGACAATGGTTTCATGGTCGTCTATAGATTCTTAATTCCAGGTATTTTTCTTAAATTCAAATTCCATCAGCTACCATGGCCTGATTTGAACTCTGGCCCCCTTCAATTCTGACAAAGGGTCATCCAGATTAAAATATTGGCTATATTGTTTCTCCACAGATGCTGTCAGCCTTTTGAGTTTTTCCCCCATTTTCTGGTTTTTCCCCAATAGCTGTAAAGGATGGCACAGTGGCATAGTGGTTAGCGCTGCTGCCTCACAGTGCCAGGGGCATGTGTTCAATTCCAGCCTAGGATCACTGTCCATGTCGAATTTACACATTCTCCCTGTGCCTGTGTGGGTTTCCTCCAGGTGTTCAAGTTTCCTCCCACACTCCAAAGATGTGCGGATTAGGTTGATTGGCCATGCTAAATTGACTCTGAGTATCAGAGGGAATTACTAGTGTAAATGACGGTTGTGGGAATAAGTCCTGGGTGGGGTTGTCATTGGTACAGGCTCAATGGGCCAAATGGCCTCATTCTGTACTGTGGGCATTCTATGATTTTAAGATTTGTACCTTTAAAATCTGGGAGGATGCAATCTTTAAACTGATCCGATTTAAACTATAACAACTTTGTGGTAGCATTATTCTGCCTTAGGGATTGGATGAGTTGCACTGTGGGGACAGGATCCAGAAGTTGTCCTGATGTTGGGTTCCCAACGCCCTTTAAAACTCAGACTTTAATTTGCTTGTCTCCAGCTTCCAGAATGGGCTTGTGTGGGGCACAAACCCTTAATCTTCTGACTCAGACGAGGAATGTTGTTGCTGAGTCAAGGCCCCTCCCCTAGTTGTACGAATCAGAACTTACTTTTCCATTTTTAATGTCCACATTTCGTCCTAAGCATCAATAGTTGCCCTGTATATCTTGGTCATTACTTTAAACATGGACTGTATTTACATGGGAACTTCAAGAACAATTTTTTTTTAAATAAGTAAGTACAATGTGGCTAAGAAGGCAGATAAGAGTCAGCTAATTGTTGCAAATGTAGAACTTATTCAAGGAGCAACTACTGCGAGTCCTTGATAAGTATGTCCCTGTCAGGCAAGGAGGAAATGGTTGAGTAAGGGAACCATGGTGTACTAAAAAAGTTAATTCGCTGGTTAAAAGGGAAAAAGGAGGCTTATGTTAGGATGAGGTTTGAAGGCTCAGTTAGTGCAATGGATAGCTATAGATTAACCAGGAGTGAGCTAAAGATTGAGTTGAGGAGGGCTAAAAGGGGACATGAGAAGACTTTGGCTGATAGGATCAAGGAGAATCCTAAAGCTTTCTTTAGATATGTTAAGAATAGAATATTGGTTAGGGCAAGATTAGGGCCAGTCAGAGACAGCGGTGGGAAGTTGTGCGTGGAGCCGGAAGAGATTGGAGAGGCACTAAACAAACATTTCTCTTTGGTATTCACACAGGGAGATGTAAATGTAGTTGTGGAGAACACTGGGATACAGGGTTGTAAACTGGAAAGTATTGAAGTAGATAAGGAGGATGTGCTAGATATTCTTGAGAGTTTGAAGTTAGATAAGTCCCCTGGGCCAGATGGGATTTACCCTAGGATTCTCTGGGAGGCAAGCGAGGAGATTGCAGAGCCTCTGGCTCTGATCCTCAGGTCGTCGTTGGTTATGGGTATAGTGCCAGAAGACTGGAGGATAGCGAATGTGGTCCCATTGTTCAAGAAGGGGAAGAGAGACTTTCCGGGGAATTATAGGCCGTTGAGTCTTACTTCTGTTGTGGGTAAAGTATTGGACAGGATTATTAGGGATAGGATTTATAGTTACTTAGAGAGAAATGAATTGATTGGGGATAGTCAGCATGGTTTTGTGAAGGGTAGATCGTGCCTTACTAACCTTATTGAGTTTTTTGAAAAAGTGACCAAAGAGGTGGATGGGGGTAAGGCAGTTGATGTGGTATATATGGACTTTAGTAAGGCGTTCGATAAGGTGGCCCATGGAAGGCTTCTGCAGAAAATGCAGGTGTATGGGATTGAGGGTGATTTAGCTAATTGGATTAGGAATTGGCTAGCAGATAGAAGACAGAGGGTGGTGGTTGATGGGAGATATTCATCGTGGAATTCGGTTACAAGTGGTGTACCTCAGGGATCTGTTTTGGGGCCCCTGCTGTTTGTAATTTTTATAAATGATCTGGATGAGGGTATTGAAGGATGGATTAGTAAATTTGCGGATGACACTAAAGTCGGTGGAGTGGTAGATGGTGAAGAGGGGTGTTATAGTTTGCAGAGAGACTTGGACAAGTTGCAGAGCTGGGCCGAGAGGTGGCAAATGGAGTTTAATGCGGACAAGTGTGAGGTAATTCACTTTGGCAGGAATAACAAATGTGTAGAGTATAGGGCTAATGGTAGGACTCTTAATACTGTTGATGAACAGAGGGATCTTGGTGTATATGTGCATAGATCCCTGAAAGTTGGCAATCAAGTCGATAAGGTTGTTAAGAAGGCAAACGGAGTCTTAGCTTTTATTGGTAGGGGGATTGAATTTCGGAGCCGCAACGTCATGTTGCCACTGTACAAAACTCTAGTGCGGCTGCACTTGGAGTATTGTGTGCAGTTCTGGTCCCCACATTATAAGAAAGATGTGGAGGCATTGGAGAGGGTACAGAGGAGGTTTACCAGGATGTTGCCTGGTATGGAGGGCAGGTCTTATGGAGAGATGCTGAGGGATTTGAGGTTGTTTTCGTTAGAAAGAAGGCGACTAAGAGGAGACCTTATTGAAACATATAAGATGATTAGAGGTTTAGATAGGGTGGACGGTGATAGCCTTTTCCCTAGGATGGAGAAAGCTAGCACGAGGGGACATAGTTTTAAATTAAGGGGTGGTGGTTATAGGACAGATGTCAGAGGTAGGTTCTTTACCCAGAGGGTGGTAAGGGTATGAACTGCCCTGCCTGCGGCAGTTGTAGATGCGCCAAGTTTGGTGGCGTTTAAGAGGTTAGTAGATAAGTTTATAGAACATAGAACATAGAACATTACAGCGCAGTACAGGCCCTTCGGCCCTCAATGTTGCGCCGGCCAATGGACCCTCTAACCTAAACTATTCCAATATCATCCATATGCCTATCCACCGAACATTTGAATGCCCCCAAAGTAGGCGAGTCCACAACTGCTGCAGGCAGGGCATTCCACGCTCTCACCACCCTCGGTGTAAAGAACCTGCCTCTGACATCCGTCCTATAACTACCACCTCTTAATTTAAAGTTATGTCCCCTCGTGTTGGTCATCACCATCCGAGGAAAAAGGCTCTCACTATCCACGCTATCCAATCCCTTGATCATCTTATACGCCCCAATTAGGTCACTGCGCAACCTTCTTCTCTCTAATGAAAATAACCTCAGGTCCCTCAGCCTTTCCTCATAAGGCCTTCCCACCATACCAGGCAACATCCTGGTAAACCTCCTCTGCACCCTTTCCAATGCTTCCACATCTTTCTTATAATGCGGCGACCGGAACTGTACGCAATACTCCAAGTGCGACCGCACCAGAGTTTTGTACAATTGTAACATAACCTCACGGCTCCTAAATTCAATCCCTCTACCAATAAAAGCTAACACACCGTACGCCTTCTTAACAACTTTATCAACCTGTGTGCCAACTTTCAAAGAGCTATGTACTTGTACCCCAAGATCCCTCTGCTCAACAACACTATTAAGGGTCCTTCCATTAACCCTATATTTCATATGCCTGTTATTCCTACCAAAGTGAATCACCTCACACTTATCCGTATTGAATTCCATTTGCCACCTCACAGCCCAGCTCTGCAACCTATCTATGTCCCTCTGCAAACTGTAACATCCATCCTCGCTGTTACAACTCCCCCCACTTTGGTATCGTCAGCAAATTTACTAATCCAACCCTCTACACCCTCATCTAGGTAATTTATAAAAATGACAAACAGCAGTGGCCCTAAAACAGATCCTTGAGGTACACCACTTGTAACTGCACTCCAGGTTGAATATTTTCCATCAACCACCACCCTCTGTCTTCTATCAGCTAGCCAATTCCTAATCCAAACTGCTAAATCACCTTCAATCCCATGCATCTGCTCTTTCTGCAGTAGCCTACCGTGGGGAACCTTATCAAGCGGTTATGGACGAAAAAGGAATGGTTTAGGTTAGAGGGTCATTGCTTTTCCCTAATAGGTCGGCGCAACATCGAGGGCCAAAGGGCCTGTTCTGCACTGTACATAGAACATAGAACAATACAGCACAGAACAGGCCCTTCGGCCTTCGATGTTGTGCCGACCAAAATAAAAAGCAATGCCCTCCTAACTAAACCATTCCCTTCTCATCCATATACTTATCAACTAACCTCTTAAACGCCACCAAACTTGGCGCATCTACAACAGCTGCAGGCAGGGCATTCCACTCCCTAATCACTCTTTGAGTAAAGAACCTACCTCTGATATCCGTCCTATAACTCATCCCCCTTAATTTAAAGCTGTGTCCCCTCGTGCTAGCTTTCTCCATCCTAGGAAAAAGTCTATCACTGTCCACCCTATCTAAACCTCTAATCATCTTATATGTTTCGATAAGGTCCCCTCTTAGCCGCCTCCTTTCTAACGAAAACAACCTCAAATCCCTCAGCCTCTCTTCATAAGACCTGCCCTCCATACCAGGCAACATCCTGGTAAACCTCCTCTGTACCCTCTCCAATGCCTCCACATCTTTCTTATAATGTGGCGACCAGAACTGCACACAATACTCCAAGTGCGGCCGCACTAGAGTTTTGTACAGTTGCAACATGATGCTGCGGCTCCTAAATTCAATCCCCCTACCAATAAAAGCTAAGACTCCATATGCCTTCTTAACAACTTTATCCACTTGACTGCCTACTTTCAGGGATCTATTGACACATACACCAAGATCCTTCTGTTCCTCAACACTATTAATAGCCCTACCATTAGCCCTATACTCTACACATTTATTGTTCCTGCCAAAGTGCATTACCTCACACTTTTCCACATTAAACTCCATTTGCCACCTCTCGGCCCAGCTCTGCAACTTGTCCAAGTCACTCTGTAAACTAAAACACCCCTCTTCACTATCTACCACACCACCAACTTTATTATCATCTGCAAATTTACTGATCCATCCCTCAATACCCTCATCCAGATCATTTATAAAAATTACAAACAGCAGGGGCCCCAAAACAGACCCCTGAGGCACACCACTCGTCACCGAACTCCACGATGAAAATCTCCCATCAACCACCACCCTCTGTCTTCTATCTGCCAGCCAATTTCTAATCCAATTAGCTAAATCACCCTCTATTCCACACATCTGCATTTTCTGTAGAAGTCTTCCATGGGCCACCTTATCAAAAGCCTTACTAAAGTCCATATATACTACATCAACCGCCTTACCCCCATCCACCTCTCTGGTCACTTTCTCAAAAAACTCAATGAGGTTAGTAAGGCATGACCTACCCTTCACGAAACCATGCTGACTATCCCCAATCAATTCATTTCTCTCCAAATAACTATAAATCCTATCCCTAATAATTCTCTCCAATACCTTGCCCACCACAGAAGTAAGACTCACTGGCCTATAATTCCCAGGAAGGTCTCTCTTCCCCTTCTTAAACAATGGGACCACATTCGCCATCCTCCAGTCCTCCGGAACCACACCCGTAACCAACGAGGACCTGAAGATCAGAGCCAGAGGCTCTGCAATCTCCTCTCTTGCCTCCCAGAGAATCCTAGGGTAAATCCCGTCCGGCCCAGGGGACTTATCCAACTTCAAACCCTCGAGAATTTCTAACACATCCTCCCTATCTACTACAATACTCCCCAATTTGCAACCCTCTACCTCAGTGTTCTCCATAGCTACATTTCCAGCACTCTGCGTGAATACCGAAGAGAAATATTTATTCAGTGCCTCACCAATCTCTTCAGGCTCCACGCACAACTTCCCACTGCTATCTATGACTGGCCCTAATCTTGCCCTAACCAATCTTCTATTCTTAACATATCGAAAGAAAGCTTTAGGATTCTCCTTAATCCTATCAGCCAACATCTTCTCGTGTCCCCTCTTAGCTCTCCTCAATTCACTTTTTACCTCCTTCCTAGCTAATCTATAGCTATCCATTGCACTAACTGAGCCTTCAAGCCTCATCCTGACATAAGCCTCCTTTTTCTTCTTAACCAGCAAATCAACTCTTTTCGTACACCAAGGCTCTCTTACTCGTCCATTTCCTCCCTGCCTGACAGGGACATACTTATCAAGGACTCTCAGCAGCTGCTCCTTGAATAAGCACCACATTCCAGATGTTCCCAGTCCCTGTAGTTCCCTAGTCCAATCTACGCACCCTAATTCTCTCCTGATGGCCTCATAATTACCCTTCCCCCAGCTATAACTACAGCCCCCAGCTTCATGCCTATCCCTGTCCATCACTAAGGTGAACGTAACCGAATTGTGGTCACTATCACCAAAATGTTCACTAACTTCCAAGCCTAACTTGTAATGTTCTATGTTCTATGTTCTATGTTCGAATTCAACAGAAACATCTTCAAGCTTCTAGAAATTTCTGCTGGATGGGGGTCTTCGCCTTGAATGGACATACCCAGACAACACCCCTCAGAGAATTCACACCTGTCAATGTTCAAAGTTTATGTCAAACTCAAAATCAGTGGATTTACAGGTTTACAATGTACCAAAAGAGAACAGCAGAGAAACCAGTTCATCACAAGTAAGTGTGAGGAGCCATGATCCTTCTCAATGATGTGGCAATGGCTTCCCACTCTGAGCTATTCAGGGTAAACTATAGCAAAGAACAAAGAACGAGGAACAACACAGCACAGGAAGTTGCAGTAGATAAAGTGACCAAAGCTGGCTTCTGATCTCAAAATCCATTCTGATCCTAAGACTCAGAGAAAGGTGAGCAGTCTTTAGGGTACACCACTGGAGAACATCAGGGCAGGGACACTGAAATCTTTATACATTTTTAAGCAGAAACATTGTAAATACTCTTCCCAGCCTGCTTCCTAAATCCAAGCCTGCCTCTGAAGTAGTTTGACCTGCTGGTTTGAACCCAGCCAACCTTTGTGACTGGCTGAACATTCATCACTTCAAGGCAATTCCGCAATAATCCACATATCTGATTCCAGCTCTTTGAACCACAGTTCAAGAGTGGGAAAGGCAATTTTCTATTATAGGCCTGAAATGTCTGGGACCATGCAAAAGGAGCCAAGCAGTTATAAAGTGCCCTGTTCTGTATTCTGTCGTGTGTGTGTGTGTGTGTGTGTGTGTGTGTGTGTGTGTGTGTGTGTGTGTGTGTGGTGTGTGTGTGTGTGTGTGTGTGTGTGTGTGTGTGTGTGAGTGTGTGTGTGTGTGTGAGTGTGAGTGTGTGTATTGTGTGAATATGCGTGTGTGTGTTGTGTGAATGTGTGGGTGTGTGTGTATTGTGTGAATGTGCGTGTGTGTGTTGTGTGAATGTGTGTTGTGTGAATGTATGTGTGTGTGTTGTGTGAATGTGTGTTGTGTGAATGTATGTGTGTGTATTGTGTGAATGTGCGTGTGTGTGTTGTGTGAATGTGTGTGTGTGTGTGTGAATGTATGTGTGTGTGTTGTGTGAATGTGTGTTGTGTGAATGTATGTGTGTGTATTGTGTGAATGTGTGTGTGTGTATGTGTGATCCTGTCTATAACAGAGATGGGTGCTGCATCCTGAATCTGATCTAATTGTGATTTGTGCCGGTGTTGGACTGGAGTGGGCACAATAAGATGTCTCACAAGTTATAAAGTCCAACAGGTTTACTTGAAATCATGAGCTTTTGAAGCACTGCTCCTTCATCAGGTGAGTGGAGCTACAGTGCAGACTTGAATGGACTGATTGGTCTCTTGCTGCACTGCAGAGATTCTATGATTTGACTGGTGGGTACAAGCCCTCAAAATTGGCCACATGTACAAGTGTTTAAAGAAATAACCCGACGAGGGAAAGTCAAAGTCTGCACCCCCTGCCTCCCCTCTTCACCATACAACATTAAAACACACATAAAGGTACACAGAGATTCAGAAACCACTGGAGAAGCCATTATAATATGTGACTATGGATTGGCCACAAATGCTTAATTCAATACAAACCTGTTTTTTTTATATCTTCTGCAAGCTAAGGTGAGATAGTTAAAGCAAAGTTTAGTTATCAGTCACAAGTAAGCTTGCATTAACCCTGCAATGAAGTTACTGTGAAAATCCCCCAGTTATCACATTCAGGCACATGTTCGGGGAACTGCAGTCTTTTGAATTGCAGGAGGAAATGGGAGCTCCCGGAGGAAATCCATGCAGATGACGTGCAGACTTCGCATAGACAATGAGCCAAGATGGGAATTCAGCTTGGGTCCCCAGTGCTGTGAGGCAGCAGTGCTAACTACTGTGCTATTGTGCCACGCTCCACTGTGCCGTATTGTTGTCCTACCTTAGCAGATAGGGTGAAGGTTGATGAAACAAAACAGGGTCCAGAGCAAACTACAGTAAAAATAGAAAATCTGATTTGTCGCCAACTTGTAGAAGAAAGATCTTGCTGTTTTATGTATGGAAAACACAGACATTTTACCAAGGTCATCAACCAAAGGAGAACTGCAGGATACTGGTTAATCCCTATCAGTGTGAAGAAGCATGCTCTGTTACTGTTGTGCCACAATGGATTTTAGTTTCAGTCCATTCTAGGATAGGAAATAACAATTGGTCATTGGAGCAAAACTGGCTTCTAATCTCAAAATTCATTATTATCCAAAGAGCCAAAGAAACCTGGACATTACTGCAGGACATCAGGTACAAACTATGACAGCAACACTGAAAACTTTCTGAATTTTAAAGCTGCTTAACATTAAAAATTCTCCTCAGACAGATTTTGAGATTCAAGTCCACCTATGAAGGAATTTGACCTCCTGCTCGGACAACAATTTATTTTTGTGTCCCACTCATCATTCATCCCTGTAAGGAAATCCTGCAATAATCCTGAAATCTGACACCAGGTATTTGAACTGATTTAAATTTCAACTCAAGAATGGAAAGAACTTCATTCATTAATGACCCCACGATGACTGTGATCTTCAAGGACAACCCAAACATGTGAACAATGAAATATTCTTTTGTTTACAACTTGTAAAAATGAACCTTTTGTCCCCAGCTGTAATTTTTTCATGTGTGTGTGTATGTGCGTGTGTGTGTGTGTGTTTGTGTATGTGTGTATATGTATATATGTGCGTATGTGTTTGCGTATGTGTATGCATGTATGTATGTGTTTATGTGTGTATTTATGTGTATATATATATATGTAACATATATTCAGAGGCAGAAAATCCCTTTTATTTACAAGTCTGACAACACCACACACAGTGCTTTCAGTTTGCAGTCTACACTGGGAGTCCAGAGGCACTGAAACTCCTGGTTAAATATAAAGCAAGAAGCTCACTGATTGGCCCACCAATTTGGCCCTTAACTGAGGAGTTCATATTCCAACAGGCCCACCTCAATTGCCTGATTAAAGTCATTACAGTATTTATGTGTATGGGTGCATATGTGTGCGTTTATATGTGTGTGTGTGTGTTGTATGTGTCTTATATATTATATAGATATGTCTGAATGTGTGCAAATGTGTTTGTGTGTATGTGTATATGCTGAGAAGTTGATATAACATTTCGACTTTTCAGGATGGGTGAAAAAATAATCCTCTTCATTTAAACCCACGAAGACTCGCTGCTGTTATTTAAAGTGACTGCATATTTTGGGACAAAAATATCCTGCATTTACCTCTCCAAAAATAGCACTGATTATGGCTAAAAAGAAAATAATGCAAGGGTTTCAGCTCTCTCCTGACACAACTGGCAACGGTAACAATGAACAGAAAGTCTGACTGATTTTGTCTCTTACTATCCCAGTTACCGAGCAGAGCCCTTACTGAGAGCAACATGGATCAAGGATGCAAGGTAGATCATCCTGGTCTGAATGCACTTTGTAACTTAGACATCAGGGAGCTTATATCCTACACACTCTAACAGAGACATTCATCCTGTTACTGTCACTGTTAGTTAATAAGAACGTATCTTAAACCATTCCCTGCCTTTTAAATCTTATAGAACACCATATTGCTGTCAGTAAATTACAGACAGTAATCCTACCTCAGGATTCAGCTGATGATTATTAAACTGCTCAAGTTTCATTCTTCACGCTTTATGTCACCTGAAGCCTTTGATTACATTCCTGCTTGGTAACTCACTAAAACTCCCGTGGTGCTTAAATACTGGGAAAATGAGTGCACACAGACAGACGTGTACAGAACAAGAGTTACAATATCATCACTGACGGTGTCAGGAAGGAATTGGGTAATTATTCACACGTATGTCAGAAATTACATATTTTGGCAAAAGTTCTGCACAACAAGATGTGACTCCTAACTCAGAGACAATAAAGCCACTTACTCAGTCACAACTGTGTCCTCCTCTTGGCTTCTGAGGAAAGAATTAGTAGGGACTATACTCATTGGAATTCATAGAAACATACAAGATTATGAAGGGAAGAGATGAGATAGAAGCAGGAAGGTTTTCTTTTCCACTGACAGGTGAAACTAGAACTAGGAGGCATAGCCTCAAAATAAACAGGAGCAAATTTAGGACTGATTTGAGGAGGAACTTCTTCACACAAAAGGTTGTGGATCTGTGGAATTCCCTGGCCAGTGAAGCCGTTGAGGCTACCTCATTGAATGTTTTTAAGGCACGGGTAGATAATGTTTGAGCAGTAGATTTTTGGAAAGAATTAAGGATTAAGGTGAGTGGATGGGTAAGTGGAGTTGAGTCCAGGAAAAGATCGGCCATGATCTTATCGAATGACGGAGCAAGCTTGAGGGGCCAGATGGCCTATTCCTGCCCCTAGTTCTTATGCTCTTATCTTTAAATTTGGTAAATCTTTTCCTTGCTACACTGCAACAATTTTTGCCCTCCATTGCTTTAAGTAATTTATTATGATTGCCCTGAGTCAGCAATCAGACCTTGCCCAATCAGACAAGGTTTTCCAGCCCATGCCACTCACCACATCTTATGATCCCATCATGGGTGGCCCACACCTCCCTTTGGCGGATTCAAAGAACAAAGGACAAAGAACAAAGCAGCACGGGAAACAGGCCCTTTGGCCCAACAAGCCCGCACTGCCATCTCGATGTTCCCGCTTCTACCCATGATCCCTGTCATCCCTGTCTATGTTTATAGATCTATGCATTAGGACCAAATTTGAGACAATTTAGGGAGAATTTGTTCTGCCAATCAGCCCAAGAGCACATCTTTGAGATATGGGAGGAAACCAGAGCACCCAGAGAAAACCCATGCAAGCACAGCGAGAATGAGCAAACTCTCATAGACACAGGCCCAAATCCATGTATCTGCACAGCACAGCAATAGTCACTGAGCTGTCATGTTGCCCATCAAATGGTCCAAATCAAGTGTACACTAATGACAAGAAACACTAGGATACTGTCGAAAAATCCAAGAGCAGCCTTGTCAGGATGCACTAGAGCAGGATTAGTAAATTTGCAGATGACACTAAAGTCGGTGGAGTGGTAGATAGTGAAGAGGGGTGTTATAGTTTGCAGAGGGACTTGGACAAGTTGCAGAGCTGGGCCGAGAGGTGGCAAATGGAGTTTAATGTGGAAAAGTGTGAGGTAATGCACTATGGCAGAAATAATAAATATGTAGAGTATAGGGCAAATGGTAGGATTCTTAGTAGTCTAGATGAACAGAGGGATCTTGGTGTGTATGTGCATAGATCCCTGAAAGTAGGCAGTCAGGTCGAGAAGGTTGTTAAGAAGGCATATGGAGTCTTGGCTTTTATTGGTAGGGGGATTGAATTTCGGAGCCGCAACGTCATGTTGCAACTGTACAAAACTCTAGTGCGGCCGCACTTGGAGTATTGTGTGCAGTTCTGGTCCCCACATTATAAGAAAGATGTGGAGGCATTGGAGAGGGTACAGAGGAGGTTTACCAGGATGTTGCCTGGTATGGAGGGCAGGTCTTATGAAGAGAGGTTGAAGGATTTGAGGTTGTTTTCGTTAGAAAGGAGGCGGCTAAGAGGGGATCTTATTGAAGCATATAAGATGATAGAGGTTTAGATAGGGTGGACAGTGATAGCCTTTTTCCTAGGATGGAGAAAGCTAGCACGAGGGGACACAGCTTTAAATTAAGGGGTGATAGTTATAGGACGGATATCAGAGGTAGGTTCTTTACCCAAAGGGTGGTTCGGGAGTGGAATGCCCTGCCTGCAGCAGTTGTAGATGCGCCAAGTTTGGTGGCGTTTAAGAGGTTAGTTGATAAGTATATGGAAGAGAAGGGAATGGTTTAGTTTGGAGGGGCATTGCTTTTTATATTGGTCGGCGCAACATCGAAGGCCGAAGGGCCTGTTCTGTGCTGTAATGTTCTATGTTCTATGTTCTATGTTCTATGTCACGACCCATCGCGTGTATGCCCCTTATTAGACAAGGCGGACCGAAATACCTGTAGGATAAAACAAATACATCAATATCATCACCTATTTACACACTTCCAGAGAACTCCCAAGGCTCATGATCCTTATTTTAAATCAGTTTTCTATATTCCTCCATTCCCATTCTGTTCATGTGCCCATCTAAGTATTTCTTAAATAACTCCAAAGTGCCTGACTCCACCACTTTTCTTGGCAGCGCGTTCCATACCCCCAACACCCTCTGTGTGAAAAAACTCCCTCTAGCATCCAAATTATACCTTAGCCCCCTCACCCTAAGCCCATGACCCCTTGTGCTATTTGAGTCCATGCTAGGAAAAAGCTTAACGCTGTTTACTCTATCTATACCCCTCATAATCTTGTACACCTCTATTAGATCTCCTCTAAGTCTACGTCTTTCTAAGGAAAACAGCTCCAATTTGCCTAACCTCCCCTCGTAATTCAGACCTTCCATACCAGGCAGCATCCTGGTAAACCTCCTCCGCACTCTCTTCAGAGTCTATATGTCCTTCCGGTAGTAAGGCGACCAGAACTGGACACAGTATTCCAAATGCAACAGCAACGTGCGCAAAGCACCGTGGAAATTGACAAGATTGGAAGAGACCGCCAGTGGCCATTGGCGAGATAGCACTGTTGGTAGAAAATATCTGGCAGGCAGCGGGGGGGTCTGTGGGGCTGGAAGTGGGGGTAACAGTGCAGTGTCAGTGGGGGGGGCACTGAAGGTGGCAGTGAGGGTGGGGGTGGCAGTGGGGTTGGCAGTGCGGGTGACAGTAAGGGAGTCAGTGGGGGAGGTGTGGAGGTGGCAGCAGGGGTTGCAGTGAGGGGGGGGGTTGTCAGTGGGTTGTCAATGAGGGTGGGGTGTGTCAGTGGGTTGGCAGTGGGGGTGGGGTTGGCAGTGGGAGTGGGGGGTGGCAGTGGGTTGGCAGGGGGGTAGGGTTGGCAGTGCAGTTGGCAGTGGAGATGTGGATGGCAGTGGGTTGGCATTGGGGGTGGGGGTGGGAGTGAGGGAGGTGTGGGGGTGGCAGTGGGGGTGGCAGTGAGGGTGGCAGTTGTATGTGGGGTTGGGAATGGCAGTGGGGATTGCAGTGAGAGTGGTAGTGGGGTGTGGGGTTGGGGGTGGCAGTGAGGCAGGCAGAGGGGGAGATGTGGGTGGCAGTGGGGATGGCACTGGGGGTGGCATGGGGCTGGCAGCAAAGTTGGGGAGTTTTTCAGAAAATCCCACCATATATTTTATTTCTTCAATAAAAAAGGTAATTGAAATGTTGTGCCACAAACTGTTCAGAATCCAGACATTTAGAGAAATGATTATTTTTGTGAAATGTTATTATAATGATAATATTAGTGTTGAAGAAACCACAATTACACAGTAGCAACATTGGTCTTTAAATTAATTTAGACCTAATGTATAATTTGTCTATTAAGTTGATAGTCACGTTGCAAGTACCTTTAATCTTTCCTGTTACGAAGCTGTGTTCCTCCTGGGTGAACATTGACTTGGCATCATTCTGGTGAATCTGCACCATATCCTTTCTATGGTTTTAATTACCTTCCTATTGTCAGGTCCCCTAAATACATAAAGCACATCAACTGTGATCTAATTGCTAATTTACACAAATTTCTTATTATTTCTTTGCTTTTGAATTTGCTGTTGTTTATAAAGCGCATCAATATAAAAGACTTTGCCATAGTCTTGCTCACTTGCACACACTTTAACCCCCGTACATCCTTTATTATTTCATGCCATCCAAGGTTTTTCATCAGAAATAAGCTTTTCTTTCCCAATATATATTACCATTATTATTATCTGACGAAAGATAGACTTGAAGCATTGGCTCTATTCTCTCTCCACAGATGCTGTCACACAGAGGGTGGTGAGTGTCTGGGACAAGATGCCAGAAGTAGTTGTTGAGGTCAGTGCAATTTTGTCTTTTGGACAGTTACATGAGTATGATGGTTATAGAGGGATATGGGCCAAATGCGGGCAATTGGAACTAGCTTAGGGATTTGAAAAAGAGGGCAGCATGCACAAGTTGGTCTGAAGGACAAGTTTCCCTGCTGCAAACCTCTATGACTGCGAGACATGCTGAAGTTTTCTGCATTTTTTTTGTTTTTGTTGTACATTGTCATTTGGTTTGATTCAATTTGACTTGATTTAATTTGTTATTGTCACATGAATTAGTATAGAGTGAAAAGAATTATTTTTGCACACCATATAGACAAAGCATACCTTTCATAGAAAAGGAAGAGAGATGATGCAGAACGCTGTCTATCAGTCATAGCTGGGTTGTAGAGAAAGATCAATTTAATATAAGTTAAGTGAACTCACATAGATGCTTATACCATCTCTTTCCGGTGATTTATATTCATCCGAGATCCTTTGCGATCTTCACTACATTCCTTCCAAATGTGTACTTGTATTTTTGTATAATTAGCAAGCTTTGAGGTTGTGTTTCCTACAGCAAAACCGTGAAAAGCAATAATGAACGCAGCACTGATAGCCCTACTCCTTACCCGTCCCTGATCTATTTACCTGATCTTTTGCCTGTCTACCATCTCACTACTAAGTTCTAAGCTGCTAAGCTACTACTAAGCTGCTAAGTTCCTCTAATGCCAGAAGCCTAAGATGTTGTTAACCAATGTCTTGGTAGATTCCATGGGCTGACTTCTCAAGTGGGCAGGTGACAGATTATCCAAAAGGAAAAACAGTTGGTTTCAACAGACCGCCCCACACAGATGATAAACTGAGTGCAATCTTAACGAGCTAAGGATGGGACAATCAGAACTGAGGCACATTTGCTCCATAATCCTCAGTGTGTTAAGAATGACACTGGCAATAAATTTAAGGCTGAAAGTCGGGCTCACAGAATGGTGCATTTGTGTCTATTGGGAGGTAAATATATCAAAATGCACATTCTTGTTCTTTGCAGATAATCTATACACATTGTATGTGTTTCATAGAACATAGAACATTACAGCGCAGAACAGGCCCTTCGGCCTTCGATGTTGCGCCGACCAATTAGGAAAAAGCAATGACCCTCTAACCTAAACCATTCCCTTTTCATCCATAAACTTATCTACTAACCTCTTAAACGCCACCAAATTTGGCGCATCTACAACTGACGCAGGCAAGGCATTCCATACCCTTACCACCCTCTGGGTAAAGAACCTACCTCTGACATCTGTCCTATAACCACCATCCCTTAATTTAAAGCTATGTCCCCTCGTGCTAGCTTTCTCCATCCTAGGAAAAAGGCTATCGCTGTCCACCCTATCTAAACCTCTAATCATCTTATATGTTTCAATAAGGTCTCCTCTTAGCCGCCTTCTTTCTAACGAAAACAACCTCAAATCCCTCAGCCTCTCCTCATAAGATCTGCCCTCCATACCAGGCAACATCCTGGTAAACCTCCTCTGTACCCTCTCCAATGCCTCCACATCTTTCTTATAATGTGGGGACCAGAACTGCACACAATACTCCAAGTGCGGCCGCACTAGAGTTTTGTACAGTTGCAACATGACGTTGCGGCTCCGAAATTCAATCCCCCTACCAATAAAAGCTAAGACTCCATATGCCTTCTTAACAACATTATCGACTTGACTGCCTACTTTCAGGGATCTATGCACATATACACCAAGATCCCTCTGTTCATCAACACTATTAAGAATCCTACCATTAGCCCTATACTCTACACATTTGTTATTCCTGCCAAAGTGCATTACCTCAACTTTTCCACATTAAACTCCATTTGCCACCTCTCAGCCTAGCTCTGCAACTTGTCCAAGTCTCTGCAAACTATAACACCCCTCTTCACTATCTACCACTCCTCCGACTTTGGTGTCATGAGTTCATCAATTCAGTTAAAAAAATGACATTTACTGATATATTCTTAAGGGTAATGCTTTGACCAATCAGGGTGTTTGCACATTCTCTCTGTGTCTGCAAGGGTTTCCTCCCAAAGTCTAAAGATGTGCAAGTTAGGAGATTTCGCCACGGTAAATGCTTGGGGTTAGAGGGTGGGAGAGGACCTGGGTAAGCCACTCTATCAGAGTCGGTACAGATTCAATGGGCTGAATGGCCTCTTTCTGCCCTGTAGGAATTCTGTGGTATCCAATTTAGATGCGAGAAAAAAATATTTATAGTGGTCAATTGACCTGAAACATTGAGAAATTTCCTTGAAAAATCAGATGACTTTTCCCAAAAATTTGATGCTTGTTCTAAAAAGCAAACAAAAAGCAAAATGATCCTCTTCTTATATCTGCAATGGCTGAAAACATTGACTTACTTTTCTTTTATTTGTTCACAGGTTTTAGTGTTGCTGGCTTGACAGGAATTATCTTGCCCATCCCTAATTTCCCTTCAGAAGGTGAGCCATCTTTTTGAACTGCTGCAGTCCATGTGGTGTAGAGACACTTCACAGTGCTTACAGGGAGACAGTTCCAGGATGGGCGTTGAAGGAACAGTGATCTAGCTGCAAGTGAGGATGGTGTATAATTTGGAATGGAATATGCGGGTGTTGGTGTTCCCATGCACCTAGTGTTCTTACCTTTCTAGGTGGTAGAGATCCTGGGTTTTGAAAAGCATGATCGACGGAGTCTTGGTGAGTTGCCGCATCTTGTGCATAGTACATATTGCAGTTACAGTGCATCAATGGTGGAGGGAGTGAATGTTTGAGCTGGTTGATTCGTGCCAATCAAGCAGGCTGTTTTGTCCAAAATGGTGGTGAAAATTTGGGTGTTGTTTGAGTTGCATTTATCCAAGCAAATGGAGAATATTCCATCACACTTCTGACTTGTGCTTTGCAGATTGCGGACAGGATTTGGGGAATCAGAAGGCAAGTCATATGCTGCAGGATTCCCAGCCTCTGGCCTGTTGCTGTAGCTATAGTATTCTCACTGTTTGCTTTTTTAAACATTTATTTATGATTGTCACAATTAGGCTTACATTAACACTGCAATGATTTTACTGCAAAAATCCCCTAGTTGCCACACTCTGGCGCCTGTTTGGGTGCACAGAGGGAGAATTCAGCATAGCCAATGCACTAACCTTTCAGACTGTGGAAGGAAACTGGAGCACCCAGAGGAAACCTATGCAGACACGTGGAGAACATGCAGACTCCTGTCATGTTTCAGTTTAGAAACTCCAAAATGTTTCATGGAACCTGCTTTGATCATAAGTTTGGCATCTTGAATTTGGCTTGGGTAAGCATGACGTGTTTTACTTCAGACCCATCAAGAACAGCTTCTTCCCTGCCACTGTCAGACTTTTGAATGGACCTATCTTGCATTAAGTTGATCTTTCTCTGTACCCCAACAATGATTGTAACATTGTATTCGGCACTCTCTCGTTTCCTTCTCTATGACTGGTATGCTTTGTCTGCATAGTGCACAAAAAACAATACTTCGCGAGAAAAGGTTTTAAAAATATTGGAAATTCCTGCTTGAACTCAGATACATCTGAATGGTCAACCGCATTTTCTGCCTTGCCCACTTCAACTGCAGTTTGGCCAAGGTGAAAGAATTTCAACCATATCATTTGCAGGAAATACTTTGATCATAATGAACTTTCACCTCTTTGAAACAGTGGTTACAGATCCCATGGTGGTGTTCCCCACCCATCTGAGAGAGTAGATCAAGTTTCACTTCAATATTTCACCGGAATGGCAGCTCCAGCAACAATGCTGCACTCCATCAATACTGCGCAGGAGCTTCAGTCTCGGTTTTATCTTCCAGTCTCCTGAGTAGGATTCAAAGCCACGGCCTTCTGACTCAAGATCTGTGGTGCTACCCGCGGAGCCATGGCAGCACAACCCAAACACTGAATTGTGATCCCACTAAATCCTTCAACGGGGTGAAAAAAAGGGGGAGAGAGAAACCTTGGTTCGTATAATATCGACAGCAATTCCCAATAGTAGCATACATCAAAGACCAGAAAGGAAACAAAAATAGGAAAAGCGAGCCAGCCTGAGCAAATGAGGAGCCGTCAGATATAGAATTATGATACAATATTATTTACGAATGAGTTTGAACTGGAACAGGATCATTACAATCTCTGTCTGTCTCAGTGCAAATAACTGCAACATAGAATTGATTTTTGAATGAAGCCCACAGTACATGATAAATTTCATTTCATTACCAGTCCTCAGGTTGCCCCATCTAGCTGCTATTATTTATTTTGTTCTTTCTCACCTGATTTTATATCTTGCAGCAAAATTGCACTAATTAATCATCAGAGTGTAACCTTCCTAACTTCTATTTGGTTGAGTATTTTTTTTCACAACTGGAATATTCCGCTGGCTGCTGACTGGAAGCTTGTTTTGCCTCTCGCTCTAATTGAACTGTCACTGTGAGCTTTCAATTAACCCCATGGTCAGTGCTTAAAGTGGAAAAAGTAACCGAACAAGTCACCCATTTTATCATCTTCATTTGCCCAACTTTGTCGTCGCTTGCCATGTCCCCTGGCATATCATAAATGGTAACGCTTCTGAATGTTTATGTTTGCAAAAGAGGAAATTTGGAAACTTTTTCATTGGAGCTTTCAAGGTCATCCCTAACACTGCTTATTTCCACTTCGAGAACATTGTCCAGCTTCAACCAGCTAATTCTGAAATCTTTATCCACACCTTTGTTGCCTCAAGACTTGAAGATTCCAGTGCAGCCCCTTGTCACACTCCCCCATTCTACCCCTTTAACTGTGAGATTATCCAATACTCTGCTGCCGGTATCCTTGTGTGCATCAAGTCCCCACATATCCATCACCCAAATGCTCACTGAGCCATTTTGGCTTTGATCAACCAATGTCTTAATCATTCAGTTAAAATCAAATTATTGTGCATGCTGGAGTCTGAAGCAAGAACAGAAAATGCTAGAAAACCGCAGCAAGTCTGATGGCATCTGTGGAGAGAGAATAAAACCAATGTTTTAAGTCTAGATGACTCTTCATTAGAGTTCTTTCAGTTGGAATCCACGTAGAGTAAGCAAAAGATTATCCTGACTCAAAAACTTTTCTCTATTCTCTCTCCACAGATGCTGTCAGACCAGCTGGGATTTTCAAACAATTTCTGTTTTGGTCTCAATTATTAATTTATTTTTGTTTTTCAAATCCCTTCATGGCCTTGCCCCTCTCTATCTTTGCATTTCTTCCAATTCCTCAGTCCTCCAAGATATCTATGCTCCTTGCACCATCCTTTGTTTTAACTGGTAGCCGTGCCTTCAGACACCAAGTTTACAAGCTCCAGAATTCCCCTCCTGAACCTCTTTGACTTTCTGACTGCCTTTTCCTCTCATAAGACACTCCTTAAAACCAAGACCTTGGACCTTTTTTTAGCCAAACCTCCTATGTCGCTATGTAGAAATGTTGGAGAAACTTGAATTGTTCTCACTGGAATGACAGAGGTTGAGGGGCAACCTGATAGAAGCGTGGACAGAGTGGATAATCAGAAGCCTTTTCCCAGGGTGGGAAGACTTAATTACGAAGGGGCATAGGTTTAAGTTGTAAGGAGCAAGGTTTAAAGGAAATATACGAGGCAAGTTTTCTACACAGAAGATGATGGGTGCCTAGAACTTGCTCCGGGAGAGTTTGTGGAAGCAGGTATGATCGTAAATTTTAAGGAGCATCTCTTGACAAGTAGAAGAATAGGTTGGGAATCGAGGGATATGATCCCCGGAAGGGTAGCGGGTTTTAATTCAGACGGACAAGATGGGGTCACTGGAAGCTTGGAAGGCCGAAGGGCATGTTCCTGTGCTGTAATGTTCTTTGTTCATGGTAACATCATATTTTGATTGATAAAGTTCCTTCAAAGCACCTTGGGGCCTTTGGTTACACTAAAGATACTGTATAAGTATAACTTGCTGTTGTGATCATTGTTATGAAGGGGAATAAAAGGAACCAGACACTCTCCTGACAAGATCAATTAAGGTTCAAAGCAAAGGATTTGACAATTCCAGAATCTTCATGCTGGCTTGTCTTCAGCTTATCCGTAACACTGTTGACCACATGCCCATACGCGCACTAAGAATGAATACAATTCACTCATTTCCCAGTGCTCACTCCAGATCACCCCCTCAATACTCATTCCCTCCCTATCTCTGAAACATCCTCCAGCCCTCGAAAAGCCCTGCACACCTCCAAGTCTATCCTCTTACAAGACCATTTGAAATCGGAGCAGGAGGAGCTGGCTATTCAGCCCCTCAAGGTGTTACACGATTTAGGAACATTGTGTTTTTTTAGGGACATCATGACTAATCATGGGGTAGCGATGGCATTGTGGTATTATCGCTAAACTACTAATCCAGAAACTTAGCTAATGCGCTGGGGACCCAGATTCAAATCCCATCATAGCAGATGCTGAAATTTGAATTCAATAAAAAAAAGTGTCTGGAGTTAAGAAGCTACTGATAATCATAAAACCATTGCCGGTTGTCAGAAAAACTTATTTGAATCACCAATGTCCTTTAGGGAAGGAAATTTGCTGTGGTCTGGCTTACATGTGATTCCAGAGTCACAGCAATGTGGTTAACTTCCAAGTAGCCTTGGGCAACTAGGAATGGGCAATAAATGCTGGCCAGCCAGTGATGTCCATATCCCATGAACAAATAATAAAAAATGATCTTGGTTTCCATTGAACTTTCCAGCCTATTCATCCATAAACATCTGACTAGTTTGTAGATCAAACTCAGATTTGAATAGAATCAGTGGCCTAGCCTCCACAGCTCTCTTGGAAACTGAATTCCAATGATCCTCTCACAGAATGAATTCCTCCCTATCTCTGGCATAAAGGGGAGAAACCTGACTTTGAAACTATGCCCATTTGATCTTAGACAGCCTGTTGAGATTGCAGGTGATTTGTTTCCATTCTGGTTCAATGGGCTCTGAGATGGTCCACTCTGAAATCTGCAGAATTTTCCTGAAGATTCAGGCAGGTAGGTTTTGGAAGTGTCATAACTTCACGAAGGCAAAAGTCCAGTCACTAAGTTACTTTATTTACACCGTACAATTTGTATACAGCCAGCTCTCCAATTGTTCCGCTACCTGTTATACGAAGGCTGGGAGTCTGACACACATGCTTTAAATAGGGAGCATGAGGCTCCCTGATTTAACTATCAATTAGGATTCATCAGATAGTTCATCCTCGAGCAAGCCAACTTCATTATCCTGGCTGAAATCATCACAGGAGGTTTATCTATTCTCTCCAATGCCTCAACATTATCTCTTCACACTTAGCTGGCCCAGCAGAGCTGGTTTTGAGTGATTAGTGTCTCGATGCTGGACATATCAGCTTCGGAGAGGATGCTACTATCAGACCACCTTTCCTGGAACCAGGTATGGAGCATGCTGTGAGGACACTGCTGATAGACCTTCTCCAGTGCCTTGAATGTCAGCTTTTGAGTTGTTGAACTCTCTGGAGCATATACATGTGCAGGGATCACTACTGCCAGGTAAACTATGGCCTTCTTCTTTGTTTCCACATGGGGAAATGAGGTCACCCCACATTCTTTAAAACTCCAAAGAGTAGGGGTCCAACCTGTGAGTGATAGTGAGGCCCTGAAAAGGGGCGATTGTTCACAGGTCACTTTTCCCTCCTGCGGCCCATTGGAATGGAGCTGGTGAACCTTAGCATATCGGGCATTTGGGTAAAGGCCCGGGTAGGTGGAACCTGCAGTATGAGTCCAGGAGTGGGAGGGACTAGATCTGTATCTATATTGAGCTTATTTATATATAGTTTTCACTATTGTTAAGTAAATCACTGTTGTGATTCAAAGTTTCCTTGTCAAGTTACCTCACACAACAACACAGGGAAACCCCATTTTTTTTATGTTTCGCTATTATGGTTGTGCTCCAGCTTTGAGGCCCAAAGCTTTGCAATTCCTCACATAGTCACAAAGAGGCCGTCTTCATGCAGGACTCATCTGCTGCTAACAAAATGCAAGAAGTTGAGTAAAATGCTTCTTAATTGAGTCTTTGTCTAAATGTTGTCCGTCTATCTCCAGTTGGCAAACAACTGAGTTTCTGTCATTCTGGCTGATGGCAAAAAGACTCAGGATCAGAACTGTATCAGGAAGGTTCCTCAATACATCTTTCTGGCTTTTTACAGGCTGCCCACTACATCACAGCATGAAGGCGCAGTGGTTAGCACTGCTGCCTCACGGCACCAGGAAACCAGGTTCAATTCCATCTTTGGTTCACAGTCTGAGGTCTGCACATTCCCCCCTTATCTACGTGGATTTCTCCGGGTAATCCAGTTTCTTCCCACTGTCCAAAGATGTATGGGTTAGGTTAATTAGCCATATTAAATTGACCTGAGTATGAGGGTGATAAGCAGGGTAAATGGGAGTTATGGGAATAAGGCCTGGGTGGAATTATGGTCGGTATGTACTCAATGGACTGAATATACTGTAGTTATTCTATGACTGATGAGTAAAGTCCATCAATTTTGTCCCATACCCAGATATTATTATATATTTCGAAGATACAAACATCCTCCCATCTCACAATCTGAAAAAAAGTCATTAACTTCCTGCCTCTTTTCAGTTTAAAATCTCTTTTTGTCAAGAAAATACGGACTTTACTAGTTGATCCCAACTCCAGCTCATCATGTTTCATTTGTTTCCAAAATAAACAATTTAGATTTATCGTAATTGGGAAACAAAGTAACAGCGTCTTGTAAAAGCTTGAGAGAATGTCCTTGATAATGGACACTTGTATAACAACAAAGCAGGGGCGTAACCTCAGTGACGGTGCCAAGTGCTGCAGCAAACCTGCCAAGAGTAAACCAGCAGCTCAGTGCCAACAAAGCTGTAATGCTGCTTCCAGGGGACAGAGCAGTTGGCATCAAGATTGTTCTTATTTTACCTTCAAGCTAATAATTTGAAAGAAAAAAAAACCCTCACTCCAATTCATGAGTTATGGCATCATAACCTTGAGAATCAGTAAGCATGTATTTGGAGGTCAAAGGAATGTTTTGAACAGAAAAGATTGGATCCGCACAGCCCTTTGTATAAACTCTGATGAAGGGAAAGGCACAGAATACTAACCAGCATGCTCTGCATGTTAATTTTCTATTCAGAACCTTCCCTACGATGGGGTAGGTTCCTCAATAGAAGAAGGCAGTGACACTTCCACATTGCAAATGAAAACAGCTGAGAAAGACCATTTAAGTCCATAAAGAACTGAAAGGTTACAATCTCCCATCAGCCTTTTTTAAAATTATTCCATCCTTCGCTCCTCATATAGATATTCACCCTGCACACGACGACGCAGAATTGCCGAACAGAAACTGTTCCGCACGTATGAGGACAGCCTCAACCGGGATCTTGGGTTGATGTCACATTACGTGTAACCCCCACCATTTGGCTTGGGTTTATAAAATCTTACTAACTGTCCTGGTTTGAAACAATTCACACCTCATTAACCTCTCTCTGCTTGCACTGTCTCTGCCTGCAAAGAAGTATTACCTGTAAAGACTCGCATTATCATTATCATAGCCATTATCTTCAAATTGTGGCTTTGTCTCCACATGCTCTGTTTGTGAACTCACCTCTCCACTCACCTGATGAAGGAGCAATGCTCTGAAAGCTCGTAATTCCAGATAAATCTATTGGGCTTTAACCTAGTATTGTAAGACTTCTTAATGTGCCCACCCCAGTTGGCATCTCCACCTTTTGCCAGTTTATTTTGCCACTTCACTCATAAAGTCACAGACCCTTATTTTACCAGTATGCCTGCCCAAAAAGCAGGGCAAGTGAGGCTCACAGAATGGCATTCTCTGTTGGCCCTGGGTGTGATCTAATGAGACTCGGGTGAGCGTGTCAATAAAATTCCGACGACAGAGTCATGGAGGTTTACAGCATGAAAACAGGTCCTTCTACCCAGCTTGTCCATACTGCCCTTTTTTAAACCACTAAGCCAGCTTCAATTCCTCAGGCTTGCCCCCCCCTCCCCATATCCCTCCATACCCATCTTATCTATTTAGCTGTTAAAATGCTTTTTAAAAGACAAAACTTTACCTTCCTCTACTATAAGCTCTGGCAACTTGTTCCAGACACTCACCACCCTCTGTATGAAAAAACTGCCTCTCTGGGCACTTTTATATCTCTCCTCTCGCACCTTAAACTTATGCCTATACTTTTAGACTCCTCTATTTTTGGGAAAAGATATTGACTATCTTCCTGATCTACGCCCCTCATTATTGTATAGACCTCCATAAAATTACCCCTCAGCCTCCTGTGCTACTGGGTGTCTAGTTTGGTCTGATTGTCCTGTGGAGCGCATTAGAACATTTTATTGCATCAAAGGTTCTTTATAAATGCGAGTTATTATTGATGTATGTATTAAAAATGTGTATTGATAGCAGAGATCCACAATGATGGGTTGAAATAAGTGCATGCGTTTGATAGTTTCAGCATTGGGAGCACTTTAGTGAAATGTTATTGCTTCTGCTGGAGAAGCTGCCACTGAGGGTGGGATTTTCTATTCTCCCTGTGGGATGATGTCCAGTGGAGGAGATGTCTCACCATTGGCTGCTGGTGGGATCTTCCAGTCCTACCGATGTCCACAGCTTTTTGCATAGTTCGCCCATCCCACTGCCAGGAAGAGTTGGAAAATCCTGTCCATATTTTCTATCCCGTTCCTTTTTAAAATTATTTGTGGAACGAGCTTGCACCATTATAATGTCCACACTAGATTAGGGTTATACATTCTAACAGAAAGAAAAGACTGTGGTTTGCACAAGTAGTTTTACACCAATATACTCAGGTTTACTGGAAGATATATTCAGTCCACCAAGTACAATTGAACTATGGAACTCTTTGCTGCAGAAGGCTGTGGAGGCCAAGTCATTGAGTGTCTTTAAGACAGAGATAAATAGGTTTTTGAGTAATAAGAAGATCAGGGAGATATGGGGAAAAGGCAAGGGAATGATGATGAGAAAAGTTTCTACCACAACTGAATGATGGAACAGACTCAGTCGGCCAAGTGGCCTAGTTCTGCTCCTATCTCTTATGGTCTTACAAAACCAAAAGGAAAACAGTAGCCTGAAGCAACACCCTAATGACATCACCAACAAATGCTCCTAATGCTTAAACAATTACCTACCAGGGAACAGAACAATCAAACGCACATTCTTATTTTAATGTATCATTGTAGATCCAGGTTATTAATACATATTTTTAAAATACACATCAATAACAACTTGCATTTATAAAGAACATTTGATGTTATACAACATCTTAATGCCTTCCATGGGACAATCAGACTAAACTAGTATAAGTAAAGTCAAGTTTATTTATTAGTCACAAATAAGGCTGGCATTAACACTGCAATGAAGCTACTGTGAAATTCCCCAAGTCGCCACAGTCCGGCGGTGCCAATTCAGATCAATTCACCTTAACTGACACATCTTTCAGAATGTGGGAGGAAACTGGAACAGCCAGAGGGCACCCAAGCAGACACAGGGAGAATGTGCAAACTCCACACAGTCACCCAAGCTGGGAATTGAAGCCAGGTCCCTGACGCTGTGAGGCAGCAGTTCTGACCATGGTGCTTAGAGATGATCTTATAGAGGTGTATAAAATAATGAGGGGCAGAGGTCGACTACATAGTGACCTGTTGTTAAAGCAACCTACAACCCTTTTAAATATATAATCACCATCATTTTGAGTTGGACATTCCAGCCCCTGACTTTCTCACTGGAAAAGATTCTCCTCATCTCCCCTCTAGATATTTTATGAATGATTTCAAATATATGGTCTCTGGGTATTAACCTACGAGGGGAGCGGGGAGGGGTGGTTGGAAAATCTAATTAATTCACAAGCCTTGGATTTGTTCGACGTCAAAATGAGTGGAAGCCCCGGCTATCACTAACCCAGCCTCCCCTGACTACTGAACTGAGCATGTCAGTGCGCAGTTATTTTAAGATTCCTTCCAAGTCTCAAGGCATCAATTACCTATATTTCAATGCTCACGGTTTAGCTAGGTTGGAATGCTTGCATTAATAAAGACTCAAGTTCTGAAAAGGAACATCCTGGCAGGAAAGTACTCTGCATTTTCGTCTGAAGCCAATCTTCGTTGTCCGTTGCTTTAGGCTCCAGCCTCCATATATCATTTTTACAAAGGACACACTGGGGAGGCAATAGGTCAATATGATTTCAATTATTGTGCTTTTGCCCATGATGGGTAGTAACACAGAAAGTAGATTTTCTGTCGCAGACCTTGAATTAAATTACAGGTACTGAGAGAAAGACATCCTGCCTTCGCTTAGAATATGGTCCCGTGTGCGAGCGTAGGTTTTCAGATGTCGCTTAGAGCATGGAGCTTGCCTTTTAAGTCCAAAGCTTATAGCTTCAGATCCAATACCATACTCTTAATAAAAGTCTCCTCGGCTAATACTTCCAGTCCAACTGAGGGAGTTCAGCACTGTAGGAGATGCTGCGTTCTGGACACAATATTAAACTGAATAACTGTTTCTCATCTCATTGATCGGTAAGATCTAAAAGTATTTTTTCGAAGAAGAGCAGGGGATTTCTCCATGTCATCTTGGAAAATGATTATCCCTCAATCAAAAGCATTAAACAAACAGAATAGCTGGTCATTATTGCGTTGTTGTTTCGGGAGCAAATTGGGTGCAGGTTTTCTGATGTTGCTCTTCAAGAATACTTTGCTGACTCGAAAGCACATTGGGGCATTCTGAGATCACGAAAGGCAACTCATCAATCCAAGGAAACAGTTAATCCCACATGGAAGATGATTAGAAACATTCCTATACATTTAAAACTATCCTGTCAGCTGGGGTGGAAGTTAGAAATCTGTGCTGATGTCAAGACAATGCTGACTCCACCCCTGGGAAGATTCCTAGAATCCCGACAGTACAGAAAAGGCCTTTCAGCCCATTGAGTCTGCACTGGCCCTTCAACAGAGTACCTTACTCAGGACCTCTCCCCTGCCCTATCCTCGTAATCTCAGACATTTACCGTAGCTATCCATTCCACTTAGACATCTGAGGGGCAACTTAGCAGGGCCAATGCACCTAACCAGCACGTCTTTCAGACTGTGGAAAGAAATCGGAGCACCCAGAGGAAACTCACACAGACACCATGTCACAAAGAAATCAACCAGCCCACTTTATATTAGAACACTCAGCTTTCTTTCTTCTGTGCCATCTGCAGCTCATTTTCCAGCACATTTGAACACCCGAGATTACGCTGGGATGGTTGCCAAGGGGGCACTGAGGCGTAGCCATGTCTTCTTTTCCCCCTGCCAGATATTTTTGCTTGTTGCCAATTAAGAGAAAAGGTCAATTTCACCATCATTGACTCTTCTCTCTTCAACCAGTTGGGGGAACATCCACAACGGCCTCTTGCGGTGACATCTGTATCCAGTGCATCCATTTAATTTTCAGATAAAACTCCAACTGCGATGCCTATGCCCTATGCTGCTAATTATCCTCCCTCCCTCTTCCAACATGTCTGATATGAATCCAGACAGTCTGTCTTGCTAGTGTGTATCTGTCTGGATAATTGTATTCAGTTCTGTCTGAACAACAGCTGGGCCATGTAAACATAAAATGGCACAGCACTTGAGGAGGCCATTCAAACTGTTATGCTTGTGCCATCAAATTTGGCCCTATTCCCCTTTTCTTTGTCTATAATGCTGCCAATGCTTTCCATGAAGTTATAGAACCCCACAGTGCAGAAGGAGGCCATTTGGCCCATTAAGTCTGCATCTAATAGTATTCTGCATTCAGTCATTCCCATCAAGTGTTTATCCAATTCTCTTTTCAATGTTACAATTGGATCTGCTTTGACCATCCTTTCCTGCAATGCTTCCAGGAAGGACTGTCCTAGCATTTGTCAACTTCAATGTGTTCTGATCCTCGGCCAAATTCTCAAAATTGAAATTGGATCTAGTTGGGAACCAATGACATTTTGCTTGAAATAAGCTAAGTTTGAGATTTGAGACATTGGCTCAATGAATAAAGCTACAAGATTCCAGTGCTGGGATTTTCCAGCACTGCCGCCAGGCTTGATTTTCCAGTGTTGCCAAAAGTCAATTTTCCATTCCTGGTCCTGACAGGTCATGCCTGGAAAATTCGGGTCCATGGACTTTGAAAAACCAAATATAAACTTTGCTGCACAAGGTTAGCGAAATAAATCAATTTACAATCTATATATTTTGTCCTCAAACATTAAAGTATGGGACGCTTGTGAATTAATAAGCAAACTGTAGTCAAACACACCATATTACACAATAAATGGCAGATGAGACCAAGACTGAGTTCATGGATTTCTCAACAATGCAACCGGACATCAGTCAGCCAATCTCACAAAAATTCTAGCTCTCTATCTCATGGGGAATTCCAGTCTTCGCTTTCCAAGACCTAATCCTGGAATTCAGTTCAAATGGCACTATAACTTGGATGGCATCAATATTGACATAACTCGCTTGGTTTTAATCTTATCTCCCATGATCCCATTCCCCTGGGATTCTTAATGTACACTCAAGCTCCAGCTCACAAGAAAAGAATCAGGTCTTCAGCTGTGCTGATCAGAATACTGCTGCTTCAAATATGTACCCTCACCCCAATGGCCTTCAGCATGGAGACAGCATTATTCGACTGTCTCCTTCACTTGAAATCTTTTCCCCTCAGCCTTTACTGGTTTGGAGCCTGCTTTTCCATTCCACTTTTTCTAACTTAATTGGGATCTTTTCCAGCTCCTGACCCCTCTCTGAATTTTTTTTTATATATTCATTCATGGGGCCTGGATGTCAGTTGCTGGCCAGCATTTATAGCTGATTGCTAGTCATCATTGAACTGAGGGTCTTGCTGGGCCATATCAGAGGTCAATTCAGAGTCAACCACTGGAATCACTTGGAGGCCAGACAGGTAAGGAATGGAATCGCAGGAAGACAAGATTGAAACCATGCGAGGTATGGATGGCAGATTTCCTCCCCTCAGAAATTCTGCCATGTGCAGTTGTAGGATTTGAATCAAAGTGCCCAGAATGTGAGCTGAGTTTCTGGATTAATAGTCAAGCAATAATCCTACGAGGCCATAGCCTCCCTCCTTCTGATCCTCCTCCTATCTTTATCGTGTTTTCTTGCACAAACAATGTTGGTTTGTTTTAACCATTTGTGTTTCATCATCATTAATTCATTACAAGAGCCAAAATCGCTGACCCCGTTCATGGAATCTCATACATCTTTAGTGTAGTTAGGAATATTTTTCTTTCAGAAAGTAGAATATCTCCATTTATGCTTCTTTCCCTTTGGATCTCTCATTGTATCTTTCCCCCTTTGGGATCTCGCCCTCTTTCGTTCCCGATGTGCTTTTCCTCCATGGTACTGCACTCCAACTGACATGACCCAGGTTTCCACACTTTATTTCTTTCCTTTCTTTCTTTCTTTCTTTCTCTCTCTCATTTTTTCCTTCTATCTATCTTTCTTTCTCTCTATTTTTCCTTCTCTCTTTCTGTCTGTCTGTGCAGGTGCACTGGACTCATTCTCAGCCCAAAGAGCTTCCAAATTGCAAAGCTGCTCATGTGCCCAGTTTCCTGACATGCAAAAGCTCTGAGGAGTTGAATGTTCCTCACCTCTTCCCTCAGCACCAAGCCAAGTCTGATTTCATGACACGTCCTTCAAGTAAACGGTTCAAACAATTGTGTGCACAGCCAGCAGCATCGAGGAATGAATTCACTCTTTTATAACCCAGAAGTAAGATTATCTAAATCCCAATTTATTATATTTGAGAAGACCAACTTAAAAACGTAGCTGAACAAATTGAAAACAAATTTACCATAATGATTTTTTTTTCTGCTGAGCCCAATGATAGTGTGTTTGATATCTTTTCATTTATCTTTCTTTCAGGTAGTTGATGTATTTTTTCACCCTCTGTAATAAAAATTAAATCCATTCCCAGAGGAGATTGACATTCTTTCTGATCAAGTTCTCAACGCCAGGGACCGATGTAAAATGACAATACACTGCCTGAAATACAGAGAAACACAAACAAGGTACCATTTTGAATAGCAAAGAAAGAGGAACAACAAGGTGGCCATCTGTCTGGTAAATAACATTTCCAGCATGAAAACAGGCCATTCTGCCCATCTGGTGTCTGCCAATGTTTTAGGCACCATTAGAACTTTGCCCCATCCTACTTTCTCACACATAGTCTGCGATTCTCCAGACGCGCCCACTGCCCAGACTGGAAATTCCCATCGGAGGTCAACAGATTTTTAAAGGGTCCATCATATTTTCCATCCTACCCGTGGCGATTCTCAAAATGGGTGGGACTGAAAAATTTATCCCATTGTCTTCTCTTCCTCTCTCCCTGATACAGTCATCTAGCTTCCCTTAATAAGAAATCTCACAACGCTAGGTTAAAGTCCAACATCTTTATTTGGAATCACAAACTTTCAGAGCATTGCTCCTTCATCAGACGACCAAATTTTCCTTGAGAGGTTGGTCACCTCAAGGTTCACACCAGACTCTAAGCAAAGACGTTCTTTCCTGAATTCTCCTGAATTCTGACAAGTCCGAAGGACTGAAAATGTTGGGGTAAACTTTCCATCCCAACCATCGCAGGAATCATACTCCTCAGATGACAAAGTTCCATGGATGAGTCCATCCAGCTTTAGACTGAGATGGTTGCACTGACAGACCGATGCTTTGAAGTCAACACTGGTCGTGCTCAGCTCCCCCTCCCCTTCAAGGAAGTAGTTAGAAGCCCTCAGGCACTGATAGAGAGTAGGATCAGCTGGCCCACACTCCAGAACCTCCTCCCAGGTGACTCTGGGATTGATCCACTTACACAATTCCCATTTTCCTGTGACTGCTTCAACTCCAGCTCCACAGGTTGAGAAGGGTGGCACTGCCACACGGCAAGATTCCAAAAGCAGGAGGGAGTAATCTAAGTCGGTGCCCTCCAGAGGATGCTGACCAAGGTCATCACAGACAGCAGTTAGCAGGCTGTCTCTGCCTCTTCTGTTGGTGTTTGGGATGTACTGTGTCATCGTGGTTCAATTCTGGCCTTGAGTCACTGTCTGTTCAGAGTTCGCACATTCTCCCCATGTCTGCATAGGTTTCCTCCAGGTGTTCAGCTTTCCTCCCAAACTCCAAGATGCGCCGGATCTCAAACAATGATGAAACACAATACAGGAAAGTGGTAGAGAATCTGGTGAACTGGTGTGATGCAACAACCTTTCCCTCAAAGTCAACAAAATGAAGGAGATAGTCATTGACTTCAGGAAGCATAGGGGAAAACATGCTCCTGTCTACATCAAAGGGGATGCAGTAGAAATTATAAAGACCTTCAAGTTTTTATTTGTCTAGATCACAAACAACCTATCCTGGTCCCTCCATGCTGATGCCATGGTTAAGAAATCCACTGATGCCTCTACTTTCTGAGTTCTCTAAGGGAATTTGGTACATCAGCTATGACTCTCACCAAATTCTACAGATGCACCATAGAAAACATTCTTTCTGGTGTATCACAGTCTGGCATGGTTCCTGCTTTGCCCAAAACCGCAATAAACTACAAAGGGTCGTGAATGAAGCCCAGTCCATCACTTAAACCTATCTCCCATCCAGTGACTCTGGTCGGAATTTTACCGGCATGCCTGCCCCATTCCAGGGATGGGAGAGGCTCGGAGAACAGCATTCTCCATTGGCTTCGGATGGGATGGTGTGAAACTTGGGCAGATGTTCAGATAAAGTTCTGCTCTCTGTCTACACTTACTGTTGCCTCGACAAAGCAGCCAGCACAATTAAGGATCCCCCGCAACCGGACATTCTCTCTTCCAACTTCTTCCATTGGGAAAAGTATACAAAAGTCTGAGGTCACGTACCAAGTGACTCAAGAACAGCTTCTTCCCTGTTGCTCTCAGGCTTTTGAATGGACCTACCTTGCATTAAGTTGATCTTTATACTCCTGCTGTGACTGTAACATTACATTTTGCATCCTTTCCTTCTTGATGAGCAGTATACTTTATCTGTGTAATATGCAGGAAACAATACTTTTCATTGTATATCGATGCATTGGTAATAATAAATCAAATCAAATCAAAGGTTAGGTCAATTTGCCATGTTAAATTGCTCCTTCATGTCAGGGGATTAGCAAGTTAAATACTTGGGGTTATGAGGATGCGACCTGGATGTGATGGTTGTGGGTGCAAGTTTTATGGGCCGGGTGGCCTCATTCTGCACTACAGAGATTCTATGATAATATCTGCTGGAATATACTGTAAAGATAATGGGCTTCTTCACTGGATGTCCTCATCACTCTCCACGAATCCAATGGCAGTGAATGTGACAAAGCTTTTCTGCTTTGTCTGGGCGTGGCTGACATCCCCACCCTCGAGTACTTCCTCGGCTTCACCCTCTTTGAAATCCTCCTCATCGGAGGAGAGTGGAGCCTCTATCTCTTCCTCAGGCAGTTCTACCCCACCGCTGCAGTGCTAAGTTGTACAGGGCACAACAGGAGACAGCAGGTTCTCTCTGGATTGCCTTGCAGGGTCGGTCTGACTGGCCCAGGCACTGGAATGTCGTCTTCATCTTCAGGTTTGTTTAATAAGAGGGTGAGTTGCAGCATAAGCCTCATTGTCTCATTTCTCCGCTGAGCTTCCACACATTATGCTCCATGGGTTACACTTGTCCCCACGAATCCAACCCTGAGAATGTAGAATTCATGCGCGTACCCTTGAAATCGAACCCTGCAGGAGGATGCATTTGGTCTGGTCTCAGAGCAGTTGAACATTCAGCAAGTGGAAACTTTTGCAGTTCATCTAGTGACAGCTTGATGCACCCAGCACCTGTGAGGAGCCAGAGATCTACATCAGTCCTGTTGCTCTTGTTCCCTGGCTTGCCTGATCCTGGCCAAAATACACAAAGCTGTGCATCCTTATGAAGATGGCATCCATGACCTTTAGAAGACGTTTGTGAAATCCTACAGAGGTGACCTGCGGAGTCCTGGAAGGAATCACTGCTGTAAAGATTTGTTGGCTCAGTTCTTTAAGAGTCAATGAGGAGGAAGAAAATTAATGATTGTTCCACACTGATTTTGGCTTTCTGAGGGATTCTTCTTTCATTTTTCACAAAGCACTGATTTATATTTATATTGCACCTTTAATTTAATGAAACAGCTCACGTCACTTCAGGGAACGTTATCAAATGAAATAGGGGCGTGGGGTATGGATTCTCTGGCTTCCCTGTGGCATATTTCTGGTGGCAGTAAGTAGCTTGTCTGTTGCAGGATCTTCCAGTCCTACTACTGTCAATTGTAGGATTTCCCACTGATTGCATCCCATGCCACCAGGAAACACATGGCAGGGGCAGGGCTGGGGGCTACTATTGGCAGAACTAGAAAATTACACCAACATGAATAGCCCAGAGAATTCCCATCATTGTGTCACTTACCCCAGACTTATTGGTAGATTTTAAATAGCATCGTAAGGAAGTGCGAGAGATCTTGGAGGAAATGGGGCTAGAGGAAATGACAGTGATGGGGAGAAGGGGGGCTGTGAAGGGATTTGAAGCCAAGGATGAGAATTTGTAAATCAATGAGCAGGATTTTCCAGCTGCTCCTGTCGGCTGGATCTTCCAGAACCGTCGGTAGAAGAGAGCAGGAGCAATGAGAAATGCCATTGATCATGGCAGGGCTGGAAAATTCAGTAATTGCCCAATGGAAAGTGACCTCTGATGCTACAAAACACGTCATGCTGGGGGCGGTAAATGCCCCATCAAGATGTGGCTTGACTGGGAGTGGATGCCATCCACCAAGCATAGGGCGATGGATGAAAGGTACTTGGTGCAGAGTGAAGACATAGGGTGGGATTTCCCTCCAGGATATTCCACCCCACCTCTGCGATGTGGTCCAGGGTGGCAGGAGGCAGCGTGCCACTCGCTGGTGGTGCTCCATTTACTGACAATGGAATCTCATTCTTCTCCTATTGCCAATAGAATTTCCTGTTGAATGCAGAAAACTGTAAGATCCAGCTGGTGTGAACAGCAGCAAGATTTCGTTGATAACCAGAAAGTTTGTTCTAGAATCATAGAGTCGTAGAGTTCCACAGTGCAATTCAGCCCAGCGAGTCTGCACCAACAACAATCCAACCCAGGTCCTATCATATGATGTAGTATATATGGACTTTAGTAAGGCTTTTGATAAGGTGGCCCATGGAAGACTTCTACAGAAAATGCAGATGTGTGGAATAGAGGGTGATTTAGCTAATTGGATTAGAAATTGGCTGGCAGATAGAAGACAGAGGGTGGTGGTTGATGGGAGATATTCATCGTGGAGTTCGGTGACGAGTGGTGTGCCTCAGGGGTCTGTTTTGGGGCCCCTGCTGTTTGTAATTTTTATAAATGATCTGGATGAGGGTATTGAGGATGGATCAGTAAATTTGCAGATGACACTAAAGTCGGTGGAGTGGTAGATAGTGAAGAGGGGTGTTATAGTTTACAGAGGACTTGGACAAGTTGCAGAGCTGGGCCGAGAGGTGGCAAATGGAGTTTAATTGGAAAAGTGTGAGGTAATGCACTTTGGCAGGAACAATAAATGTGTAGAGTATAGGGCTAATGGTAGGGCTCTTAATAGTGTTGAGGAACAGAAGGATCTTGGTGTATGTGTCATAGATCCCTGAAAGTAGGCAGTCAAGTGGATAAAGTTGTTAAGAAGGCTTATGGAGTCTTAGCTTTATTGGTAGGGGGATTGAATTTAGGAGCCGCAGCATCATGTTGCAGCTGTACAAAACTCTAGTGCGGCCGCACTTGGAGTATTGTGTGCAGTTCTGGTCCCCACATTATAAGAAAGATGTGGAGGCATTGGAGAGGGTACAGAGGAGGTTTACCAGGATGTTGCCTGGTATGGAGGGCAGGTCCTATGAAGAGAGGTTGAAGGATTTGAGGTTGTTTTCGTTAGAAAGGAGGCGGCTAAGAGGGGATCTTATTGAAGCATATAAGATGATTAGAGGTTTAGATAGGGTGGACAGTGATAGCCTTTTTCCTAGGATGGAGAAAGCTAGCACGAGGGGACACAGCTTTAAATTAAGGGGTATGAGTTATAGGACGGATATCAGAGGTAGGTTCTTTACTCAAAGAGTGATTAGGGAGTGGAATGCCCTGCCTGCAGCTGTTGTAGATGCGCCAAGTTTGGTGGCGTTTAAGAGGTTAGTTGATAAGTATATGGATGAGAAGGGAATGGTTTAGTTAGGAGGGGCATTGCTTTTTATTTTGGTCGGCACAACATCGAAGGCCGAAGGGCCTGTTCTGTGCTGTATTGTTCTATGTTCTATGTTCTATGTTCTATCCCCATAACCCTATGTATTTACCCTCTTAGTCCTCCTAACACTTAGGCACATTTTATCCTGGTCAATCAACCCAACTCGCACTTCTTCGGAGTGTGGGACATTAGTTAGCAGTAGGTAGGAATAATCAAATCTGGTTCAAATGCACAACTATAGATAACAGATGCAAAGGAGAAATTAAATTCCCAAATTATTTCCTTTGCATCAATCAACCCTCACCGCTTGCTGTGTGAATTGACAGGACAATGCTTTTATCATAATGCTGGAATTTCAACGCTGCATGAATTTCTCCCCTGCAATTTTCCCAACATGCCAAAGATTTAGTTCAACTCCAGGTGAAATGGATAATGGTCACCAGTCGATAGTTTGAAAAAGGAGATGGTCACTTTTCATCGCATCATTCTCACAGCAATGAACAAAGATCAAAGAAAATTGCAGCACAGGAACAGGCCCTTCGACCCTTCAAGCTTGCACTGACTATGCTGCCCAACAGAACTAAAACCCCCAACCCCTCTGGGGGCAAAGTCCCTCTACCCCCATCCTATTCATGTATTTGTTCAGACGCCCTTAAAAGCTCCTATCGTATCTGCTTTTTCCGGCAGTGAGTTTCAGGCATCCACCACCCTCTGTGTAAAAAACTTGCCTCGTATATCTCCTTTAAACCTTGCCCCTTTCACCTTTTAACCTGTGGCTTCCAGTAATAGACTCTTCTACCCCAGGAAAAAGCTTCTCTCTATCCATTCTGTGCATGCCCCTAATAAGTTGTTAACTTCTATCAGGTCACCCTCACTCCAGTGAGAACAAATCAAGTTTCTCCAATTTCTCCTCATAGCTAATGCCCTCCATCCCAGGCAATGTCCTGGTAAATCTTTTCTGTACCTTTCCAAGGCCTCCACATAGTGTGGTGACAAGAATTGAACACTATATTCCAAGTGAGACCTAAGGTTTTTAAAAATCTTTTGGGAGCATAATCTCAGCTACAGGGGACATAACACTGTGGAAGGTGCTGTGTTTGCAACTGAGGATCTTCTCTGCCCTTCTGGGAGGATGACAAAGGAAGGGAGGAAAAGGGAGTAAGTCATAAAGGGAAAGAAACAGAGGGAAAGGGAGAGAGAATAAGTTAGAGAAAAAAAATGAGACAGAGAAAAACAGAGAAAGAAAAAGCAAAAGAAAAACAGGAGCAGAGGGGAAGAAACTGAGAGAGAAAGAGAAAAATGGAGAGGGAGAAACTAAAGGTGGAAAAGAAATATGGATATCCGGATAGATGTCTAAAGAATGAGATATCAGACAGTCAGATAGGGAGATATTTGGAGTTTATAAATCAAAATCCTACAGAAAGACACCACTGAGCCCATCAAGTTCCCCCTTAGGCCCTATCCCCAAGCATTTACCCTGCTAGTTTCCCTGACATTAAGGGGCAATTTAGCAAGGCCAATCCACCTAACACATAACTTTTTGGAGTATAGGAGGAAACTGGAGCACCTGACAGAAACACAGGCAGACATGGAGAGAATGTACAGACTCCACACAGGCAGTGACCCAAGCCGGAATTGAACCCAGGTCCCTAGTGCTGTGAGGCAGCAGTACTAACCACAGTGCCACCGTTCAGCCCATTTGTCCCATCGAGCCTGAGTTGATAACAATTCCACCCAGAAGCTATTCCTATAACCCCATGCATTTACGTTGCTAATTCTCCTGACACGAAGGGGCAGTTTATTGTGGCCAATCAACCTAATCTGTCCATCTTTCGCCTGTGGGAGGAAACCCCAGAGCATCTGAGGGAAACCCTTGTAGATACGGGGAAAATTTGCAAACTCTATACAGACTTAAAGCCAGAATTGAAGCAGGGTTCCTGGCACTGTGAGGCAGGAGTGCTAACCACCGTGCCACTGTGCCACCCTTTGGGGAAGGGTGATTGTGAGATAGAAGTATCAAGGAACAGGGAGGAAGGTATCAGATGTAAAGAGGAAGACACGGGTCACAGAAGCAGATATGGAGATCAGAGAGATACCTGGTCAGGGGAATGAAGAGAGAGAAATCAGTGAATTGGGGAGGAGGCCATCAGGAAGGTGTTGGATGTCTGAAGGGGGTTCTTGTTTGGAGTGAAAGTCAGGGCCAAGTCCTTGATAATTTGAGATCAGGTGTGGTAGCATGCCCCTTTAAGGGCCAAATTAGCAGGATGAGATAACACAAGTCATTGGGCCAATCATGGTGAGGATACAAATTGAGAGCAGGGGTGAGAAGTTTTTTTGGCAGGTGGAGTTCTGGAGCCCTGGAATTGAGAAGCTACCACTGTCTTGTATCGAGTTATTCTCCCCCAGATAAACCTCTGTTCATTGATCCACTTTGCTGGACATCAATTCCTCACAGGGCTGTCAGGGGAGTAAGCCGCAGTAAATAGGATTCATGGAGGTAGCACATTCTTCCCTTCCTATTTGTAATGGTGACAACTTTTGTTATTGAGAACTGGAATACGCAGGATGAACAAGTCTGCGGCTGGGAGGACACAGGCCTGGTTCATCCATCACTTGGAGGTGGTGGTGGTGGTGGTGGCGGGGGGGTAGTGGGGTGATGCTGGATGAGGCATTGCTGGCACGCTTTCATCTTTTCACAGTGAAATCTCATCCTGTCTGTACTCTCACATCTGAATAAGAAGGTTGCAGTTTCAAGACCTGCTCCAGAGACTTGAGCACATATTCATGGCTTATCCGCCATCTGATGCTATGAAATTACTGCACGCTTTCAGGTGAGACATCAAGGAGGCACCTTGTTCCGCTCTGTCAGGAGGATGTAAAACAGTCGCAATGCACCCTTGACCTGTTTTCCTGAGTCCTGGACAACATTAATTGATCAACTAACAACAACAAAAGCATATAATCTCACCGTTATTGCGTTGCTGACCGTGGGAACTTACTGCTGCTTTTTATTGAATCATAGATTCCCTACAGTATGGAAGGAGGTCATTCGGCCCATCAACAACAATCCCCCCTCCTGCTCTATTCCTGTAATCTCACAAATTTACCACTTGAGTGAAGGGGCAATTTAACATGGCCAATCAACCTATCTTTGGACTGTGGGAGGGAACCGGAGCACCTGAACAAAACCCTCACAGACACCGAGAGAACATGCTGACTCCACACAGTCATCCAAGCCGGGAACCGAACCTGGGTCCTTGGTGCTGTGAGGCAGTTGTGCTAACCACTGTGAGACCATGCTACCCAGATAAGACATCAGCAACTATTCAAATTGCTCTCAGACCTTTGAAGAACATTACATAAATTCAAGTCTTTCTTTTTCTTTAAGAGGCTGGGTAATCCTTTGCAAGAGCAGCTAATCCCTGGTGCATTATTTCGCTATACACTATGATACAAGGGGTGACAAGTGGTTAGCACTGCTGCCTTACAGCACCAGGGATCTGGATTTGATTCCTGACTTGGGTCACTGTCTGTGTAGAGTTTGCACATTCTCCCTGTGTCTACGTGGGTTTCCACCAGGTGTTCTGCTTTCATCCCACAGTCTGAAAGACGTGCTGTTTAGGTGCATTGACCTGAACAGGTGCTGGAGTGTGGTGACTAGGGGATTTTCACAGTAACTACATTGCAGTGTTAATATAAGTCTCACTTGTGACTAATAAACAAGCTTTACTTTCACTTTTAAATGTTTAGATACACAGCAATAGCAGAACTTTCTTCTTGTTCTGGGGGTTGGTGAAGAGGGATTTTAATTTGATTTATTATTGTCACATGTATCAGCATGCAATGAAAAACATTGTTTTTTTACATGGTGTATCAACGAAGCATAACATACATAGAGAAGGAAATGAGGGGATGCAGCATTTTGTGTTTCAGTCATAGCTAGGGTGTGGAGAAAGATCAAATTAATGCAAGGTAGGTCCATTCAAAAATCTGATAGCAGCAGGGAAGAAGCTGTTCTCGAGTCGGTTGGCACATGACCTCAGATTTTTGTATCTTTTCCCCGACGGAAGCAGGTGGAAGAAAGAACGTCCGGAGTGCGTGGGGTCCTTAATTTAGATGCAATTTAGATGGTTTGGACTCTTAAACTGAGGAGCTTGTGGGCAGAAGACAGCGATCAACAGGAGGCAGTTTAAGCCATTGACGTCTGTCAGAAATAAACGGAAAAAGCCAAGCAAAGCTGTTAACACCAGCGGTTCTTTCATCGCAACTTTTCCTCCCGTACCGCATCTCTCCACAGCCCGCCGATCGTCCGCCCCTTGCCGTTCCCCTTTGCATGACCTGGCTCGGAGGGGAATCAGAATTCATTTGAAATGCCTGTTGCTTTCTCAAATTGAACCTTGACATATGAAGCACTGGGCTTTTTTACTATCTTCCTCTCTTTGTCCTGGCCAACTCTCATTTATAATTCAGGCAGTGACAGCAGGAAAGATGAAATTGGCTTGCTATTTTGCACACAAAAAAAAATTTGTAAGCATTTGTGACCATCACTGCGGTGGATTACAGACCCCTGCTGAAACTTGGCATTCGGAAGAATGAGAGCAGTATATGGTACTGGTTGGTCACAATAGTCTCAATGCAGGCTTGGAAGGCATTTTTTTTTGTTCAATAAAGAAGCATTGAAAGGGGAATTGCATTGCAAATGAGCTTCAGCTTTCTTTCTGAACTGTATCCAGCTCCCCGGAATGCATGAATCCGAACCATCATGTCAGCTTAGTTCAGCTGGTAGCTCTCGTGCCTTTGAGTTCAGTCGGCAAGTGTCTTCAAATCCCGCTCCAAGAATCTGCATTGGGTTCTGCGGTCCTGACACTGGACTAAAGGAGCTCTTTAATCTGCCCATTCCAGAATCAGCCTCGGAAAATCGCGCAGCCCAGTGGTGGAGGTGGGTTCATAATGCCACCCACCCCCTGCCTCTCGATTCTAGCCTCCAACATGAAAACCGGTGTGTTCGTAAGAGAGAGGAAAATATGGATTTATATTGATGTGTGTGAATGGCACGGTGTCACAGTGGTTAGCACTGCCATCTCCCAGCACCAAGGACACCGGTTCAATCCTGGCTTGGGTCACAGTCTGTGCAGAGTTTTGCACATTCTCCCCATGTCTGCATGAGTTTCCTCTAGGTGCTCTGGTTTCCTCCCACAGTCCAAAGATTGAGCTTAGGTAGATTGACCATGCTAAATTGACCCTAGTTTCAGGGGGACTAACAGGATAAATGTGTGGGCTCCCAGGTGTAATGTGGGATTGTTGTTGGTGCAGGCTCGATGGGCTGAGAGGCCTCCTGCATTGTAACGGTTCCATGATTCTATAGTAAGGGCTGGATTATCCGACCCTGCTCAGGTCTGGGATGCTGCAGTCCTCCTGCTGTGAATGGGGGTTTGGCTGAGTGCAAAATTCTCTGCTCTCGCTGGTAGCATTGGTGAACGGCCGGAGAATTCCAGCGTAAGACTTTTGCAATCTGAAGTCACATCGGACAAAGCAAAATACTGTGGAACACTGGGAATCTGGAATGCTGGAAATATTCAAGTCAGGCAGCATCTGTGGAGAGCAAGGGCAACACGGTGGCACAGCGGTTAGCACTGCTGCCTCACAGCACAAGGGACCCATGTTCAATCCCAACTTTGGTCACTGTCTGTGTGGAGTTTACGTTTTCTCCCCATATCTGAGTGAGTTTCATCCGGGTGCTCTGGTTTCCTCCCATCATCTGAAAGACAATACTGATTAGTGAATTGGCCGTGCTAAATTGTCCCTTGGTGTCAGGAGGATTAGCTACGATAACCGTATAGGGATATGAGGATAAGGCCTGGGTGGGATTGTGGTGGGTGCAGACTTGATGGCGGAATTGTCCCCTTCTGCACTGTAAGGATTCTCTGATTCTGATGATTGAGTTAATTGGTAGAATCTTATGGCCCCTCCCGCCAGTGAGATCTTATGTTCTCCTGACGTCAATGGATGTTTCAGCCCAGTCAGTATTTTTCAGCCCAGTCGCAATCGAGTATTAAAATTCAGGCAATGTTCCAGGCTGGAGTGTTGTTCTGATTGAGGCTCCAATTGTGACGGAAAGTCGTCTCGACCCAAAACGTTAACTCTTTTTCTCTCCATTGACGCTGCCTGATCTGCCTGACTATTTCCAGTGTTCATTTATTTTCAAATCAGGGAGGGATTTTCACTGCCAATGAAGAACTTTTTAATTTATACGAACATAAGAAATAGAAGCAGGAGTAGGCCATCTAGCCCCTCGAGCCTGCCCCGCCATTCAATAAGATCATGGCTGATCTGAAGTGGATCAGTTCCACTTTCCCGCTTTCTCTCCATAATCCTTAATTCCCTTGACTATCAGAAATCTATCTACCTGTAACTTAAACATATTCAGCGAGGTAGCATGCACCACTTCAATGGGCAGAGAATTCCAGAGATTCACCACCCTTTGAGTGAAGAAGTTCCTCTTCAACTCAGTAAATCACCATGTTAATGTTCAAGTAAGGGTGCTAAGCATTCTGGCGGGATTTTCTAGCTGCGATCACCTCAAAACTAGAAAATCCTGCCTGAGGTTAATGTACATTTACAAGGCCCATTCTCCCTCCATTATGATTTCTGTGGCAGGCAGGACGGGAAATCTCCACCCACTGTATTTCTTACTGCTATGGAGCTGGTGACCTACTCATTGGTAATGGTCTCTGCTGATTATGTTGGGCATGATATAGACAAAGAACATTGGTGAGACCATGTAGATGCTACGACAATGGATGAATGAACACCACTTGACAATCCCAGGTAGAAGTGTTTGCTTCCTGTCAGGGAATACTTCAGAAGTCAAGGACGTTCAGCCTCTGATCTTCAGATAAACATTCTCCAAGGCGGCCTTCACGACACATAACAATGCAGAATCACTGAGCAGAAACTGATAGCCAAGTTCTGCACACATGAGGAACTGGGATCTTGGGTTCATGTCACACTGTCTGTAACCCCCATGACTTGCCTGAGCTTGCAAAATCTCACTAACAAATTGTCCTGGCTGGAGACAATTCATACCTCTTTAACCTGTGCTTAACCCTCTCTCCACTCACATTGTCTGCACCTATAAAGTCTTGATTACCTGTTAAGACTCACATTCCAACCATTGTTTTGTAATTGAGTTTGTGTCTATATATGCCCTGTTCGTGACACAAATCCTGCACTCACCTGATGAAGGAGCAGCACTCCGAGAGCTTGTGCTACCAAATAAATCTGTTGGACTTTAACCTGGTGTTGTGAGATGACTTACATTGACTATGTTTAGTTGACAAGAGACAAAGGTTTCAGGGATGAGAAACTTCAGTAATAAGGATAGATTGGAGAGATTGGGACTGTTATCCTTGGAGACAAGAAGGCTGAGAGGAGATTTGATAGACATGTTCAAATTCATGAGCGGGCTAGAGGGAGTAAAGAGGGAGAAACTGTTCCTGCTCTGAAAAGGATCAAAAACAAGAGGGTTGGTTGGCACATTATCTCAGATCTTTATATCTTTTTTCCTGAAGAAAGAAGGTGGAAGAGTGTATGTCTGAACTGTGTGGTGTCCTTGATTATGCTGGCTGTTTTTCTGAGGCAACAGGATTTGTAGATATTGTCAATGGATGGGAGGCTGGTTTGAGTGATGGAATGAGCTTCATTCATAATCCTTTATAGTTTCTTGCAGTCCTGGGCAGAGCAGGAGCCATACTAAGCTGTAATTCAGCTGAAAAGAATACTTTCCATAATGCATCTGTAGAAGTTGGTGAGAGTTGTAGCAGATATACCAAATTTCCTCAGTCTTCTGAGAGATTAGAGCCATTGGTAAGTCTGGGGCTAAAGGCTTAAATGTTACAGCTTCACTTTTCAGGAATGAAGTGAAGAAAAACCTCTCCGTACAAAGGGAGGGAGGAGTGTGAAACTCTTCGGCAAAGGGCAGCTGGTGCTCAAGCAATTTTTCATCTTAAATCTGGTTTTAATGGATTATTGTTATCAAAAGTTTAGAAGGGATATGCAGCAAAGTTTGATATATGGGCTGAATTCTCCAGCCATTCACACTGGTGAGATCCTCCAATCCCGCCGGCATGGGGTGATGGCAATGAAAATTTCCATTGAGTGTGGCAGGGCCAGCAAAATCCGCCAGTAACAAACAACATGCCACCTCCCACTGGTGGGAAGTACACGGCTGGGGGACCAGAGAATCATGCCCATGGAGTAGATCAGAGATCAACCATAATTTAATCGAATAGTGATACAAACTCATGCAGCTAATTAGAGCTCATTAATCTGCTTAGAAAGGAAACCAAAACAGGAGGGCACAGCCTCAAAATAAGATGGGGGGCAGTTTAGAACAGAGTTTAGGGGAACTTCTTCACTCAAAGGGTGGTGAATCTCTGGAATTCTCTGTCCATTGAAATGGTGGAGGCTTCCTCACTGAATATATTGAAGTCACAGGTAGATTGCTTTCTGATAGACAAGGGAATTAAGGGTTATGGGGAGAGGCAGGAAAGTGAAACTGATCCACTTCAGATCAGCCATGATCTTATTGAATGGCGGGGCAGACTCGAAGGGCTAGATGGCCTACCCCTGCTCCTATTTCTTATGTTCTTATTAGCCTCCTGCTCTTCCTATGTTTGGTAAGCAGTTAACAATGAAGAAACTTGTGTGGCTCAAATGGATGAGCCAATATTTTCTTAACTGTGCCGTGTAGCTGACTGTCCATTGTTTTCTATCAAAGCCAGAAAAAAAATGAGAGCAATTTAAATACTGAAGCACAGTGGAAGAAGGTGGCAGAAGACCTGGCACTCCCAAGCGATGAGCTGGCCTGTAAAACAAAGCAGCTGCTTGGCAGAGGAAGTGGCAATCCTCTGAGATGATTTATACCTTGGAAGCAGGAGTGATAGTGAGATGAGAAACCTTGGCAGTGTCTCTTCACTGTCAGTCGTGATTACTGGGAAGAAAATTTGAAGAACAGAAGGTATCAGGAACAGAAGGAGGTAATTCCAACCTTTGAGCCTACTCTGCCATTCAATAAGATTATGTTTGATCTTTTATTTCAATTTCATCTTCCCTATTCTTTCCCTACATCCCTTACTTTCCCTTGCAGTGGCACAGTAGTTAACAGTGCTGCCTCACAACACTTGGTTCAATTCCAGCCTTGGGTGACTGTCAAAGTTTATTTATTAGTCACAATAGTCTTATATTCACACTGCAATGAAGTTACTGTGAAAATCCTATAGTCACCATATTCCAGTGTCTGTTCGAGTCCATGGGGGAGAATTTATCACGGCCAATCCACCTAACCTGCACATCTTCGGAATGTGGGAAGAAACCAGAGCACATTGAAGAAACCCATACAGACATGGGGAGAACGTGCAAACTCCATACAGACATTAACTCAAAGCTGGAATTGAACCCGGGTCCCTGTGGTGCTGTGAGGCAGCAGTGTTAACCACTCTGCCACCATGGTGCATGTAAACAAAGAGCAAAGAAAATTACAGCATCAGGAACAAGCCCTTTAGCCCTCCAAGCCTGCACTGACTATGCTGCCCATCTGAGCTGGATTCTTGCAAGGTGGATGCAAAACTGGCTCGCTCATAGAAGACAAAGGATAGCAGTGGAAGGATGCATTTCTGAATGGACAGCTGTGAGAAGTGGCATCCCTCAGGGATCAATGCTGGGATCTTTGCTGTTTGTGATATATATAAGTGATTTAGAGGAAAATGTAACGGGTTTAATAAGTAAATTTGTGGACTATACAAACGGTGAATTTGCAGATAGTGATGAGGATGGTCAGAGGACACAGCAGGATATAGCTCGGTTTGGAGACTTGAGCGGAGAGATGGTAGATGGAGTTTAATCCAGAGAAATGTGAGATAATGCATTTTGGAAAGTCTAATAAAGGTGGGAAATATAGAGTAAATGGCAGAGTCCTTTAGAATATTAAAGGGAAGAGGGACTTGGATGTACAGATACAGAGGTTACTGAAAGTGGTAATGCAGGTGGAGAAGGTAGCCAAGAAAGCATTCAGCCTGCTTACCTTCATTGGCTGGGACATTGAGCTAAAAAATTGGCAAGTCATGATGCAGCTTTATAGAACCTTAGGCCACACTTGGAATTTCATTTTCAATTCTGATGTGAAGCCTTTGGAGAGGGTACAGAAAAGATTTACTAGGATATTGCCTGGTATAGAGGGCATTAGTTATGAGGAGAGGTTGGAGAAACTTGGTTTGTTCTCACTGGAACAGCAGAGGTTGAGGGGCATCCTGATAAAAGTCTACAAGATTATGAGAGGCCTGGACAGAGTGGATAGTCAGAAGCTTTGCCCCAGGGCAAAAGAATCAATTACTGGGAGGCACGGGTTTAAGGTGCGAGGGATAAGTTTTAAAGCAGATGTACGAGGCAAGTTTTTTTATACCGAGGATGATGGGTGCCTGGAACTCGCTGCTAGAGAAGGCATTGGAAGCAGATACAATAGTGAGTTTAAAGGGCGTCTGAGCAAATACATATATAGGATGGGAATAGAGGGATATAGTCCCAGAAAGGGTAGAAGGTTTTAGTTAAGTCAGGCAGCATGATTGGTGCAGACCTGCGAGGCTAAAGCGCCTATTCTTCTGCTATAATTTTCTTTGTTCCTTATTCAATTTGAACCCTCCTGAGGACCCTGGAATCAGACGGCTGTGATAGTAAAATCCCAACCATAGTTTATGCAGAAATTACCCCTTGCTCCAAAATATATGTACAGTATCTAAACTCCTTAAGATATCCCCCTTTGCAAACAAGATCCAAAATAAATAAATTGCCATGACAAATCCAGCTTTTTATTGCCCAACTCATTCCAAATGGGATAATGTCACATTTTTTCATGTTACATTGCAACAAAAATGTTCTTGCCTCCTTACCTAACCTGCCTAAATCCTTTTTGCAGGTTCTTCTTATGGATACAACAGTGTACCAAATATAGCACTCAATCTGTAACATAGAATACAAAACTAGCATCAATGATGGTGACCATGAAGCTAACAGGTTGTCATCAGAACACAATAAATGCTGGGAATACTCTGCAGGTCGGTCAGACAACAGGGATACAGAGTGAATGTTTTACATTGATGATCTTCCATCACAACCTTCCATCTGAGAAAGGATCATTAACTTGAATTCTGTTTCTCTCCAATTAGCTTCACCCCTCAACACACTAGGTGGGTTTTCCTGGACGCTCTCACTTCAAGATTGGAAAACTCCAGCCAAGGTCAATGACCTTTGCATGGTCCATGTTCTGCCCGCTATGATTCCTGTAATGGACAGGATGGGAAAATTCCGCTCAGTGTTTCTGCGCAGTTACAACACTGGCATCTATCTGACAATGTGCAAAATAGCTCGGGGATGTCCTATCTACAGAAGACAGGATAAATCCAATGCAGCCAATTGCTACCCCCTAAATCATCAGCAAAGTGATTGACAGTCTTGTGGACAATGCTATCAAGAGGCATTTATTCCCAATAATTTGCAACATGGTGACACTAACACCTTCTCAAGAGGAATTAGGGATGTGTAATTATTTCTGTCCGAGCAATGTGGTAGCACAATCTGTGCGCAAATTAACAGAAAATAGTCTTCCCACTTAACCTTGTGTTGTCAGTAAATTTGGATATGTTCTAATAAGTTCTTTCATTTAATTCATTGATATAGATTGTAAACAGCTGGTGCCAAAGCACTGAACCTCTCAGCAGCTCACCAGTTACAGCATGTCCTTTTCATTCATACAGTGAGTCACTGTGTTGAACTGTTGCAGTCCTTCTGGAGTAACTACATTCACAGTGCTGTCAGGTAGGAAATTCCAGGATCTCATTCCAGCAACCGTGAAGAAATGATAATATTGTTCTAAATCAGGATGATACATGGCTCAAAGGGAAACATCCGTCTGCTGCCCTTGGCTTCTAGGTGGTTCGGGGCCATGAATGTGGAAAGTGTTGTTGAAGCATCTTTGCCCTAATATCATATTGCACCACTGTTCTATCGTTGTTGCTGCTTCTTGCCAGGTAATGAAGGTTTAAGCTTGTGGATGGGAGCCATATTAGCTTTGTCCTGGTTGTGTTGAGTTTCTTGAGTTTTCAGGTGGGGAGAACCATAAAATGCCATGGACACCTTTCCTCGCAGATGACACCAAGACTGATGGTGTATTGGACAGAAAGTTATTTCTGATTGCAACAGGATCTTGATCTGTTGGGTCAGTATGCTGACAAATGGCAGATGGAGTTTAATTTAGATACATACGAGATGAATCATTTTGGTAGATTGAACCAGGACAGGACTTACTCAGTTAATGGTAGGACAATGGGGAGAGCTATAGAACAATGAGATCGAGGAGTACAGGTTCATAGCTCCTTAAAAGTGGAGTCACATGTGGACAAGGTGGTGAAGAAGGCCTTCAGCATGCTTGGTTTCATTGGTCAGAATATTGAATACAAAAATTGGGACGTCTTGTTGAAGTTGTACAAGACATTGGTAAGGCCACACTTGGAGTAACTGTGTACAGCTCTGGTCACCCCATCATAGAAAGGATATTATTAAACTGGAAAGAGAGCAGAAAAGATTTACTAGGATTTTACTGGGATTTGATGGTTTGAGTTATAAGGAGAGGCTGGGCAGATTGGGACTTTTTTCTGTGGAGCACAGAAGGCCGAGGAGTGATCTTATAACGGTCTGTAACATAATGAGGAGCATCAATCCTAGAGAGTCAATATCTTTTCCCAAACATAGGAGAGTCTAAAATTAGAGGGGATAGGTTTAAAGTGAGAAGGGAGAGATACGAAAGTGTCCAGCAGGGCAATTTTTTCATACTGAGGATGATGAGTGTCTGGAACAAGCTACCAGAGGTAATAGTAGAGGCGGGTACAATTTTATCTTTTAAGAAGTATTTACATGGATTACTTGGATAAGACAGGTGTAGAGGGACATGGGTCAAACGTGCGCAATTGGGATTAGCTTAGGGGAATTAAAAAAAGGAGTAGCATAGACAAGTTGGGCCAAAGAGGGCCTGTTTCCATGCTCTAAACCTGTATGGCTCTATGACTCTCCAGCATCTATAAGCTCAGCTCTGTCCCCATTGCAATGATGTAAGCAAGAGGACACTTACGGATCACTTCCTCTGCCACAGTGGCACAGTAGTCAGCACTGCTACCTCACTGCACCAGGGACCCAGGTTCAATTTCCAACGCAGGTCTCTGTCTATACGGAGTTTGCATGTTCTCCCCGTGTCTCCATGAGTTTCCTCCGGGTGCTCCAGTTTCCTCACACAGTCTGAAAAATGTTGAGTGCATTGGCCTTGCTAAATTCTCCCTCACTGTATTCAAACAGGTGCTGGAGTGTGGCAACTGGGAGCTTTTCACAGTAACTTTGTTTCAGTGTTAATGTAAGTCTACTTGTGATAATAATAAATAAACTAAACTATTCCACAGATGATGGGCTGAAGTTGGTGTGAACTTAGCAGGTAACACTGCTCAAACCTTATATGGATAAAGTGTGGGTTGCCACCTTCAAGACTTTGTACATCAATACAGCCTGTCCAAGCTGAAAATACCCCCACTTCTTCCCTCTCCATGCCAGCTCCCAATCCATCTCATTATCCTTTCCCTTCTATAATCCCTGGCCTTGCCAAGGACTGCCAACTTGGCTCCTGCAATGCTCTGGCTCCTACTTACCTCGCAACTGGCTCCAGGGACAGATGTGGGTGAATCATGCCAGTCTGAGCAGTGGCAGTTGTTCACAATGACATTGTTCAGGCCAAGGAGCTGCCAGCCATCAAGGTAATTAATATTTCAATGGGTGATAAATCATTGCGGATTCACAGGACCGGACAGGAGTGGAAGTTACACATCCTTCCAATTGTGCCCATGAGATCAGAGGCTCAGGACAAAATTCTGCCCAATGACCAATCAGCAAATTGAAGAAATCCATTTCCCTCAATCAGTGGGCATCACAGTGGCACAGTGGTTAGCACTGCTGCCTCACAGCTGAAAAATCTGGCCTTTTTCAGCCTTGGATTTCAATGATTTTAGCCTTGGATGACTGTGTGGAGTTTGCACATTCTCCCCGTGTCTGTATAGATTTTCTTCAGATATTCTGGCTTCCTCCCACAGTCCAAAGATGTGTAGGTTAGGTGGATTGGGCAGGCTAAATTGCCCCTTTTGTGTTAGGAGAATTAGTAGGCTAAATATCTGATATATAATGGAAATAGGGCCTGGTAGGATTATTATTGGTGCAGGTTCAATGGGCTGAATGGCCTCTTGCTGCACTATTTCTATGAACACATGAGCCCGGATTTTGTGTAATAACCTCGAATTTGGCAGCTCATTGAATTTTTTTTTCCAAATCGAAACACATAATCTAATGAGCTGGTTCCCTCTTATCCATCCTATTAGTTACAACCTCATGAAGCTGTAACAGATTTGTCAAACATAATTTTCCTCCCATTGATTTTCCAAGAACCCTAATGTGGATTTGAGCTGTTTCCTGACTGCTGATGTCAGACTAATTGGCCTGTAGTTCCCTGTTTTCCCTCCTTTCCTGAATAACAGTGTTATATTTGCGACCCTCTTAATAATGGGCAACGTTCGAGAACCTAGAGAATTCTGTGAAATCAAAATCAATGCAACCTCTTCCTCTGTAGCTATCTCTTTAGGATGTGGATCAGTAAGCGTGAGGGATCTGTGGTCCCATTTAAAGTTTATTCTTGTCACAGGTAGGCTTACATTAACACTGTAATGAAGCTACTATGAAAATCCCCTAGCTGGCACACTGTCTCGCTCGTTCAGACACACTGAGGGAAAATTTAACATGGCCAGTGCACCTAACCAGTATATTCTTTGGAGTGTGGGAGGAAACAGGGCACCCGGAGGAAACCCATGCAGACACGGGCAAAACATTGCCGACTCTGCACACACAGTGATCCAAGCTGGGAATCGAACTCTGGTCCTTGGCGCTGTGAGGTAGCAGTGCTAACTACGGTACTACCCATTCTATCTCATTAGTTTCTCTGATGATGTTTGTTTACGAATAGTAATGTCTGTAAGTTATTCATTTTCATGAGATCCTTCATTCCCTTGGAAATCCAGAAGGTTTTTTTTGTCTTACATTCTGAAAACAAGACAAAGGATTTTCAAAACATCTTTCCCAGTTTCTTATTTCTTTCCTTGGGGAGAAGTATGTTTACAGTTGTTAATCCTTTTCTTTTGACATAAGCTGAAGAATCTTTTGCATCTGTTTCAGTGTCCCTGTAATTAATTTTCTCTCAAGGATTAAAGGAACATCTACACAAATGGCTGAGGAAACATTGGTCTTCAATCCCCCCAAAAGCAAAGTCAGCCCTGTTGGGTTAGGTATCATACTGTGTTCTTTAAAGAGCTGAACTGTTAATCAGATTACCTAGAACATATGCTGCTCAAAAATTCACAATGAAAAAAAAATCATTATGAGTTTAGTTGTGGAAATAATTATAGTTTTACTGAATTTGGGCGTAAAAGTTTTTTTAAAATTCTGCATAGCAAGCTTCAGATTTCATAAAGCCTATGATGTCCTTTTATTAAAAAGATACACGTTTAAATGCGTGAAGGAACACAATCCAAGAGCGTGCTATTAAAGAAGGTTCAATCTCAAATCTGAATTGGTTCAATCTATATGGCTGTGGAACAGGAATAAGCCATTCAGCCCATTGAATCCACCTTGCTATTTCAGTAGCTCATGGCTGATCTGGGTCACAACCCTACTTGCCTAGCTTTGCCATACATCTCTTGATGTGAAATGGAAGGACGTCTTTTGATTTGATTGGTGATAAAGTGTGGCCTAGTAGCTTGGTGTTTCTGATTGAGATTGTAAAGTGATCACATTGGGATGAATGAAATAACTGTAGTGCTCTAAAACAAAGGCTAATTTTCCTCAAACCAGGTAGTGTTTGACTACATTAATCTGAAATCTGTCCTGGATGTGTGCTTTGTATACTATTCCTGTGGATGTAGGGGGCAATGCTGGGCTGCCTGAAAGCCTGTTTGTGATTCCTCTGGCATCACTTGTCTAATCACTTGATCTTTTGCCACGTCCTGAATGGCCGATGCCAGCACTCTGTTGTTTGACTAATTATAACTTTAACAGAGAGCAAAGAAGAGTACAACACAGGAACAGGCCTTTTGGCCCTCCAAGCCTGTGCAGATCATAATGTCCTTAACTAAACTAAAAAAAATCTTTTGACCTTACTCAGTCCATATTCCTCTACTCCTTTCCTAATCATATACCCATCCAATGCCACTTAAATGTTACTAATGTGCCTGCTTCCACCACCTCCTCTGACAGCACATTTGAGGCACCTTCCATTCTCTGTGTGAAACACCTCCCCTGCACATCTCCATTAAACATCCCCCCTCTCATCTTGAACCTGTGCCCCCGTGTAATTGACACTTCCACCCTGGAGAGAAGCTTCTAACTATCCACCCTGTCTATGTCTGAAGCAAATGCACTCCAGACCCCCTGTTCCCCTGAGCCCCACGGGTTTCCTCTGCTTGTCTTACCCTGTGCTACGTTTATCTCAGTCTCATTTTTATCCCCAGTCGCTATGCCAACTAGTCTGGTGTTCCGGTTCTCACCCGACTGTTGTACGAATATAAATCCTCCTGAACAGCACTAGCAAACTTCCTGCCCAGGATAATGGTATCCCTCCAAAGACAGGGATGTTTTCTTAGCAACAATTTACACTGTTGCTTCTAACACTCCAAAAGGAGCAAATGTTTTTCCATTAGTGTTGACTGAACTCGCAAACACTACCAAGAAGGAAAATATACAATTTAGACAAGTATTCTTATTTTCCTGTTTCACTAGTGTTCCTGTTAAAAGTATTCAAGATCAGTATTTTTATTTTTTTAAGGGGAGGCAATGGCCTAATGCTATTATCACTAGAGTAATAATCCAGAAACTCAGATAATGCTTTGGGGGCACACTTTCGAATCCTGCTACAGCAGTTGGAGAAATTCAAATTCAATAAAAAAAAACGAAATTAAGAATCTACTGATAGCCATGAGACAATTGTCAATTGTCAGGGAATCCATCTACTTCACTAATGTCCTTTAGGGAAAGGAATCTGTCATCCTTACCTGATCTGACCTACATGAGACTCCAGAGCCACAGCAATGTGGTTGACTCTTAACTACCCTCTGAAATGGCCAAGTAAATCTTTCAGTTCAAAGGCAATTAGGGATGGGTAATAAAGACTGGCCATTCAATGATGTCTATGTCCCACGAACTAAGTTTAAAAAAAAAATATTTTTCCCTGCTGGAAGCCCTACAAACTCTGCAATGCAGAATTGGTATAGAGAGAAAATTCCAAAATATCGGGTCCAACGGATCACCAACAATGGTGGAACAATGAATATGAGGGGTGTGCAATACTCCGTCATTGGAGGAGTGGAAAAAATACTTCAGAATTAAGGATAGGGGCAAAGATAAGAATTACAATATTTAGGTGTTGCTGAACTGGAAGCCCATATAATTGAGAAACCCAGGGCGAATTATTATGAGACCCAGAGCCAAATAGGATAGACGTTATATGACTCCTAATTAGCAAGAGTGGGCTTTTTTATTCATTCATTCAGGGGATGTTTGCATTTGTGAGAAAGCAGTAATCATTACCCATCCCGATTTCTTCCCTGAAAGGGTAGTGGTGAGCAATCTTCTTGAGTTGCTGCTGGAATCCATCCAGCATTTTGATCCAGCATCAGAGTAGTGTGCAGTTTGGACAGGAACTTGTAGGTGGTCGTGCTCCCATGTACCAGCACTCGTCCATCTGGGCACAGGCGTTCATGAAGTCGTGAAATGCACAAAGGAACCTTCAAGTGATCCTGCTGTGCATCTCATAGAAGGTACACACTGCAGCTGCTGCAAATCAGTGATGGAGGAAAGTACGTATTTTAGGAGTTGGCTGTGATGCGAATGAAGTCAGTTAATTTGTCCAGGATGGTGTTGAGCTTCTGTAGGATTAGAGAAGTTGCAGTCATCCAGGCAAGTGGAAGCATTCCGTCACACTCTGACATATAGATGAAGGTCTTTTAGATGAAGATCAGGCTTAGGAGAATCAGGAATTGAGTTACTCGTAAAAGAATTCCCAGCCTCTGGCCTAAGTTCTGATTTTACAACAATGACCACACTTCAGAAATATTTCATTGGTTGTAAAGAACTTTGAGGCATCCAATAAATATAAAAAGTGCTGTATAAATGTGAGTCTTTTCCTTATTTCCTCATTTATTCTCATCCATTGATACGAAGGAGAATATGCGTTTGGTTCCTGGAAGGGTAGGGGGTTTTAGTTCAGTTGGGCAGCATGGTCAGTGTGGGTTTGGAGGGCCAAAAGGCCTGCTCCTTTGCTGTAATTTTCTTTGCTCTTTGTTGTTTTATGAATACCCCTGAGAAAGATCTAAGCCCATAAAGCACAAAGAAGTACAGAAAGTGTTGCTGTCCAGTTAAAAGTGACAACCACTTTTCACACATTGATGATCCTGTTATGTATGTTGGAGTATAGCCCTTTTAAAGGAACAGGTCATGTAGGGTATATGGGGTGAGCTGGTTGGGAAACACCCTAAGTGAACAGTCAGTGTTTGCAGTGTGAAGCGAATAGACAGAATGAAGATCTGTGTTCCCTGATAACTGGCTGTGGAGTAACTCTTGAGGAGGCAACTCATGTTAGAGATTTGACATGCCCACAAACATGATGGCCGATAGTCTCTGAAATTTAGAAGAATAAGGGGAGATCAAATTGAGGTATACAAGATAATAAAAGGTATGGATAAGGTAGACATGGAGCGAATGCTTCCTTTTGTGGGGCATTTTAGGACAAGAGGTCATAATTTTAGGATAAGGGGCAGCAAATTTAAAACAGAGTTGAGGAGAAACTATTTCTTTCAAAAGGTTGTGAATCTGTGGAATTCGCTGTGCCGAAACGTCGTGGATGCTGGGACAGTGAGTAAATTTAGGGAGGAGTGAGATAGATTTTTAATTGGTAATGGGTTGAAGGGTGATGGGGAGAAGGCAGGAAAATGGGGATGAGGAGCATATTAGCTATGATTGAATGGTACAGTGGACTCGATGGGCCAAATGTCCTAATTCTGCTCCTATATCTTATAAGCTTATCAGAAATGAAAAGATTGAGCCTCCCATTATCAAGCATTCTATTTGTTTTTGGACAACACCAGTCATCTGATCGGATGCAGGATAAACGTAGCATCCTTTGGTTGGGATTCCTGATTGCACTGACCCCAAAATCTGCCTCCCCCTACGTTAACGAACTTTTACACAGTCTGTCACCTCTTCTACCCACTACGATTCTTGTGGCAGGTGGGATGAGAAAATTTGCCTGTTTGTATCAAGAGTGAATGAAGAGAATAAAATGGCCCCTCTTGCCATGTGTAAGCGATTCAACGCATTTCAGAATCTCATTATTCACTTCAATGACAATGCTTGGCAAACAGAAGGAGAAAATCCTGTCATGCCTTTTTTTTTTGGCATAAAAATAAAATCCCCCAAAGCTGTTAATGGAACTTGCTATTGCCTTAATCTCAGGTGTAGCTAATTAGCCTCACACAAAAATTGAGCAGTAAGTATTTTCTGACAGTCTCTCTGCCCATGACTCTTCTATTATCAATACACCTGTGGAACAATTACCATACTGTTTCTGTTTACTGTTCCTGAGTTGTGTAATATAAAAGTTTTCTCTCTGCTAATTGTGTTTATGGCAGGAAACCTTGTTAATTGCTGTTCCAGTAGGCAGGCAAGCTATTTCTGCTCATTATTCTTATACAACTGTACCTAGCATGCTGTGGCACTAGTCAAGAAAATAAAACCTGCATTTATATCGCACCTTTCAATACCTCAGGGCATTCCAACGCATCAGTGAAGTATTTCTGAAGTACAATCACTATACAGTCTTGTAGCATCCCTAACTCTGGGCCTGAAGCTCTGGTTCAAGTTCAGGCTCTGTTTGGCCATGGATGGTGTGCGCATAACATGGCCAAATAGTTTGATTACCTAACAGTAAATTCTTCTAGTGCCCCTGATGACTATTGGTGAAGAGTGAGAGCTTCCTGGTGAGCCAGGCTGAAGAAAGCAATATTTTGCCAAGTACAATCACAGGCCAATTCACCATGGTAAACAATATCTTCTTTGGTGCCTTGAGGAAGAGGAGGAGGGAACAACTGGTGTAATGATTTCAATCAGGCTATTCATATTAGCTTACTGGAATATGAAATCCCTGATTAAGGAGTCAATTGATAGGCCAATCAGGGAGTCTTTTCCTTGTATTTAACTAGGAGTGTCAGTTCCTTTGGCACTCTTGAAGGCAGATTGCTAACATACTGTGTACTGCTGTTTGAATTCTAAATAAAAGGACTTTGGTGAACGGATTTCTGCCTCCAAAGACTTATTACAAGAATACAGCAACCAGTTTACTTCCAGCACTGTGATAATGACTGGAGATTTAATGTTTTAGTGGTATAAAAACAGAAAATGTTGGAAAATCTCGGCAGGGTTGACAGCATCAGTGGGGAGAGAATGGAGCCAATGTTTCCAGCCTGGATGCAGATAATCCTGACTTGCAACATTGGCTCTGTTCTCACTCCACAGATGCTGTCAGACCTGCTGATATTTTCCAGCATTTTCTGTTTTTCTTTCAGATTCCAACATCTGAAGTATTTTGTTATGTCTTTGTGTTTTAGTTGATTGTTCAGAGATTATGGTCAGGCAGTAGGCAAAATGGTAAGATAAGGAGAGAGCCAAGAGATTAGCATCTGGGTAAGATGTACAAGATTAATTGTATGCTTTAAATGCCATTTCAAGTGGTTGTGGACATTCCAGTGAGGAACAGATATGGCTCACATCAATGGAGACCAGTTGTAATGGCTTTGCTGGTAGAACCAGAGACCATTCAGCCCTCTCCAGGAAGCCAGGACAGGGGCTTGTCCATTGGGCAGTGTTAGCCTTTCACTGCCAGCCTAGCAGCATAGCAGTGCCAATCTGGTGCCCTGACACTGCCCACTGAACAACTTGGCATTGCAGTCTGGCACACTGGCAGTGCTGACCAGTGCCAGATAGTGCTAAGGGGAGGGGGGGGGGGGGTGGTGATGAGCAAGGCCTAAGAGGACAGAATCTAAGGAGGCAGAGCGAGACAAGGCAGGCCATTCATTGGAGGGGGGGATCACTGTGTACACTGCAACAGCAATCTGTGGAGGCGTTGGTGATCAGTCTGAGTTGGGGGTGGGGAATCATTCCAGGAGTGTGGGTAGTGGGTAGCCTATCCATCGGCCCAAGTGGAAGGTTTGGCAGTCAAGTGGGGAGGTGGGGATTGGCAATCGGTTGGGGTGGGGCCTGATAAACCATCACAGAGCCTTCTGCTGTCATCAGTCAGAACGTTGGCTGTAGTGGGGTGGGGGGGTGGGGGGGGGGGTGGGGGGGGGGTGGGTAGAGAGGCAGTAACAGGTTCCTGTAATCTCAGAACACAGAGATATGCACACGTGCAATTGCTACTATCAGCTGACTTTTGAGTAATTTAGATCTCCCCTTGCCTCTGCTGGTGGATTCCAAGTTTGGCGAGGTTTTTTTTGATTATGCCTGGTAAGATTTGCCCAAAATAACTGTGTGAATTTCTCCCACTTTCACACTCGTTCGTGACTTTGAATCTTTCTGGTAAGATTGTCCCCTATGTTATTACTAAAGCACCACAGAAACCTCTCCTGCTCTTCTTTGAAATATTGGCATTTACAGCCCAAGAATGCAGGTAAGAGATGAGTCGATGTTTCAACCTACCCTGCCAATGTAGCATTCACTCAGAGGTGTTATGTAGAATGTAGCACCTATGTAACACCTCTGAGTGAATGCTACATCACAGGTAAAGAGCATTTGGCCCAACAGGTGTTTATGTTCCTTTCAATTTCCCTCTCAGCATTATCACACCCCATCAATATATCTTTGTATGAGTTTCTTCCTCATGTACTCATTAAGATTCCTCTCAAATCTATCTATGTTGTTTATTTCAACAATGCCATGTGGTACAAAGTTCCACGTTCTCAGCACTCAGAGTAAAGCAGGTTTTCCTAAATTCTTTGTTGGCATTATTAGTGACCAACTGATCTTTATTTTTTTAGAAGCAGCATATCAAACCTTTTCATAATATGAAAGAACTCTCTCAGATCACCTGTGTCTTGATCTAAAGAAATGCCTATTCAGTTTTTCCTGGCAATAATGTCATCTCAGTTTTAGTGCAACACTTGTACTGTTTTTGCCATTTACTTCAGTGTTTCTGCATTATTTTTGTAAAACAGAGGCTAGAACTGTATTGTGTTGTGACATGAATTTTTTGTGTTCAAAGCTCAGGAGTAGGACTCGAACATACAACTTCCTGACAAGAATGCTACTATTGAGTCACAGCTGACACTGTGCTGCTGTCACTGGGGAATGTATCATGTTTAGGTAACGTTAGCAACTAAAAAAACCCTTGGTTATGATGATGGAGCCCAAACATAGCTCCTCAAGATAACTGAAACATTTCTTGGAGTGATGTCCGAGGTTCAAACTGTCTTGTAGAATGTTCCTTGAAGTCAGAAGTAAGAATATTAATTGATAATTTACCCATATTAATGCCATTTGCAAATGTTCAGCTACTGAAGCAGTCCACGTCTATATTCAGCAAAATATGGAATATATTCAGACTGAGACTGGTAAGTGGTAAATGCCATTTATCCCACACAAGTGCAAGGTAGTGAATGTCACCAACAAGACAGAGTCTAACACTTGATATTCAATGCCATTGGCATTGCCAAATCCACTCATCAAAATCCTGGGGACCACCATTGACCAAAAATTGAACTGGACTAGCTACATAAATATTGTAGCAACAAAAGCAGGTCAGACCATGGGAATTCCAATGGAAAGTAGTTCTACTCTTGATCCCCAAAAGCTGTCTACTGTCTAAAAACACATGAGGAGTTTGATAAAATATTCTCCACTTGCATGAATGAGTGTGACTCCAACATTTCTCAAGAAGATCAACAGCATCAAGGACAAAACAGCCCACTTAACTGGCCTTATCCACCTTAAGTATTCACTCAATCCAACATTGAAAAGTTTCTCACTACTTTCCCTGTTCAGGCCCCTCAGGATCTTGAATTCCTCCATCAAGTTTCCTCTTGGCCTTTACTTCTCCAAGGAAATCAATAATCATAACCTCTCTAATCTATCTTCCTGGGCGTCTATCCCTGGAATCTCCTCTGTACTCTCTCAATGTCCTCACAATCCTTTCTCAAGCATGGTGCCCAGAGGTGGATGCAGTATGCAAGATTGGGCCTAACTCGTGTCTCATACAAGTTCAACATGACCTCCTTACTCTTATACTCAATGCCCTTGTTAATAACATCTAAGATGTGATATGCCTGATGAGCTGCTCACTCCACCTATTCTTCCAACTTTAATGATGTATGTACATATGCGCATGGCTATCTCTGTTCTTACACCTCCTCTGGAGTTTCTTCCCTTACTTTATACTGTCTCATGTACTTGCTGTGAAAATGAATCACTTCACAATTCTCTGCATTGAATTTCATCTTATACTGAACTGCCCAATCCTCCAGCATGTCTATGTTCTTGTGAAGTTCAAGAAAATCTTCATCATTCTAGACAATGTTTCCAACTTTCATCTGCAAATTGTGAAATCATACAAGGCAATCTTGGTCATTAATATATATCAGCAAGAACAAAGGTCCCAGCGTTGACCCCTGGGAAACTCCACCACAACTTTTCTCTAGTCTGAAAATCAATCATTTATCACCACTCTCTTTCTTAGTACTATTTTTAGGTAGGTTACAGAGTCGGCATAGTGAACGTGAGGGGATTATATGGTGTTCCAACCTCTGACACAAGACTCTAATCATGATGTAGAGATGCCGGCGTTGGACTGGGGTAAACACAGTAAGGAGTCTGACAACACCAGGTTTAAATGCAATCGATTTATTTGATAGTAAACTCACAAGCTTTCGACTCTCTAGTTTTCGTCAGGTGAATGATAGCCAACTTCCGCACACATGAAGACAGTGTTAACAGGGATCTTGGCTTTATGTCACACTATCTGTAACTTCCATGACTTGCCTGGGTTAGCAAAAAACCTCACTTACTGCGTTGTCTGGAGACAATACACATCCCTCTAACCTGTGCTCAGTGCTCCTTCCACTCACACTGTTAGCCATTTTAAGACTTGAATAGCAGGTTAGGTGTAAAGATTCACATTCTAATCAGTAATCATAGAACATAGAACATAGAACAATACAGCACAAACAGGCCCTTCGGCCCACGAGTTGCGCCAATCACATCTACCAATCCACAGACCTATCTATAACCCCCTATCCTATTCTTTTCCATATACTCATCCAGAAGTCTCTTAAAAGACCCCAGTGAGTTTGCCTCAACAACCTCCGACGGCAGTCGGTTCCATTCACTCACCACCCTCTGAGTGAAAAACCTCCTCCTAATCTGTAAACAATCTGTGCTGTTATGTGTGCTGTTTGAGACCAGAACACCTCATTCACCTGATGAAGACCAGAGAAGCAAAAGCTTGTGAGTTTACTATCAAATAAATCAGTTGGATTTAAACCTGATGTTGTCAGACTTCTTACTGTATTTACCCCAGTCCAACGCCGATATCTCTACACCAGAATATTGAATTTAGGAGTTGGAACATCTTGTTGAAGTTGTACAAGACATTGGTAAGGTCACACTTGGAATAATGTGTACAGTTCTGTTTACCCTATTATAGAAAGGATATTATTAAACTAGAAAGTGCAGAAAAGATTTAGTAGCATGTTACTAGGACTTGATATAACCAAGTCCTGGTTATAAGAAGTTATAAGAAGAGGCTGGATAGGCTGGGACTTTTCCCCCTGGAGTATAGGAGGCTGAGGAATGATCTTATAGAGGATTATAAAATAACGAGGGGCATAGATAGTCAGGTAGATAGTCAACATTTTTTTTCAAAGGTAGGGGAGTCTAAACCGAGAGGGCATAGGTTTAAGATGAGAGGGAAGAGATTCAAGAAGGGCAATTTTTTCACATAGAGGGTAATGAGTGTCTGGAATTAACTGCCGGGGTAGAGGCAGGTACAATTTTGTCTTTTAAGAAGCATTTAGATAGTTACATGGATAAGATGGATATGGAGGGATAGGGGCCAAATGTGGGCAATTGGATTAACTTAATGGTAAAACCTGTTGGGCTGAAAGGTCTGTTTCCATGCTGTAAACCTCTATGACTCTAAGTGCTTTTTTTCTCATCGCTTTCCAATTTAGAGACAATTCAGGTCCAGTAGGTCTTTGTGGGGTTGGTCACCGTCTGCTTCAGTGTCTTTTGCATCCGCTATCTCTGGCCTTAGGTGATGAAGAAATGAGAGATTCATAACTTCAGTGTCCTCCTGGAGTTGTGTTGATTGTGTGTCTGATAAAGAAAGAAACTTGTTACTGAGCATACAAACATCCTCAGCTTCTGAAAGCTGAAGCTCCACTGCTTCTAAATGAAAGGTGAAAGTCCACTGCATGAAAGGCAGAGGGTGGAATTTTACAGCCAGCCCCACCGACAGGTTCTGGAAGATCCGGATGGCCTGGGTTTTTCTTTCTTTCTCCACATTTGTTAGCCTTTCTTGTGTCTGGGCACAAGCTTTCGTTAATCCTTCATACCAAAGCTTCAGATTTGTGACCTGCTCGAAGAAGATAAGCTACTGAAACAGATGGAGGCATGTGCTTCCTCTGCCTCATGTGGCAAGAATGTCTAAAATGACAGATTAAGTGAAATTACAGACCCGTCATCATCTCACTGAATAACATAATAGGTTCAAGACATTGACGGGAATTCTCCAGTCGGTCATACCAGCGGGATTCTTTGGTCCCACCGCAGTGAACGGAGATTTGGCTGAGCGCCAAATTCTCCGTCCTGGCTGGGTGTCAAATTCTCCATCCTCACTTGCAGTAGTGGCAGGATGTAAACGACCTAAGAATTTTCTTAATTGGTTTTGCCTACTACTGTTCTCACGTTCTTTGTATCCATTTCTGCTGGCCTATGCGTGCCCACTTCCCTGCCCAGCGAACAGATGAAGAGAGCTAAACGTGAGGGGATTATAGAGTTTAGAATTATGGTACTTGAAGTTGGGCATGAAGGGTAGGTGAAAAACAACAGAAAATCTAGATTTGTAAGGAATATTGGAAATGCTCCAAGCACATTCTTATTAATAATTAGTGCTTTATATAGCTGGTGCTAATTTGAATCTCATGAATACGCATTGAGCATTCCTTTTTAATGGTTTATTTTACATGCTGCAAGTCAGATGCTTCCATTAAAACAAAGTTGTTGTGCTGGGATGAACAACTCATGCTAATGATTGTGGTGAATCAGATTGAGAGTGTATTTTTAACCTGAGACCGCATATAATTGAGCAAATAAGCACGCCTGTGACATTTACTACATGCGGAGGCAACTTAACGCCTGAAGACACTTCGTTCAAGATTTCAATCATGGTGCCCTGTTCTGTGATTTTAATCAAGTGGTAGGCATAGCCTTATTGTTTGATAGTTAACATTAAACTGGACCTTTAGTGACAAAGGTGTCAATCATGTCTCTAAATAGAACTTAGAGCACAGAGACAACATTTGGTCTAACAGATTTATGCCAGAATCTACACTCCATGTGAGTCTTCCTCCACCTCACCACACTTGAAATCCCCGACAATAGCCATGTAATTCTCCATGTTGAGTCTGTGTGGAGCACAATAGTTAACATTGCTGCCTCACATTACCCGGGTACAATTCCTGGCTTGGGTTATTGCCTCTACACATTCTCCCTGTGTATTTTTTAAATTCATTATTGGGGCATGGGTGTCTCTGACCAGCATTTATTGCCCATCCTAGTTGTGAAAATAGTGGTGACCCGGTCCATCATTCCTTGCGCTCGCTGATTCATATTGGTTCTTGAATTGGAAATGCGTCAATTTTAAAATTCTTGTTCCTGATTTCCTTCATAACCCTTGCTTCCTCCTCCAGCACTTCAACCCTGTTTGCTCTTTCTATTCTTGATTATTGCATATCTTGTTTTACTTTGTTAAAAGTACAAAATATGTGCAAGGTATTGCTGAGCATAAAGGTGCGATTTTCTTTCTGGTCACTCTACTTTGTTCCAAAGTAATTTCAGATCATTCCAAAACAATTCCAAATTCTGGTTTCTCAAAGAAATAGGGAATCCTGGCTTTGGGAGACTGCCCCTTCAGGCTTATTCTATGGACTGATTGTACAAAGATTTGATCTTTGTACAATCAATGAAATACAATGAAAAATATTATTTCTTGCGTGTTACACTGACAAGGGAAGAACAAGGAACAAAGAAAAATACAGCACAAGAACAGGCCCTTCAGCCTTCCAAGACTGTGATGATCGTGATGCCTTAACTGAACTCAAGACAAAACCTTCTGTCCTCACTCAGTCCATATCCCTCTATTCTCTCCTATTCATGTACTGATCTAGATCCCTCTTATATATTGCAAATGTACCTCCTCTGGCAGCACATTCTAGGTCTCTGTGTAAAAACTTGCCCTGCACATCTCCTTTAAATTTTCCTCTCTCACCTTGAACCTGTGACCCCTTTGTTATTGATTCCTCCATCCTGAGAAAAAGTCTCTGACTATCCGCCCTGTCTATGCTTCTCATAATTTTGTAGACCTCTATCAGACGTCCCCTCAGCCTCCGTCTTTTCAGTGAAAACAATCCTCATTTTTTTTTATTTGATTTAATATTGTCACATGTATTAAAATACAGTGAAAAGAATTGTTTCTTGCGCACTACACAGACAAAACATATCGTTCATAGAGAAAGCAACCAGAGAATGCAGAATGTAGTGTTAAAGTTATAGTTAGGATGCAGAGAAAGATCAACTTAATGCCAGGTAGGTCCATTCAAAAGTCTGACAGCAGCAGGGAAGGAGCTGTTCTTGAGTAAGTTGGTGCATGACCTCAGAATTTTGTATCTTTTTCTTGAAGGAAGAAGGTGGAATAGACAATATCCGGGTGCACTGGGCCCTTAATTATGCTGGCTGCTTTGCCAAGGCAGTGGGAACAGTAGACAGACTCAATGGATGGAAGGTTGGTTTGCATGATGGATTGGGCTACATTCATGACCTTTTTAGTTCCTTGCGGTCTCGGGCAGAGCAGGAGCCACACCAAACTATGATACAACAGAGAATGCTTTTTATGTACGTCTGTTGCGCAAATTGCAATGATTGTGCATTTGAGGCAGAGATGAGGACAATAATTTTCTCTCAGAGTAAGTTGTAAAACTTTGTAATTCTCTTTCTCAAAAGCTGGTTGAGTCTTAGCATATCTTGAAGGCAGAAATAGACAGATTCTTGATAAGTAAGGAAATAAAAAGTTAGGCAGGAGTGTGAATTTGAGGTTACAATTGTATCAGCCATGATCTTATTGAACAGCAGAGCAGGCTGGAGGGGCTGAGTGGCCTATTCCTGCTCCTTATTTGTATATTTGTATTCTGATGATGGAAGGAATACTAAGCTTGCATTTATCAAACACTTCACATCTCTCTGAAGCATCGCATAGCCCTTCATGTACAATGGATTACTTTGAAGTTCAGCTGCTTGCTGTAGGCAAACACAGCAGCCCTTTAGCACACAGCAAGACTCCACATCTGTAATGAGACAGACCATCAGCTTTTAAGTTAAGGTAAGAGTTATTGACCAGGACACACAATGCAAGTCCTACTGTTTGAATATTGTTATGGGATCCACCTAAATGGCTTCAGTTTAATATCTCAGTGAAAGGATGACATAAAGAGGATAAGCTCCTTGCCTGAAGATAAAATCCTGTGTTTTTGCAGATATAGAAATCAGAGTTATAGAGAATGCCTGGTTTCTCTTCCAGAAGTGCGCAGGTGTAGCAAAACAAGCTGAGTCAATTTCAAGGGTTTGTTATTCATCTTCTTCTGTCAGGAAAAAGATACAAATAAATTGACTGAAGAACAGCTTCTTCTCTGCTGCCATCAGACTCTTGAATGGACCTGTTAAATATTAAGCTGATCTTTCTCTTCATACTATCAGTGACTGCAACACTTGCCTGGATGGATACAGCTCCAACAACACTCAAAAAGCTTGACACCATCCAGGACAAAGCAGCCCACTTGATTGGCACCACATCCAGAAATATCCACTCCCTCCACAACAAACGTTCAGCAGTACTATCTACAGGATACAGTGCAGTAATTTACCAAACATCCTTAGAGAGTACCTTCCAAATTCATGACTGCTTCCATCCAGAAGGACAAGGACAACAGACACCTGGGAACACCACCACTTGCAAGTTCCCTTCCAAACCACTAATTATCCTGACTTGGAAATATATTGCTGTTCCTTTGCAGTCGCTGGGTCAAAATCCTGGAATTCCCTTCCTGATGGCATTGTGGCTTAACCACATCATGTGGACCACAGCGATTCAAGAAGACAGCTCACATCCACCTTCTGAAGGGCATCTAGATTCAGGCAATAAATTCTGGCCAGCCAGTGACACCTGTGCCCCATGAATGAATGGAAAGAACAATATTCTACACCCTATCTGTTCCTTCTGCCTTATGTACCCTATGAAGGATATGCTTTGTCTGTATAACATGCAAGAAACAATACTTTTCACTTTATGCCAATACATGTTACAATAATAAATCAATTCAACAAATTCAATGTAATTCTCTATATAACTATTATGTCCCAGAATGTTTCAGCACAAATTTGTGAATTCCTGTTCTTAGGAGGCTTTCATGAGACAGGTCACCAGTTATACTAAGAGCAGGCCTCACTATCCAATTGTGGAAATCAAGGCCCCATATCCAGTTTCTTTCTGTGAGCTGGAATGCCACCTATGGCTCTGCAGGAAGGGTGGCACAGGCAATAACTTCAAAGGTTTCAGCAAAGGTATTCAACTGTTTTTACACGCCGCGCCTGTCACCACATTGGTGTAATTCCCAGTGTACTCCCCTATGTGTAAACTCTACACCGACAATCACCCAAAGCTGGAATCAATCCACGTCCCTGACGCTGTGGGCAGCAATGCTAACCATTGTGTCACCATGCTGTCTTAATGAAGACAATAAGTGTCTCGTTAGTCTCACTTCTCCAATGTATTGACATTGTAAAATTCACCATTAAAGAACCAGCGTTGAGGTTTGTAAATCAGCCTTAGGTTTTTGAAACGAGCACTCCACATGTTTTCAGTCCTTGTTTTGGAACTCTTGCCTTTTCTCTTTCCCTGCTCTTACTTGTGGAATAAGTTGTAGGACGTGGAGCAAAACCAGGAATGGTTTTGAAGGAGTAAATAAAGAGGAAGTGTTTCCTGTGATGCAGGGCTGATGATCAGGGGGCATAAATTCAATCTGATTGGCTAAAGGACCAGAAGCAAAAATGCGAAAGCCTCCAGCCGGTGATCCCTGGATAAAAAGAAAATGGAACAATGGGAACTTTCAAAAGGGAATTCTAGAAAGGAAATGGAGTTGCAAAAAGAGCAGCAGAAGCAGGATCAATGGGATAGTTAGAACTGTCACCTCACAGCGCCAGAGACCTGGATTCGATTCCGGTCTTGGGTCACTGTCTGTGTGGAGTTTGCACATTTTTCCCGTGTCTGTGTAGGATTCTTCCAAGTGCTCTGGTTTCCTCCCACACTCCAAAGATGGGCAATTAGGCTGATTGGCCAAGCTGAAATGTCCTTATTAACTATGGTAAGATGAATGGGGTTATGTGGATAGAGCGACGGAGTAGGATGAGGTAATTGTCCTGGGAGGGTCAGTGTAGACTCAATGGGCCAAATGACTTCTTTCTGCATTGTAGGTATCCAATGAAAAGTTTGACCAAAGAGTTCACCAAAGATACTGAAGGATCTTCTTCTGTAGCATTCCATGATTCTATGGACCGAATTTTAACTCAACAAGCTGTGTGAGCTTGTGAGCAACAAATATTTCTAACTATCTACTTCACATTGAGTTGATCTTTCTCCACACCCTGGCAATGACTATAATACTACATTTAGCTTTATCTCCTTTCCTTCTCTGTGAACAGTATGCTTTGAATGTATAGCATGCAAGAAACAATACTTGTCACTGTATACCAATGCATGTGACAATAATAAATCAAATCTAAATTAAATCAAATCAAAATTTCAAATGTTGCGATCAGTCAGAATGAGCAAAGCACAGCATTCCTGATCTGTCTGGATTCTCACAGCCCCAGGGAGTCGCTGACTACAGATGTGTGGTAATCAAGGCACTCTTGATATCCCAGGCATTTTCAACAATTGAAGGCGCTTCCACTCCATTCACGTTCAGCTTCTCTGCAATCAAAGATGTTTTGTGCAAGGTTTCTGGAGAACTGCCAGTGGTGAGTTTATGCGCTGCTAATCAGGTCTTCCTGAGACATCCACATACGGGTGCAGACTTAACAGATATCGCATCAGAGACGAGGCATATGCTTGAAAAATTAATCTGATGCCACCCAGAAATAGATTCACCGAAGAAATGTACAACAGAAGCTACCTAAATGCCAGCAAGCAAGCACAATGCTGAAGATATGGGATGGCAGTGACATAGTGGCATTGTCAGTGCACTGTTAATCCAGAGACCCAGTATAATGCTCCAGAGGATCCAGGTTCAAATCCCACCATTGCAAATGCTCAAATTCAATGAAAATATAGAATTAAGAGTCTAATCGTGACCATGGAATTGTGGTCAACTGTTACAAAAGCTCATCTGGTACACTAATATCCTTCAGTAAAGGAAATCTGCCATTGTTACCTTCTCCAGCCTACACGTGACTCCTGATCCACAGCAGGTAGATCTTAATTGCTCTCACGGATGGGAAATAATTGCTTGCTCACCCAGTGATGCTGACATCCCATGAATAAATAGAAAGCAAAATAAAAAAATATATGATTCAAGTACCCGGTAGACATAGAGGCGCTGTTCAATTTACCCTAAACAAGCTCTCCAGAAACAGTGTGGCCATCTGCACTTTGTACGACTGTATGAATTGAAGTTACAGGAAGAATGATGCCCTGAGCACTGTGTTTTTTCACTATCTTTAGAGATGGAGGAGGAGGAGGACTGATCTTTTTCCAATTGCTGGAGTATAGAACTGGAGCCAATGTTTACGCACTTTTCTATTTATAACTATTGAATAAAGCACGCACCTCCAAACTAACAACCACAGCTTGAGTCTTTCTCTACTGTTGGGGAGTAGGGAGTGAATTCTCCATTATTGCCCACCAAATGCATACAATTAAACAGAACTGATATACGGTCTTGTTCTTATATATTATAAACCTTCATCGGAATTTAGAAGAATGAGGGGCCGATCTTACAGAAACAAAATTATGAAGGGAATAGATAAGGTAGAAGCAGGGAGGGTGTTTCCATTGACGGATGAAATTAGAACTAGGGAGCATAGAGCAGATTTAGGACTGAATTGAGAATGAACTTCTTCACCCAAATGATTGTTAATCTGTGGAATTCCCTGCCCAGTGAAGCATTTGAGGCTTCTTTAACAGAATGAAGAGGATGAATTGTCTCAAGCAGTTAGGTCACTCACAGTTAATAGGATTTTGCAAACCCCAGATTTTGTAAACCTTCACTATACTGCCTGGGTTTGCAAAATCTTACTAACTGTCTTGGCTTGAGACAATTCACAACTCTTTAACCTTTGATTATCCCTCCCGCCAGGCATACTGTTTGTACCTGCAGAGATGTGATTACCCATAAAGACTCGTATTCCAACCATTCTTCACATTCCAATCTGTAATTTTCTTGTGGTTGAGTCCTTATCGATATATGCTGTGTTTGTGAAACCTATATCTCTACTCACCTGATGAAGGAGCAGCGCTCCGAAAGCTCGTGGTTCCAAATAAACCCGTTGGACTTTAATCTAGAATTGTGAGGCTTACTGTGTCCAGCCTCAGTCCAACGCCAGCATCTCCATATCAATCAAAAGCAATTCAGATAATGACCTGTCTTCCTATTTTTGCTACAAAAGTGGATAACCTTTTTGATTTGATTTTCATTCGCTTTATTATTGTCACATATATTAATATACAATGAAAAGAAAATGTTTCTAGAGCGCTATACAGACAAAACATACATTCATAGAGAAGGAAATGAGACACTGCAAAATGTAGTGTTACAGTTATAGCTAGGGTGTAGAGAAAGATCAATTTAATACAAGGTAAATCCATTCAAAAGTCTGGCAGCAACAGGGAAGAAACTGTTCTTCTGTTGATTGATACCTGACCTCAGATTTTTGTATCTTTTTCCCAAAAGAAGAAGATGAAAGAGAGAATGTTTGGGGTGTGTGGTGTTCTTAATTATGCTGGCTGCTTTGCTGATGCAGCGGAAAGAGTCAACAGATGGGAGCTGGTTTGCGTGATGGATTGCGTGATGGATTCATGACCCTTTGGAGTTCCTTGCAGTAACCTCATACTTATCCACATTATACTGCAACTGTCAATCATTTGCCCACTCAACGTGTCCAAATGACAGTGAGGCATCTTTGCATCTTCCTCAGAGCTCACCCAGCTTTATGCCATCTGCAGATTTGGAGTTATTACATTTCATTCCCTCATCTAAATTATTAATGTATATATAGAGCACTGAGCCCTGCAGTACCCCATTAGTCACAACGTGCCACAGAAAAAAGACTTATGTATTGCTACACTTTGCTTCCTATCTGCCAATGTATTTTCTATCTCCCTCAGTACACAATCCCAAATCCCATGCGCTTTAACTTTGCACGCTAATCTCTTTTGTGAGACTTTGTCAAAAGCCTTCTGAAAGTCCAAATAAATCACATCCACTGGTTAACTCTACCAGTCACATCCTCCAAGAATTTCTGTTGAATCACAGGCAAAAAAAAGACATAAATTCTGTCTGTGACAATGCAATTAACCAATTCCATTCTCTTTAAGTAAAGTTCATGTACCAACAAAATTTCAAAACTAATTAAATTGAAAAGCTCCATGTTCAGTACCAAAGACCTCAGACTTGTGATCCTCTGGGAGTCTGAGCAATTCCTTTATACATATATTTACTTTTGTGAAACAATCCTACCTTTTTTTTAACTCCAGATTGGACTCCAAGTTAGCAAGGTCAACTTGCAATAATTTCTTATTCACACTTTTCATAGAGTGTACATTATCCGACAATGAATAATTATCTACATAGATGCTACCTACCGTGGGGTGGCAAGGCAACAAATTTGTTAGCACTGCCGATTCACCAGGGACCCAAGTTCGATCCAGGCTTGTGTCATTGACAGTATTGTGTTTGCAAATTCTTCCCGTGTCTGCGTGGGTTTCCTCTGGATGCTGTGGTTTCCTCCCACAGTCTGAAAGATGTGTTGGTTAGATATATTGCTTTGAACAGGTGCCGGAGTGTGGCAACTAGGGGAATTTCACAATAATTTCATTGCAGTGTTAATATAAGTCTTATTGGGACTAATAAATGAAGTTTAAACTTTTATCTTCAACATGACTCTTGTACAGAATCTCACTTGAAAAATTTGATATACAGAATTCTATATCTTTTGTTCTCACAAGAACCAATCTTTCAATAGATGAAGTACTTTTCAAGAACCCTTTATATTTTCATAAACAACATTTCTCATTTTCATTCATAAGATACATGGGGTGTGATCTTACCGGTCATTCACACCACGCTCCTGCTGCAGTGAGGTTGGAAAATTTGGCGTCCAGCCAAATTTTTGTTTGCTGCAGCAGGATATGAAAATATCACCAGCGGGAGCAATGGTAACATTCCAGCGACAATGAAACCAGCCACACCGGAATATTGATTGGGAAGATTGCTACGGGACACACCAAGAGGAATGAGTTATTTCATTTTCTTTGGGTCACGCAAAGACAGAGCTTAAACATATATTTTTTCAGCTTTACCTTTTTAACATTTTATTTGCCCTCAACATTCTCTGTTTTAGACTGTTTCATCATGGTACTTGTTACCAATGCATTAAAATTAGCACCTGATCTAGTCTGAGTGCCTAACCAGTTCAACTGAGCAATAATGTAATTGCTTTGACTCTTCTTCAGATATAACATGATTTCTCTGTGATAACCTATAACAGTTAACTGGAATGGCAATAACACTCTTCAAATAGAAATGTTGATTTAAAATTATTCTGCTTAATGCTTAAATCAATATATTTAAGCTTGATTCACAACTTTAAATTCTGTTCTAATATTAATGGTATAGCATCTTTCAAATTCTACCATACAACCCCATAAGAAATCATCAACATGCATCATGAATATCATAGAATCATCAAATTCTTACAGTGCAGAAAGAGGGCATTTAGCTCATCAAGGCTGCAAGGACCACAATCCCATTCAGGTCTACTGCCGAAACCCAACAAGTTTACCCAGCTAATTTCCTGACACTAGGGTCAATTTAGCATGACAAATCCATCTAACCCACACATCCTGGAGTGTGTGAGAAACAGAGTAAGAAGTCTGACAACACCGGGAGGAAACCAGAGCACCCGGCGGAAACCCGTGCCGTCAGAGGGAGAACATGCAGACTCCACACAGAGTGACCTGAGTTTGGAATTGAACTCAGGCCCCTGGCACTTTGAGAGAGCAGTGCTAATCACTGTGCCACTATGCTGCCCCAAAGCTTTCCTTTGTCTTGTCAACAAAGCATTGGGAAATCTATTTTTTGCTGAATACGTTTTCAATTTTCAATGTAACAAACTACACCAAACATTGGAATCATTACTCAAGTCACAGGTTTATTTGATTAGTTATGAAAGACTTTCTTCTTCTTAAATGAGCAAAAAGGCAGCTCATTTTCGTAGGCAAGGATGACTTCTCAACACTTAATCTACACTTTCTTATTGTCCACGCATTCACCCTATTTTTCCAGTCCATTGATTGTCACATTCTCCCAATGTCTGCATGGCTTTCCTTTGGGTGCTCCACTTTCTTCCCATAGTCCAAAAGCCGTGCTGATTAGGTGCACTGGCCATGCCAAATTCTCCCTCAGTGTAACCGAACAGGCCCCACAGTGTGGCGACTGGGGGATTTTCACAGTAACTGCATTGCAATGTTAATGTAAGTCTACTTGTAAGAATAAGCGAGTAATAATAAAGCAACTATTAAAACATCTTTCTGCACCATCATCTGAAACATTCAATCAACCTCATTCTCATAACTCCTCAATCATTGGATTCTGTGGAATATTTGTCGAGCACAAAGAACAAAGAACAGTACAGCACAGAGACAGGCCCTTCGGCCCTTTGGCCCCTCCCCAAGCCTGTACCGATCACATTTACCTATCTGGAGAAACCGCTTAACATTTCTGTATTCGCTGTTTTGAGATGATTATCAAGATAAGCTTTAAATGTGGCTGATGTTACTGCCTCAACTACCTCACTTGTCAGTGCATTCCAAGCCCCCACCACCCTCTGTGTAAAAAACTTTCCCTGCATATCCTGACTGAATCTCCCTCCCTCACAACCTCCCACCCCCACCCCCCCATCTTGAACTTGTGCCCACCAGTAATTGTCATTTCTGCCCTAGGAAAAAGCTTCCACCTGTTCATCCTATCCATACCCCTCATAATTTTGTAAATTTCTGTTAGGTCGCCCCTCAGCCTCCCTCTTTCCAGGGAGAACAATCCTGGTTTACTCAGTCTTGCCTTGTAGCTGATACCCTCCGTACAACATCCTGGTAAACCTTTTCAATACTCTCTCCAAAGTCTCCATGGCCTCCTGGTAATGTGATGACCAGAATGGGACACAATATTCCAGATGTGGCCTAACCAATGTTTTATACGACAATAACATAATCTGACAACATTTATACTCGATGCCCCATCCAATGAAGACAAACGTGCCACATGCTTTCTTCACCATCTTTTCTATCCTTGCTGCCACTTTTAAGAATCTGTGGATCTGTATTCCCAGATCTCTATGTATGACTACGCTCCTGATGGTTCTGCCATTTCTAGGATTTATTTTAGACTTTAAACTTGTGATATGGGATTTCTTTCTGTTTTACTCCACTCCAACACCAGCATCTCCACATCATGTCTGCCATTTATTACATAGCTCCCTTTGAAAATGCATCACCTTGCATTTGTCCGGATTAATGCCACTTCTCAATTGTCCAGCCTATCTATATCCTGCTGTATGCTCTGACAATCTTCATCACTATCTGAAACTCCACCAATTGTCACCTGAGTAACAACACCAGCATATTGCTGTGATAACTCTGCCCGATGCGTCATGATCATCCATATTTACATTTTACAGCTCTTGATTAACCATATTCTGTTCCTTAGGGCCTTCATCACAAGCACTTGAGGTACAATGTGCCTCATTTTCTTCGATCAGCCATTCAGAGCTCACAATTTTGTAATTAATTCTAATTAATCATAAGAAATTAATCTTAACAGTTTGATTGCCATGTTTGAGAACTACTTGGTGCACAAAACTCAGAGGAACAACGATATAGAATAGCTAGATAGAACTTTTTTCCCTTAACAGAGGGATCAATACCCAGAAAATGTAGATTTAAGGAAAGGGGCAGGAGATTTTGAGGTGATTTGACGAAAAAGCTATTCACTCGGAGGGTGGTGGGAATCTAGAATTCACTGCTTGAAAGGGTGATAGAGGCAGGAAATCTCACCACATTTCAGAAGCATTTAGATAAGCACTTGAAATGCCACTGCATACAAGAATATGGAACAAGTGCTGGAAAATGGGATTCGAATAGATAAGTGCATGATGGCGGACATAGATACGATGGGCCAAAGGGCAGGAAGAGTAACATACAGCAGAAGAGGTAATTTGCAATTTCACCCTGATAGACTAACTGATAAGGATTATAACTTTAACCCCCCCGGAATAAATTATTTGCAAGAACCACAAATGACAGATTTCAAATTACAGTCTGAAATGTTATGCAGAATTTCACTGATTACTGCATAATTCTTCCACAGAGCCCATTGCTGAGGAACTCTCCTCTCATCCTTGCACCCCACACTCCCATCAAGCACCCACCCCTCACCCCAGCAGCTCCCCATCACTCCCCTTCCACCCCCTCCCACATCCTCCATCCCTGTGGCATATTTCCCAATTGCTCAGGCCACCACTGACTCGCCAGGCCATCTTCCAGTCCCGCCATATCATTTTGCCATGCTTGCACCCCTCCACCCACCCAGGGAATGAGTTGAAGCAGGGCTGAGGGAATTGCCATTGGTGGGAATGGAAAGATCGCACCAGTGACAAAGGGCTGAAAAATTTTGGCCTCTGAATTTCTGCATGATATTATCTACAATAACCATTTTGTTTCTCCGAGGCACTGATCCGGAGCATCCAGCATCTAGTGGGTATGTGGAGAGAGAGGAAGGGGACCTCCATTTCTATGGGTAGGGAGAAAGGGAATGTTGTATTCCGGAAGTATCTCAGGATATGTACTGGGGACTCATTCCCTGAGGTCCCCAGACCCCAAAAATGCCAGGGAATTAGCTAGGAAGTTTAAACTGCTGATGGGAAATTATTCTGCATTGGAACAAAATAATTGTCAATTTAATTTAGCGAAATTGAAGGTTCTGACTGTCTTAGCAGAATAGTTACCCAGGAAATATTAGAAGGATTAACCCACTTTTACTTTCCCCCTGCCTTCTCAAAGCTGCTAGAATCCATTGAAACATAAAATCCCTATAACGCGGAAAGAGGCCATTCAACCCTTTGAGTCTGCATCATCATTAATCCCAACCAGGCCCTCTCGCACAACCATACATTTTTACCTCACTAACCCCGCTAATCTACACATCCTAGGACACAAAGGGGCAATTTAGCATGAGCAATCAACCTAACCTGCATATCTTTGGACTGTGGGAGGAAACGGGAGCACCCGGAGAAAACCCACACAGACACGAGGAGAAAGTGCAAACTCCACGCAGACAGTGACCCAAGCCGAATTGAACCTGGAATCCCTGGCACTGTGAGGCAGCAGTGTTAACCATTGTGCCACCGTGCTTACCTAACTGACCTGCTTTATGGCAGTGGGTGCTATAAAAAATGGTTGTGACCTTTTTCCCTGACATTATTTGATTAGATTTATTATTGTCACATGTATTAACATACAGTGAAAAGTATTGCGTATTTTACGGACAAAGCTTACTGTTCATAGAGAAGGAAACAAGAGAGTACAGAATGTAGTGTTACAGCTATAGCTAGGGTATAGAGAAAGATCAACTTAATGCAAGGTAAGTCCATTCAAAAGCCTGATAGTAACAGGGAAGAAGCCGTTCTTGAGTCAGTTGGTACGTGATCTCAGACTATGTATCTTTTTCCCGAAGGAAGAAGGTTGAAGAATGTCTGGGTTGCTTGGGATCCTTAATTGTGCTGGCTGCTTTGTGAAGGCAGCGGAAAGTGTAGGCAGAGTCAATGAATGGGAGGCTGGTTTGCAAGATGGATTGGGCTACATTCATGATCTTTAGTTGTTCTTTGAGGTCTTGGGCAGAGCAGGAACCATACCAAACTGCGATACAAAGAATGCTTTCTATAAAAGTTGATGAGAGGTGGAGCTGATATGCTAAATTTTATTTGTATCCTGAGAGGTAGAGGCATTTCCCTGTGTCTGGAAGGAATAAGGAGCTACTATGCTGCACATTTCTCAGCAGATCTAGGAAGGAAGTCCAGGTAAGGTATGTATAGCTTTCACTTGGGTAAAGGAGATGATGTGGAGATGCCAACATTGGACTGGGGTAAACACAGTAAGAAATGTCACAACACCAGATTAAAGTCCAACAGGTTTATTTGGTAGCAAGCAACATTCTCTTTCGGACTGCTGCTCCTTTGTCAGGTGAGTGGGAAGTTCTGATCACAGGCAGGACACATAAAGACACCCACTCAGTTTCCAGAATACTGATTAGAATGCAAGTCTTTACAGCCAATTAATTCTTAAAGGTGCAGACAATGTGAGCGGAGATAGCATTAAGCACAGGTTAAACATATTAACCATTTAAAGAATTTGCAGAATACTGATTAGAATGTGAGTCTAATCAAGTCTTAAAGGGGCAGACATTGTGAGATGGCTGGTGATTACCTCTCTTTGAAAGTTCTGGGCAATTCTTGGGGGAAGTTAAATCTGGTCGCCATTTTCACAAACTGCAGAATGAAAATATATTTCTGTCTTTTTCCCATGCTTATAGATCCATGGTAACTATTGCACTCTAGGAAGGTTCACAATAAGACATGGTGGCATGATTCGATACCTCTTATAGATTTCACACTTCTGCTAATCTCTCCAATAGCCATGTGAATGCTTGATTAACCACACCTGGATATTATGGCAGGATGTTTAATATTTGAAAATTGAAAATTGTCGGTGCAATCCCTGTAACCTGAAGATAATTTGTTTTTTTTTCCCTTTTCTGATTTTTATCTCCTGGTGCCATTAGTGCTTGCCTAACACTCATGAGAAGTATCAGGTTTAGTTCAGGGGAGTCAATAAAATCCTAACTAGATACTGCACTTTGCTGAGTTTCCAAAAATAATTATTTTATCACACTCCATATCAAATTTCATTTATGCCTTTTTCACAGGTTTACTCGACAAGATAGGTATTTCACTGGAGATTATGTCTGTATCTGTATCACATATCCCAATTATTTTACATTGCTTTTCAACTCTTTTTCGACTTCAATGTTTTGGCTTTATGTTGATCCTCACTATTTAGTGAAGCCCTTACCATCTGCTTCCACCATCCGAGCGTGATCCTTGAGCCATTCCGAACCCCCATTTCCCCTCACGGAACTATGATATCTCTCCTCTCCACCTCTACCACTAATGCCTGAGGCACTGGATCCACGATCCTTCAGCCCTCTCTTTACCCCGAGGCATTCAATTCTTCATGCTTAGAAATGCAATATTATTTTTCAGTCCCACGCTACTGCTCCGTACAAGACCACAAGAAACTACAAAGGGTCATGAATGAAGCTCTGTCCCTGACGTACACCAGCCTCCTAGCCGTTGACTTTGGTCTTAGAAAAGCAGCCAGCATAATTAAGTACCCCACGCATGCAGGATGTACTTTCTTCCACCTTCTTCCATCAGGAAAACAATATAAAGCCTGAGGATACGAAACAAGCAACCATTTAATGGTAGCAACTGCTACCATTAAAATTTTCAATGAACCTATCTTACATTAAGTTGATCTTTCCTTATATCCTAGCTATGACTGTAACACTCTATCTACACCGTCTTCTTTTCTTCTCTATGAACAGTATGCACACTTTATAGTGTGCAACAAAACAATATTTTTCACTGTATCCCAATACACGTGACAATAATAAATCAAATCAAATCAAATGCTGTGGGTTCAGTGCAGGAGAGAGATGGACTGTCTTTGAGAACATGCCTAAATCAAAGCACAATTAAATTTTTCACTCAATCTCACATGATTTCCAACATAAAGTTTATTTATTAGTCGCAAGTAAGGCTTACGTTAACACTGCAATGAAGTTCCTGTGAAATTCCCCAAGTCTTCCCAGTCCAGTGTCTGTTCAGGTCAATGCACCGAACCATAGAAAAGAATCATAGATACCCTGCAGTACAGAAAGGGGCAATTCGGCCCATTGACTCTGTAACGACTACAATCCCCTCCAGGCCCTACCTGCTTATCCCGACATATTTTACCCACTCATCCCTCTAATCTACATATCTCAGGAAACCAAGAGGTTAATTTGAGTGTGACCAATCAACCTAATCCTTGGACTGTGGGAGGAAACCATAGTACGAGAGGAAACCCAAGCAGACATGTGAAGAATGTGCAAAATCCACACAGACAGTGAGTAACCCAAGCCAGGGATCAAACCTGGGTCCCCGGCGCTGTGAGAAAGCAGCGCTGACCACTGTGCCTCCGTCCATCTAATGTCCATCTTATTCGTCCCTCAAAGATTGGCAAACCATCAGAGGCTCCGTTATCTCCCTGTACCGCACAGAGGGATTCATTCCACACAGTCACGGTACTCAGAATAAGCAGTTGCACCTCAACATGCCCCCTTCCCACATCCCTTGATTTTGGAGTTTCTGACAATCTCAGACATTTCCACTGATTAGTTATTTGGGAATCCTGAATGGTTTGTGTAATGGTGTTTGCCCCTTATAAGGGCAAGCTCTCGGGAGGGTCATTTGATCGATTCAGCTGATCAGGTCAGAGATCGCGAATCTTGGAATTCACTCTAATGCAGGCAGAACGTGCGCACTCCACGCAGACAGGCACCCAAAGCTGGAATTGAACCTGGGTCCCTGGCACAGACAGGTCCCCAGTTTAATGCACTCACTATTCAGCAACACTCAGTTGACTCCACTGAAATGTCAGCCTCGATTTGAGGCTCAAAGGTGTGGAATAAGATTTGATCCAATGACCTCCTGACTCAGAAGTACAAATGCTCCTATAGCTGACAGCCGTAGCAAGATGGAATATTAACTGGAAGGAAATGAAAGCCCTCTTAATTTTTCGAGCACCATTTAAAAATTCCTTTTGTTCAAAAGTTTGTGACATTTCTTGCTGTGTATCTTTTTCTTTGAGAAGAAAGAGAAACAATTATTTCCTGACCTGTGTGAATCCTGTGTGCAGAAGCAACTTGGCTCTTCTGTTTGATTGGACATATTAGCTGGATCAGTAAGAAGCATTAACTAGCAGACAGCAAGCCTTAAATTTAGCCTGCAAACAAATATACCCCCTGAGCAGATATCAAAGCACCTTGCTGCTCAGAACAGGATGCTTTATCAAGTGGTCATCATCGCCTTGAAGGACTCTTCTCTGTCATCAATAGCCTAAAGGTGACTATCAAACGCAGAAGAATGATGTTTGCTTGATTGAAGGAATATTTATGAGCATAGGAAAAATAAAATAACAGGGAAGTGCAATATTTGGTGAATGTCTGCTTCAGAGTGAGCAGAAGAAAAATAACAAAAGATTGATCTGTAATAAATATCCAAAACTTCTTGCTTTGAGTCTTTATTAAAACAAAGAACACATAAACAGATCCTTCAGCCCACATAGTTTGTGCCAACATAGATGCTTCTCTAAACTAATATTTTCTTGTCTCTACATGGTCCATGTCCCTCTATTCCCTGCCCATTCATATATCTATCCAGATGCCACACTGAACACTGTTATAGAATCTTCTTCCACCACCTTCCCCGGCAGTGCGTTCCAGACATTCACCACTCTCTGTGTGAAAAACTTGTCCTTTACATCTCTTTTAAACTTTCCCCCTCTCACTTTCAACTTCAGCCCTCCTCGTAATTGACCCTTCAACTCTGGGAAAAAGACTCTATCCATTCTATCCAAGCCTGTCATAATCTTTTAAACCTCTATCAGGTGCCCCCTCATCTATCAACATTCCAATGAAAACAATCCAAGTTTGTTCAAGTTTTCTTCATACCCATATCCTCCAAACCAGGCAACATCCCAATAAATCTCCTCTGCACCCTTTCTAATGCATCAACATCCTTCCAGTAGTGCGGCAACCAGAATTGTACACAATACTCCAAATACTCCAATAACCAAAGACTTATACAGCTGCAATATGATTTTCCAATTCTTATACTCAACGCCTCAACTGTCTTTTTGACTATCTTGTCCACCTGAGTTGCCACTTTCCGGGAACTATGGAACTACATGCATCGATCCCTCTGTATATTCATATTTCTAAGGGCTCTTCCATTACTATATACTTTCCTTCTGTAGTAGACCTTCCAAATCACATCACCTCACATTTATCCATGTTAATTTCCGTCTATTATCTTTTGGCCCAGGTTTCCAGCTGATTTATATCCTGCAGTATTCCCTGACAATCATTCACACTATCCACTTCTCACTCAATTTTTTTGTATTATCTGAAAATTGATGAATCAGTCCACCTACATTCCCTTCCAAATCATTTATATATATATTACAAACAACAAAGGCCCAACTACTGGTCTTTTTGGAACACTGCTTGTCACAGACCTCCAGTTAGACAAGTGAACAAAAGGAAAATAACAAAAGATTGATCTCTGAGGAATATCCAAAATTTCTTGTTTGAGGTTCTTTGCAGTGCAGAGAGTGTCCCAAGCTGACACTCTCTGCTTTCTATGCCCAAGTCAGTTTTGTACCTATCTTACAAATTCACCTCGCATCCAATGTGACTGCACCTTCTGTATCAGCCTGTCATGAGAAACCTTATCAAAGGTTTTACTAAAAACCATGAAAAAAACATACACTGCCCTGACCTGGTCATTTGTTTTTCTTCTCACTTCCTCAAAGAACTCAATCAGGTCTGTGAGACATGAGTCTCCTTCACAAAGCCATACTGCCAATGCCAATAAACCAGATGTGAATATCCTAAGAATCTTCTCACTAATTTCCCCAGCACTGGTATAAGGCTCACAGGCCTGTAATTTCCCAGATGGTCTCTTCTGCCTTTCGTAAGCAGAGGAATGATGTTTGCTACTCTCCAATCCTCTCGTACTTCATCTATGGCTAAAGAGGTTGATCTATTCAAGAGGGATAGGGAGCAGTTGACTGGGAGGGGAACACATATTTTAGCTGGGAGGTTAGCTGGAGTGTTTCAGAAGTGTTTAAACTAATAGGGAGGGAGGGTGGGGAGAGAGAGGGAACTGGGAGTGGGAGAGAGAGGGATGATAGGGTAACACCAGAAGGTAGAAAGGAAGATCCGAGAGCTGAGGGTCTTCAGTGCATGTATTTTAATGCGAGGAGTGTGACTGGCAAAACAGATGAACTGAAGGCGATAATGTTCACGAGGAGTTTAGAAGTGGTGGCGGTGACCGAGACGTGGTTGAAGGAGGGGCAAGACTGGCAATTGAATATTCCAGGGTATAAGTGTTTTAGGCGTGACAGAGTTGGTGTGAGGAGAGGCGGGGGAGTGGCTTTATTAGTTAAGGACAACATCATAGCAGTGCAGAGGGAGGGAGGTATGGATGATTTAGGAATTGAGTCTCTATGGGTGGAGTTGAGGAATAGGAAGGGAGTGGTTACTCTGTTGGGTGTTTACTACACACCGCCCAACAGCCCGCGAGCCGTGGAAGAAGGGATATGCAGGGACATTTTAGATAAGTGTAGGAAAAATAGGGTAATAGTAGTGGGAGATTTCAATTTTCCTGGAGTAGATTGGAGAGGGCCCAGAGCTGTAGGAGTGGACGGGGAGGAATTTGTACAGTGTGTTTTGGAAGGGTCCTAGGAGCAGTATGTGGATGGCCCGACTAGAGATGGGGCTATACTGGATTTGGTTCTGGGGAATGAGCCAGGCCAGGTGGTTGACGTCGAGGTAGGAGAGCATGTGTCAAATATGTCTGCTTTAGGATATTAATGGAAAAGGACGAGACCGGCCCAAAAGGGAAGGTATTTAACTGGGGGAGGGCTAGATACAGCCAGATTAGGCAAGATCTTAAAGATACCGACTGGGATAAGCTTTTCGAGGGCAGGTCGACGAGGTACATGTGGGAGTCTTTCAAGGGAAAACTAAACTCTCTGCAGGAAAGATACGTGCCGGCAAGGAGGAAGGATGGGAAAGGTAGGATTAGAGAACCGTGGCTTACCAGGGAGATTGAGGACTTGATCAGGAAGAAGCGAGAGGCTTACATTAGATCTAGGCAACTGGGGACTGAGACAGCGCTGGAAGCTTATAGAGAGTGTAGACGGGATCTTAAAAGGGGTGTTAGAAAGGCAAAAAGGGGCCACGAGGTGGCTCTGGCAGGTAGGATTAAGGAAAATCCAAAGGCATTTTACACCTATGTAAGGAGCAAAAGGATGGTTAGAGGCAAGATTGGACCTCTCAGGGACAGAGGAGGGGATCTATGCTTAGAGCCTGAGGGAATAGGGGAGATCCTGAATGAATACTTTGTGTCGGTATTCATGCAGGAGACTGGACAGATGTCTGTGGCTGATGTTGACAAAGTTGAGGATCGGTTGAGGGAAATAAGTATTACGAGGAAAGAGGTGTTGGGGCTGTTAGGCAGCTTAAAGACATATAAAGCTCCGGGGCCTGATGGCATTTACCCCAGGCTGCTAAGGGAGTTGAGGGAAGACTTGGCTGGGCCTCTGACGCAAATCTTTGTCTCTTCCTTGGACACAGGTGAGGTCCCAGAGGACTGGAGGATAGCAAACGTAGTACCGTTGTTTAAAAAAGGTCAGAGGGATCACCCAGGGAACTATAGGCCGGTGAGCTTGACTTCAGTTATAGGTAAGCTAATGGAGAGGATCCTTAGGGACAGGATGTATGAGCATCTGGAGCGCTGCGATCTGATCAGGGATACGCAGCATGGCTTCGTCAAGGGGAAGTCTTGTCTTACAAATCTAGTGGAATTTTTTGAAGAAGTGACAAAAACAGTTGATGAAGGACATGCTGTTGATGTCGTCTACATGGATTTCAGTAAGGCGTTTGACAAGGTTCCTCATGGTAGACTGATAGAGAAGGTGAAGGCGCATGGGATACAGGGTCGGGTATGTAGATGGGTCGAAAACTGGCTCGGGAGGAGGAGACAGAGGGTAGTAGTGGAAGGCTCTTTTTCCGGCTGGAAGCCTGTCACTAGTGGAGTGCCACAAGGCTCAGTACTAGGTCCTCTTCTATTTGTGGTCTACATAAACGACTTGGAAGTTGGGGTAGGTGGTGAGATCAGCAAATTTGCTGATGACACCAAGATGCTTGGATTGGCGGGTACAGAGGAGCAGTGTCAGGCAATACAACAGGACATAGACAGGTTGGTAGACTGGGCAGATAGATGGCAAATGGAATTTAATCCGGATAAATGCGAGGTGATGCATTTTGGCCGGAAAAATGTAGAAGAGAGTTATAGGATAAAAGGTAAAACTATACGGAGCATAGAGACGCAGAGAGACTTGGGGGTGCAGGTTCACAAGTCTCTGAAGGTGTCTTCACAGGTGGAGAAGGTGATAAAGAAGGCGTATAGTATGTTAGCTTTCATAGAAAAGGGTATAGAATACAAGAGTAGGAGTTTGATGTTGCAGTTGTATAGAACGTTGGTTAGGCCTCACTTGGAATACTGCGTCCAGTTCTGGTCGCCGTACTATCAGAAGGATGTGGAGTCCTTGGAGAGAGTGCAGAGGAGGTTTACCAGGATGCTGCCTGGTATGGAAGGACTGTCTTATGAGGAACGATTAAATAGACTGGGGTTGTTTTCCCTTGAAAGACGTCGGCTTAGAGGGGATCTCATAGAGGTGTATAAGATTATAAGGGGTATAGATAGAGTAAATGGAGGTAAACATTTTCCACCTTCAGAAATGGATAGGACGAGGGGTCATGGCCTTAGGGTGAGGGGGGCTATGTATAAGACGAATATTAGAGGGCAGTTTTTCACACAAAGGGTAGTGGGGGTGTGGAATGCACTGCCGAGTAAGGTGGTGGGAGCAGGCACTCTGGGGCTGTTTAAGGGTCTCTTGGACAGCCACATGAGTGATATGCAGATAAAGGGATATAGTAGGACTGTTTAACTACGGCTTTTTTTCCACAGGTAATTCGGTCCATACGTGACCAACACTGAGCATGCGTTCGGCAGGTGGTGCGAGTACAGCTCTTGGATGTTGATTCATGGGTTGCCTGGTACTTCATGTCGTAAATGAGTGCTTTATGTGGACCATCTGAAGGGCACCATGACAGCTCAGAGACTATCGATGTGGCTGTGCAGACACTTGGAATTGGGCCGGTGTCTGCGGGAGTTTGCGCGTTCTCCCCGTGGTTGCGTGGGTTTTCTCCGGGCACTCCGGTTTCCTCCCACAACCCAAAAATTCGCTCTTAGGCTGATTGGGAAACAAATTGTCCCTATAGTGAGAGTCTTCCATATTAGGAATAACCTAAATCTATAATAGGATAATGGAATTGCTACTATATAGTTATGACGGTGGCGCTGGCTCGTTGGGCCGAAGGGTCTGTTTCCCGTGCTGTGTTGCTCTAAAAAAAAAAAATTTTGGCCAAAGCCTTAGCAATTTCTTCCCTCACCTTTCTCAGTTTTTTGGGATGGAATCTACCTGGCCGTGGGGAATTTCCCACAGATACAGTCTATTTGGCCCAATTATCCTCTACTACATGCAAGCTTTCTCCCACCAGTAGCACAGTAGTTAGTGCTGCTACTTTGTAGTGCCAGGGACCAGGGATCAATTCCCACCTTGGGCGACTGTCTGTGTGGAGTTGGCATGTTCTCCCCATGTCTGCAGAGGTTTCCTCCAGGTGCTCTGGTTTTGTCCCACAATCTGAAAGACATGTGAGTTAGGTGCATTGGCTTTGTTAAATTCTCCCTCAGTGTAACCAAACAGATGCCAAAGTGCAGTCACTAAGGGATTATCACAATAACTTCATTGCAGTGTTAATGTAAGCCTACTTGTAACACTAATAAATAAACAAAGAAAAAGGAGGCAAGAGAGGAGATTGAAGAGCCTCTGGCTCTGATCTTCAGGTCGTCGTTGGTTACGGGTATGGTTCCGGAGGACTGGAGGATAGCGAATGTGGTCCCGTTGTTCAAGAAGGGGAAGAGAGACCTTCCAGGGAATTATAGGCCAGTGAGTCTTACTTCTGTGGTGGGCAAAGTGTTGGAGAGAATAATTAGGGATAGGATTTATAGTTATTTAGAGAGTAATGAATTGATTGGAGATAGTCAGCATGGTTTTGTGAAGGGTAGGTCGTGCCTTACTAACCTCATTGAGTTTTTTGAAAAAGTGACTAAAGAGGTGGATGGGGGTAAGGCGGTTGATGTGGCGGTTGATGGGGGGTAAGGTGGCCCATGGAAGACTTCTACAGAAAATGCAGATGTGTGGAATAGAGGGTGATTTAGCTAATTGGATTAGAAATGGCTGGCAGATAGAAGACAGAGGGTGGTGGTTGATGGGAGATTTTCATCGTGGAGTTCGGTGACGAGTGGTGTGCCTCAGGGGTCTGTTTTGGGGCCCCTGCTGTTTGTAATTTTTATAAATGATCTGGATGAGGGTATTGAGGGATGGATCAGTAAATTTGCAGATGATACTAAAGTTGGTGGTGTGGTAGATAGTGAAGAGGGGTTTTTTAGTTTACAGAGTGCTTGGACAAGTTGCAGAGCTGGGCCGAGAGGTGGCAAATGGAGTTTAATGTGGAAAAGTGTGAGGTAATGCACTTGGCAGGAACAATAAATGTGTAGAGTATAGGGCTAATGGTAGGGCTCTTAATAGTGTTGAGGAACAGAAGGATCTTGGTGTATGTGTCAATAGATCCCTGAAAGTAGGCAGTCAAGTGGATAAAGTTGTTAAGAAGGCTTATGGAGTCTAGCTTTTATTGGTAGGGGGATTGAATTTAGGAGCCGCAGCATCATGTTGCAGCTGTACAAAACTCTAGTGCGGCCGCACTTGGAGTATTGTGTGCAGTTCTGGTCGCCACATTATAAGAAAGATGTGGAGGCATTGGAGAGGGTACAGAGGAGGTTTACTAGGATGTTGCCTGGTATGGAGGGCAGGTCCTATGAGAGAGGTTGAAGGATTTGAGGTTGTTTTCGTTAGAAAGGAGGCGGCTAAGGGGGGATCTTATTGAAACATATAAGATAATTAGAGGTTTGGATAGGGTGGACAGTGATAGCCTTTTTCCTAGGATGGAAAAAGCTAGCACGAGGGGACACAACTTTAAATTAAGGGGTATGAGTTATAGGACGGATATCAGAGGTAGGTTTTTACTCAAAGAGGATTAGGGAGTGGAATGCCCTGCCTGCAGCTGTTGTAGATGCGCCAGTTTGGTGGCGTTTAAGAGGTTAGTTGATAAGTATATGGATGAGAAGGAATGGTTTAGTAGGAGGGGCATTGCTTTTTATTTGGTACGGCACAACATCGAAGGGCCGAAGGGCCTGTTCTGTGCTGTAGTCTATGTTCTATGTTCTATGTTCTATGGTATATATGGACTTTAGTAAGGCGTTTGATAAGGTTGGCCCATGGAAGACTTCTGCAGAAAATGCAGATGTAGGGATAGAGGGTGATTTAGCTAATTGGGTTAGGAATTGGCTAGCTGATAGAAGACAGAGGGTGGTGGTTGATGGGAGATATTCATCTTGGAGTTCGGTGACAAGTAGCGTACCTCAGGGGTCTGTTTTGGGGCCCCTGCTGTTTGTAATTTTTATAAATGATCTTGATGAGGGTATTGAAGGATGGATTAGTAAATTTGCAGATGACACTAAAGTCGGTGGAGTGGTAGATAGTGAAGAGGGGTGTTATAGTTTACAGAGTGACTTGGACAAGTTGCAGAGCTGGCCGAGAGGTGGCAAATGGAGTTTAATGTGGAAAAGTGTGAGGTAATGCACTATGGCAGAAATAATAAATGTGTAGAGTATAGGGCAAATGGTAGGATTCTTAGCAGTCTAGATGAACAGAGGGATCTTGGTGTGTATGTGCATAGATCCCTGAAAGTAGGCATTCAGGTCGAGAAGGTTGTTAGGAAGGCATATGGAGTCTTGGCTTTTATTGGTAGAGGGATTGAATTTCAGAGCTGCAACGTCATGTTGCAACTGTACAAAACTTTAGTGCGGCCGCACTTGGAGTATTGTGTGCAGTTCTGGTCCCCACATTATAAGAAAGATGTGGAGGCATTGGAGAGGGTAAGAGGAGGTTTACCAGGATGTTGCCTGGTATGGAGGGCAGGTCCTATGAAGAGAGGTTGAAGGATTTGAGGTTGTTTTCGTTAGAAAGGAGGCGGCTAAGAGGGGATCTTATTGAAGCATATAAGAGGATTAGAGGTTTAGATAGGGTGGACAGTGATAGCCTTTTTCCTAGGATGGAGAAAGCTAGCACGAGGGGACACAGCTTTAAATTAAGGGTGATAGTTATAGGACAGATATCAGAGGTAGGTTCTTTACCCAAAGGGTGGTTCGGGAGTGGAATGCCCTGCCTGCAGCGGTTGTAGATGCGCCAAGTTTGGTGGCGTTTAAGAGGTTAGTTGATAAGTATATGGAAGATAAGGGAATGGTTTAGTTTGGAGGGGCATTGCTTTTTATATTGGTCGGCGCAACATCGAAGGCTGAAGGGCCTGTTCTGTGCTGTAATGTTCTATGTTCCATGTTCTAAGTATTGTATAGAATTCAGAACACAGGTACAGTCCATTTAATCTAATTGCCCTATACTGCATACAAGCTTTCTCTGACTCTATTTCATCTAATCCTATCAGTATACCCATGACTTCTTTTCTCCCTTGTGTATTCATTACTTACAATTAACTAATTACTTAACAGTTAAAGTAATGTTTACAGGCTTACATTAACACTGTAATTAAGTTACTGTGAAAATCCCCTAGTCACCTTTCTCTGGTGCCTGTTTGGTGTTCTGACAGAGAATTTAGCATGGCCAACACAACTTGATTGGCAATCAAGTCGATAAGGTTGTTAAGAAGGTATACGGAGTCTTATCTTTTATTGGTAGGGGAATTGAATTTTGGAACCGCAACGTCATGGTGCAACTGTACAAAACTCTAGTGCGGCCGCACTTGCAGTATTGTGTACAGTTCTGGTCCCCACATTATAAGAAAGATGTGGAGGCATTGGAGAGGGTACAGAGGAGGTTTACCAGGATGTTGCCTGGTATGGATGGCAGGTCTTATGAAGAGAGGCTGAGGGATTTGAGGTTGTTTTCGTTAGAAAGAAGGCGGCTAAGAGGAGACATTATTGAAACATATAAGATGATTAGAGGTTTAGATAGGGTGGACAGTGATAGCCTTTTTCCTAGGATGGAGAAAGCTAGCATGAGGGGACATAGCTTTAAATTAAGGGGTGGTAATTATAGGACGGATGTCAGAGGTAGGTTCTTTACCCAGAGGGTGGTAAGGGTATGGAATACCCTGCCTGCTGCAGTTGTAGATGCGCCAAGTTTGGTGGCGTTTAAGAGGTTAGTAGATACGTTTGCGGATGAAAAGGGAATGGTTTAGGTTAGAGGGTCATTGCTTTTTCTTAATTGGTCAGCGCAACATTGAAGGCCGAAGGGCCTGTTCTGCGCTGTAATGTTCTATGTTCTATGTTCTATCTAATCAGCAAATCTTTCAGGTTTGTGTGAGGAAACCAGATCATCCGGAGGAAACACTGCAGACACAGGGAGAACATGCAGTTTCCGTACAGACAGTGACTCAAGCTGGGAATCTGGTCTCTGGCATTGTGAGGCAGTAGTGCTAACCACTGCTCCACTGAGCCACCCTCTTATTAATTATCTTGCATTTATTAACATTCTTAAGCTGCTAAAAGCACTAATGATTTTAGGAAACCACAAAGCTCACAGACAAAGTTATGGCCAATTCATTCACTTTGGGAATGTGCTGGCTGAGGGTGGAATATTGGCCAAGACACTGGGAGAACTCCTGCCTTTCCTTGAATTCCATGCTGGGAACTTTCTCTTTGCCTTGAACAACAGGATTTCACAAACAAAATGCTTTCTAACAATGCAGCACTCCATTATGACAGCATGGAGTTTAGGAATTAAGCAAGAAATGAGTTAGATCAGTGCCACAAGACTGGACATAATTGTTATTTTCTTACAACATGCGAATTTGCTCTCCTCTCGGATTCTACGCAATTAATTCAATCTTATGGGGAGAAATACTGTGTAGCTCCCTTCCCCCAAAGGTAACTGAGTGAAAATACAGAACATCAAATTAATCTTACAGCCAGCATCATTCATTTTTGACAGGTTGCTTTCCATGTTGTGGTACTTTGAATCTGAATCCCTACTTTTTTGCTCCAGGCTTGCTAATTTAATACTTGTGTCCTCTGGTTCTGTGATCACAGCCCAGCTTAAATACCCTGCTCGTGTCTCCTTCATCCCTGTCACTCAGTATTTCACAGATTTCTCTTTCAACCTTCTCAATCTCTCAGATCTCTGAGATTTTCCCACAGCTTTAATCACGAGTTGTGGGTGCATTTTGTTGTTGTCTGACTTTGCCGCAATTAATTTTTAAAGGGAGGATGCACATGATATTCCGAGTGTGGCTCACCAAGGATATCTCCAAGGTCAGGAGAACTTATTTTGACAAATGTACTCCAGCTGAATCCCAATTCTTGACTCAGCTTGACTGAGTTTCATTCCCCTTCTTTTCTGATAGTCACATATTTAGCACAAGATGATAGCAGAAATTAAAATCAGATGAAGAAGGTCTGCTTGACCTGCTCCTTGAAGGTTTACCATTTTCTTACCATTTTCACTCAGCATCTATTCCGGTATCTTTACCGAGCAAAGTAGTCCCTGCTTCAAAAGTGTACCTTGATCTTGAATGATCATTTCATGTGCCTAAGATTCATGTTCTTTCATTTATGTTTGGGGAATAGTGTTGGTGCAAATAACTGCCATCTTTGTCTATTCAACACACACTGCTGTTCAAAATCATTGACTGTGGGAAGTGCTTTGAGACATTTTGATGTGACAAGGTGCTATATAAATGCTAATCATTATGTAATATTCCAGTTCCAAGTGCTGAAACTTAAATTATTTCCCCCGCAGTTTCTCACTTTGGCCCTCAGCTCCTGAAGATATTGATAGGTTTTGGGAGGTATTTCCCTGGGCACTGCTAGCCATCTAATACTCCAGCTAAAAGACTGTTCTTCCTCCATGAGCTTGCACACGCTTGAATATCAGAAGAATATTTGACCAAGGAGGCATTTCCACTGAATCGTCCGATCAGCCCACATCCATTCACGTTTAACTGGGAATAATGGGAAGAATAAAGAACAATACAGGACAGGAACAGTCCCTTTGTTCCACCATGTCTGCATTGATACTTGTGCTGGAATTTTACTGGCACACCCGACCCAGAATCAGAGTGGGTGAGGCTCACAGAACGGTATCTCCATTGGCCTCGGGCTGGATCTTACGTGCCTTGGGCAAGCACGGTAGTAAAATTCCAGCAGTCATTTCTATCCCTCTGTTCGTCTCCCCATTCATGTGTTTATCAAGATGCACTTTGAATGTTGCTAAGGTGCCTGCTTCTACCACCACCACCGGCAACACATTCCAGGCACCCATCCACCCTCTGTGTGAGAAATCTTTCCCACATATCTCTCCTAAACTTACCACCTCTCACTTCAGACCTGTGCCCTCTTGCAGTCAACCCTTCAGCCCTGGGAAAAGGCTCTGACTGTTCACCATACCTATGCCTGTCCTACTATTGTAGACAGGTAAAAGAATAGAATCCTGGCTTTTGTTTCCTCTCCAATTCATTAGCATGAGTGATAATTGGATGCCAGACCAAATGGTGAAGTATGAAATGAAACACAAATATTTTCCTTGCTCATCTTCAGTATTTAGCATTGCACAATTACCAATCCAGTGTTCCAGCAGTCTCTCCTTTATATTCTTTTGAGGATCATTTAAAACGAATCAAATGATCTACCCCTTAAAATGCATTGTGACAGGAAATGCATCTCATTGGCACGATGGAGGTTGAGGGTCAACCTAATAGAAGTCTATAAGATTATGTGGCGCATGGACTGAGTCAGAAGCTTTCTCCCAATGTGGAAGAGTCAATTATTGGGAAGCACAGGTTTAAGGTGCGATAATATCGCTAGGTCATCACCTCCTCCACGCTAAATTATCTCTTTGTATCCAAAGATGTGCAGGTTAGATGATTTAACCATAGGAAATGTGTAGGATTACAGGGATAGGCTGGAAGTGACGGCCTGGGTCAGAAACTCTGCCAGAGAGTCGGGAGATTCGATGGGCCAAATGATTTCTTCTCACTGTAGGGTTCCATGATTCTATAATTCTATGTTGAGCAAACTAAAACAAATAACCAAATTTATTAATTAACAATGCAGCCATCACAAAATGACAAAGGAAACATCTCACATTAAAATAACGTTTCTGACCTTTGACAGCACATTTCAGGCCCTGTGTGGCAAACAGTGCTTGTGGAAGGCCCTCAGACACACTGGCAGATACCACGTGATCCCTCTCCAAAGACAAGCTAGGCGTGGGCAAATCCATCTTGAGTTAATCAAATAAACAAATTAACTAACCACCTCCACCCCCCCCCCCCCCCCCCCCTGCCAACCACCCCCCACCACTCCCACCCCCCAAACATCGCACCCACCCTAAAGCTGGTCCGGACTGCATGTAATTCTAATCTCAAGCACTGCAACTCATTCTGCCGATTCTCAGGGATCACTCCTAAGAAGCTGAGGGAAAGGTGAGCTACTGATACTGGGGTGGGGAATTGGATATGATTATGCATTACATGATGGTCCTGTCCAATCAGCTATTAAGGGAGCAATGATCTTTCAATTAATAAACAAAACATCTGTTACCAAGCAAGACAACTTCCATCAATCTCTTTTCTACTCATCACATCTTTTCTACTGGTGCCAGCTATGGATTTTATAGCAGACAATTTTTAGCACGCTCCCTCAGTACCACTCTGGAACATCAACTTTGTTTTATTTTGCTTGGATCTCTATGCTCTCCAACTCCATCTTACTGATTCTCAGGTAGGTGTACTGGAACAATAACCAACACCCCTCAACGTTCTAATCACAATTGAGGGGTGACACAGTGGTTAGGCCTGCTGCCTCATAGTGCCACAGATCTGGGTTCAATTCCAGCCTTGGGTGGCTGTCTGTGTGGAGTTTGCACGTTCTCCCCTCCCTGTGTTTGCGTAGGTTTCCTCTCACAATCCAAAGATGTGCAGGTTAGGTGGATTGCCTTTTTAATTTCATTTATGGGACATGGTTGTCATTGGCTGGCCAGCATTTACTGCCCATCTATAGTTGTCCTTGAACTGAATGTCTCGCTCAGTGATTTCACAGGGCAGCTGAGAGCCAATCGCATTATTGTGGCTCTGGAATCACATATAAATCAGACCAGGAAAAGACAACAGATTTCCATCCCTAAAGGAACCAGATGGGTTTTGCAGACAATTGACTATGGTTTCATGGTCATTGGTAGATCCCTAATTCCAGATATCATTTATTGAATTTAAATTCCGCCTGATGTAGTGGGATTCGAATCTGGGTCCCCAGAACTTTAGCGCCATTTCTGGATTAATAGTCTAGTGATAATGCCACTAGGCCATCACCTCCCCCATGCTAAATTATCCCTTTGTGTCCCAAGATGTACAGGTTAGACGGATTAGCCATGTAAAATGTGTGGGGCTACAGGGATAGGCTGGGGAGAGGGTCTATGTGAGATATTCTCTTAGAGAGTCAATGCAGATTCAATGGGCTGGGCTCTTCTGCATTGTATGAATTCCTTGGGAAAAGCCATTTTAGGCAAATGGTCTTCAGAAAGGTAAACCTTTCAGCCCAATATCTATGTAGTAGAGTCATAGAATCATAGAACCCTACAGTGCAGAGGGAGGCCCTTTGGCCCATCGAGAGTACACTGAACACAATCCCATCCAACCCTACCCCTATATCCCTACATATTATAGTGAATATGTAGTGAATTATAGTGAATCCCTACATAGTGAATCTATGCTGTACCCCGTCACTCTGCATTAGCAGCTAGATCCTTTTATTTACTGTAAGAAGTCTCACAACATCAGGTTAAAGTAGAATAGGTCTATTTAGAATCACGAGCTTTCAGAGCACTGCTCCTTCTTCATGTGAGTCCACTCACCCAAGGAAGGAGCAACACTCTGAAAGCTCTGATTCCAAATAAGGTTGGACTTTAACCTGGTGTTGTGAGATATCTTTCTGTGTCCACCCGTCCAACGCAGGCATCTCCATATCATGACTACCACCTTTTTTTACTTACAGTTGAGGAATTTTATTCTCACTTGTACCTATTGAATAATTCTGAAATTCACCAATAGCCTTCCTGAAAATTGGGGCTCAATTTAATGAACCTAGTGAAATGTACAGGGGTAGAAATTCTTTTCAAATAAATTAGTCAAATAATCAGGGGGAGGAATTTGTGCATATTATTCATCTGTAAGAATCACCAACAGTAATTTCAATTTTTTGCCAACCAGCTATGAGGGAAATAGGGCTGGCCTGGATATGTTCATTAGTCAGATTGCTGCATTGATCAGTAAGAGACATTGTAGTTCACATAATAAGCTATCTGACTGATTAAACTTTCCAGAAAGCACATTATACATGTTGTTAATTCAGCAGATGTGTTGTACGTATATCTGACCTCACCCCTGAGACAGTGACACAGTGACAACCGTGTTGGCATCATTAAGAACTCAGGCAACTTTTGTTAGCAGACCCAGTGATAATGATTATTGAGGGACATGATTATGTTCCAAGGAACAAAGTATAAATTGAATGGAAACTGCTGCGCAATTAGATTTTTAAATTTATACATTTGGGGTGAAACCCCAGGCAGGGGATGAGGTTAGCTCACTGCAGTTGGGGTATAATGACATCTGCAATCATAGTTTGTGTAATCTAGAGTTGAGTAAGGGATCAGAGTAACCAATGAGGTTAAATCGAGTCTTTATTTGACTTAATTTTTAACATTCTCTCGGCCTTTGAGCTAAGGTGAAGAATTAGATTAACCCAGGAGTGGGTGCAGTGCTTCATCCTGCCAGCTTGGGGATCTTGTTTGATTGAGCCCAGAATGGAATGCAATGTCTTGTCTGCTCAGATCTGGTTTGTCCTTGATGTGAGGACCATGATTGTACTAAATTTGAATTGGCACCAAAAGGTGCCAATAAAAAAAACTACCTTGTGGTAGAGAATGCTGACTTGGCAAAACCAGCAGATTCAGTAGGGGAAAGAAATCAAGACTTGTATGATGGCTTTCACAACCTCACAACATTGCAAAGTGTATTTACTTCCTGTGTTGAAACTTTGAAGCACAGTCATTGTTGTAATGTATGAAATGCAGCAGCAGCAATGGGACCTCTGGTAAGTGGGAGGCTTTCAAAAGTGTGTTAACCAGTGTTCAGGAGAAGCACCTCTTAGAGTGAACAACAAGACTGCTAGGAATAGGGAACCCTAGATGACTCGGGATATTGAGGCTCTGGTCGAGAAGAAGAAAGACGCAGATGATATGCATAGATAGCTGGGATCAAGTGAATGCCTTGAAGAGCATAGGAGGTACAGGAATAGAGTTAAGATAGAACTAAGAGGGGAAAAGGGGTAAATGAGATTGTTTTGGCAGATAAAGCAAAGGAGAATCCAAATAGCTTCTACAAATACACAAGAGCCAAAAGAATAACTAGGAGAAAGTAGGGCCTCTTAAGGATCAAGAAAGTCAGCTATGTGCAGATCCACAAGAGAAAAGTGAGATCTTAAATGAATATTACATAATATTCATAAGCACTGGAGTGTGACAATTTTCATACTAATTTCATTGCAGTTTTAATTAATGCAAGCCTACTTGTAATATTAATAAATAAACTCAAACTTTAAATGATTTAATATCTTATCCAAAAGACACATTTCCAATGGTCCTTCTTAGAGCTTTGATCTTTTGACTCAGAGATTAGAGAGTGATCATGCAATCATAGGCTAATTAAGATGACCTAAAGGAATACTATCAATGAATCTAAGTGATAGATCCAGATAGATAACCTGAGTGATTTTTCCCTACTCATGTTTTGACCTAGTTTCTTGCATGCAGCTTATAAACTATATTAAAGTCCTTTTATAGAAATTATTCAACACTGTGATTTCATATCAAAGACAAGGAGATGTATTCAGCTGAACAGCAGCCAGTGAGAAGAATAGTGGGTGTTCTCAGAGATGTTGTACAGCACTCTACAAACATCAGGGAGTGATGATTAACCCTAGTTGCCAATGAGTTTTCCTCACAGAATTAGACAATTTCTTTGACAGTACACAACCAACTGAGATCAAACTAAACCTCAAGGCTGAGACATTTGCAACCAGAACTGCCAAGTGGTTGATCTGTCTTGGACTTCTAATCAAATCTCTGCCAATAAAGATGCCAGTCATCAGCCAATTTAATTCACTTCCAGTAATATCAACACTTGTCTGACTGCACTGGTTTGCATACAGCTAAGGTTATTGACCCTGGCAACATCCCAGCTAGAGTGCTTAAGACTTCTGTCCACTGTTACAATTGGGGTGAGAAGAATCAAACTGGCTCCCCTGATATTCAGCCTCCTTGTTTGGCTGCATCAAAGATTTTCAAATTTATTTTCCCCAAAAATGCCATTTTCAATCCCAACGTATTTATTTGTTAATAAGGAGCCAATAAAACCAATTTTTTATATGTCAAAGAAAGAACAAGTTTATTAGATACTAAATTTGAGAAAATTAATAAGACGTGACAATATACACACACACATATATATGTACACACAAAAACACATAAAAACATCCAATCATTGTGACAGCATCTCAGCCAAGATAAAGTTTAGTTTCATAAAGTTGATTTGTTAGTGTCACAAGTAGGCTTATATTAACATTGCAATGAAGTTACTGTGCAGATGTGCCCAGCACAACAAACCATGACAAACACCAGCATCTACCTGACAACACCTTTCAAACACATGACTTCTACCACATAAAAGGACAAAAGCAGCAAGTGCATGGGGACACCATCACATTAATGTGAAATTCATTAGTGAAAATTGTGATAAAATATTGAATTTTATTAATTTATCTGTTCCACGAGTCTCATCCTCAATGGACCAACATTCACTTTAGCTACTCTCTTCTCTTTTATATACTTATAGAACCCATTTTTATTCATTCACGAGACTTGGATTTCACTGGCTGGCCCATCCCTAGTTGCCCAGGGACAGTTTCTATCCTTTTTTATATTTTGTGCTTGTTTCCTTTCATAATTTATCTTTGTTCTTTTTATGACTTTTTTCATAACCGTTCATTGATCTTTAAATGTTTCCCAGTCTTCCAGCCTGCACTGGCCTATGCAATACAATATACCTTACTTTTGTCTTTGTGTTGTCTTTAACTTCCTTGCTTAGCCGTGGATTCTTTTTCTCGCTCTAAAAATCTTTTTTCTTCTCTAGAATATATTTTAGTTGGGAGGAATTGATTATCTCCTTGAATAATTGCGATCATTCATCAGTTGCTCTACATTTTGGCCTTCGAGGCCAAGTCTGCTCTCATATTTACATAATTTTCTCTCTTTAACTCTGGCATGTGTGTTGGATTCTAGTTTCAGGTCCCCAAAGCTGAATTTTGAGTTCTATCATACTATGATCACTCTTCCCTAGAAGATCATTAACTATGAGATCATTAATTAGTCCATGTTCACTGCACAATATGAAATCCAGATTAGCCTGCTCCCTGGTGAGCTACATAATATATTTCTCCAAGTAAAAATCTCAAATTCATTCAATGAACTCTAATTCAAGGCTATCTTTCCATTTGATTAATTTAATCTATGTGCAAATTTAAATCATATTTGATTATTGCTGTATCTTTTCTATAAGCCCCCTGTATTTCCTGGTTCATACTGTGATTGAAATGATTCCGGTGCACACGTTGGAGCCAACACAAATATAATGACCTCAGAATGTCTTGCTTCAATGCTGCAATTTCAGTGAATCAATGAGTATGATACCAAGGGCAAAATCTGTTCCCCAAAGACTTCTGAAACAACTTTGTTGTTTCTGACTGATGTTGGTCAAAGGCTGCACATTCCATGATCAGTACATCTGGGGTGAGATTCTCCGGCCTCCCAGCCATGTGTTTCCCGCTGGCAGGAGGTAGCGCATTGTTTGCTCGTGGTGGGAATCACTGGTCCCGCTGCTGGCAACGGGAATTCCCATTGATGTCACCCCTGCTAGCGGAAACTCACAGGTAGGGATGCATCAGCAGAGAATCCTGCTGGCATGAATGGCTGGAGAATTCTAGCTCTAATGTCCAAAATCATGATGCATATTCCATTTGAAACATGTGCAAAATGCAGTAGAATGACGTCCTGGATTGGCAATCCTGCGGATGCGAAATCAATTCTTAAAATCAGAAGATACAATACACTGTAATCAGTCAATGTGACCATGGAGCAGGTGGACTCTCTCACCAACCCTGCAGTATACTTTTACAAAGAAAAGATGCTGTCCTCACCAATCTGATCTTATGCATGTCTCTAGTCTCAAACCAAGGTGGTGAAACTTTCACTGCAGTCTGATGTTGCATGCCTTAAGTAATAAATGTGTTTAAGTCACTGCCACTTCTCTTCCGGGAATTCCCACCTTGAAGGAATACTGCTCTTTTTTCCAACAGGATTTCTATATGTCTCTCCCACTCACCACCCCCCTCCCCTCCATCCCGCTTCTCTCTCAATCCACCATCTATTCTCTCTATGGGCTGCCATCAGCAGTCTTTCCCTTTGCTCCTGTGGTTATGACTCATCTCTCATTCCCCCACCCTGCAGTATAAATATCTCCCACTTTCTATGTGTTTTAGCTTGACAAAGAGTCATATGGACTCAAAACACCAGCTCTTTTCTCTCCTTACAGATGCTGCCAGATCTGCTGAGATTTTCTCTTTTGGTTTCAAATTGCAGATTTGCAGTAACTTGCTTTTATTACATAAATGCCAGCTTTGCCCAGAGACTCCCAAATCAGGAGAATGTTTTTTTTCCTTAAATCGACTAAATATGGGGTTTCAGAAAGTAAGTGGATATTTTGTGTTCAAAAGTAGGTGAGACTTTGAAATAACCTGTACTTGTTTCCATCCACCCAATCTACAAAATACATCACAAACCATTTAATTATCCCAGGATTATAGGGCCTATATCCAGAGAAACCAACCCTCTTATATTTTTATGCAGAGCGACTGGAGAACACAGTGTGATAAGATGGAGAAATGGACTTTATCTTAAGCCTCCATTATTTCAAACAATAATTGCTACCATTGTTCTAATCCCTTCTCCTCAAAAGGATTTTCATCTTGTGTCGGTCTATTTTATTTTAAACTGTTTATTGAAAATTTGCAATACACAAAGCCAGCAGGGTACGAAGGAAATCCCAATATAATAACTCGGTAATGCTTGAATTTATATAACACATTATCGCATTGAACCAGTTCAATGTGCTTTTCACATTACATATCACATCTGGAAAATTTTAAGACCCATAACACCATAATACATAGGAGCAGAATTAGGCCACTCAGCCCATTGAATCTGCTCCATCATTCAATCAAAGAACAAAGAACAAAACAGCATTGGAAACAGGCCCTTCAGACCAATGAGCCCGTGCCACCACCTTGTTGTTCCCACTTCTCCCCGTGATCCCTATCTATGTTTATAGATCTATGGATTGAAACCAAATTTGAGACAGCTTAACCCTGTTTACTCTATCTATACCTCTATTTTTCTCATCCACATTCTCCTGTCTTTTCCCCATAATCCCTGATACCCTTCTTCATCAAGAGGGGGATCAGGGATCCCTGTCTTAAAGACACTAAATGACCTGGTCTCCACAGCCTTCTGCGGCAAAAAGTTCCACAGATTCACCACTCGTTGGCTGAAGAAATTCTTCCTCATCTTAAAGGATTGTCCCTTTAGTCTGAGGTTTTACCCCTCTGGTTCTAGTTTTTCCGACTAATAGAAACATAATCTCCATGTCCACTCTATCCAGACCTCGCAGTATCCTGAAAGTTTCAATAAGACCCTCCCTCATCCTTCTAAATTCCAACGAATACAGGCCCAGAATCCTCAACAGTTCTTCATGTCAGGGATCATTCTTGTCAACCTCCTTTCCACAGCCAGCATACCTTTCCTTGAATATAGAACATAAAAACCTACAGTGCAGAAACAGGCCCTTCTACCCATCGAGTCTGCACCAACCACAGTCCCACCCAGATCCTACCCCCAAACCCCGACACATTTACCCACTAATCCCTCTAATTAACACATGACAGGACTCTAAGGGGCAATTTTAGCATGGCCAATCAACCTAACCCGCACATCTTTGGACTGTGGGAGGAAACCAGAGCACCTGGAGGAAACCCACGCAGACACGAGGAGAACACACAGAACCCAGGACCCTGGAGCTGTGAAGCAGCAGTGCTAACCACTGTGTGACCATGCCACCTATGTACTTACCCTTCCAATCCCCCTAACAACAAGGGTCAATTTAGCATGGCCAGTCAACCTCACCTGTACATCTTAGGACTGTGAAAGAAAATGAAGCATCTAAAGGAAACCCATAGAGACATGGGGAGAACATGCAAATTCCATTCTGACTGTCACCAGAGGCCGAAATTGAACCCAGGCCCTTGGCGCTTTGAGGCAGCAGCGTTCACAACTGTGCTGCCATACCTTCATAAAGTTTATTTATCAGTCACAAGTAGGCTGATATTAATGCTGCAATGAAGTTACTGCGAAAATCCCCTAGTCGCCACACTGCGGTGCCTGTTTTGGTAGATTGATGGAGAATTTAGCATGTTCAATGCATGTAACCAGCAAACTTTCAGGCTGTGGGAGGAAACCAGCGCACCCGGAGGAAACCCACACAGACACGGGAAGAATGTGTAAACTCCACACAGACAGTGACCTGAGCTGGGAATTGAACCCAGGTCCCTGGTACTGTGAGGCAGCAGTGCTGATCACTGTGCCGCCCATTGAGGAGAATATTTTCCACAACTGCCATGCTCATATTAAAGCATTTTCAAATAAAGAGATTCTGAGTAGAGTACAAACATAGACAAGTTCATCCTCACTTCTTTTCACACACCTTAATTTATTTGACCAATGAAAATCGACAACTGTAGTTAACTGTAGGGGAAAGCTAAGGTATCAGATGTAGTCCAACAGATTACATTTCCAGCTCTGAATCAGAAGGCTGTACACTCAGAACCTACTCCAGAGACTTGGCCCAACTTATCTCAGCAGACATATCAGTGCGGTGTCAGAAAAGTTGTCTTTCAGAAGAGGCATTTAACTCAGACCCTGTCTGTCTGTTCAGGTGGACATAAGTTATCCCGCGGCTCAGCTTGAAGTAGAGCAGTAGAACTCCCTTATGTCCTGACCATACCTTAACCTACACCACTGAATAACAAGTTAAGTCTTTTTCCCCAGATTCCTGACAGTGCTGGGTCAATTGAAATGTTTTGTGCTGAGGCTGATAGCTTTCCGTTTGTGTAAGCTATCAGAGAATATGACGTAAAGACAAGTAACAGGAGTTGATGCTCAGATTAGCCATATTCTGATTAAATAATGGACAGGCTCGAGGAGGTGTCGACAGTGCAAAAGGAGGCCAATCGGCCCAACAAGTTTGCGCTGACCACAATCCACTCCTAAACCCACATTTTTACTGTGCTAGTCACCCTGACATTATGGCACAATTTAGCATGGCCAATCAATCTAGCCCACACACTTATAGACCATAGGTGGAAACCCATGCAGACACGGGTAGAATGTGCAAACTCCACATAGTCACCCAAGGCCAGAATTTAACCTGGGTCCTTGGCACTGTGAGGCAGCAGTGCTCATCAGTGTGCTGCTGTGATTTGCTTCTCTTCTTGTGTGCAGGTAAGTAAGAACATATGAACAAGGAGAAGGAGTAGGCCGTTCAGCCCCTTGAGCCCGCTCCGCTACTTAATCAGAGCATGGCTGACCTGATGGTAATGTTAAATCTGCATCCCATCTATTCCTGCTAACCTATCACCCCCTAACTTATCAAAAATCTATCCATCTCTGCCTCCAAAATTCAAAGACACTGCTTCCACCATCTTTTTTTAGGAACAGAGTTCCAAAGAGTCACAACCCTTTGAGAGAAAACATTTGCCCCATCTCCATTTTAAACAGGCAAGCTTTTATGTTTAAACAGTGACCCCTATTACTAGATTCCCTCACAAGAGGAAACATCTTCTCCACAACGATCCCGTGAAGGTCCACAAGGATTTTACGTGCTTTAATCAAGTTGCCTCTCACTTGATGAAGCTCCAGAAGATATAGGCCTAGTTTGTCCAATCTTTCCTCATAAACCCAACCATTTCAGTCGTTAGTCTGGCGAACCTTTTCTGAACTGCTTTCAATGTATTTACAATCCTTCCTTAAGTAAGAGGAGGAATAGCATTGTGGGTATATACCTATACCTACATCTCAGGCACTGCAGCTGTTCAAGAAAGTAGTTCACCACTGTCTGCTCAAGGCAACTCAGAATGGGCAATAAATGTTCTCTGAACCAATGATGCCAACATCCTGTAAATGTACTTCAAAAAATACCACATGTGGTACTCCGAATGTTGTCATCTTTACATCTGTACAACTTAGATTCATAGAGTCATAGAGGTTTACAGCATGTAAACAGACCCTTCGGCCCAACTTTTCCATGCTGCCTTTTCTTTTAAGCCCCTAAGCTAATCCCAATTGCCTGCATTTGACCCATATCTCTCTATACCCGTCTTACTCATGTAACTGTCTAAATGCTTTTAAAAGACAAAATTGTACCCTTCTCTACAATTACCTCTGGCAGCAAATTATTGGACCTAAAGGCTGATAAGTCTCCATATCCAGATGGCTTGTATTCTGGGGTGTTAAAATGAGCGGCTGCAGAATTAGTAGAAGCATTGGTAATAATCTTCCAAAATTGTTCAGACTCTGGCATAGCCCAGCAGATTGGAAAGTAGCAAATGTAACACTTTGATTCAAGAAGGAGGAAGACAGAATGCAGGAAACTTTAGGCCAGTTAGCCTAGCATTTGTCGTTGGAAAATTGTTAGAATTGGTTATCAAGACCAAAAGACCATAATGATTAGGAACAGGAGTAGGTCATTTAGCCTTTCTAGCCTGCTCTGCCATTTAATAGGATCGTGGCTGATCTAACATTCATTAAGTTGACTTTCCTTCCTTATCTCCGTAACCTGCAATCCCCCGACTGATTAAAAACCTGCCGATCTCAGCCTTGAACATTTTCAAGGACTCAGTCTCCACTCCCTCCTGCGGTAAATAATTGCAGAATGGAGATTAAAGCAGGATGCTGACAAAATCATAATATGATCAGGCAGAGTTTTGTGAAAAGGAAATATTTTTAAAATAATTTAATGGCGGTTTCTGCACAAGTGACAAGCAAGATGGATGAAGCAAAATCCATCGGTGTGGTGCACTTTGATTTCTAGGAAGTATTTGATAAGGTGCCACATTAAAGGTTGTTACATGGGAGAAGAGCATTTGGTATAGGGCGTAACATTTCAGCATGGATAAAGGTTTGGCTGGTTGACAAGGAACAGAGAGTGGGCAGCACCGTAGTTAGCACTGATGCTTCACAGCACCAAGGACCCAGGTTTGATTCCTGACTTGGGTCACTGCCTGTGTGGAGTTTGCACATTATCCCCGTATCTTCTTAGGTTTTCTCTGGGTGCTCTGGTTTCCTCCCACAATCCACAAATGTGCCGGTTAGATGGATTGGCCGTGTTAATATACCCCTTAGTGTCAGGGATACTACCTAGGGTTAATGCATGGGGTAATGAGGATCAGGCCTGGGTTTGATGGGCTGAATGGTCCCTTTCTACACTGTAGGGATTCCATGATCCTGTGAGAACAAAGAACAAAGAACAAAGAACAACACAGCACGGGAAACAGGCCCTTCGGCCCAACGAGCCCGCGCCGCCATCCTAACGTCTTAATGCCATATAGAGACCAATATAGGGACAATTTGTTACCCAATCAGCCTAAGAGCACATTTTTGGGATGTGGGAGGAAACCGGAGCACCCGGAGAAAACCCACGCAACCACGGGGAGAACACGCAAACTCCCGCAGACACAGGCCCAAATCCATGTGTCTGCACAGCAACAGCGATAGTCTCTGAGCTGTCATGTTGCCCATCTGATGGTCCAGTTTAAGCATACACTAACGACATGAAGCACTAGGCCATAGAGAGAGTGGGATAAATTGGTCTTTTTCCTGCTGGCAAGCTACAACTAATGGAGTACTACAGGGATCCCTGCTGACACCTCAATTATTTATAACTTACATTAATTCGCTCTATGAAGGGACTGAATGCATTGTATTGAAATTTGCCAATGACATGAGATAAGCAAGAAGGTAAGTTAGCAAGGAGGCATAAAGAGTCTCATATCGTTTAGACAAATGTGCCAAAGATTGACAGATGGAATGCCATGCAGAAAAGTATAAACTTGCCCACATTAATAGGAAGAATAGATAAACAGTGTATTATTTAAACAGTCAGAGATTACTTGGCACTACAGTAGGATCCGCAGGTTCCAGTTCATGAATCACAAAGAAGTTAAGGCAGAGCAAGTGATCAGGAAGGCAAAGTGTTTTTTACTGTTTCTTGTGAGCTATGAGCTAAGCTAGTGATCCAGGGTAACATTCTGAGGTCCCCACCAAAACAGATGGTGAAATTGGAATTCAATAATTATCCAGAATTGGTAATTACCATGAAACCACTGTTGATTGTGGTAAAAACCCATTTGGTCCACAAATATCCTTTAGGGTAGGGAAATCTGCCGTCCTTATCTGGTCTGGCCTACATTTGACTCCAAACCAAATCCACAACAATGTGGTTAACTCTTAAATGGCATGATGGCATGGCACCTTTAATGGGGCATTCCAAAGAGCCATGTGATGGGGCTGGATCCCATGGAGTGGTGAGCTGGGATGCTGAGCCAATTAGGTATAAGGAGTAGGGAGTTTGCCAGGGACAAGCAATGTATAGTCGCATTGTTAATGCTGTTTGACACTTTATTACCAATAATTGTTTTTCATTGACAATAACTCCTTTGTTAATCTGAGCTATGTTGAGTTGCTCTCAATTTATTACACAGAGCAATCAAGGATAGACCATAAGTGCTGCTCCAGCGACCAACATTCAAAGAACAAAGAACAAAACAGCACAGGAAACAGGCCCTTCGGCCCAACGAGCCCGTGCCGCCACCCCGATGTTCCCGTTTCTACCCGTGATCCCTGTCTATGTTTATAGATCTATGCTATTTTGATATTGTTGTACAGGACCTTAGTGTGACAATATCTAGAGCAAAAACAGAAAATTCTGGAGCAACTTAGCAGGTTTGACAGTATCTGTAGAGAGACAATAGAACCAATGTTCGAGTCTTGTCAGAGCTTTGTCACATCTGGAGCACTGTGTACATTTAGGGTTTCCTTATTTAAGAAAGGACATACAATTGTTGGAAACACAGAATGTTCACTCAATTGATTGCTGTGATGAGGGTGTTATCTTATTAGGAAAGATTGGGCAGATTGGGCCCGCAGTCATTGGAACTAGAAAAATGATCTTATTGCCAATTATGAGGGAACTTGACAGAATGGATGCTGAGAGGACAATCCCCCATAAGGAAGAGATTAGAGGAAGGGAATAGTCTAATAATGATTCCTCACTCTAAAAATCAAGATGAGTAGAATTTTTCTTTCTCTCTCAGATCATCATTTACTGTGGATTCCCGTCACCAATAAAGAAGTGGAGACTGGAAAATTGAATTTATTCAAGACTTAGATGGATTTTTGATTGATGAGAGAGTTAGGGCTTAAAGCAGCAGACAGGAAAGTGAAGCTAATACTACAACCAGATCAGGCACAAACTTACTGAACTGTAGAGCAGGTTCGAACAACTGAATGGACTACTCCTGCTTCTACGTTCTATGTTTCTATGTTGTACCATTACAACACACACACAAAAAAACACTTTCCATTCAATGAAATATTTTGACATGTGTTATAGGGAATTGCAACAGCCAATTTGTTCACAGCAAGCCCCCACAAACACGATGAGAAAATCTATTTTATAGATGCTGGTTGAAGGATTAAATATTTTTCTGGGTGCCTCTTCAGATCTTCTTTGAATTAGATGCAAAAGCGCTGCCACTGGGTCATTACTGACACTGAGAGCAGCATTCTACAGAATAATGAGCTGAACAGGAAGAGAGTATGAACCTAAACTTTAAAACAGAAGAAGAAAAATAATTTACAACACCAAAAGAGGGCCTCTATTGAAATCAAATAAGCATGGCATGGTAGCACAGTGGTTAGCACTGCTATCTCATAGTACCACAGACCTGGCTTTGATTCCCAACTTAGGTCCTTGTCTGTGTGGAATTTGTACATTCACCCCATGTCACTGTGGGTTTCCTCTGGGTACTCCGGTTTCCTCCCACAGTCAAAAGATGTGAGAGCTAGGTGGATTAGCAATAAAAAATTATTCATTAGTGTCAGGGGGATTAACAGTGTAAATATATGGGGTTATAGGGATAGGGCCTAGGCCAGATTGTTGTCGGTGCAGTCTCAAATTGTCTCCTTCTGCACTGTAGGAATGCTATGATTCTTAAAGTTTATTTATTTAATTTATTAGTGTCACAAGCAACTTTACATTAACATTGCAATAAAGTCAGTGTGAAAATCCTCTAGTTGCCATACTCCGGCACCTGCTTGAGTACATTAAGGGGCAATTTAGCATGGCCAGTGCACCTAATCAGCACGTCATTTGGACTACAGGAAGAAACCGAAGCACCCAGAGGAAACCCAAGCAAAAAGAGAAAACACTGGAAAATCTCAGCAGTTTTGGCAGCATCTGCAAGGAGAAGAAAGAGCTGACGTTTCGAGTCCAGATGACCCATTGTCAAATCTCAAAGGAGGGAACCCACACAGACATGGGGAGAACATACAAACTCCACTCAGACAGTGACCCAAGCCAGTGACTGAACTGGGTCCTTGGCTTTGGGGAGCAGAAGTGCTAACCACTGTGCACCAACACTATATCTGCGGAGCTACCATGAAAAATGTGTCATTGTTCATAATAACTATTGGTCGCTCCTGTTGGCCATGCTCTTTAATGCATTTAACCTCTAAATAAGGAATGGTTACTCTTATCACACTCAATTGTTTAAAATATTTATTAGTGCCTTTGTTAAAAAGAATAAAATCAGTAAATTAAGGAAGTAATCTCCAGAGGAGGGGAGAAAGGAAAGTATAGTCTGATTTCGATGATAAAAATTTGGTCAAAAACTTGATTCAATTACAGCAAATAATCGAGATTTACTAAAAGGTTTTATACGAATATAACAATGGTTACAGTAATTGTACAGCCAGTAATTGTGAAAGATTTATTTAGAATAGACTGCTTGGTGTATTTTGTGTTATTTCTGTCTATTACTGCGAGAGGATACAGTCACAGAATAATCGACTGGCTTTTTAAAAGCCATTTTCCATTGTTGTAATTATGATTAAATGCATTCTGACTAAAGCAAGGTTAAGTAGTGAATGTTTCAAGGAATAGCTATGATCAGTGTGTAGTGTCGTGGAATATAAATTGCTCCCTCATGTCCTGTTAAAACTGGTTGACGACAAAAAAGAAGCAAAGAGAAAAGGGGAGGAAGGAAGCAACAAAATGGAGTCGTGAATCTTCATTATTACTTGAAGCTTTCCATCGGGGCAGAGAAGAGAAAACCCTGTAGAGCTTATCTTTCAGTCTGTGCAGTGGAAAGATTATTTTGGCTGGTCCGTAACTGAGTCATGTGGGTAATCAATTTAAAAATATCACCAAGAAGAGATCGGAAGATTTTTTTTTGATGCAGACTCTCACCACATTGGGAGCATTGTCAAAGGGAACAGTTACACAAAATCCGTTGGCATTTCTTAAAGGAAAGAATGTTTGAATGTTTGAAATGATTGGAGACGCGGGGCCATGGCGATATTGAAGAGTAATGGAAGAAGCCATTCCGTTCCTGAACCTGTTCTCCTGAACCTGTTGCTCTCAATTACACTTCATAATCTGAAAGGCGTGCTGGTTAGGGTGCATTGGCCATATTAAATTCTCCTTCAATGTACCCAAACAGACGCCGGAGAATAGTGACTCAGAGATTTGCACAGTAACTTCACTACAGTGTTAATATAAACCTTCTTGTAATGCTAATAAATAATCTTTAACTTTACATGAATTTTGGGTGGGAGATTGAACCGCTGAACACATATCGCTCCTGAAACCGACCTTGAACTTGCCAAGAATGCTATCACTTTTGCTGATGAACTATCTGTTTTAGAAGTATAGAATGGGAGGAAAAGATAGAATTAGAAGGTACGCTGTGCGCAGCTTGCAAGAAGTTGCCTCATTCCGACATCATCTTGGTGAACTTTCATAACTGATGATGTTACCACCTCTGACTCTGAAGGTTGTGGGGGCAAGGCCTATGATAAGACTCGAGCAGATAATTGAAATTGATCCTGGATGCATGAATGCTGATTTCTGAGAGATGTTATCCTGCTAATCTGACATCCTAACCATCTATAGATGGCATGATGGTACAGTGATTGGCAGTGTTGTTTCATAGTGCCAATGGCCCAGGTTCAATCCAACCTTGGGTGACTGTGTGGACTTTGCATGTTCCCCCTGCATCTGCATGGATTTCTTCCAGGTTCTCAGGATTCCTCCCAAAATCCAAAGTAGAGGAGATTCGGTGGATTGACCATTCTAAATTGCTCCTTAGTGTCCAAAGATGAGTAGGTTAGAGGGATTAAAGGAGTAAATGTACATGGTTATGGGGCGAACTTGGGTCAGATGCTCTGTTGGAGTGTTGGTGTCGACTCGATGGGCCAAATGGCCTCCTTCTTCGCTGTAGAGGTTCCATGATTTTAGATTTTAATCTTGTGATTCAAGTGGAAGCTTATGAACTCCATAGCATGATTTAAACAAGCCAAGATTTTTTTTATGTGTTCTGGCCAAAATTCATTCTCCAACCAATGAAACCACCAAAAGACAGATGAACTGCTTCTTTCTTATACTGTTTCTTGCTATGCACAAAAAGTCTCGTGTAATTTCCTGCTCACTAATAGATATTACAAAATATTTAGTTATCTTAGAGTTCCTACTGTGTAGAACAGGTTATTTGTAGCAAACGCCACAAGCTTTCTGAACAGCCTGTCCCTTTGTTAGGTGGCTGAACTCCTAGCCACTTGACGAAGGATCAGGCTGCCCGAAAACTTGCAGCGTTTGCTACAAATAAACCTGTTTGGACTTTAAACTAGTGTTGTGGGATTTCTTCGTGTTTGACCTCAGTCCAATGCCGGCATCTCCATATTAGAACAGCTCATTCAGCCCATTGAGCCTGCAACGACTCCCTGGCATCTTACCCAGGCTCACTGTTTGGCCCTATCTCTGTAGCTCACACATTTACCATGGCTAATCCAGCCAACTTACATGTCTTGGGCCACTATGGGGCAATTTAGCATGGCCAATCCGCCTAACATGTAAATTTTTGGAGAATGAGAGGGAACCAGAGCATCCAGAGGATATCCACTCAGACGTGGGGAGAATGCGCAAATTCCACACAGACAATCACCAATTCGGGAATTGAACCCAGGTCCCTAGCACTATGAGCCTGCAGTACTAACCACTGTGCCGTCGGGCCACCCATACGTATTTGTAGCAGTCACCTACTCAGTTTGTCATTAGAATCCATTAAAATTTGAGTGGGAAGTTATGAATTTGGAGAATCTACAGTCCAAATAATCATCCCCCTGTTATTTCATCCTTTCACACCACTTCTTGTGTCAATTAGCCTCTTTATCTATGGATTTACCCCTGTGATCTCCTACTTGTTGCTGAATTTGTGGAGCTCATCCAGTATTCATTCCATTCTATGCTGTTGCTTGTTGAATAATTGATATTCCAATAGAAAGGTTGGTTCCACTCCACACATCTTTTGACAAATGTTTTTCAAATAGTGTCTCGATAAAGGAGGAATGTTCATCCAACTTACCAGCACAGTTCTGCTGAGATGAAAATAACATAAATTCCAAGTTTGGTAGTTGCTTCTACCTCCAGTTTTTTTTTGGTCCACTTGTCTTCATCTTGGGAAGACGTGGAATTGTGGTAACGTCACTAGACTTAGGTTAATCCCCTGAGGACAGAGGCTTAAATCCACTCATTGAGATTAAATTTTATTTACATAAACCTTGAGTATGAGGCTGGTCTCAGAGATGGTATCCATAACACCCATCATTGATAGTTGGAAAAACCCATTTGGTTTACTCATGTCCTTTAGGGAAGGAAATTGGCCATCCTTGCCTGGTCTGACCCACATGGGATTCCACATCAACAACATTTTGGTTGTTTTCTGAAATGATTTAGTAAATCACTCAGTTCAAGGATAGTTCGGAATAGGCAACATATGTTGTCCTTGCCGGTGACAATCACATCCCATGAAAGAACTAAAAAACAGAATTGTCATCTCTTTGTCAACCTATGTTCCTCCATGCATTGGTTTCCCCATGCCAACACTATAGCTAAGAAAGCCCACCAAAGTCACTACTTTCTCAGAAGACAAAGAAAATTTGGCACATCCACTACGTCTCTCATCAACTTTTACAGATGCACTATAGAAAGCATTTTTTCTGGTTGTATCACAGCTTAATATACTCCAAGATCACAAGGAACTACAAAGGGCCATGAACAAAATCCAGTCTATCATTCAAACAAGCCTCCTACCCATTGACACTGCCTACATTTCTGCTGTCTTGGGAAAATAGCCAATAATTAAGAAGCTCTGAACATTAACTCTTCCACCTTCTGCGATTGGGAAAAAGATACAAAAGTCTGAGGTCATGTACCAAGCGACTCAAGAACCATTTCTTCCCTACTGCTGTCAGACTTTTGAATGGACCTACCTCGCAAGAAATTGATTTTTCTCTACATCCCAGAATATAACATTACATTCTGCACTCTCCTCCTTTCCTTTTCTATGAACGTTTGCCTTGATCGCATAGTGTACAAGAAACAATTCTTTTCACTGTAAACTAATACATGTGACAATAATAAATCAAATAAAATTAAAGAAAAACTATGCTCATCTGAAAAGATGACCTCTGAGGAAAGGTTTATTCACTTCTCATTCTTCTCAGTGACTTACATGGAATTTTTTTTTGTTTATTCATTTGTGGGACATGGGCATTGCTGGCTGGCCAGCATTTATTGACCAGCCCTTGTTCAGATGGCAGTTGATAATCAACCACATAGCTGTGGTTTTGGCATCACATGTCACCCACACTGGGTAAGGAAGGCAAATTTCCTTCCCTAAAGTGAACCAATTGACTTTCTGACAATCGACGATAGTTTCATGATTTTTTAATTCCAGATTTTTTTTGTATTGAATTCAAATTCTATTATCTGCCATGCAGGATTTGAATGTGAGTCTCCAGAACGTTAGTTGACTTTCTAGATTAATAATCTAGCAGTGATACTATTGGGTCACCGCCCCCTCTCTAAAATACCCCATGAAGAAATCAAATTCCACTACTTTTCGTATTGAATTGATCTAATAACGATCATTGCTTATCATTTAAAATCCATCTGGTTGACTAAATGTCCTTTTGCAAAGGAAATCTGCTGTCCTTACCCAGTCTGATACATAGGGGAGAAGAAGAGGATAGGGTGCAGCGTACAGTGCTACAGTCACAGATAGGTTTGGAGAAAGATTAGCTTAATATATGATAGGTTTATTCAAATGTCTGATGGCAGTAGGTAGATGCTATGATAGCTTAGTAGTTAGCACTGCTGCTTCATAATTCCAGGTCCTGGGTTTGATTCCTGGCTTGGGTCGCTGTCTGTGTGGAGTTTGCACATTCTCCTCATGTCTGCAAGGGTTTCCTCTGGGTGCTCTAATTTCCTCCTACCGTCCAAAGACGTGTGGATCAGGTCAATTGGCCATGCTAAGAAATTGCACCTTAGTGTCCAGGGTAGAGGGTTAGAGGGTTTAGTGGATATAATATGTAGGGATATGGGGGTAGGGTCTGGGTGGGATCATGTTCAGTGCAGACTTGATGGGCCGAAGGGCCTCTTTTTGCACTGTAGACTTCTATGATCGATAAAGTTCTATTCTATGATCTAAGAAACTGCTCTTGAGTGAAGGCAGTATATTGCTTTACCAAAACAGGATAAGCCCCCTATGATGCAGGTACAGGTTTTGTTTTTTGCCTTCAATCATCATGTTCTCAACACCATAGTCTATTTTTTTTGTGTGTTTAACTAAGTATTCTTGTCCCAAAGGTTCTTTTTCATTGCAACACCATCATATCAGGGACATGTACAAAGGGTCCTTCACTCTCACTGGTCTCCAGACTCTCAATACTTGTAGACCATCTGGAGTACTGGGCTCTGCTTGCATAACATCTGTGGTGTCCAGCTGGGTCTTCTTAGTGCTGACAGTTAGTGATAAAGCTGTATCACCATCTGTTTTATTTAGAATTCCCACAAGTTTCTCAATCCCTTTACCTCAGATGTCCACCAATCTTACTCATCATGCCGTAAAAGTTTATTATTTTGCAATTTTTTTTGCGTGTTTATAAACCAGTGACATAAATGGAAAATTGGAGCACATGCGCAATGGGAAATTTTCCCGCCCCTTGCCTGCCATGTAGCAGGCAAGGGGCATTTCATTCAAAGGTCAGTTGACCTCGGACGGGATTTTCCAGTTTTGGGATGAGTGCGGCTAGAAAATCCTGCCCAATTTCTCAAAACAAGGAATCTAAGTATGATGACACTGTCTAAAAATTTATCAACTGTAATCCAAGTCCATTCTTGTGAATCCTACAAGATGTTGTGTGGAGTGGCAGGATAGTGGAAGGCAATAGCCTTGCAGTGTTACCGCTGGATTTTTATTCCAGAAACTTGGCTAATGTTCCAGGCATTTGGGTTTGAATCCTCATACGGCAGATAGTGGAATTTGAATTCAATAAAAGATATCCTGAATTAGGAACGTATTGGTGACCATGAATTCATTGTTAGGAAAATCCATCTGCTACTTTAGGGAAGGAAATCTGCTGTCCTTACCTGCTCTCACTTACCTGTGACTCAAGAGCCACAGCAACATGGTTAACTCTGAACTGTCCTCTGAAATGGCCTAGCAATCCATTCAGTTTCAATGGCTACTAGGGATAGGCAATAAATGATGGCCAGCTCATGAGGTCCACATTGCATGACAGAATGAAAATACAGTAAGAATTGCTGGTTGAAAAATGTCCAAATTCCATCTTGTTCTTTTTCTCCTATTTTGACCATTGCGTGATTCAGTAATAATGAAGTTGTTGACTAAAAAGTTGAATAGGTCAACAACATGTCCAGACATGGGGCAAAAAAATTGTCTGCTAATGGAAAATCTGTGGAATCATCGGTCCAAATTTACTTGTTGCTCCTCAAGTGTGCAGTAGATAGCACGTATCATGTCACAATTTACTCATTCAGATGATCAGTGCCAATAGAATCTTACAACATAGAAGGAGGCCATTTTGCACATCATGCCTGTGCTGGTTTTTTGAAGGAGTTGCCCATTGTAGCTCCAGTGATTTACACTATTTTGATTAGAACAGAAACCTTGATAAATTGAAGGAAAACGATCAGGGGTAACAGACCCTGATGGGGAACTGCATCTCGAACAAACAAGAGGAAACTTAACTCATAGAATTACTACAGTGCAGAAAAAGGATATTTGACCCATCATGTCTGCACAGATCACAATCCCATCCAGGCCCTATTCCCTTAACTGAACTTATTTACCCTGCTCATCCCTCTGAGACTAAGGGGGAATTTATTATGGCCAACCATCCTAACTTGCACACCTTTGGAGTGTGGGAGGAAACTGGAGTACCCATTAGTGTTGGAAGTAGTGGAAGCAGGTATAGTAGTGACTTGTAAGGAGCGTCTTGACAAATACATGAATAGGATAGGAATTGAGGAACATTGTCTCTGGGAGGGTAGAGAGTTTTAGTTCAGTTGGGCAAGACTTGAAGGGCTGAAGGGCCTATTCCTGTGCTGTAATTTTCTTTGTTCTCTTTGTTTTTTGTTCACCCAAGGAAACCACACAGACAGTTGCCAAAGGCTAGAACCCAGGTCCCTGGCCCTGTGAGGCAGTAATGTTAACTAATTGAAGCAAAACACCATTACTGGGAGTGATAATGCACCCCACCAATAACTTATAATGATGCATCCCTAATTTCTATTCATTGCCCTATGAAGTTTTACCAATTGGTAGCTTCTGACATCCATGGAGCAAGAGAGGAAGGAGTGAGATGCAAGACCAATTCTGCTGGTTCCTTTCACATATTGTCAGAGTTTGGGGCAAACCTTGAACAGCAAGGAAACAGAGGAAGGAGAACTGAGCTGCAGTTGGATTGACATTCGCCTGTCAGATGATAACGAGAGGAGACAGAGTAGCATGTTGAATAGCAAAGCTGAGAAAACAAAATCCTGCCATTCCATCTGTTTCTAATTTGTTTGGAAGGAGATAAGGTTGAATTTGAATGTGTTGGGTAGATTCTTGGAAACAATTGCACTCAGTTTTTCTGATAATAATGCTTTAGTTTTGACAATCCACAGGGGAAGTGAAAAGGTCCCATGCGATACAGCTGGATGACTGCCTTTGGAAATTCTGTTCAGAATTTTATTGGCAATGATCTTTGTTTGAAGTCCCCTCTTTATTATTAGTAAGTTCTGCCACCAGCCTGAAACTGACAGCTGCGATATGGTTTCCAACATGGCAGCATCCTTGTTAACATAGTCTTACTGGAACCAAAATTCTGTCAATGCAATCTATGCTGATGCTCTTAGGGAGTACTAAGGACTAATTCCCTGTCACAAGTGTCATCTTTTGCTGGAGACGTTAAATTGAGACTCAATCTTTCCTGGTAATCTTGGCCAACAAGCACCCCTCAACCCACGGCTCTGAATCAGCAGACAGCAGGCATATGGGGGTACCACCACTTGCTGCGTAATAACCTGACTTGGAGACACATTGCTGATCTTTCACAACCGTTAGGTCAAAACCTTGGAACTCCACCCTCAACAGAACTGCGGGCATATGTACACCACATGAACTGCTATAACTTGAGAAATTGGCTCACCACTACATACTCATGGGCTGTTATTTATAGGGATAAACTCTGGTCTCCTCAGCGATGCCCACATCTCTTGCCTGGGTAAAATAAAAGAAGATTTGGTGGAAATAATCTGGTGATTGTCATATTGCTGTTTATTCAACCTTGGTGCGCACAAAGGATGCCATTTCATTTGGCTGTCAATTGCTTATTGATGTTCTGAGTCTATGAAATGGTGTTAAATAAATGCAACTTCTTGCATTTAAAGAATTCCACGTTCCGACCTGTCTCCTTGTAATAAGTCCTTGGAGGCAGAAGTCCCTCCGCCAAAATCCCTTTATTTACAAATAAGATGACAGCATACAGACTGTTTTAGTTAGCAGTCTACACTAGGAGTTCCAGAGGATCTGACACAATTGGTTAAATACAAAACAGGAGACTCCCCTGATTAGCCCATTAATTTGACCCTAAATCAGCAAGTTCATGTTCTAATAGTCCCACTCAATTGCCTGATTAAAGTCACTACATTCCTCATAACACAATATTGTAGATGCCCAGAGGAGAGTCTTGGGCAAAATATTGGTTGTGGTAACAATAATACTTGGAGTTCCCTTCCTGGAATTAAAAATTGATGTGTTTTAGAGATGGGAGGGCTAGCTTTTCCATCCATTGAAAATTTAAATTAAATGTAAATTTCTTCATAAAGTGTCCAGTGAGTTCATAAGTTCTCTGAGTGCTTTTCAAATTAGCTTAGCAATCACACTGAAGTTGCACTACATGAGGTGTTAATTCCCAGGGCTGTGGAATTAACTTCTCAATGTCCTCCCATATAGAATGAGGTCAGGCCCCAACTTCTGATGTATTCCAATGATTCTGAGATTGCTGCTAAATTAAAACAGCTTTGCAAATGTGCTGATGTTCCGACTCCTAATTCTCTTCAGTCCTCACAGTGCCACACTGGTTCGCACTGCTGCCTCACAGTGTCAGGGGCCCAGGTTCAATTCCAGCCTCGGGTAGCTGTCCATGTGGAGTTTGCATGTTCTCCCATGTCTGCTTAGTTTTCCTCCTATGGTCCAAAGATGTGTAGATTATGTTGCTTGGCCATAGTAAATTGCCCTTTATTATCCAAAGATATATAGGATAGGGGGATTAGCAGAATAAATATGAGGGGTTACAGCAATAGAACCTGGTTAAAAGTCAATGCAAACTTGATGGGCCAAATGGCTTCCTTCTGCATTCTAGGATTCATTTCTACGATTCTAATTCCCAGTCTCTTGCACATCCACTAATTTATTATCTCCAATCAACATTTGTTGAATGTCTTCAGTTGCCTCAGCCTCAAATGTTTCATATTATGATCAGATAGGATTACTTTAAGATTTGCCTCTTACCATTAGGATGCTTCAATAGGAGCATAGTCTTTAAAAAACATTTTTGTTCACTTAAACATTTATGCACATCACAGTCCTCATATGAGATTGTATTTTGCTTCTCATCAATCTTCATTCTCTTTGTCATATGATGGTACATTATAATTACATCATTAGTAATATCAGGATTAAGTGCTCCTGATATGAATCCTTAACTCTACGTCATTATCCCAACCAAATTTTTATCCTCACCGTACGTGTACTCCTGCATAACCCACCAAAGTCTCAGACCTTACAGAGTTAGCCTCTGTGGTACCTTGACCAAATTGTTTGTGATTTTGCTTCAAGGCTGAGGCGCGTTTTCCACCTGGGTGGTTGCAGAATTTCTATTTGTTTCTGGTTGCTTGTCTCTAACCAGAACTAACTAGAATGTCCAATGTTCTGTTGGTTATGCAAAGAGCAAAGAACATAGAACAAAGAATCAAGAACAGTACAGCACAGGAAATGGCCCTTCAGCCCACCAAGCCTGCACTTATACATGACACCTTTCTAATGAAAGACCTTTTCCCACTACGCTGTCCAAATCCTTCTATTCCCTGCCTATTCATGTATCTGTCAAGATGACTCTTAAATGTTGCTATTGTATCTATTTCTACCACTTCCTTTGGCAGTGCATTTCAGGCATTGACCACCCTCTGTGTAAAAAAACTCCCTCTCACATCTGCTTTAAACTTCCTCCCTTTTAACTTGAACCTATATCCTCGAGTAATTGACATGTCTATCATGGGAAAAAGACTCTGAACCTCCATTATATCCATTGCCTCTCATAATTTCGTGAACTTCTATCAGGTTTCCACTCAGCCTCTGATGTTCAATCTTCCCAATGACATCAAGGCTCTTCAGTGCCTTCTGATATTTCCCTGGTCCATCTCAGTTTCGTATGATCTCAGCTCTTTTTATCACAATGCCATCTCTCTGTTCATCTCATATCCAGAATCTCTCCCCGGGCTGTAGCATTTTCAAGTCTCATGCTGAAGTTGAAATTATGAACTTGACTAACTCTTTTTGTTCATTTTGGCATGAAAATATATACAAAATATTTTTTTTGCCAGTTAAAAAAATGACTTTCTGTGGAACCAAAAGGATGGCTGCAACATGTCATGTGTCCGCACATCTTTGGAGTCTAAGAGGCAATTTAACATGGACAACCCACCTAACATGCATATCACCGGACTATTGAAGAATTCTTTCACATTCTTTCAAAACTTGCTCCTTGTTCTGGAAGTTACCAACAGGATTGCAAGAACAAAAGAATTGCTCTTTTCTGGAATCTCACACCTCTTTGTGTAGATCTTGTGATTAACAAAAGCAGAGCAAATGCCGACCCAATCTGAACTATCACAAAAAAGAGAGGTCAAAACATGTTGCACTGTCAGCTATGCTAAGTGATATCTTATTTCTCACTTAAAGGAAAGCAATGGATTCTGGTCAGCAACACAGAAACAAATTGAAATTAACCCATCAATGGGTGATATCGTGTCAACCAAACCTTCGGCCTTCTGAACAGTTTTGACATAATACCTTTGGCCTCACAGGCAGCTTACCATTTAACATCCAGCTGGTGAACACCAATAACCAAAACTACAGGCTGGACAGTAGCTTGCTCCTTGAAGCCTCTCTAAACTGGAAGATTTCCTGTAAACACCTTCAGGACAAATCTGGCTTCCGTTTACCAATATCACCTCACGGTATGAACTATAAACAGAATATTACAATATCGTTTATCAGAAACTCAAGCTCTAATATAAGAGCGGTCAGTGGTCTAAAGGTGTACTGGTTAGGTGGATTGGCCATGAAGAAAACGGTGTCTCAGTGTCCAAAAATTGTGCAGACTAGGTGGACTGGCCATGTTAAATTGTCTCTCAGTGTCCAAAGATGTGTGGGTTAAGGTGGATTGGCCATGCTAAATTTTCTTTTGGTGTCAGAGGGATTAGTGGGGTAAATACGTGTCATTACAGGGATAGGGCCTGGGTGGGATTGTTGTTGGTGCAGTCTTGATGGGCCAAATGACCACTTCTATACTGGAGAATTGGATGGTTCTATGACAGTGACTCTGGGAATCACATGCATTAATATTCATTTCTCTGGTTCTTATATCTTTAGTACTCATAGTTGTCAAACTCTTTCTTCCATTTCCCTTCCCCCCACTCTCCACTCTCTTATGCTCAATATGTGATGTGGATGGGAAATTGCAAGCATTTCTCCCCTGGTTGGAATGTGAAATGAACTAACTTTCTTACTTCATCATTAAACAAATTTGCTGTGTTATTAATAAATTGGATCGCAAAAATTGGGGTTTGGGAATAGACACCTCCGCCTCCTTTAAAAGGAATTCAAAATACTTTCTGTATACAGATGCTATGTAAATGCAAGATACCTTAATCAAATATTTAAGTAATCCCAGTTCAAATCCCAATGCAAACTAGAGAGGCACTCCTGTCAGAATAATGAAATATCAAGAGTGCACTCACATGATAATTAGACTCAAGAAAGGGTGATTTTTTTGAACAATTGTATGCTTTCCAATCCAAAGGGTAGCATGGTAGCACAATGGTTAGTATTGCTGCCTCTCTGTGCTGGATATCTGGGTTCGATTCCCAGCTTGGGTGACTGTTTGTATGAGTTTGCATGTTACCCCCCTGCCTGGATGAGTTTCCTGCACGTGCCTCGGTTTTCCCCCATAGTTTGAAAGATGAGCTGGTAAGAGGCATTGATATGAACAGGTGCCAGAGTGTGGCACTTTCACAGTAATTTCATTGCAGTATTAATGTAAGCCTTCATTGTAAATGATAAAATCACCTTGATGGAGTGACATTTATTATATACCAGTCTTACCATACACATTCTGCCCATCCAGAGACTGGAAATTCCCTCCTGAGTTCAACAGACTTTCAAACAGACCATCAAATTTTCTATCCTATCAGTGGAAAATTCCATGGCAGGTGAGACTGGAAAATTTACTCCATTGAGACCAATGTAGCAATGTTGCTCCTGTCCATACCAAGCATCCACAAGCGTACACTTTCCAACATGACTCTGAATTTTGACATATATCTAAGGAAGGAACAAATTGTATAACAACATTTCATAATATTGCCTTTATAAATTGATTTAATTCTGCTTTCCCTGCTATTCGAATCTCTTAATGGCCTCAATGCCTCTCACATGTTCCTTTATATTGAGTTTACTCCATGGTCCCTATTCTTGCTCATCAATGGGTATTCTTTTCATCATAATATTGAATCCTCCAAATTATTTTCCTGTGCACCCCCAACACAGTATCTCTCACTTGCCCAAACATGGCCCACAGAAACACGACTCTACTATGATATAGTTTGGCTCATGATGAACAGTTCGTTCTGATTTAGGGTCTAGCTGACCTGTAAATTACATTATGATTCCAGCAGAGAAGTGCGTTAATCATGTCCATTCTGCTTCTTTGCAAAAAGCAACTAACCTAATCCCACTGCCCAGTTGTTTCCCCAGTAACTCTGACAATTCTTTTTCTACAGATGTCGATTCAATCCCCTATAGAAAGCTTTGGTTACTTCCTGTCTCCACCAGTTCCTCAAGGAGTGCATTTTAGATCCTAACTGCGTGATGGTTCTCCTCCTCATGTCACTTTCACTTCTTTTGCCTATTATTTTTGACCTGTTTCCCTTCATTCTCAATCCTTTCACCATTGGGAAAAATTTCTCCAACTGTCCATGTCCAGACAACTCATGATTTTGAACTCCTCCATTAAATCTTCTCTTAACTTTTCTCTTCTGCAAGGGGACTACCCCCAATTTCTCCAATCTATCTATCTATATAACTGAGTTTGCAACCTAAAACATTCTCATATCTTTCTGCACTCTCTGTCTTCATATGCTTCCTAAAGTGTGACACCTAGAATCAGACCACATGCTCAGTTGATGAGTTCTATGCCAGTTTAGCATAACCTCCTTACTACTTGTAAAGTCCAGTATCCTGCATGATTTTTCAACAACTTTTTCAACTCCCTTACTACCTCCAATATCCGTCGGACACAACAGGGACTGGGATGTGTTATTGACCCCCTTAATCACATTTTGATTTAATGTTTTAAGTTACCTTTATGCTTTTATTTTTGTTTTGGGCAGCCCCTTCTTTTTTGCGAGCTGGCCTTCTTGCTTTGTTCCAGAGTTTGTTTAATTTACTTCTTTGATTAGTTATTGGGTGGTATAGTAGCAAAAGCTAAACACTGTTGCCTCACAGCGCCAGGGTCTTGGGTTTGATTTCCAGCTTGTTCACAGTTTGTGCAGAGTCTGCACGTTCTCCCCGTGTCTGCCTGGTTTTCCTCCAGGTACTCTGGTTTTCTCCCACAATCTGAAAGATGTGATGGTTAGGGTGCATTGGCTATGCTGAATTCTGCCTCAGTGTACATGAACAAGTGCCGGAGTGTGGTGACTGGGGGATTTTCACATTAACTTCATTGCAATATTAATGCAAGCCTTCTTATGAGCAATAAACTTTAAAAGGAAATGCTATTTCCAATGATTTGTACAAATATACCTTCAAAATCTGAATTTAGGGTGTTTAATGTAGATTGCCATTTTTGGGATCCATCTACCTGCTGAGCCTGAGTGCTGCCAACTCTCAGGATTAAGAATCATAGAAATCCTACAGTGCAGAAGGCGGCCATTCAGCCCATTGAATCTGCACCCATTCTAGGCCTTATCTGCACAACCCACACATTTACCCCATTATTCTGTCTAACCTATGCACCCTGGGACACTAAGGTTAATTTAGCATGGCCGATTAACCTAACCAGCACATCTTTGGACTGTGGAAGGAAACTGGAGCACCCGGAGAATGTGCAACTTCCACACAGACAGTGATCCCAGCCAGGAATCAAACCCAGGCCCCTGGAACTGTGAACCAACATGCTAATCACGATGCCACCATGCCACTCCACCTGGAGCCTCAAACAATTTAAGAATAATCTTCAGCAGTCACTTCTTCCTTCACAAAACTGAAGTTGCTCATCCCTGGAACCATTTTCATTTATCTCTTCTACATTCCCACCCTTTCTAAAGTCTCCATGTCCTTCCTAAACCACGATGCCCAGAACTGAACGTAATAATATGAAACGGTCTGAAAGACGTGCTGGTTCGATGCATTGGCCATGCTAAATTCCTCCTCAGTGTACCTGAACACGTGCCGGAGTATGGCAATTAGGAGATTTTCACAGTAACGTCATTGCAGTGTTAATGTAAACCTAAATATGACACAAATAAATGAACTTTAAATTTTAAGTTTAATGCAGAAGATGCTGCAAACATGCAGCATGTTGATCAGCCCTGTGTGAAGACAGCAGACAAAAATGTGCTTTGGGTCAAATTAGATGTAGCTCCAAATATTTAATCTGCCGACAGGTGCTGGAAGATTGGCAGCTTACTCCAGCATTTCCTGTTTATATCTCAGTATAGAATAAACTTGCCCTTTAAGCTTGTTAATGCTGTCTTTCATTTTCTCTGGAGAGAGGAGGATTAAGAGTCCCAAACAGGGCTATTTTGATTAAATTCCTTGTTCTTACAGCGGGATGATTTAAATCCGTGCAAAAATAACCCTCCCTGTGTTGTTTTAACTGCTTGAATAGAAACAATCCCCTACTTAATGTATTTTTGTTTTATTTGTTGAGAAAACAGACTGCAGGGGATGAAAGAAACAACATCAAAGTATTTAAAAGGAGCAGGCGCTCTGATTGGGATTGATTAGCCTGTGTGAGAAATATTCCAGGCCAGCTTGCTCAATCACTTCATGTCCAAAATTACAGAGGGGAAAGAAGCAGCTCATATTTATTCATCTGTCCGAATCAAAGCATTGGATTGCTTTGCCCCTGCTAGGTGCAGACTGTGAGCATTCAGATGAGATTCGCAAATAGTGTCCTGTCATGCCCACCTGTGCCTGGCGGTGGCAAACCAGCCCCGGACCAGGAGCACATCAAAGTGCCCCAGAGATGAGATCAGTGTCGAGGGATGGGCAGGGACTGAGATGCAATTACTTCAATCAGGAAGACCAAAGCGGATAATCAGACAGGCATTCGAAGCAAAGCAGCAGGGCACAGCTGTGCTTGTTTTTTCTCTCTCTGAGCCTGTTCACACATCTGTACTTTAATCTTAATCTGCGGAAACGAGCGAGAGGTTTTAGCCTGTCCGACTCGAAAGAACCTCATTTCCGCGGGGTCCGCTTCCAAATAAAACTGCTCCGGGGAACAAAGGAAAAACAGGCCGTGAGAGAGGGGTTGTGCTGGGGCAAGGACGATGCGTGGCGGGAGGGGGTGGTGGTGGTGGCGGGGGCAGGGTGGGCATGAGACATGGAGATGGAGAGAAACATTTGCACTTTTCACACTGACATTTCAAGGCATTTTACAACCGAGAGAGTTTTTTTTTGGGAAACATTGTTGCTTGTGAAAAATTATGTGGAGATGCGGGCATTGGACTGGGGTAAAGACAGTAAGAAGTCTCACAACACCAGGTTAAAGTCCAACAGGTTTATTTGGCAATAAACACCACTAGCTTTCGGGGTTTGTCTGGCGAGTGGGAGTTCTCACTGAAGAAGGGGCAAACCCCAAAAACTAATGGCATTTACTACCAAATAAACATGCTAGACTTTAACCTGGTGTTGTGAGATTTCTTACTGTAATGTGGGAAATACAGCAGCAGTTTTGCTGACAGGGGGCCCCCATAGACAGACTATGGGCAGGAATCAGACTGACACCATAGTTAAGAGGGCTCACCAACGCCTCTATCTCAGGAGACGAAAGAAATTTGGCATGCCCACCTGGCTGTTACCAACTTTTACAGATGCACCATAGAAAGCATTCCTTCTGACTGTATCACAGCTCCTGCTCTGCCCAAGACCGCATGGAACTACAAAAGGTCGTTAATGTAACCCAGTCCATAATACAAACCAGTCTCCCATCCATTGACACTGTCTACACTTCCCGCTGCCTTAGCGGAGCAGCCAGCATAATTAACAACCCCAGGCAGCCCGGACATTCTGTCTTCCACCCTCTTCTATTGGGAAAAAGATATAAAAGTTTGAAGTCATGTACCAACTGACTCAAGAACAGCTTCTTCCCTCCTGCTGTCAGACTTTTGAATGGACTTACCTTGCATTAAGTTGATCTTTCTCTCCAACGTAGCTATCACTGTAACACCGCATTCTGCGCTCTTATTTCCTTCTCTATGAACAGTATGCTTTGTATAGTGCACAAGAAACAATATGTTTCATTGTATACTAATACACGCGGCAATAATAATTCAAATCAAATCACATCAAAGTGACATTGGGCAGGATTCTCCCGCAGTTTACACCAGGGGGATTCTGTGGGCAAATTGCAGTGAACAGATCACCGACATCTGGCACTGCGGCTCTCCTGATGGCATCACGCCCATGACCCCTTCATGACCTGACATATGTCTCTATCATCGTAACCCTGCTTAGGCCACTCCCCCCTCAGACCCCATCTCCTTGGCACTGCCAGTGTGCCAGATGGGTGCTGATGTACAGATGCCAGTGTTAGAACATAGAACATTACAGCGCAGAACAGGCCCTTCGGCTTTCGATATTGCGCCGACCAATTAGGAAAAAGCAATGACCCTCTAACCTAAACCATTCCCTTTTCGTCCATAAACTTATCTTCTAACCTCTTAAACGCCACCAAACTTGGCACATCTACAACTGCAGCAGGCAGGGCATTCCATACCCTAACCACCCTCTGGGTAAAGAACCTACCTCTGACATCCGTCCTATAACTACCACCCCTTAATTTAAAGCTATGTCCCCTCGTGCTAGCTTTCTCCATCCTAGGAAAAAGGCCTTCACTGTCCACCCTAACTAAACCTCTAATCATCTTATATGTTTCAATAAGGTCTCCTCTTAGCCGCCTCCTTTCTAACGAAAACAACCTCAAATCCCTCAGTCTCTCTTCATAAGGCCTGCCCTCCATACCAGGCAACATCCTGGTAAACCTCCTCTGTACCCTCTCCAATGCCTCCACATCTTTCTTATAATGGGGGACCAGAACTGCACACAATACTCCAAGTGCGGCCGCACTAGAGTTTTGTACAGTTGCAACATGACGTTGCGGCTCCGAAATTCAATCCCCCTACCAATAAAAGCTAAGACTCCATATGCCTTCTTAACAACCTTATCGACTTGACTGCCTACTTTCAGGGATCTATGCACACATACACCAAGATCCCTCTGTTCATCAACACTATTAAGAGTCCTACCATTAGCCCTATACTCTACACATTTATTATTCCTGCCAAAGTGCATTACCTCACACTTTTCCACATTAAACTCCATTTGCCACCTCTCGGCCCAGCTCTGCAACTTGTCCAAGTCACTCTGTAAACTATAACACCCCTCTTCACTATCTACCACTCCACCGACTTTAGTGTCATCTGCAAATTTACTGATCCATCCCTCAATACCCTCATCCAGATCATTTATAAAAATTACAAACAGCAGGGGCCCCAAAACAGATCCCTGAGGTACACCACTTGTAACCGAACTCCGTGATGAATAATTTCCATCAACCACCACCCTCTGTCTTCTATCTGCTAGCCAATTCCTAATCCAATTAGCTAAATCACCCTCAATCCCATACATCTGCATTTTCTGCAGAAGCCTTCCATGGGCCACCTTATCAAACGCCTTACTAAAGTCCATCTCCATTCAGCCCATTGAGTCTGCACTGACCACAATTCCACCCAGGCCCTATCCCCATGACCCAATGCATTTACCCTAGGTTGTCCCTCTGACACTAAGGGGCAATTTAGCATGGCCAATCCACATAACCTACACATTTTTGGACTGTGGGAGAAAACCGGAGAACCCTGAGGAAACGCACACAGATCCGGAGAGATGTGCAAACTCCACACAGACAATAAGTGACCTGAGGCTGGAATTGAACCTGGGTCCCTGGCACTGTGAGGCAGCAGTGCCAGCCACTGTGCCACCCCTTTAAGGTATAGGTACACCCACAGTGCTATTAGGGAGGGAGTCCCATGATTTTGGTCCAGTGACAGTGAAGGAACGGCGATATATTTTCAATTTAGTTTGGTATGAGGCTTGATGGGAAACTTCCAGGTGGTAATGTTCTCCATTCCTTTCCACTGGTCCTGCCCTTCTATGTGGCAGAAGTTGCCAATTTGGAAGGTGTTGTTGGAGGAATCTTGAGTTGGTGCAGTGCTTCTTGCAGATGCTGCACATTGCTGTCACTATGTGCCGGGAGTATGGATCATAAATATTACTGTAAAGAGAGACATATTGGTGAAGCTTTTCATCTCATACTCATCAGGACTAATACAAGAATACCAAATTGCAAACTATCACAACAATTTATATTGTAGGAGAAGAATGTATCGGAGAGTGTTACAGGTCAATAACCTTTTCATCAGAACATTTAGAGCTGTAATTGGTTCTAAGCATGCACAGAGGGAGGAGAAAGAACAAGAGAGAAGGCCTAGGATAGAGTGGAAAACAGGAGAGATTAAGTGAAGAAAAAAAAGGGATGATGACACAAGACAAGAGGGCAATGGGATGATTAAAGAATGAAATAATAAGTCAAGATGATCTGAAAATGGCAAAAAAAATCCATGGCCAATCTATTAATCAGTTGCTGCTCCTTTGTACACAATGTAGCATGGTCACACAGTGGGTGATTAGCATTGCTGCCTCAAAGTGCCAGAGCCTGGGTCTGATTCCAGCCACGGGTGACTTTCTCCCCATGTCTGCGTGGGTTTCCTCCGGGTGCTCCAGTTTCCCTCCACAGTCCACAAATGTTAGGTGGATTAGGCATAGTAATTATGTGGGATTACAGAGAATAAGATAGATAGGGGTGTAGTGGGAGGATAAGGTGCTCTTTCAAAATGTCAGTGCAGATCCAATGAGCTGAATTGGCTTTGTGTGATTCACAATGCAATATTAATAGTCTTAATAATTGCTGTTCATAAGACAACAGTTTAAAACAGAGATGAGTGAGGTAACAATGCTTGGGGTGAAGAGCAATTGATTTGTGAGCATGCATTCATTGGAAAGCCTTTGAAAGATGCACTCAGTTGTTAACTGTGTCGCAGTTGGCAGCTTTCCTGCCTCTGGGCCAGAAGGTGATGGGTTCAAATGAGTTTAGCTCAGTTGGCTGGACAGCTGGTTCATGATGCAAAGTGGCACTGATAGTGCAAGTTCAATTCCTGTACCAGCTGAGGCTTTTCATAAAGCCTTCTCAACTTTGCTCCTTGTCTGAGGTGTGTTAAATCACCACTATGCACCTTAAAGGAGAGAGCAGCCTGAAGTCATCTGGGATTATGGTGACTTTACCTTTAAAACAATTTGAAGTGTTTTAGAAACTTAGTAAATTGGATTGCAATATTGAAGGAACATTGCTGAAATCCAATCACTTTTTTGCTTGCAGTTTCTTTGTTAATTAAGGGAACAAACAGATTGAATCTTCAGTCACGTTTGTCAAGCATTCAGTGAACTACCAATTTGTCTAGAAAATGAACTCATGTGTCTACATACTGCCCAAGCCAATATTATCGAGCATGTAATGTACTAAAACTTAGTTGGCAAACTTAGAGCATCATACAGAGGGGGATTTCATGCCCAAGTGTCAGACAGATTATAGATGCACTGTGAAATAAGCAGAGCTATGAGAGGTTTAGTTAGTGGAAGAGTGAGACATCACTGAACTGCTAAAAGCCAACTAATAGTGTAGATGAATACTTTATGAGAATCATTTAGGATCTACAGCAGAATAATTTAGGTTTTCTTTAAGGCCTTAACCTCTTATGAGCCCAGGCAATGAATTTTAAGGTCAGCATTGCACAAATACATTTCACAAACCATTTAGCAGTTGTCATAAAAGTTTAACATTATAGAAGTTACTTTCTAGTTCTGTAACATGCAGCCATATCTGCCCCCGGCTTTTCACCTGCCTTCACTTGATGTTCGTTAGTCTTAAAATGGGTATGGTCTCCATTGATAATGGATGCCATTTTGAAAGAAGCCTGTTATGGATTCCCAAAGTGCCCATCTTGTTTCCATAATAAGCCCTCTTCGAGCATGCAAAATTGGGGCTAGCCATATATGTATGACTCCGATTGACCAATTTAGGTTTAGTCCACAAGTGGTTGAAACTTGCTCGCTCCTACCAGTTTTATGGAAAATGGAAAAGGTTCATGTTTAGTAGGAATGATTTGTGTTGGCTCCAGAGAAATAGAATAATTGAATCAAAGAATTCCTACAGTACAGAAGAGGCCTTTCAGCCCATCAAGTCTGCACCAATTCTCTAACAGAGCATCTCACTCATCCTTTCTCCCCTGCCCTATCACCACAACCTTATGCATTTGCCATAACTAATCCATCTTGGAATATTAAGGGGAAACTCAGCATAGCCAAGCTATCTAGGACCCTATCTTGTGCCGACAAATAATCAGAGCTGCTCATCTTTCACATTGGCAATTACCAACATCACCCACCCACAGAAACACATACTACTGACCTCGGTTCTATCCCCACATCTGGTGAGCTGTGCTTTTTCTTTAAGATGCTGTGTCTCATTGATTGTACTTGTGAGATCAGAACCTCAATGACAGGAGGGATGAATTTTATTTTGGGATGTGGATAGGGTGGGTGGGGGAGGGTGGGAGTTGTTTTGGTTGGCAGGTGTGTGACGGAGAAAGATCTGATTCTTATAGGAACACAAAGATATGAAGGGAATAAGATAAAAGCAGGGAGGTTATTTCCACCAGCTGATTAAACCAGAAGTGGGGAACATAGCCTCAAAATAAGGGGGGACAGTTGTAGGACTGAGTAGAGGAGGAACTTCATCATACAAAGGTTGTGAATCTGTGGAATTCCCTGCCCAGTGAAACAGTTGAGTCTAACTCATTGAATGTTTATAAGGAAAGGATAGATAAATTTTTGAACAGTAAAGGGATTAAAGTTTATGGTGTGTGGGCAGCTAAGTGAAACTGAGTCCACAAAAAGATCAACATGGATCTTGCTGAATGGCAGAGCAGGCTCGAGGGGCCAGAAGGCCTATTCCTGCCTCTAGTTTTTATGGTTGTTGTGATGGACAACGTGATCCCCAAGTTGTGTGCCCAAAGGTCAGAATTTACCAATTTGGGGATGCACATTGGAAATCCAAGTGTGGCTCTTTGCTTAGAGTTATGGTACTGACTAGTGGTGAACGTCCTTGGCTCATTGGAAAATGACCCTTCATTTCTCCAATATTGCATACTGTGAGGTGGGAAGTGGGAAAAGACTTGTAGCTCATCCAAGAGAGGGCAAGGAAAACATTCCCATGTTAAGTGGTCAACCATTGGATATCAGTGACCGGCTTCTTTCAAAGTGGTACCCAATATCTACCTGGCCCCAACAACCTAGGGGATTGAGATAAACACAAAGGGATTGAAATTAATGTTCATGGGATTCGATGAAGAGGAATGGGAGGCAATTCAGTTGCACCAAATTGCTGTAGACTCTCTGGTCTTCATTTCTAAGCAATTTTGCATGATGAAGAACCTAAGCTCCATTCTCATAATGGCACATCTTTCCACCTCATTTCCAACTGTTTTATTCAGCCATGCCTGTAACCTCACTGAGTGCAGTGCTGCTAATTTAATACTAATTTAGTGTCTATTAGAAGCAGCTTCATATCTGGCCAGACTCATTGTGTGAAGGGCCTTCACAGTTAGCAGAAAGAGGAGCGATATGCGCTCCAGCAGTCTGAGCTTTATCTGAACACAGCCTCCAGAGAAGCGTGACTCAAAGTTTATTTAACAAAACTAAATTGCATTGACAATAATACGCACATAATCTAAAATCTAATTGCAATTAGGCCTTCAGCACTAGCTATCAGCAACTAAATCTACTCGCTCCGTCAGCCTAACGTGATTGAAAGAAGTCTGGTGGGGGTTTATATTACTAATGGAGCAAGTCAAAGCAATCAGGCCTGCTGGAGCTTGATGAAGCAAACAGATTGAACTGCTGAAAGCTGGTGACTAATTTTTAACTCACTTATGATCCTCCATGGTGCTTACAACATTCTTTTCGTGAGGGCACGCTTGACAACTCTACGCCTCTGGTTCCTGAATCTTGAGATACTAAATTGCCAAGATGCAGATGGCCAGTTTAATTATCCTGTCAAATTTCCACTGGGCCAGGCTCTTCTTGCCTCTTCCATCTCAGTTGAGGTAGATAGAGCCACAGTAGTTAGCGTTGCTGCCTCACAGGAACAGAGACCCGAGTTAGATTCCCAGCTTGGGTCACTGTGCAGAGTTTGCATGTTCTCTGCATGGGTTCCCTCCAAGTGCTCCGGTTTCCTCTCAGTCTGAAGAACATGCTGGTTAGGTGCATTGGCCATCCTAAGTTCTCCCTCAGTTTACCTGAACAGGTGTCGTACTGCAGCGACTAGGGGACTTACATAGTAACTTCATTGTGGCGTTAATGTAAACCCACTTATAATAAATATACTTTAAACTTCACTTCTGAAATACTTCAGACTGTTTAAAACACTTTGGAATCTTGAAGGTATGAATAGCACATCATGAATGCAAGTCTTTGATTGAATGAATCACTGGGCACTCATTACAGATGAAATTCAATTTTGGTAATTGGTGGCAAAAGCATAGTAACAAATTGGCTGTCCCTGGAAACTTCCTGATTGATTTCTTCTGGATTCCTTCTAAGGCCCTTACATCCATCTTGAAGTGTGGTGCACAAAATCATCCTCAATGCTCAAGATCAGGCCTACCTAATGACTTACACAGTTCAAGTATGATCTATTTGTTTTTACATTCTTCAACTTCTATTTTTAACCCATCTGATCTTTCAAGCACCTCATCAGCTCGCCCTTCTAAGAATTCTTGTGCATGATCACCAAGGTCTCTCTGCGCATCTACTTCTCAAAAATCATACCCTGTTTCATTCTACATTTGTCCTTGAAGAGTCCATCAATTTGTACATCTCACGTTGAACTTCATCTGCCAAGCTTCTCTCTGTTTCGCTATTCAGTCTATATCATCTTCAAGTAAAAAGCTAAGTCATTCTCTGCAAGTCATATTGCACAGGCTGATAAATTGCTCTCAGATTAAATACTAAATAAAGCTCACTCTGTAAATGTCTAAGCAATGTGCCTTATCTCTAATTTTAGACACTTGTCTTACCTCCATTTCTCACTCTGGCATCCTGTTGGCCATTTACATTTATGAGATTGATGTCTAAAGGGGCAATTACTGCTGAATTATGGACATTTTTGGATTTTGAACTTGGCATTTTTTAGGCACCTCTTTGAAAAGCCCCATTCAGTTTAAAGTACCTTTCTATCTGTCAAAAATGGCAGCTGTTCATTCCATCAGTCAGAGTGAGATTCAAACCCACATCTTGACAAACGAAGGTCGAACAGCGCAGTATAGAGCAATCAGCCGGAATACAAAAATTGTCACGGATGTCTGACGCTGAGAGATGATAATTTGCAGCTTGTTTTTTTTCCTCCATCAGACTTTCTCTCACTCTGGATCGAAATGAAAGGGTAAATTTTAGTGCAGAGCGCAGGGTGTTGCGCTCATATTCTCAAACTTCAACAGCGACAACAGATCGTGAATGTAGCCCAATCTATCATGCAAACCAGCCTCCCATCCATTAGCTCTGTCCACACTTCCCACTGCCTTGGCAAAGCAGCCAGCATAATTAAGGACCCCGGACATCCTCTCTTCCACCTTCTTCCGTCAGGAGAAGGATATAAAAGTCAGAGATCACGTACAAACCAACTCAAGAACAGCTTCTCCCCTGTTGCCTTCAGACTTTTGAATGAACCTATCTCACATTAAGCTGATCTCCCTCCACACCCTAGCTAAAACTGTATCATTATATTCTGCACTCTCTTCTTTCCTTCCCTATGAACGCTATGCTTTGTCTGTATAGCACGTGAGAAACAATACTTTTCACTGTATATTTATGCATGTGACAATAAATTTAAGAAAAAGCAATTGGGCAATATGGGTGACATGGTGGCACAGTGGTTAGCACTGCTCAAAGTGATAGGGACCCGGGTACAATTCCCAGCTTGGGTCACTGTCTGTGTAGAATTTGTACCTTCTCCCTATGCCTTCATGGGTTTTCTCCAGGTGCTCCACTCCTGCCATAGTCTGAAAAATGTGCTGGTTACGGTGCGTTGGCCATGTTAAATTTTCCCTCAGTATAACTGAACAGGCAGCGGAAAATGGCAACAAGGAAATTTTCACAGTAATTTCTTTGCAGTGTTAATGTAAGCTTACTGGTGACATTAATAAACAAACATAAACAATACTTTGCAAAAAGCAGTCTAACCACCTGAATTACTGCTTCAGAATCTGACTGAGGAACCTCACTGAGGTTTAGACATTGTTATACTCACCTTGACTCAGCTGGAGATCCACTTCTTGGTTCTTGAAAGTCAACTTTTAAATTCCCATTTTAGCAAAATAGTGTTGCAATGTTGAATAAATAATAAAATAAACATTGGAAACTTGGGGAGGTGATGGCATAATGGCATTATCACTGGACTAATTAATCTAGAAACTCAGCTAATATTCTCAGGGCCGAGGTTCAAATCCACAATGGCAGATAGAGTCATAGAGGTTTACAGAATGGAAACAGGCCCTTTGGCCCAATTTGATCATGCTGCCCTTATTTTTTTCTAAACCCCTCAGTGGTGAGTGAATGGAACCGACTGCCGTCGGAGGTTGTTGAGGCAAACTCACTGGGGTCTTTTAAGAGACTTCTGGATGAGTATATGGAAAAGAATAAGAAGGGGAAGAGAGACCTTCCTGGGAATTATAGGCCAGTGAGTCTTACTTCTGTGGTGGGCAAGGTATTGGAGAGAATTATTAGGGATAGGATTTATAGTTAGTTAGAGAGAAATGAATTGATTGGGGATAGTCAGCATGGTTTCGTGAAGGGTAGGTCATGCCTTACTAACCTCATTGAGTTTTTTTGAGAAAGTGACCAGAGAGGTGGATGGGGGTAAGGCGGTTGATGTATATATGGACTTTAGTAAGGCGTTTGATAAGGTGGCCCATGGAAGACTTCTACAGAAAATGCAGATGTGTGGAATAGAGGGTGATTAGCTAATTGGATTAGGAATTGGCTGGCAGATAGAAGACAGAGGGTGGTGGTTGATGGGAGATATTCATCGTGGAGTTCGGTGACGAGTGGTGTGCCTCAGGGGTCTGTTTTGGGGGCCCCTGCTGTTTGTAATTTTTATAAATGATCTGGATGAGGGTATTGAGGGATGGATCAGTAAATTTGCAGATGATACTAAAGTTGGTGGAGTGGTAGATAGTGAAGAGGGTGTTTTAGTTTACAGAGTGACTTGGACAAGTTGCAGAGCTGGGCCGAGAGGTGGCAAATGGAGTTTAATGTGGAAAAGTGTGAGGTAATGCACTATGGCAGGAATAATAAATGTGTAGATTATAGGGCAAATGGTAGGATTCTTAGTAGTCTTGATGAACAGAGGGATCTTGGTGTGTATGTGCATAGATCCCTGAAAGTAGGCAGTCAAGTCGAGAAGGTTGTTAAGAAGGCATATGGAGTCTAGCTTTTATTGGTAGGGGGATTGAATTTCGGAGCCGCAACGTCATGTTGCAACTGTACAAAACTCTAGTGCGGCCGCACTTGGAGTATTGTGTGCAGTTCTGGTCCCCACATTATAAGAAAGATTGGAGGCATTGGAGAGGGTACAGAGGAGGTTTACCAGGATGTTGCCTGGTATGGAGGGCAGGTCCTATGAAGAGAGGTTGAAGGATTTGAGGTTGTTTTCGTTAGAAAGGAGGCGGCTACGGGGGGATCTTATTGAAACATATAAGATAAGTAGAGGTTTGGATAGGGTGGACAGTGATAGCCTTTTTCCTAGGATGGAAAAAGCTAGCACGAGGGGACACAACTTTAAATTAACGGGTATGAGTTATAGGACGGATATCAGAGGTAGGTTCTTTACTCAAAGAGTGATTAGGGAGTGGAATGCCCTTCCTGCAGCTGTTGTGGATGCGCCAAGTTTGGTGGCGTTTAAGAGGTTAGTTGATAAGTATATGGATGAGAAGGGAATGTTTTAGTTAGGAGGGGCATTGCTTTTTATTTTGGTCGGCACAACATCGAAGGCCGAAGGGCCTGTTCTGTGCTGTATTGTTCTATGTTCTATGTTCTAATAGGATAGGGGGTTATAGATAGGTCTGTGAATTGGTAGATGTGATCAGCGCAACTCGTGGGCCGAAGGGCCTGTTTGTGCTGTATCGTTCTATGTTCTACGTAATCCCAATTGCCCACATTTGGCCCATGTCCTTCTATATGCATCGTACCCATGTAACTATCTAAATGCTTTCTAAAAAGATAAAATTATATCCATCACTACTACTAACTCTGGTAGCTTGTTCCAGAAACTCACCACCCTTTGTGTGAAAAATTGCTCCTTTGAACACTTTTGTATCTCTCCCCTCTCACCTTAAATCTATGCCTTCTAGTTTTAGACTTCTCTCTCTTTGGGAAAAGATATTAACTATCTACCTTGTCTATGCTCCTCATTATTTTATAGACCTCTATAAGGTGATCCCTCAGCCTCTGACACGCCAGAGACAAAAGTCCCAGTCTATTCAGCTTCTCTTTATAACTCAACAGGTCCCAGTAGCATCCTAGTATATCTTTTCTGCACACTTTCTAGTTTAATAATATCCTTTCTAAAATAGGGTGACCAGAACCGCACACAATATTCCAAGCATGGCCTTACCAATGTCTTGTACAATTCAACAAGATGCCCCAACTCCTGAATTCAGTGTTTTGACCAATGATGGTGAAATTTGAATCATATTAAAAAACATCTGGAATTAGGAAGCTACCATTGTTCAGAAAAATCCATCTGGATCACTGATGTCCTTTAGGGAAGGAAATCTGCTGTCCTTAACTGGTCTGGCCTACATGTGACTCCAGAACCACATCAACATGGTTGACTCTCCATTGCCCTCAGGCAACTAGAGATGGGCAATAAATACTGGTTATCTAGTGACACCATGTCTCATAAATTAATCCAAAAAAAGGACTCCATGAGCTTTCACTGTATATTAATCTACCTCTGAATTGATTAAATGCATTTCTTTGATTCCCATTGAAAACTAGATCACAGTTTGGTGCACTTGAAGGAGTCCAGAGTGAAATATAAAGTGAATTGAGTCTGCTATTGTATTGGCCATTCAGTCCCAGGAGCCTGTTTCCCATTCAATTATATCAAGGGCTGCAATGACCTCAATGAGGCCCATGGAGTAGGTCTTTTGGAGCATGAGGTCCCTGAATGAGATAATGATTGCCTATCCAATTAGGGAGCCTCACCTGGAAATATATCCAGGAATAGCAGGGCTACTGACACTCTGGATTCTGACTTTGTACTTGAAGCCCTCTTGGGAGTGGAAAGAAGCTTATAAATTAAGAAAATCTGGTAAAGGGGTACCAACCTTGAAGCAACATAGTAGCACAGTGATTAGCAGTGCTGCCTCCCAGCGCTAGGGACCTGGGTTTAATTCCGGCCTTGGATCACTGTCTGTGTAGAGTTTGCACATTCACCCTGTGTCCGCATGGGTTTCCTCCAGACGCTCTGGATTCCTTCCACAGTCTAAAAATGTGCGAATTAGGTTGACTGGCCATGTCAAATTGACCCCAGTGTCAGGAGGATTAGCAGGCTAAATAAGTAGCATTACAGGAATAGCACCTGGATGAGATTATGGTTGTTGCAGCCAAAGGGCCTCCTTCTGCACTGTAGGGATTCTATGAATTCTATGAAGACCTGTGAGGAGATCTTTCAAGGTCAATCTCGATTTTTACTGTATATTTTTGCTCCATAAAATATCTTTGATCACAATACAGCTTTGAGCACATTGGCTGATTGATGTGCACTTGATTCCTCCAGAGATGAGACATGGAGTGACATTCAGTTAACTGACAGTGCACATTACAGACCTGCTTCATTGTTTTAATCAAAGAGCCTATACTCAATGAAGCCCAAAGTGCTGTGGGGATATGATGAATGTTCCACAAATTTCCCCACAATTAACCTCCATTTGTGGAGGATCATTTGATGCTACAATGTAGATCAAGCCCATAACATTTGCATCCCAAAAGCCTTGTAATAATCTGTTCCCAGCTAAACATGCAGTCTTCCACTGAACAAGGAACATCTGCTATCACTGGACATTCACAAAGGCCTTTTCTAATGCAGATCACCTTGCAAAAATAGATGGTCTTTTCTTCAATGTTTCAATTGCCACCGTTTTGATATTTGTAATTTGACTATCAATTTAGCAGATGTTGCATTAAATAATTGATATTCTGAAGAGGAGCAGACACGTGGAATCTGCCTGTGATGAAAAACAGTGTGACAGTCTCCGTACCAAGATAGGATAACTTTACAGAACGGCACAATGCATAAAGGAGATCACTCTGACTATTGTGCCTGTGTCTGCGTAAGTGAGACATTAAAAATAGAGTAATATTGAAGCACTGGCAGTCCCTTGTATCCACTGAGTAAAGGCTGCATTGGTTGCCAGCACAGTGCGTGTACAGTTGTGTATGTGGTTGCCACCTTTATCAGGGACAACGTGCAACATTGATTGATATGTGGGATCCATTGAATCCTCAAACTGCATGTACTAAAGGTGCAATAACAAAGTTAGAAAGCAAAATGAATAGACCGTGTAAAAACGCTATCTGCGTGCTGTTTGATTTCTGTGCATGTGTGGACCAGTGCTCACACACCAAGCAATATTGGTAGTCATCTTGCACAGCCATATTTCATTGGCAGGAGACAAAATGTAGTGTAAATCTTTCATAATAATAGTATTTTGGTACTTTATTTAAGAACCACGGTCACAGTCCAAAGGCTGAATTGCATTAAAACTTACATCAAAAAATTCAAAACATTTTTATGTGGTCTAAGTAATCAAATTTGAAACATGTGATAATTATGCAATAACAAAAATAGACAAATTTAGATGATTACGGGAAAACTTTGGCAGAGATATTAAAGAATGAAGCATTGAATGGGATTGTTCTCCCTCTCCAGGGCACGTTTGGCAGTCAGCTTACTGGTGATGGCATCTATGGTGCCTCCATTGTCAACAGGGTCTCCTGCTAAACACACAGAAGTGAATAGCAGCAAGATTTTGGTGACCAAATAAGTATGTTAAAATTACACACAAAATGCACCATTTCTATATTGAACCAAATATACACCAGATTTCTACTGCTCTGCCCACCACAGAATCAGAGTGGGTGACGGATGGATAACGGAAATGTCTGTTGACCTCGGACAGGAATTTCTGTTCTCGCTTGAGCGAGGCTGTAAAGTCCCATCTATTGATTCTATCATTTAAGTACTTTATTGAGGATGTGAACCGTGTAAGGTATAGACCTACATCAGTGTCTTTTCATCTTACATTTTACAGGAATAAAATTAGCTGACTCTACATTGTCTTGATTGTTCTGAGCATTATGGTGGTAACTAGTTCTGAAATTGTGTAAATTGGGAGAGACAGATATTAACTGTTGTGCCCAATAGAAACATGTTATACTATAAACTTTCAGTTGATATTATTTTATAAAGGGATACAAGCAAGCTATTATACTATACAGGCTGCTGTAAACCATGTGTCTTTTGGCACCTTCTAAATTTTTTACCATGAATAACCTTACAACTTGTTATGAACCCTTTGTATTGCAAAATGCTCACATCAACTTTAAATCATCAAATCCATTCAAAATAACAGAGAGCTCCCATTTCCTATGCTCTTATGATTCTTGTGATCTGAGCTGTTTGCAAGGCCACAATGTCACAAAGGGACAGTGTTTGAACCACGAGATGGGTGAAACCAATGTGGATCAACAACATTTTGTGGACAGGGAGCCTGTGAGGGATCAGAGAATAAAAGCCTGTTTTCTTTAGATTAAAAATGGATGCGAATGCTGTGAATCTCAGATATTAAAAAAGTAACAAGTGCTAGGAATAAATATCTGGTCAATAGCTTGGAAAAAAAGATGAAGGGTCAGTGCTCCAAAAACCCGTGCTACCAAATGGACTTTAATCTGGAGTTGTGAGATTTCTTACAGAAAAAAAAGGCAAATTGATACATCAAGGAACACACTGAAGCAGATTTCCACATCCGGCTCTTGGACATAACACAACACGTAAGCAGAGTGTGTAGAATAAAATTGTTTAATCGAGTTTATTTATCGGTGTCACAAGTAGACTTCCATTAATACTGCAATGAAGTTACTGAGAAAATCCCCTCGTCACCACACTCCGGCCCCTATTTGGGTACACTGAGGGAGAACTTAACACGGCCAATGCACCTAACCTGCACATCTTTCTGACTGTGGGAGGAAACTGGAGCACCCGGAGGAAACCCACGCAGACATAGGGAAAACGTGCAGACATGATCCAAGCCAGGAATTGAACCCAGGGTCCTGGTGCTGTGTGAGGCAGTAGTGCTAACCACTCTGCCACCAAGTGGTTAGGAGCTGAAGTGCACTGCCTGAAAGGTTGGTGCTAACAGATTCAAGCATCACTTTTAAAATGGAATTGGTTAGCCTTCTGAAAAAAAATCACAGGCCTGAAAGATAAAGTGTTATTGAAATTGATCTTACAGAGAGTCATAGTAAATATTCTCACATGACTAGATTAAAGTCCAACAGCTTTATTTGGTAGCACAAGCTTTCAGAACACTGCCCCTTCATTAGGTGACTTACCTGATGAAGGAGCAGCACTCCAAAAGCTTGTGATTCCAAATAAAAATTATTAAATAATAATTAAGATCAGTTTAACGTATTGTCGGTTCATTCAAACATCTGATTGCAGCAGAGAAGAAGCTGTTCACGAGATGATTGCGACGTAATATAGAATCAGGCAGCGCAGAAGAGGCCTTTCGGCTTATCAATTTTGCACTGACTCATTAGAAGTACCTGAATTCCCATCTAATCCCATCTAACAGCATCTAGCTCACAGCCCTGAATGTTAAGGTGAACCAAGTGCTCATCCAGTGACTTTTTAAAGGATTTAAGGCAACTCGCCTCTACCACCTGCCCAGGTAGCACATTCCAGACTGTCACTACCCTCAGAGTGAAAGTGGTTTTCCCCATATTCCCCCTAAACCTCTTGCTCCTCTCCTTAAACTTATGTCTCCTTATGACTGACCTTTCAACTAAGGGGGACAGCTGCCCCTCATCTACTCTGCCCATGTGCCTCATAATCTTGAACACCTCGATCAGGTCACCACTCAGTCTTCTCTGCTGCAATGAAAACAACCCAAGCCTACCCACCCTCTCTTCATTACTTAAATGTTCCATCTCAGGCAGTATTCTGATGAATCTTCCCCACTCCCCCTTCAGTGCAATCACATCTTTCCGATAATGTGGTGACCAAAACTGCACATAGAACTCTAGCTGTGGCCTCACCAAAGCTCTTTACAACTTCAACATGGTTTTCTCGTTTTATAACCTATGTCTCGATTGTTAAAGGCAAGTGTCCCATATGCCTTTTCCACCACGTTACTAACATGTCCTTCCACCTTCAGAGATCTGTGGACAAACACGCCAAGAACATTTGTTCCACAGAACTTCCTAGTGTCCTACCATTCATTAAATATTTCCTTGTCAGACTTGTATTTTTTCCTCCGATGGAAGAAAATGCGAGAGATTATGTGTGGGGTGTGTGAGGTCCTTGATTATGCCAGCTACTTTTCCAAGGCAATGAATGGGAGGCTGGTTTCATAGAATTATAGAAGCCCTACAGTACAGAAAGAGGCCATTCAGCCCATCGAGTCTGCACCAACCCACAATCCCACCCAGGCCCTACTCCCACTTCTCTACATAGTTAGCCGCTAACCCCTCTAATCTACACATCTCAGGACACTAAGGGTAATTTTAGCATGGCCAATCAACCTAACCCGCACATCTTTGGACTGTGGAAGGAGACCAGAACATCCAGAGGAAACCCATGCAGACACGAGGAGAATGTGCAAACTCTACACAGACAACGACCCAAGCTGGGAATCGAACCCAGGACCTTAGGGCTGTGAAGCAGCAGTGCTAACCACTGCGCTATTGTGCCACCTACATGATAGTTTGCATAAAGGACTGGGCTACATTCACAACTCTTTATAGTGTCTTGCAATCTTGGTCAGAGCAGGAGCCAAACCAAGAAGTAATTATTTCCGGAAAGGGTATTTTCTATGATGCATCTGTAAAAGTTGATGAGAGTCGTAGCAAACGTACCAAATTGAATTTGCAATAACGTTTAAGGTCTCTCCTATATTGTAGAATGCTGGGGAAATACTTGCAAAAATAGACTGCTTGATATTCCATCGCAAATAGTCCACCAAAGAGTCAGAAGAATCAGAAATGTTCATAGTCCAGTTGCCATGGTGTTTGGTACATGATAACTCCAGGAGGAATGCCAGGAACAGATATGCAACTTGTGCTCAACATTTGTTAATCTGACTAACGGCTTTGACACAGTTAGTCATGACAGCGTATGGAAGATCATGATAAAACTCAACTGCCTCGAGAAATTCATCATTATGGAGTGGCAGCTCCACAAAGACTTGCTTTCTCATGAATACAAAAGAATCTCTTGACACCTTTCCAATCACAAGTAGAATGAAGCAGGGACATATCCTGGTGCCTACACGCTCAGTATGATATTTTCTAAAACATTCTGCATCAGCATAAGTGGCATCCATGTTAGATATATACACAAATGGCAAAGCCTTTGACTTGGGAAGGCTACAAGCCTAAAGCAAAGTGAATGAGGTTGTGGCTCATGACTTGCATGATTACTGATGACTGTGTGCTATTGTCTGTTCAGAACATGATGTGCAGCTTAGCAAGGACTAATTCTCATCTAGAACATAGAATATTATGACGCAATACAGGCTCTTCAGCCCTCAATGCTGCGTCGACCAGTGGAACCAATTTAATGACTCCTAACCTAAACTATTCTAATGTTATCCATATGCCTATCCACTGACCATTTGAATGGCCTTAAAGTTGGCAAGTCCACAACTGCTGCAGGCAGGCATTCCACGCCCTTACTACCCTCTGAGTAAAGAACCTACCTCTGATATCCGTCCTATAGCTACCACCCTTTAATTTAAAGCTATGCCCCTCGTGTTAGCCATCACCATCCGAGATAAAAGACTCTCACTGTCCACCCTATCTAACCCTCTGATCATCTTATATGCCTTAATTAGGTCACCTCTTAATCTTCTTCTCTCTAATGAAAATAACCTCAAGTCTAAAAAAGACCTCAAGTCTTTCAATAACCTCAAGTCTAGGAAAGGCTAAAGTCCTTTAGCCTTTCCTCATAAGACCTGCACACCATACCAGGCAACATCCTGGTAAACCTCCTCTGCACCCTTTCCAATGCCTCTACATCTTTCTTGTAATGTGGTGACCAGAGCTGTATACAATACTCCAAGTGTGGCCGCACCAGAGTTTTGTACATTTGCAACATGACCTCACGGCTCTGCAATTCAATGTCTCTATCTATATATGATAACTTCAAAAAAACCAAAGTCATGCTCCAATCTGCCTCACAAAAAGCAGCATGGAAAGCCAATTTTTACAGCCAATGGCCAAAGGCTTCAAGCAGTCGACAAATATATCTACCGGATTGCACCCTCTTCAGATTTTGACAACAAAGTCATTGTCAGCATGGTTAAAGGCTTTACAGCCTTTGGCAAACCATGAAAAAGCATCTGGGTGAGAAGAGGATTAGTGTCTCAGTGAAAATGAGCAGTAAGTAGTCTCACCACACCAAGTTAAGGTCCAATAGATTAATTTGATAGCACGAGCTTTCAGAGGATTGCCCTTTCATCAGGTGAGTGATGGTCACTTGATGAAAGAACAGCTCTCCAAAAGCTCGTGCAGCCAAATAAACCTGTTGGACTTTAATCTGGTGTTGTGAGACTACTTACTATGGCAACCCCAGTCCAATATTTGCAACTACACATTTTGCCAAAAATGAAGGCATTTTTCTTCCCACTCACTGTCTTGTATGCTTGTGTGGTGTAAAACAGTTTATTCCATGCATGCAAATAAGCTACACTATTTTCAAATGATCTGCTATCTTATCCTTATGTCATTATCATTAGTCCTTAATGTCATCACTAATACTCCCTTTGTTTGTTGTTTGTGATATCCTTGTCAATTTCTGCTTAACACCCACCAATCCCTGGCCTTCTATTCCACTCCCCTCTCCCCCTCTATCCGACGATATAATCTATCACATTTCTACCTCTCTTCAGCTCTGATGAAGGATCATCGAATCATAAAATTAAAGAATTCTAAGTGCAGAAAGAGGCCATTCAGCCCATCGAGCCTGCACTGACCACAATCCCACTCAGGCCCTTATCCTCATAACCCATGCATTTGCCCTGATTAGTTCTCCCGGCACTAAGGGACAATTTACCATGGCCAATCCACCTAAACCAGCATATCTTTGGATTGTGGGAGGAAGCTGGAACATTCGGAGGAAACCCACACAGACATTGGGAGGTTGTGCAAACTCCACACAGAGTGACCCAAGGCAGAATCAAATTCAGTTCCCTGGCATAGGCAGTACTGCTAACCATTGTGTCACTGTGCCACACCATCATATTGTTTTGAAATATTAATTTGGTTTCTCTCTCCACAGATGCCACCACACCTGCTGAGTTTATCTGGCATTTTCTGTTTTTATTTCACATGATCTGCTTATGGATACTACTTAAGATCAATTAACAAGACAAGGCCCTTAATACTGAGATTCTCTTCCCTGACCGAATGCCTACCATTCTCTATCTGCTGAAGAGACCTCAAGTAGGATATGTAAGGCAAATTGCCAGAATGCCTGAAGAGTGTTTGTCAAAAAACTCTCTAAGTGAATGAAGTGAAGGGAAATGTTTACATGGAGGTCAGAAAAGATGCTTGAAGGACATCCTGAAATATTTGAAACTCAGGCAAGCATTCATCATAACAACTAATAACCCTTTGAAAATGTCAACAAAAAACTGCAATGACACTGCAAAGACAAAGCTATCCTACAGATGGTATTGTTTTTGTTCATTACATGAGATAGATAACCTGTCAATCAATTCCCTTTCAGAGAGATTGTTTTAACTTTCACTATCATATGTGTTTTTTTTAAGTTTATAGAACTGGAATTTAAACAAAAATGTTTCAGGTCAGGACAGTTATATAGACTCCATGCATCCTTCAAATGTTTTATGTTTACTCTTATCAATTTTTGACTATCTAAACTGCGGGAAGACTTTCGGAACACTTGAAATGAGGTGAGTTTAAATTTGGCACAAAGTTCAGATGACTCCTACTCAGCTTGGATTTCTCTCCTGTGCGAATCACACCCCATCCCCTCTTCTTTTTTGACCAAAAATTGGATCTGTTACAAATGGGGGTGCAAAGTGTGTAACTGACACCTGTCCACAATTTTTAAAGTTCCGCAGCATCTTCCTAACTCCACAACAATCTGGCCAGGTATCAAATTATGGTTAATTAGTTATATTTCTGATTGTTCAGAACAAGGTGGACTGCAGCAAGATTAATCACAATTTACAGGGTTACCACAGCTCAATTTATTGGCTGTGAAATGAGGTTATATGGGTGAATACTAAGGTTGATATTGAAATGTGCATTAATAGTATTGGAATTGACAAGTGTAGTGAGACCTCTATTGAGGCATGATGGGAAATCTAGCCAATGCTATAGGCATTGATGAGGCCCTTGGCCAGAAATGACTAGCTCTGGAAGTTATAATAATAACATCTTTCGCAGACATTCATTGCTGAGCAGAACAAGGAAATAAAGGCAATTGAATGCCATACTCAAGGCTAAGAGGTGAGGTGATAGGAACATCTGCTGATTAGATCGTCTGGCTAGTTAAGAAAGTAATGAGGAACATTATAATGAAAAGCAGCAAGATAAGAACTCCAAACATGTGTTTATAAAGCCTGTATCATTGAGTGATACACTCATGGCAACTTAAGGCTCTCTCTTGCTTGCGTGTTCTTGAATAAATCATTGCTTGTCAGAAGTTCACAAACTTGAGTGTTCTCTTACACCACCCACAATAACTTGAGTTAAAGAATTCTCTCTATACCTGGCGAGAAAGGTGGCAAAACAGTGCTGCATCTTTTTAATTATGACAATATCATTGCAAGCTGACCTTTTTCCCTTCGATTCCAATGCAACAATTCGGTTTGATGTCATTTGCTGCGCCATAAAAAACAACTTTCAATTGAGATTGGGTGCCCCTTTAAGAGCACAAACTGAAATGAAGAAAGCTGGTCAAAATCGATACATGACCTTAACATGTGTCATGACACTCACTCATCCCAGCGTCACTATTGATCTTAAAACTACAATTTCACTTTGCGAAAATGCGATTGAGAAGAAAAATAAATGCACTCTATGTCTTTTTAAACTGCATTAAACTTTATTAATGATGTTTCAGCAAATCATTTATGCATTAGTGCGGGCAAATTGGAGGTTGACACAGCATTTAATATGAAACCGGTAAAAGATTCTCTAACAAAGCATTTTTCATCTCATCAGACGAACACTGCAACTTTTACCATCAAGCTGGGAGAATCTTTAAAAAGTGGTTATGTAGTGAGAGTATTGCTTTTTATCTCCACACAACTGGGGTATAATTTCTTAGCTGCTAAATTCCCCTCCTCCCCCACCCCAGTAAGGTGGCAGTTGTGATTTTAACATTGATAAGTCCAAGCTCCCACTCCAAACACTTGGATATTTAGGTTGATCTAGGCTCATCATACATTGTCAGAGGTTTTGCCTGACACCGAAATAGCAAAACAAGGTCCTCTCAAGTGGATATGAAAATCCAATATTGCTATCGCAGAAGAGCAAGGGAGTTATAGATAGAATTTCTATAGTACAGAAGGAGGCCATTTGACCCATTGAGACTGCACTGACTACAATCCCATCCAGTTCCTATTCCCATAACCTTCATACTTAACCTTGCTAATCCCCTTGGGGATGAATTTAGCATGGCCAATCAACCTAATCTGCAAATCTTTAGGCTGTGAGAGGAAATGTGAGCATCCAGAGAATTCCATGCAGACACTGGGAGAATGTGCAAACTCCTCACAGAGGGTGATCCAAGGCCAGAATTGAACCCGGGTCCCTACCCTCTGAAGCAGCAGTGCTAACCACTGTGCTACCCAAAACTCTTTCTGACTAATATTTCCCCTTCATCCAGAACCACTAAAATACTTGGCTATTTTCACATTGTTCTTTATTGGAGCCTTACCGTTGGAGCAAATTGGCTACCGTGTCTCCTGGGGGTAAAAGTTAAATTTGCCATTGTCCCAGATGCTGTTCTCCCCTTTGAGGGGAGCGCTGACTGGTTTCACCTGAGGACCTCCACACCTCAGGCAAAGTTGAGAAGATGGGGCCTTTGTGAACAATTTCAGCCAGCATTGGAATTGAACCCAGGCTGTTGGCATCACTCTGCATCACTAACCAGCCATCCAGCTAACCAACTGAACTAATCAACACCTGCATGTTCCGTGTCGTACTACAGTGATTAAATTTCTAAAAAAAAATCATTGTAAAATGCTTTGAAACATCCTTAGGTCATGGGCAAGGCCATAAAAGTCTTCCTTTGTTTCACCAATCATGCAATTTGCATGGTTGGTGCAACAAAGTTTAGAAAAGAATAAATTCTTTTGTGTTATCCTGTACATGTCTATCCTCAAGAATGATTACTGATGAGAATGTAGGCAAACAACATCTTGTGAACAGGGAGCAACTGTACTTCAGTTGCTGACTTTGCCGTTCAGATAGATAAAATATTCAATAACTTTGAAATATTGTACCAGGTATTGATTTCCTCTTGATCTACAGTGCTTTTAGTACAATGGTTTGATGTGAAAGTGAAATATGACACAGTAACACTATTGTTATTGATGTTTTTCTTCATTTTAATCCTTTCCCAAGTTAGCTGTAAGTACTGAATTCTTAGTTACCTATCAAACCATCCTCTACCTCGTTCATCTGTTTCTATCAGTAAAGCAACTCCCCATTGTTGAGGAAGTTTCCAGAATAATGGATGAAACCATTTTGAGAAGAGCATAAGCAGGTGCAGAGTGTTTGACCCTTGCGGTCTGCTCCACCATTCAATGGCTGATCTTTTTGTAGACTCAGCTCCACTTATCTGCCCACTCACCAAAATTCCTCTACTGATCAAAAATCTATCTATCCTTGGCTTAAAAACATTCAATGAGGTAGCCTCAACTGCTTCACTGGGCAGGGAATTCCATAGATTCACAATCCTTTATATGAAAAAGTTCCTCCTCAACTCAGTCTGGAACCTGCTCTTCCTTATTTTGAGACTATGCCACCTTGTTCTAGATTCACCTGCCAGTGGAAACAACCTCCCTGCTTTTATCTTATCGATTTCCTTCATATTTTTATATGCTTCTATAAGACTCTCTCTCATTTTTCTAAAGTCATTCATTCTGAAATGTTCTGACTTCTTTATGGATCTTTTCAAAACTTTTCACGCTTGATTATTTCAGCTTTTATTGTAAATACTGCCACTCAGCTCTCCACTAGCTACATAGGAATATAGGAGAAGGAGCAACAGGAGGCCGTTTGGCCCTTCGAGCCAGCTGCCATCCCATAAGTCTATAACTGATCTGATTGTGGTCCCAACTCCATTTTCCTGTCTGTCCTACATATCCTTTGATTCTTTGTCTATCAAAAATCCATCTAACTCATCCTTTCTGGGGAAGAGAGTTCACAAATTAATGACCCTCTTTCCTTAGCTCTGTTTTAAATGGGAGACCTTTTAATTTTAAATGATGAGCCTTTGTTCTAGTCTCACCCATAATAGAAAACATCCTCTTTGCATCTCCCCTGTCAAGTTCCCTCAGATTTAATGTTTTAATACCTTCCGTTCTTCTAAACTCCAATGGGTTTAGAGTTAACTTGTCCAGCCTTCCTTCATAATCTAAATCCTTCATCCTCTGAATGAATTGACTGAACATTCTCTGAACTTTTTCGAATGCAATTCTATATTTTTTCAATAAAGAGACCATAGCTGTACACAGTGCTCCAGATGTGCTGGTTTGGTAGATTGGCCATCCTCAATTGCCCCTTAGTGTCCAGGAATGCGTAGACTAGTAGGATTAGTAAGGTATATACATGGGGTTAAAAGGATAAGGCTTAGGTAGGATTGTCGGTGCAGATTTGATGGACTGAATGGCTTTTGACTATATTGTAGGATTTCTATGATTCTATGAGATGTGGTTTCAGCAAGACCCTGTACTCCTACAGAAAAACTACTCTATTTTTATATTCCATTTCCTTTGCAATAAACTCTCCATTTGCCTTTCTAATTACAGAATCATAGAATCCCTATAGTGCAGAAGTAGGCCCATGGAATCTGCACCAACTCTCCGAAAGAGGATCTTACCCACCCCATTCTCATAACCCCCCACATTTACCATGCTAATCCCCCTAATCTACACATCCAGAGGAAGCCCACACAGACATGTGGAGAATATACCAAGTCCTTGAAAGTTACCAAGGCTGGAATTGGACCCAGGTCCCTGGCACTGTGAGGCCTCAGTGCTAACCATTTTGCCTTACCTGCATATTAAGTTTTGCAATTTATGTACCAAGGACATCCAAATCCTTGTGAGTCACGAAGTTCTGCAATCTCTCACCATTTAAATTAGATACTACTTTTATATTTTTCCTGCCAAAACTGAACAACTTCTCCAGATTGTATTCCATCCATCAATTTTATTTCACTCATCAGAACTACCCCTTTGAATGGTCTTTACATTTTCTTGGTAATTTAAGTTTTTGATATCATCAGCAAATTTGGTTCCCATACATTGGCTCCCTTTATCCAAGTCATTGATATACAGTGTAAACCATTCAAGCCCTAGAACTGATCCCTGCGATGTTCCATGTTTTACAGCTTGCCAATGTGAAAAATACCAATTTGTCCCTACTCTCTGCTTTCTACAAACTAATGAGTCTCTTATCCATATTCATATGTTCCTCCCCACAGCTGAGCTCCTACTTTGCATAATAAACTTTGGATGTGACACCTTATTGAATGCCTTTTGAAAATACAAGTGCATCACATCAATTGTTGCCTTTTTAACCACCGTGTTACTTCCACAAATAACTTTAATGGATTAATTGAACAAGATTTCCCTTATTCAGACTCAGCTTGCTCCTATTATGATTTTCAAATTCTGTTTAATCAACTCTTCCTTCTTACTTTTATAATTACCTTTAGTAAGTTTTTAAGACACCATCTTTCAACCCACACTTCTCACCTTCAATCTAAACTTGACATTCTGTCAAGTCATGAATGCTGTCACTTAGAGACTCCTTTATCATAGAATCATCAAAACCCTACCATGCAGAATAGGCCATTCAGTCCATCAAGTCTGCATTGACTCCCTGACAGAGTATCTCACCCAGGGCCTTTCCCTTGCCCTAGTCCTGTAACCCCATACATTTACCATGACTGATCTATCTAACCCACACATCTTGGGACACCAACAGGCAATTTAGCATGGCCAATCTACCTGCATATCTTTGGACTTTGGGAAGAAACCAGAGCACCTTCTCAGATACGTCCTGATAATGCAGGTAGCCAGTGGCTAATGGGTTGCCTTCTTCCACTAACCTGATGATTTCTTCAATCTAAGTAGTAAAATGGAAGCATGATCTGGGAGACTCTTTCTCTAGCAGGAGACCATATGGATCATCTTACAATCAGTCTGAGCATCACAACTGTAGCTGAATTAAATCTAATTAGTTGATTGAATATCTTCTCTTTCTCTATTGCCACAACATGAGTATCCTTCTAGCCTGAGCAGACAGACCCTGCTTTGAGCGAAGTGTTCGCATGTAGGCAATGGAGCCCATGAAGAATGTACCTCACTTGAATGGTCACCCTTAGATGGATTTCATGAATGCCAATCCAGTCTAAGATTTCCAATTCTAATCTGAGTGTATTTATTGTTGCTGATTTTCTCTCGTCATGGTCCAGAGATCCTCCCAGATCAACTTTCATCTGTTTCCACAGGGACTCACCTTTAACATCCTGAAAAATGGCACGAATGAAAATTTACTCCAAGTCTTCAGAAAGTTCCTGGAGATGATCTGTTCAATTATGGTTAATGATTTATAGAATGCTTTTGAGGAATTTATATATTTTTGATGGACAGTAACATGCCATCAATTCAATGTGCTGCCTATTTCTCTGGCCTGTATGACATTGACTAGATTTTTACCTATTTTCTCTTGATTCATTAGAGAAATAAAGTGTAATGTTGTTTACTTTCTGGATCATTGCACAGTTTTGTATCTCCTCATTTCAACTGTCATAATCCTGTTTCTTCTCGGAAGCTGATTTGTGGCATTGATGTAAGGCTGCGACAGTTAATGATAAATTGGTTGGAGAAAGGGCCAAGTGGTTCGTGTTCATAGCATTTGTCAATAATGTCATATGACAGTTCATCCACAGCATTTGACTTTGTGTCATTTCCAATTTGTCTGAGCTGCTTTGGTCTCTTTCCTAGGTCATTTCCTTTATTTATCAAGTGTTTTGCTGGGGATTGCGATCTATTAATAATAACTCCAAAGCTGCTGTTTCTTTCTTATGATATACATTTGTCAGTTCTCTCTTGAACATTGGTCAGGGGGCAATTGTCCTTCTGAAGAGCTTAAAACATAAGACATGCTTTTCTCCTCTATTGGATAATGTTAGCAGCAGCAGCGAGTCAGGTCAGAGTTGCCTATTAAACCAATCTAAATGTTTTCCGACTGCCCAAACCAAAAATTTCTCACACCTGGAATGAGGTCCAAGTTAGAACTCATTGTAATTCCATTGTGTTCTACTGTTGGTCATGCTGAGACTTTGGACCATATGGCATGGCGATAGTTTCTAGATCAATTACAGAAAGCCCAATTAATTTTTCACTTTGAAAGGATGGGATTCTGTAAATGGGCATCTTGCCCTCCCATTAGTAACTTAGTTCTTTTTTTTTGGAATTTGGCCTCAACCCTTGAAGGCTTGAACCAGCATTCAGACTTGTGTGTCCACCTGACCCATCTGAAACAGTCCATTCCTTTTCAGATACTGCAGAGAAGGTCAGATCTGCCTCACCAGCCATGTTTCCCTCTTCAGCACTGGAACCAGAGTGAGTGAACCCTGCTAGGGCATGGGGGTTGGTTGGGTAAAGGGGGGTAGTATTATTTGGGGTGTTTTTTAGGGTAATTGGGGGCAACAGTCAGGACAAGGTTCAAATAATGAGTGGAAGTCTATATTCTAGCAGGAGAAGGGAAATCTAGCCCTTCGTACCAACAAGTTATTCATATGAACATATGAATTATGTCCACAATTATGCTCGTAATTATGAATTATGGGTGGCATGGACACTGAAGGACCTGTTTCCATGCAGTAAACCTCTGATTTGATTTGATTCTTTGATTTATTAGGAGCAGCAGTAGATCTTTTAGCAAGGTCATTGCTGCGAGCCTGGCCTCAAGAATAAAAAGCAAAGAAAATTACAGCAAAGGAACAGGCCCTTCGGCCCTCCGAGCCTGCACCGACTTGTTGCTTGACTGAAATATTTCCCCCTACTCTTCCAGAGATTGCATCCCTCTATTCCCATCCTATTCAAGTATTTATCCAGACGACACTTAAAACACTATCATATCTGCTTCCACTACCTCCTCTGGCAGCGAGTTCCAGGCACTCATCATTCTCTGTGTAAAAAACTTGCCTCGTATATCTACTCCACTCTCTGTCTATCCTCTATACTGTTTGACTCCCTCGTTGATTAAGATTTACCTAACTTAGCCTTTAAAATATTAAATGCCCTGGTTTCTGTTTCAGCGAGTCCTTGACCCTCATGACTCACAAGAAAAGAAATTCCTCATCCCCACCTTAAAGAGGAGTTCTCTTATTTTTAAACAATGTCCTCTGGTTCTAGTCTCTTTCACAAGGGGAAACATCCGATCAGCATCAACCTTGTCAAATCTCTCGGGATCTTACATGTTTAAAAAAGACCAGGGGTTCTGCTACTGTCAGTGGGAACACACACACACACGCGTGCACACATACACATACATGCACACACACGCACAGACACACATGCTCGCAGATGCACACGCATGTACGCATGCACACACATGTGTACGCACGCATGCGCACATGCATGCACACACATACACACAAACACATATGTCCGTATGCACACACAGGCACACACACAATACACACCCACATATGCACACACAAGTGCATACGCACGTGTACACGTACACACACACACACACACACACCCACACACACACAACACACACACACACACACACACACACACACACACACACACAAACACACACATTCTTCCATCCAGTTACAGGGATCACAATAGAAGGTACAAATTGATGATGGTTTCTATGCATGTGGGTGGCCAAAATTAACGTGATCATCACAAATAAATACAATAGAAAAATCAGAAGGAATTTTAAGGTAACATTCATGGTGTATCATGTCACTGGCTAGGCCAGCATTTATTGCCCATCCATAATTACCCTTAGGAAGCTGGTGGTGAGTTGGTGTAGCTACACCCACAGTGCAGATATGGAGATAGTTCCAGGATTTTGACTGAGTGATAATGAAGGAATGGCAATATATTCCCAAGTCAGGATGGTGAGTGACTTAAAGTCTAAAGCTTATTTATTTGTGTCACACATAAGCTTGCATTAATACCGCAATGAAGTTACTATTAAAATCCTCCAGTTACCATACTCCGGCATCTATTAGGATACATTGAAGGATAATCTGGCGTGGCCAACGCACCTAACCAACACGCCTTTAGGATTGTGGGTGGAAACTGGAGCACCCAGAGAAAACCCACGTAGAAACAGGGAGAATGTGCAGCCTCCACACAGACAGTGACCCAAGCCAGGAATCAAACCCAGGTCTCTGGTGCTGTGAATCAGCTGTGCTAACCACTGTGCCACCATACCATCCCACGTTGGAGGAGAACTTGCAGATAGTGGCGGTGCCATCATGGGTTTGGAAGATGCTGACTGAGCAGCCTCGGTGATTTCCTGGTTTCTTTACACAGTGTGTAATCACAAATGTGAAACTAATTTCCATATTTACTAATTAAGGTGATTAGCATAGATGCAATAAAAGGAAGACTAGATAAGCTCATAAAGGAGGATTGAATAGATAAATACACAGATAGGATTAGAAGTTTCAGGGTGTGCTTGTGGAGCATAAACACCAGCAGACACAGTTGGACCAATGGGCCTGTCTTTATGATTTTATATAAATCTAGTTTTATGTAAACCGAGTAAATCAAATAGGAATTGAAAGTCCAACTCACATTGATTTGACTGCCTTCTGCAGTGGCTTGGAGAGAAATATAAATTCTTCGTAATCTAAAAGAGGATTTTCCACAATTTTATTCAGGCAAGGAGGTAATCCAACATTTACCTTAACTTTCCACTCAGCTAAAAATAATTGTCAAACGTTCATTGATAACTATTTAAAATTAAAACGTACCCTCTTGTGCAGAGTCTGTACAGAGCTCACAGTGTAACTCAAGTCTGCCAGTCGCATGTTACTCTCAATAGGTACTGACCTGAAATATATCATTCCAAATCACATTAACACATCGCAAAGGGTAAATGATTCATTGGTCTCAGGCAGGCTAAGAGTTTGGGAATCACATTGTCATGGGCATGTAAGTGAAAGAACAAAAGTAGCCTTGATCTCGAATCTGGACATGATCCTTTGCATTCTGTTCCAGTATGTGTTGATATGTCTTGAATTTATTCCATTACCATAGCGAACGTATAAAACACAATTACAGACAATTGGAGTGAGACACAATTTGAGGCAAATCTTTCAATGTAAGAAATCTTTTCACAGGGTATTTGCATTTAGCCATTATGGCACTAAAGAAAAAGTAATAAATAGTCAAGGAAATAATATAATTAAAGCCAGTTTTATTGTCAAGGAGAAAGTGTATCTTAGTGGTATGAGTGGGCATTCAAATTAGGAAGGTTTTGTAGAGGCAACGTTAGAAGGTATTTCAATGTATGAAAGCAAAATGAAAGTCAGACTTGCTCCAGTAGTAGAACTTTTGTCTCCGTTAAAAGGATCACAGTTCACATGCTCAGTCCAGGAGCTAAGCACTAGGTTGAATCACTGCTTTGCTGTAGTACTGAGAGAGTGCTACACTGTCAATGAAGCCACTGTTCAGAATGAGATCTTAAATTCATTCTTTGTCTGGTGGATTTTGATCATCGAATGGTTTATAGCGACCGACACTGACTGCCCCAGTTTTATCAGGCTCTGTGAAAAATAGACTGAGTGGCTACAACATGGGTTAAAAGTTTTGCAGGCAAGGGGGAAGAGGAGAAGCCAAGTGGAATGTATTCAGTAACAACCTCCAGGAGCAATGTAAAGGTCACCAGAGAAGAACGTTGAATAATAACCAAATCAATGGGCTTAAGGGGACACTAAATATATATCTGAAGAGAGAAGAGATTGAGGAATGTCGTAGAATCAGAGAATACCTATTGTGTAGAAAAGCCCACAGAGTTTGCACCGACTCTCTGAACAAAGTATCTTACCCAGGCCTTCTCCCCCACCCTAAGCATGTAACCTCACACACTTTTCATGGTTAATCCTCCCTAACATACACACTTTGAGGCACTAAGGAGCAATTTAACATGGCCAATCTACTTAACATGTACATTTTTGGATACTTGCATATTGTAGGAAGGTGAAATAATGCTCAGTGGGCATTGATGGTAACAATAGGACATGTACCAAGTTTTCGTGCCCGAATACGGGTGTAATGCTATGGTAAAATTGGGAAGAGGACCCACTGTCACTCTGCCTGAGATCAGTGAGGGAGCGGGACATCTGCTGCCACTCTGCTTGAGATCAGTGGGGGTGAAGGGGGGTGGGTGGCGAGGGGTGATGGGATAAGGGGGCCAATAATGTTGTGCTGGTGGGACAATATCTGTGGGGATCAGGGGGAGGCATTATCCAGCCCAGGAGCGATGTGGCAGGGGAGCCACATTCTATTTTTTTTGTGCATGCGCAATTGGAGGCGCCAGTCAGAGCTATAGGATCTTGGGCACATTAAACCCCACCCACAGGCTTCTGTAGTGTGATTTGGAATCACTGATATTGTTTTCAGGCTGAATGTGTATGGGGCTGCCTGAGAATAGATCTAAAAAGTCGTAACTGAAACAATCCCAGTTTCGAATCTGCCCAACACCTGGAATCATGATGGTAAAATAGGGCCAACAATAAACCTTCCCTGAGAGCTCAGAAACTCATTAGCCTGTTAAAATACCCCAAATGCTCCAGAATCATGTGCTGACTGCCATTTTTAAAAATCCATGAAGCCTCCCTAATTCCACGAAGATTCAGCCTGCAATTTCAGATTCCTTCAGCTTCATAATTCAGCTTAGTGCCAAACTAAGAAACAACAATAATTTGGATTTATATAAAGCCCCTAACTTCATAAAACATCCCAAGTATTTTTTTTTTATTTTTTATTTGATTTATTATTGATATATGTATTAGTAATATACAGTGAAATGTATTATTTCTTGTGCTAGACAGACAAAGCATACTGTTCGTAGAGAGAGTGCAGAATCTAGCGTTACAATCATAGAGTTTAGAGTAAGATCAACTTAATGTAAGGTAGGTCCATTCAAAAGTCTGTTGGCAGCAAGGAAGAAACTGTTTTTAAGTTGATTAGTACACAAACTCAGACTTCTGTATCTTTTTCCCAACGAAAGAAGACGGAAACAAGAACCTCCGGGATGCGTGGGGTGCTTGACTATGCTGGCTTCTTTTCCGAGGCAGTGTGAAGTATAGACAGAGTCAATAGATGGCAGGCTGGTTTGCTTGATGGATTGAGCTACTTTCACGACCCTTTGTAGTTTCTTGCAATCTTGGGCAGAGCAGGAGCCATACCAAGCTATCAGGCAATCAGAAACAATGCATTTGTAAAAGTTGGTGAGAATCTTGGTGTACATTTCAAATTTCTTGAATAGTAGAGGCTTTGGTGGGCTGTCTTAACCATAGCATTTGTGTGCAGGGACCAGGAGATGTTGTTGGTGACCTGAACACGTAGAACCTTGAAGCTCTTGACCATTTCCACTTATCCCCATTGATATAGACAGAAGAATGTCCTCCATCCTGAAGGCAATGTCTAGATTCTTCCTTTTAGTTGCTTTGTGGGAGCATTAACAACCAAAGCTTGACACTGAGCGACATAAGGAGTGATTAAGACAAACCTTTAAGGAATTGTTTAAAAAAAAGAAAAGTGAGATGGAGTAGTGAAGAGGTTTTGGGAGATCATTTCAGAAAGTATGACCGAGACAGCTGAAGGCAAGTTGACAAATGGTGCAATAATGGAACTCAGGTACCTGAACAGTCCAGAACTGGAACAGCGCCGAGGTCTGGGATGGAAATTAGCCGCAAGCAATTCCCTTTTGTTTTAACGTAAGACCTATCTTACTTTAAAATATTTCAGCTTTTAAGGCTTGGATACACCGAATTAAGAAACATTCCCTGCTGCTTTGAGCAAGGGATTTGTGGAAGACACAGGTTCATGTTCGGCAATCAGTCTCTCTTGAAAGAAAGAGTCTGCGAGCAGGAAATCAAGAGTAGAAATGGTCTCACTCCATTCCCTGCTGTGGGTGAATTCAGTTGGGTTCAGGAAGGCGCAAAAATATTAAATTACAATCAAAGGCCTGGACAGAGGAGAAAAATAAAAGCATTTCAGTGAATGGCTGTGTGCTTTCCTGTAGGAAATATTTAAATAATTTAAAGAATGGTGATATTAATATTGAAAACTGCCAAAAGACAATAGCTGCAAGTTTCTTCATTGGCTGAACCATATACCATAATGGACAGCCTACATATTGCAAAAATATATAAGCAGCTTATTTTGAGGACATCAGATTCATGGAATTGGGTTTTAGCAGCCTTTTGTGCCTGGCTATTAGGCACTGGGAAGGGGACGGTGTTAGATATCCTGCCAGTCATCATCAGTGGTGTGAATTTCAGCAACCCAATTTCCTGCTGACAGATCATTTAAGCCAGAGAAATGCCAAATTAAAGCCCACTTCTCACCCTTGCTGGTATTTTGCCCATGCCAGGAGGATGTGCCACTGCTCGGGAAATGTCTAGGTAAACTCTAGTGTTTTCCCTGTAGATTCCCTGTCAGGGATAGGACGGGGAGGGAATGACTCCAAAGAGGTGACCCCTGCAATGGGCACACAAGATCACAGAGCCTGTGTCAAAGTCATGGGCACAGCATCTTGAGCTGCACTTGATGTCTGCGAGATTGTCAATGGGAACATGAAAGTTGCCAACGAGATTGAGACTTCCTACTTCCGTGCCCCCTTGCCGGTGATGTAATAATGGCCATGCCCATTTGAATACATTTTAATAGATTAGCATGCCATTAACCATGAGATCCCCTCTCATTTTTCTAAGCTCCAGTGAATATAATCCTAACCGACTTAATCTCTCCTCATGTGACAGACCTGCCATCCCAGGAATTAGCCTGGTAAATCTTCACTTTGTTCCCTCATAGCAAGGACATCCTTTCTCAGAACTACACGTAATAGTCCAAGTGTGGCCTTGCCAATGCCCTGTACAACTGCACCTGATGGACACTAAACTTTGCCTGAGATAAGTTTTGAGCCATGTTTTTAAAGGCAAATGGGCAGGGAAGACTGGGGAGAGAACTCCAGGGAGAAGAGACTAGTTTTTTTTTATTTGCTGTCTGTTGATGGTGTGACTGAAAGCAATAATTCCTTTTCAGAATGCAATTTTCAACCTGACAGATTTTGATGTAATGGGTGGCTGGGCGGTTCTCTGGATGAGATACTGACCTTTTATCACTGGGACTTGGCTTCTATCTCAGTCCAGACTGATGGAATGAAAGTCTTCACTCGGTTAGCCTGATGACAAATGAGATTGGACAGTCTCCACTCAGTTGCTGTGGACACAGACTCAAAATTGCCTCTGATTTAGTGCAATAGTACTGGCATCTTGGAGAGTGACAATACAGCCGGGTCAGTGTAGGATGTGAAAAAGATGTGACACAGATGAAAGGGGCAGTTTCTGGGAACTTGCTATGCACAAGTGGGCTGCCCCCATTTACGACAGGGGTTACAGGTAGAAATTAAACTTTTGCACCCACTCGTGATCTGTCACAAGTGCAAAGTCTCAGCTAATGCATTTAGTGGGCTTCCTTAACACAGTCAGAGGATTAGTGTCTCTCTTTTAATCTCCCCAATTGCAGCAGACAGTATGCTCACAATCTACACCTGACTGTTCACTCAGATATCGGATTCAATTTTACCAGAAACCGAGATTCCGGAATCATAGAATCCTTCATGCATAAGGAGGCCATTCGATCCGTCTAACTTGCACTGAAAACAATCCCACTTATGCCCACAAACCCATATATGTGTCTTTTAATCCCCCTGACATTCAAAGGCAACTTAGCAAGGTCAATCCACCTAACCCGCACATCTTTTGGACTGTGGGAGAAAACTGGAGCCCCCACACGGATACGAGGAGAATGTGCAAACTCCACACAGTCATTGACCAAGCTGGGAGTCTAACCTGGGTCCCTGGCACTGTGAGGCAGTAGTGTCAACCACTGAGCCACCATGCCGCCCCATGGAATGGAAGAGATAGACAGATAACAACAGGACAATGAGTCAGGGACAGGTCCCAAAACAGTCCTGTTGCCCAGTTAAATGCCCAGCAATGGGCAGCAAAAATGGATTGGGCTGTTGCTTCAAGAAGGCACGCATCAGATTACTAAGGGGTCTGTGAGCATAACTACCAGCATTTTGTTGACTGTGGGGTGCACCTCCACATCACAGGGAGGCCACCCCAGCTTCAGGGATTAGGAATTCTCCCTAAGACAGACCAGGAGTGATTGGATCCGGAGCCTCCGAAGCCCATACAGGATGCAATCTTCCCATCTCACCAACAAAGGAGAAACCAGGTGGGTGGAAGAATTGGATATGTGAGGAGGACAAAAGTCAATTTCCTGACTGCAGGATGAAATTGAGGACCTAAGTTCCTGGGACAGTCAGAGCAGGTTAAAGTAGAGTCAAGCTTCTTGACAGATAATGATGGGAAGACCTTTTACATATATTAATGTTTTATGCGTGATCTTTAAAAGACCATCTCACAGGAATTAAGGAAGAGTTCAGAAAGTATGATGATGGTTCCGTTAAGGGCAACACAGCAGAGCGAAGATCACCTAACCTGAGTACCAATCCGGGTTCAAAGTGGGGGATTCATCCCAGGAGGAGGAGTTCATTTCGACAGGACCATTCTCACTGCTGCTCCCTGTAAATACATCCTTTGCTGTTCATTGATGATGTCTCAGTAAGTGCATCGTAACGGGGTGATTTAGAGATGGATTTCCAGGGCTGACATTCCAGGCAGCTGAAGGCATGGCCATGAATAGTGTAATGATTGAAGTCAGATCTTCAAAAGGCCAGATTTGGAGAAACATTGATGTTGGGTGGAATTTTACCGGCACAATCTGTCTGATATTCATATGATACTGCCCGCGGCCAACTGATAATGCCGTTTTCCGAACTTTGCCTGTCCCTCGGAATCGGGGTAGGTGTGCCAGCAAAATTTCGAGAGAGAGCGAGAAGTGGAAGAACTTGAAACAAAGTCTGAAGGTCGAGACATTGACAAACCAATATAGATCAGTGCACTCAAGATGGTAGTTAAATGAAACTCGATGCAAGTAAGGATACACGTAATTTTCAGATGAGCTCAAGTTTAGAGAGGATGCAAAGTAGAAGGCCATTAAAGTAGTCAATTCTTGTGCTTATTTTTAGGCCAATATTGTAATGTTGCTGTAGCTGTGGCAATTGCTTCAACCACTTTAAGTGAGAACATAAGTAGTTATTACAGTGATAAGGGCTAAATATGTAATGAATTCTGAAGCCTGGCATTGACTGTGATATTAATGAACAAGCACTTCAAGTTTTTGTCTAATGATCCCCTCTTCGCTATTTAAATTAAGGCTTTTGTATGTTTGAAATTAAAGTGTTAACACCTCCAGTAGTAGGTTGAGGAGTGTCACACCAACATATTAAGCACTTGAATTGTGAATATCAGTCATTTTCAGTAATTTAGCAACCAAAATAACGCTATATTTGATAAAAGACACAATGCTAAAGGGTAGACATCACAAATGCTCACAACAAATGGAACTGACCCATCATAAGAGGGGGTAGGGAAAAAATTGGTCATTTGTTGTTGAGTGTGTCATTATTTTTTGAACCATCTTTAAGAGCAAGGACTTGCTGAATTCAGCTTAAAACTATATTTTTAAGTCTAACTTTAAGAATGGCCGATCCTTCTCATTACACATTCCAGCAATTTGAAAATATCCTCCTCTCTCATCAATTGCTGTCCTGCGAGTCAATCAAATTAGGATAAAACAATAATTAAAAAGTGTTGCAAATGTCTAATGTCTGAAAGAGGAATGGAAGTACATGGCAGTGTCTGTCAAGACAGGAGCAGTATCCAAAGAGAGAGAAATGAAATTAATGGCCAGAATCTTTGATTTTTAGCAGGTGCCTCGCGTTGCCTGAAAAGGTGGCAAGACACCAGCTTTTCAAGTTTAGTTATTACTGTCACAAGTTGGCTTACATTAGCGCTGCAATGAAGTTACTGTGAACATCCCCTAGCCACCATACTCTGGCACCTGAGGGAGAATTTAGTATGGCCAATGCATCGATCCGGCACATTTTCCAGACTGTGGGAGGGAACCGGAGCACCTGGACAAAACCCATGCAGGCATGAGAAGAATGTGCAAATTCCACACAATCGCCCAGGGCCAGAATTGAACCCAGTGTTTCAGGTTCTGTGAGTCGTGCTAACTACTGTGCCACTGTGCTATTCATAATCAATACTGACTCTGAAGAGGAAGGCCTACTGTACCAGGCAGTTAAGAGAACAGTAGTGGACTTTTATCCCACTGAGGATCTCGGGATATGATGCCCCACCTGCCAAGAGCTGCCAGTCGATTAGAGTTTGACAAGTCCTTCGACTCAGTTGCATCACTACATAGACCGTGGCATCTGCTGGAACAACATCCTTTCTACCTCAGAGTCCCCAGATCAAGGTATGTCATGGGGTCGCGCTAATGGGAGGCGGGTGGCCATGGAGATATGGGGATCAGCAGCAAAAGCCCCCAACAGCCCAATGTTGGTTCCCTCCATTATACATAGATAAGTGCAGATTGAGGGATGGCACCTCTACCCCCATACAGGATGGCCGCACAATTTTATCAATCATACAGATGATGGAAGAATCTTTCCTGCCACTGCTGCAATTGAGGGTGGAGAATTTGGAGTTCAGCTGAAACTACAGCTCTGATGAAGAGTCATCCAGACTCAAAACTTTTGCTGAAATGCCTCGCACTAAGTAGATTTTTCTCTACACCGTAGCTGCACTAATTTCTGCATTCCCTTGTTTCCTTCTCTATGAACAATATGCATTATCTGGATAGCACACAAGAAACAATATTTTTCAGTGTATGCGAATACATATGACAATAATAAATCAAATCAAAATCAAATCATATCAAGAAGTGGGAGGATTCAGCTTCTGTGGGATATTTATAAAATGAAGACACAATTATGGCATGTTGGCGTGATGGTTAACATTGCTGCCTCACAGCTCCAAGGATCCAGGTTCGATTCCCGGCTTAGGTCACTGACTGTGTGGTGTTTGCACATTCTCTCCATGTCTGTATGGGTTTCCTCTGGGTGTTTCAGTTTCCTCCAACGCTCCAAAGATGTTCGGATTAGGTTGATTGACCATTCTAAATTGTCTATAGTGTCCTGAGATGTGTAGGTTGGAGGGATTAATGGGATAAATGTGTAGGGTTGTGGGAATAGGACCTGGGGTGGGGTTGTTGTCAGTGCAGACTTGATGGGCTGAATGGCCTCCTTCTGCACTGAAGGGATTCCATGATGAAATTGAAAGAAATCGGTTTGTTAGTGATGGGCCCTGCATGCATTATTCATCTATTCATTAGATATTCATATCCTCGTGATTTTGAAACATGGTTCAATAAAATTAGTTCAAGAATTTCATAACCCTGCATTTTTGCCAACATCATTATTTACTTTGTTCAATTCTAAACCTACAGTTCAAGTCTTACATGACCTCCTCAAAAAATTAAATCCAGTGAGTCTGACATGGCCTTTGCTTAACAAATTTATGCTGACTATCCTTGATAAATTCTAACCTTTCTACAATTCCTGTTCATTGCTGAGATTAAGTTGCAACTACTTATTGTTTGCATCACTTTCTTTTTAAAGAATGACACAATGTCAGCAATCCCCTCATTATCCAACATCATGCCTGCAGCCAGAGAGCATTGGAAAAAACCATTTCATCCCATGTTTCTCAGGGGTATAAGCCTGGCTTCTCCCTTAATGTCAACAAAACGGAAGAGATTGTCACTGATTCAGGAAGCATAAAGGAGAATCTACATCAGTGGGGATAAAGTAGAGAGGGTCGAGAGCTTCAAGTTTTTAGTTGTCCAGATCACCAACAACCTGCCTTGGTCCCCACATGCCAACACTATAGTAAAGAAAGCGCCCCAATACCTCTATTTTCTCAGATGACAAAGGAAATTTGGCATTTTAGCTATGATTCTCACCAACTTTTACAGATGCACCATAAAAAACATTCTTTCTGGTTGTATCACTGCTTGCAATGGCTCCTGCTCTGCCCAAGTGGTCCCTTCCATCACCACTGTAGTGGTGGAAGCTGGTGGGAGACCTGCGCCATTTCTGTGTGTTTGTGTGTGTGGGGGGGGGGATGCAATGTTGTTCAACTGCCCTTAGGCTTTTAACTCAGCTAATATTCTAGGGACCCGGGTTTGAATCCTGCCGCAATGGATGATGAAATTTGAATTCAGTAAAAACTATCTGGAATTAAAAATCCACTGGTGACCGTGAAACCATTGATGATTGTTGGAAAAACCCATCTGGTTCACAAATATCCTTTAGGAAAAGAAATCTGCTGTTGATATCTTATGTGGCCTATAGGAGACACCAAATTCACAGCAATGTGGTTGACTCTCAATTGCCTCTGAAAAGGCCTAAGGAACGACAAAATGTTGTGAATTTAGCCGAATCCATCACGCAAACCAGCCCCCGTCCTTTGACTCTGTCTATACTTCCCACTGCCTCAAATCTGCCAGCATAATTAAAGACCCCACGCACCCCATTTTCTTTTCCACCTTCTTCCTTTGGAAAAAGATATAAAAGTCTGAGGTCACGTACCAATCGACTCAAGAACAGCTTCTTCCCTGCTGCTTTCAGACTTTTGAATGGACCTGCATGAAGTTGATCTTTCTCTACACCCTATCTATGACAGTAACACCACATTCTGCCCTCTCTTGTTTCCTTCTCTATGAACAGTGAGTTTTGTCTGTATAGCTCACAAAAACAGCGCTTTTCACTGTATGTTAATACATGTGATAATAATAAATCAAATCAAGTCAAGGATATTTAGTCTCCTAATACTCCCTCTATCTTTATGTCTCATCCCATTCAAAGGGTAGAATTCGATCCAGGTGACAGGAATCTCGCTCATAGGCTGGAGTGTTGCTGAAAGCCTCACATCATCTTCATAGGACATGGTTGCTGACGTCACACAAAAAAAAATCAGAAATTAAGACCTCGCATAGAAATTTCCATCCTGTGCTCCTCATCTTTCTGGAAGAGTTATCTGCACTGAACTTATCAGAGGCCCAAGATTGATTAACAAGGAACCCTTGTGTGTATAGCAATAATGGAATAGAATTCCTACAGTGTAGTTGGAAGCCATTTAGCCCATCGAGTCTGCACCAACTCATACCCAGGTTTACCCCGTAACCCCACGTAGTTATCCTGAATATGCCCCACAACCTACACATCTTTGGACACAAAGGTACAATTGAGCACGGCCAAGCCACCTAAACCTGCATTTCTTTGAACTGTGGGAGGAATCTGGAGCACCTGGAAGAAACCCACACAGACACGCAAATCTGCACACCACCCAAAGCTGGAATCAAACCTGGGTACTAGGTGCCATGAGGGAGCAATGTGAACCTTTGTGCCACCATGCTGCTCCTAGCTGAGGGGAGCAAGGGGGAGAGAAGGAAATGGAGAAGGGAGACCTTTCACTCCCCTTTCCCTTCTCCGCATTTCTCAATTAAGCATCAAAGACCTTTAAATAGGTCCCTCTCTGTGAGGCCATTATCAAGCATCAGCCTGCATGCCAATGACAGTAGGGTAAAGCCTTTGCTTGGGTATTAATTGACATTTTAAGTGCTCAGTTAATATCCAGGCAGAAACAAACATGCATGTTGAACCTCCCCATCCTGGATTTGATTGGGCTGTATCCTTCCTGCTACATAATTAAATGCTTTGCCACTAGGGAATTAAATTCCATTCATTTTTTTTCAAACTCCCCCTCCTTAACTACAAAATTTCTATCATTGCCTCCTTTGTGAACAGTAAGGAGTCTCACAATACCAAGTCCAACAGGTTTGTTTGAAATCACAAGCTTTCGGAGTGCTGCTCTTTCATCAGGTAGGTGGGGAGGTAGGTTCACAACCAGGGCATATATAGACAAAGACACAATTGCAAGATAATTACAGATTGGAATGTGAACAATGGTTGGAATGCTTGTCTTTACAGATAATCCAGTCTTCACAGGTACAGACAGCGTGAGTGGAGAGAGAGATCATCGCAGGTTGAAGAGGTGGGAATTGTCTCAAACTAGGACAGTTAGGATTTTACAAGTCCAAACCAAATGGTAGGAGTTACACCTAGTGATGCGTGAACCAAAGATCCAGTGGTTATCATTTTCACATGCACGAGGATAGCCTCGTTCGTGCAAGATAGATGTTAAATATTCATTAAGAAACATATTTGTAATGTACTATTGCGGTTATGCATTATAAATATAGCATAAATATAGCAAGATGCAGCATTTAAATTCTTGGTACATGTTCAATAAAGGTTTCATTCTTTTAACCTAATGATAGTGGGCATCTGAATCTGTTCTTGTAACTGTTAAGCTAAATTCTAATAACACTTACATGGTGTAAGAGTGCATATTTATCATGTACATGTAGCTTCTTCTATTTTTCAGTTTTGTTGTGTCACTTGCGATTAGCCTTCATGAAGTTATTTGTTTTTATTTGTTCTTACAATGCGAGCATTGCTGGCAAGGCCAGCCTTTATTATCTATTCCTAATTATTCTTGAGCAGGCAGGTGATTGGCACATTTATTTATTTATTTCTGTAGCCAGTTGGCTTATTATTGTTTCATAAAAAGCCCCCTTTAATGTAATTGTTAACCACTTGACTAGTCGCCAATTAACTTGCACTGGTACCCCAAGCAAGTTTACGGTATGAGTGAGGAACGGTCAGGATTGATTGCTCACGATGGTGGTCCCTTCCATCACCACTGTAGTGGTGGAAGCTAGTGGGAGACCTGCACCATTTCTGGGGAGGGGGGAACGCAATGTTGTTCAACTGCCCTTAGGCTTTTAAGTCAGTTAATATTCTAGGGACCCGGGTTTGAATCTTGCCGCAGTGGATGATGAAATTCAAATTCAGTAAAAACTATCTGGAATTAAAAATCCACTGGTGACCGTGAAACCATTGATGATTGTTGGAAAAACCCATCTGGTTCACTAAATGTCCTTTTTGGACATTTGGAAGATGAACAAAAAGGACAATGGAAGGAAATCTGCTGTCCATGGGAGACTCCAAAGTCACAGCAATGTGGTTGATTCTCAATTGCCTCTGAAAAGGCCTAGCAAGCGACTCATTTGTATCAGCATTTCAAGAAGGCAGCTCACCATATCTTCTCAAGGGCAATTAGGGATGGCAATAAATGCTGGCCAGCTAGCCAGTGAATACTTATTCCAAGAATGAATAAACAAAATTGGCTAGAATAGGACAGACCAAAAAATCTAGCCCCTAGTGGGAAAAACTATCTGGAAAGCCAATCAGAGGGTAGGAGTTCTTCATTGCTAACACCACCACCTGGAGTAAAGGCTGCTGTCAGTGATGCTCCAGGGCTCAACAGGAAGATTTTCTTTCCTCTATTCTTTCATGGGATCCATCAATAATACGAAACTTCTCTTAATTGCACATTTTAAACATGTTTATCCTGTCATATGACATGTGACATATGACATATCCTGTCAAATTAGTTAGAATTATATTCACTGGAGTTTAGAAGAGTGGAAAGGGCTTTCATAAAGACTTATAAGCTAAAGACCCCTGGTAATATTTTGGGGACCCAGGTTCAAATCCCACCACAGCAGATGGTAAAATCTGAATTTATTGCTCAGCCATAATTGCTCTTGAATTGAGTGCCAGTTTAAGAGTCAACCAAATTGTATAATTCTGTCGATCTGGATACACACAATGGTAAGGAGAGAGGATCTTTTTCCCAAAAGGACATTAATGAACCAGATGGGTTTTTACAACAACTGACAAAGGTTTCATGGCCACCAGTAGATTCTTAATTCCAGATTATTTTACTTGAATCCAAATTTTACCATCTGTTGTCTTGGGATTCAAACCCTGGTCCCCAGAACATTGCCCTGGATCTTTGGTTAATCATCTAGTGAAATTACCATTGTGTCGCCATCTCTCCGAGTAATGATTGCGGCAAGAGGGCTGCAAGAGGGCGGGAGAGTGGAGAGGCCATCAAGCTCAAGAGGATAAAGGTGGCTTTCATTGACCCGACACCATCCACCCCCCACCCCGCCCTCCCAACCACAACCCTTTCCTGATATTCGGACTCCCAATCGGGCATCGAGCGTTAGACAGCAAGAGACCGCGCAACTTCACAATCAGGCTGCAAGAAACATTGGCTACCTTTCAGGAGCTGTGGAGAGAATTGCGCAAATTCTATTGAACTACCATTAAATATTAATGAGCTCAGAGATAGTTGTTCTCAAGTATCTTATTAATGAACCTAATTGACATCCCACCACCAGTGGGCAGTGTTGCCACCCTGGTCCTTCCCAACCCCAGTTCAATTGTGGAGAATTTTCCTGAAGTTGGATGTCCAATTTCGGAAGCGGCGCCTTCTACCCTGTGACAAACATTTCTATTCTTCAAGAACACTGAATTCTGACCATCAGAAGGATCTAAATTACTTAAGTCACTCAAGATCCTCAGCTGGAAATATATCACTGTTTCTTCACTATCGCCGGGTCAAACTCTCAGAATTTCCTCTCTAACAGCAACATGAGTACACCTACACCAGATGGACTGCAGAAGGTCGTAAAACAATTAACCACCGCCTTCTCAAAGCCAATTAGGGAAGGATAATAAATGCTGGCCTGGCCAGCAAAGCCCACATTTTGTGAACAAATTGAAAAAACAACAATGATCATGTACAAGTTGAACGTAATTTCTCAACTTTTCAATTCTATCCCTCTGGAAATGAGTCCATTTGTTTGTTTAATAAAAAGAGGAAATTCTAGAAATACTCAGAGAGAAACAATTAATTGCTGAACATCTCCAGCCTCATACCTGACTCCGGAATAGCAGAAAGTGACTGGAATTTTGGCTGGAACGCCAAATTCTCTGTTCTCACTTTCTGGGGAGGGAAGTGAATGGGATTGGGGAATCCTGCCCAATGTTTCAGGTTGATGACCTTGGTTAGATAGTCTGAATGCTGGCCAGGATTTTATTGGTTTGCCCTGCCCATCAATGGGTGGAGCAAGCCGTTAAAATCATACAGGGGCCGAGAAATCAGGATCACACACAATTTCTCAGCTCTCATGATCTTGTAAGAACTGGATTTCCGAATAAATTATGTTAATGTAATAGCGAGTCCGGTATTGAATCAGCCAGGTTCACTTGCCTTTGTGGCCTCGCAGGGAGATGTTCTCTCTGGCAAGAGAAAGACTTGCTCTCTATGAATGGAGAAGTATGAGTGTAGCCTTGCCAAAAGAACCAGAGGCCATTCCAGCCCTCTGTGCAGGCCAAGGTAAGGGTGTGCCTCTTGGACAGTGTCAGCCTGGCACCTTGGCAGTGCCAACTTGGCACCTCGGTAATGTCCACTGGGCATCTTGAAGTTACTGTGAAAATCCCCTAGTTGCTATACTCCGGCACCTGTTCAGGTACACTGAAGACGAATTTAGCATGGCCAATGTTCTCAATCCACATGTCTTCCGGACTGCGGGAAGAAACCGGAATGCCTGAAGAAAAAATGGAGAATGTGTAGATGGATATAGGGAGAATGTGTAGATTCTGCACTGACAGTGACCCAAGTCAGGTCTGACACTATGTGGCAGCATTGCTAATTACTATACCACTGAACTACCCCACATTTATACATTTCAATTGATCCCTTCTCATCCTTCTAAACTCTAGTGAACACAAGCCTAGCTGTCACAATGTCTCCTCGTAGAACAATCCTGCCATCCCAGGAATCAGTCTGGTGAATCTTTGCTGCATTCTTTCTATGGCAAATATATCCCATCTTCGGTAAGAAAACCAAAACTTCACCCAATACTCCAGGTATGGTCTCACCAAAGCCCTGTACAGTTGCAGTAAAGCATTCTTGCTCTTGAACACAAATTCTCTTGCAATGAAAGTTAACATGTCACTTGCCTTAACAAATTCCTTGCTGAACTTGCATGCTTGCTGTCAGTGACTGGTGCACAAGGACAGGTAAGAACTCAGTAAGAACTTAGCAACACCAATTTTCAATCCAACCGATTTATTTGATAGTACATCTGCGAGCTTTCAACACTCTCTCTGTGTCTTCGTCAGGCAAATGCAGTGTACAAGGACACCCAAGTCCCTTTGTTCATCAACATTTCCCAACCTGTCACCTTTCAAATAATGCTCTGCTATTCCGTTTTTTCAACCAAAGTGGATAATTTCACATTTATCCATATTTTATTGCATCTACCATGTATTTGACCACTCACTCAACTGGTCCAAGATGCTTTGAACAGTCTTTACACCTTCCTTGCTGCACACATTCCCACTTAGGGAGGAATTTTCCTGGCCTGCCCACCATAGGAATCATAGCGGGCGAGGGGTAGATCGTGCAAAGATTGGGCTGGAATTTTCAATCTTGGGGCAAAAGTAGCCAGAAAATCCCACCTCTAGTTTTGTTCATCAGTAAACATGTGATTTGTTTTGATTTATTATTGTCACATATTATTATCATACAATGAAAAGCATTGTTTCTTGTGTGCTATACAAAATAAAGCATACCATTCATAGAGAAGGAAAGGAGACAGGGCAGAATGTAGTGTTACAGTCATAGCTAGGGTGTAAAGAAAGAACAATGTGATACAAGATAAGTCCATTCAAAAGTCTGATGGCAGCAGAGAAGAAGTTGTTCTTGAGTTGGTCGGTACATAACCTCAACTTCTGTATCTTTTTTCCGACGGAAGATGGTGGAAGAGAGAACGTCTGGAGTGCGTGGGGTCCTTAATTATGCTGGCTGCTTTGCCAAGGCAGTGGGAAGTGTAGACAGAGTCAGTGGATGGGAGGCTGGCACATTTCAGCTGCTGTATTGCACAGCGTGCTGTAAATTAGAATAACCGACCTCACCATAAAAACAGCAAAAAATCCTTCAAAGAATTTTTTTGAGAAAATTGTGCCAATTATATTTGTTTCCCTCCTCCAAATCTTTGATGTATATTGTAAAAAAAACTGTGATCCTCTCCCCCATTTAGACTTTAACTTTGCAAGGAATTCATTTAATTCTCTTAACAAAATGCACCATCTTACACATGGCTATACTAAAATTAATTGGCCACATACAAACTCATTAAATTATTTACAGAAATTAAGTGTTAAGCACAAGCTTCGGTATAATGGTGACAGTCTGCTCCTAGTAGCAATAATGCAGTGAAGCCATGCTCTTACACTCAATTCCAGTTCTGTTCCTCAATGGCTCCATTTTCCACTGCAGACATGATTCATTCACTCTTGTTCTTTCAGAGACATCATTGTACTGAAGATACTCAGCGGGTCTGGCAGCATCTGTGAGGAGAGGAACAGTTAATGTTTGAAGGCTGAGAGGAAGTCACAGGAATGAACTGTTAACTCCAATTCTCTCTCTACAGATGCTAGCAGACCTGCTGAGAGTTTCCAGCATTTTTTTTTACTTCAGGTTTCCAATCTCTATGGCTTTTGTCTTTTGATTTCAATGCCCTGTTAGCCCTGGGATAGGCCTGAGATCCAGTCTGTGGAATTCACGGTAGCACATTGGTTAACACTGCTGCTTCGCAGCCTCAGGGACCTGGGTTCGATTCCCGGCTTGGGTCACTGTCTGTGTGGAGATTGCACATTCTTCTTGTGACTGCGTGGGTGTCCTCCGGCTTCTCCGGTGTTCTCCCACAGTCCAAAGATATGCCGGTTAGGTTGATTGGCCATACTAAAATTGCCACTTAGTGTCCTGAGATGCATAGGTTAGAGAGATGTAGGGATATTGGGATATAGGGGTAGGGCCTGAGTGGGATTGTCGTGGGTGCAGACTCAATTGGTCAGATGGCCTGTTTCTGCATTGTAGGGTTTCTATGAGTCAGAAAGTAGTTGGGGCCAAAACGTTACCTGATTTCAAGAACAATAAGTAGCCTCATGACATCAGGTTAAAGTCCAATAGGTTCATTTGATGGTATGAGCTTTCAGAGCATCACTCCTTCAAGAAGTGAGTGAAGAAGTGATGCTCCAAAAGCTTGTGCTACCAAATAAATCTGTTGGACTTTAACCTGGAGTTCTGAAACTTCTTACTGTGTCTACCCCTGTCCAACACCAGCAACTCCACATCATCATTTCAAGAGGGAATTAGATGTAGCTTTTGGGGCTAAAGGGAATATGGCGGTAAGGGGGAATGAGGACATCAAATTCAATGATCAGCCAAGATCATAATGAATAGCAGAGCAGGCTCGAAGGGCCAAATGGTCTATTTCTGCTTCTTGTTTCTATATAAGTTTCCAAGTTCATGATTATCAGAAGAGAATCTTGAGTGTCTGGGGTGCTGGAATTTGTTTATGCAACGTATGTCTGCGATTGGACTCATTATAGGACCAAATCTGACAAAATGAACCAAAATCAATGTCTGTCAGGAAACAAGACTGAACACCTTCCCTCACCACTATTATCCTTCTTGAATCTTCCTGTAGTTGTGCCCAGAACTGCATCTCACACATTATTGATGCACATAGCCTATGGAAACCAAAATGCTTGCATTGCAAACTTTTTCTCTATCCCTACACCTAACCTTTGCTGCCCAACATGGCAATTTACAAATGTTGACATATATTCCTCTTTTAAATACTGACAACCAGAAAGCTTAATTATATCAATCTGACATTCAGGCATTAAATTGCAGCTAATTAGAACATTGTTAAAAAAAAAACGCTGAGGATTTGTCAGGCAAAATATAACTAATATATTCAGGATCATGTAGAACTGACAAATGGTTTGGGGGCAGTAGAGGAACAGCTTATACTGTTCAGGTAGTTGACAGTTATCGGGCTGTTATCCAGGTGGGTGTGATTTAATTGCAGCTGCGGACTCCAAGGTGTGTGATAATCATGAACTGTAACACTCCCGAATCTGTTTTCCCTCTTAACCTTGATTGCATGCCAAAGTGAGCCTTCTACTCTTCAAATAAATGTGACAGTAACACTCCCCCTCATACATTACCATGCACCTTGGTTGAAAAAAAGAGGCTGTGCTTTGAGGAACATTTACTAACCTCTGCCGGTTTTGTGCATTGCAACGTATAGACTGCAGGGAATTATGGTGCAGTCACTGCAGCGTCTTGATAAAGTGCAGGACATCCTGATACACTCGGAAATGAAGAAAAGGTCCCAAATGTGGAGCTCAGATGAATTTCTCTGAAAAACTAAAATGTGCACTGGTGTAAGTGCAATTCTCCAGGGTGTAACACTCAACGTCTGCCTCCAATAAAGTTCTTCACCTGAGATGGGGCGAAAACCTACAAGGAAATCATTAGGAATACTCTGTTCAAAACCTACAAGGAAATCATTAGGAACACGCCATTCAGTTCTAAGCACTACACCTCCGGAAGAATGTATTGACCTTGGAAAGGATGCAGTGCAACTTCACTAGAATTGTATGTTCTTTATCTCAAGGGGGCCGGGATACAGAAGATGGAACGATATTTTATAGTGATATAAAGCTCTGCTTATCTTGAATATTGTGTTCAGTTCTAGGTACCGCACAACAGAAAGAAAATATTGGCCTTACTTTTATATAGATTTGCAAAGCAATAATGGGAGATAAAATACAAGGACAGATTGAATAGACAGGGGACGCAATGGCTTATCACTGCATTGGTCATACAGAGAGCCAGGGTAATGCTCTGGGGACCTGGGTTTGAATCCCACCACAGCAAATGCTGAAGTTTGAATTCAATACAAGTCTGGAATTAGGGGTCTAATGATGACCATCAAATCATTGTCATAAAAATCCATTGGTCATCAGCTGCTCTGACGTACATTGAAGATGCTGCCTGTGGAATTTGGCTGCTCAGATACAGATGCAGAACAGCCATGTGGGAGGGAGTGAGGGTTGAGGGAGAGGTGGGGAGCACAAATTCTCTTACCGCTACCCACTAATGATCTGTCTGACCCTCAAAGCAATCTTTTTTCAACAGAGAGCGAACTTGCAAACACATCACCTCCATTCAAACAATTTATTATACATATTCAGCAAGTCAGAGCATCTTTATTCCAGTTCAATGTTCCAAGTGAATAGATTAAGTGGTTGGGGGAGACCCTTTTTCAGCAAAGGCCCATTATCAAAAATAATTGAGTTTAATGTCTAGGTCCGAACCCACCCGAATAAACAGATAATATTTGGATACCTATACATAGTTCACACGCACAAGCAGCACAGTGGATAGCGCTGCTGTCTCACAGTGTCAGGGACCCAGTTTTGGGTCACTGTCTGTGTGGAGTTTGCACATCCTCCCCATGTCAACATGGGTTTCCTCCGAGTGCCTGGGTTTCTGCCCACAGTCCAAAAATGTGCAAGTTAATAGATTGGCCATGCTAAGCTAAATTGCTCCTTAATATCAGGGGACTAGCTAGGGTAAATGCACAGAGTTATTGGGTCGGATTGTGCAGAATCAATGGGCCAAATGGCTTCCTTCTGCACTGTAGGATTCTACACTTGCTTAAATTAACTGTCCTTTTGGTCTATTGAGGGTTGTTGTTTAAAATCTCAATCTTTTTAAATTTATCCTGTGAGTTCAGAGTTTCCAGTGAAGAAATTAATTGATGATATAAAATATGGTCTCCTAATACTATCCTATGAAATCCAGTAATTCAGCTCATGCAACTCAATCAAATCACCTCACTGTCTTCTGTACTCAAAGTATGTGTGAGGCGAGGTTGTGCAACATATTCTCACAAATTATGATGCTGGAAAAACTGCTCTGCGCTCCACAATGGCCACTATTTACTTCCTAAGGTGCAGTGCCCGGAACTGGGAGATATGGTGGTGCAATGGCACAGCGGTTAGCATTGCTGTCTCATAACATCAGGGACTCGGGATCGATTTCACACTGTCTGTGCAGAATCTACATGTTCTCCCTGTGTCTGCGTAAGTTTCCTTTGGATGTTCGGGTTTCGTCCCACAGTCCAAAGATATGTGGGTTAGGTTGATTGGCCATGCTAAATTGACCCTAGTTTGGGAGGATTAGCAGGGTAAATATGTGAGGTTCCAGTGACAGGGTAGAATTATTATCAATGCAAACTTGATGGGCTGAATGGCCTCTTTCAGTATGGTAGAGATCTATGCTCCAGATGGAGACTGACCAGAGTTTTATATATTCTACTTTATAACCCAACCCTTGAGGAGAAACATTCCATGAGCCTTTATTTTTGTGAGTTGTGCACTTGGAACCTTAAATTGTCCCATTCAGCCACAAGCTTCTCTACTTCCCTCCCTGTCTGTGAGATCATTCGCAGAACATGTCACTCCATACAATCTTGCAGTCTCTTCCCAGAACACTTGAAATATGTTACTATCTTCTCTGGTCTGTTTGAAACACTTTCTATATTAAAGATATGTCCGTTGACTCTGCCTACACCTCCTGCTGCCTCAGAAGAGCAACCTGCATAATCAAGGCCCCATGCACCTCAGACATTCTCTTTCCACTTTCTTCCATCAGGAAAAGAATACAAGACTCAGATCATGTACCAACCAAATCAAGAACAGCTTCTTATCTGCTACTGTCAGACTTTTAATGGGCCTACCTTATATTAAGCTCATCTTTGTCTACACCCTAACTATGACTGTAAAAATACCCACTCCTTTCCTTCTCCCCCATGTACTCTATGAATGGTATGTTTTGTCTGTATAGTGCGCAAGAAACAATACTTTTCACTGTATCCCAATATGTATGACAATAATAAATCAAATCAAATGAAAATATGGAGAAGTAGATATTTCGTTATAGAAAGTAGGAAGAGATACTGTGGTAACATTGAAAGATTAGCATTGAGTGGGAGGAGGTGTTAGTGGTTTTAGCGAGCTTAAATCAAATCAAATCCAGTAAACCTTCACTTAAATTGGTAAAGTAATGGATGTTTTTACTTTAGACTGTTCGAAACAATCTCTCTGGATTCACATGCAGTGTAAGATGAGGCTGTTCTTTAAATTTATTTATTAGTATCACAAGTGGGCTTACATTAACACGATAATGAAGTTACTGTGCAAAACCCCGGATTACCACACTCCAGCGCCTATTTAGTTACACTGGGGAAGAATTTAGCTTGGCCAATGCACCTAACCAGCACGTCATTCATACTGTGGGAGAAAACCGGAGCATTCAGAGGAAACGACGCAGGTATGGGGAGAACATGCAAATTCCACACAGACAATGATCTAAACCAGGAATCAAATCCGGGTCCATGGTGTTGTGAGGCAGCAGTGCTAACCACTGAGCCACTTTCCTGAGGAGTGGACATCGGAAAGGTCACAAAACCACATTACCCAAAGGGGGAATGAGTGTGGGGTCCTTGCGGTTGAGCATGGGCTTTAGGATGACTTTGTTGCTATGTAATGAAAACATCCATTATCGAGCTCAGCAAATTGTGGAAATAGGATTTGTTAAATTCATTTGTAGGATAGGGTGTCACTGGCTAGCCAGCATTTATTGCCCATCCCTGGTTGCCTGAGAGTAGTTGAGTTCATTCACATTGCTATGGCTCCGGAGTTAAATGTAAGCCAGACCAGGTGGGGACGGCAAATTTCTTTCCATAAAGAACATCAGTGAAGCAAATGAGTCTTCCCAACAATGGTTTCATAGTCATCATTAGATTGTTAATTCCAGATATATTTTTTATTGAAATCAAATTTCACCATCTGCCGTGCCGGGATTCCAACTCATGCCCCCAGAACATCAGTTGAGTTTCTGGATGAATAGTCGAGTGATATTACCACTTAGTCATCGTTTCCCATAGATGTGACCTTATATTGTTCATTCACTGGTGGTCGTCAACATTTGCATTTACTGCAGCCTTGAATGCAAGTGCTAAGACGCAGGACCCTCTAATATGGAACACTAACTTTGTGATGAGTGTCCCAAAGAGACAAGGCTGAGAAACATTTTATAAAGAGTTGAATAATGTGCCTCAGAAATGGTTGGCACTGCTGCCTCACAGCACCAGAGAACCAGGTTCAATTCCTGGCTTGGGTCACTGCCTGTGTGGAATTTGCACTTTCTCCCCATGTCTGTGTGGGTTTCCCCAGGGTGGTCTCGTTTCCTCCCATAGTCTAAGGATATGTTGGCTGGGTAAATTGGCCATGCTAAATTTTCCCTCAGTGTACGCAAACAGGTGTCGGAACTAGATGATTTTCACAATAACTTCATTGCAACATTAATGTAAGCCTACTTATGACTCTGTTATTTACCATTTGTATTAATGATTTGGATGAGAACATAGGAAGCATGGTTAGTAATTTTGCAGATGACACTAAGATCATAGTGGACTGTGAAGAAGATTATTTCCAATTGCAATGGGATCTTGATCAATTGGGCCAATGGGCTGATGAATGGCAGATGAAACTTAATTTAGACAAATGCGAGGTGATGCATTTTGGTAGATTGAACCAGGGCAGGACTTACTCAGTTAATGGTAGGGTATTGGGGAGATTTGCAGAACAAAGAGATCTGGGGATACATGTTCATAGCTCCTTGGTCACAGGTGGACAGGGTGGTGAAGAAGGCATTCAGCATGCTTGGTTTCATCAGTCAGAACACCAAATACAGGAGTTGGAATGTTTTGTTGAAGTTGTACAAGACATTTGTAAGGCCACACTTGGAATACTGTGTGCAATTCTGATCACCCTCTTATAGGAAAGACATTATTAAACTAGAAAAAATGCAAAAAAGATTTACTAGGATGCTACCGGGACTTGATGGATTGAGTAATTAGGGGAGGCTGAGTAGACCGGGACCTTTTTCTCTGGAGCATATAAGGCTGAGGGGTAATCTTTTCGAGGTCTATGAAATCATGAGGGGCAGAAAACAGCTAGCTAGTCAATATCTTTTCCGAAAAGTAGGGATGTCTAAAACTAGGGGGCATAGATTTAAGATGAGAGGGAAGAGATTAAAAGTGTCCACAGGGGCAAATTTTTTTCACACAGAAGGTGATGAATGTCTGGAACAAGTTGCCAGAGATAATAGTAGAGGCGGGTACAATTTTGTGTTTTAAAAAGCATTTAGACAGTTACATGGGTATAGAGGGATATGGGCCAAATGCAGGCAAAAGGGATTAGTTTTGGCGGTTTTAAAATAAAAGGGTGGCATGGACAAATTTGACCAAAGGACCAGTTTTCCATGCTGTAAACCTCTATGACTCTAATAAATAAACTTTAAATAATTAATGGAGGAGCCCCTCACATATTTACCAATTTTTAAAGAAACGCTCATTTTGTTTCCTTGAACTTTCCTCCCTCTGTTTTCAGGGAAAGAGAGCGGGGAAACAAGTGAACAATATAAAGAGAAGTTGAAGCAATTAGGTAGCTGGCATGGAAAGTCTGCTCCTAGCATGAGAATAGTGTGGCATTAAGTTTTCTCAGACAATCGGTCCCACAGAGCATTTGTAAAGCCCTGGACCAGCGGGAGCTGAAAGGCAAAGAGTAAGCGGAGTGTTTAAGAGGCTCTGTGGTGTCAAGGCTTCTAATGGGAAGACAGTGTGGTGTTTTAAAAGCATTTTCAGAATTGCAGTCTCAAAGGGCAGGAGTGGACAGTGACTTGAAATACCCCATGGCTTTTTCAATTTCAAGCGGGCAGCTCTGCGAGAATGAAAAAAAAAGCCTTTGCTAACTCTGAACAGAAAGTATTCACTGGAGTTCTTAAAGACTAAACCAACCCCAATTGCATTACATTTCACCGCAAAGTGTTCAAGGGCTAGAGTTTCCATGAAGACCTGCTTTACTATTAAGGGAAGTTAGTGTTTGTACAGAGTCTTCTACAACCTGGGAATTCCCAAAGTACTTAAAGCATTTTTGAGACAGAGAGATTTTTAAAGAAATTAAGGGACATGAGAGACAGGCAGGAAAGTGGAGTTGAGGTGGATGATCATTGATAATAGAACATAGAACATAGAACACTACTGCACAAAAGGCTCTTCGTCCCACAAGTTGTGCCGAACACATGAAAAACCTACCCAGCCATAGACCTATCTATAACCCCCAATCCCATTGCATCCATATACTCATCCAGAAGTCTTTTAAAAGACCCCAGCGAGTTCGCCTCGACCACCACCGACGGCAGCCGATTCCGTTCACTCACCACCCTCTGAGTGAAAAACTTTCCCCTAGTATTCCCTCTGTACTTGCTTCCCTGCACCTTAAATCTGTGCCCTCTCATCGCGACCATTTCAGCCCTGGGAAATAGTCTCTGAGAGTCCACCCTATCTAATCCTCTCAACATCTTGTAAACCTCTATCAGGTCGCCTCTCAACCTTCGTCTCTCCAGGGAGAACAGTCCCAGCTCCCTCAACCTGTCTTCATAAGGCATGCCTCCCAATCCAGGCAACATCCTTGTAAATCTCCTCTGCACCCTTCCAATAGCTTCCACGTCCTTCCTATAGTGAGGCGACCAGAACTGCGCACAGTACTCCAAGTGTGGTCTGACAAGGGTCCTATAAAGCTGCAGCATTACCTCCTGACTCCTGAACTCAATTCCTCGGTGAATGAAAACCAGTACACCGTAAGCTTTCTTAACCACATCCTCCACCTGGGAGGCCGATTTGAGAGTCTTATGGACCCGGACCCCAAGATCCCTCTGCTCTTCCACACAGCTAAGACTCCTACCTTTGATAGTGTACTCATTCGTCCTGTTGGATCTGCCAAAATGGACACAACACATTTATCCGCGTTGAAGTCCATCTGCCACTTCTCCGCCCAGTCTTGCATCCTGTCTATGTCATGCTGCAACTTCTGACATCCCTCCAGACCATCCACAACACCACCGACCTTCGTGTCATCGGCGAACTTACTCACCCATCCCTCCACTTCCTCATCCAGGGCATTTATGAAAATGACAAACAGCAAGGGTCCTAGAACAGATCCCTGGGGCACTCCACTGGTGACCGATCTCCATGCAGAAAAAGAGCTATCCACAACCACCCTCTGCCTTCTGCAGGCAAGCCAGTTCTGGATCCACAAGGCCAAAGCCCCTTGGATCCCATGGCCTCGCACCTTCTCAAGAAGTCTTGCATGTGGGACCTTGTCAAATGCCTTGCTGAAGTCCATGTACACCACGTCCACTGCTCTTCCTTCGTCAATATGTTCAGTCACATTTTCGAAGAACTCAATTAAGCTCGTAAGGCACGACCTGCCTTTTACAAAACCATGCTGACTATTTCTAATCAACCTAAACTTCTCCAAATGCTCGTAAATCTTGTCCCTCAGAAGCCTCTCCATCAGCTTACCACCACTGAGGTCAGACTCACCGGTCGGTAACTTCCAGGACTATCCCTGTTCCCTTTCTTGAAAATAGGGACCACATCCGCAATCCTCCGGAACCTCTCCCGTCTCCATCGATGACGCAAAGATCATCGCCAGGGGCTCTGCAATGACATCTCTCACCTCCCACAATAACCTGGGGTACATCCCATCTGGTCCCGGAGACTTGTCTATCTTGATAGCATTTAAAAGTTCTAATACATCTGCTTCCTTAATATCTACATACTCAATCTTTTCAGTCTGCCGCAAACTTGTAGTGCATCCTCCCAGATCACTTTCCACCGTGAATACTGAGGCAAAGTACTCATTAAGCCCCTCTGCCATTTCTTCCAGTTCCATACAGACTTTTCCCCCTTCACCTTTTATAGGTCCTATCCCTTCTCTTCTCATCCTTTTACTTTTCACATATTTGTAGAAGGTCTTGGGATTCTCCTTAATCCTACCAGCCAAGGCCTTCTCATGACCCCTTCTGGCTCTCCTAATTTCCTTTTTAAGCTCTCTTCTATAAGCCTTATACTTCTCTAGATCCCCCACATCTCCTAGCTCTTTGAACCTTTTATACACCTTTCTTTTCTTCCTGACTATGTTCACCACAGTCTTCGTGCACCACGGTTCCCGCATCCTACCAAAACCTCCTTGTCTCACCGGAACGTTGTCGTGCAAAGCTCCAGACAAGCATTCCTTGGATATCTGCCACCTTCCTTCTGTGCTTTTCCCCAAGAACACCTCCTTCCAGTTTATTCGCCCCAACATCTGCCTGATGTCTTCATATTTCCCCTTATTCTAGACAAACACCTTCCTAGCCTGCCTGATCCTATCCTTTTCCAATGCAAGGGTGAAGGAGATAGAATTATGATCTCCATCCCCAAGATGGTCTCCTACTGAGAGATCCATCACCTGTCCTGGTTCATTAGCTAGTACCAGGTCGAGTACAGCGTCTCCTCTCATAGGCTTGTCCACGTGCTGTGTCAGGAAACCCTCCTGAACATACCTAACAAACTCCTCCCCATCCAAACCCCTTACCCTTGGGATATTCCAGTCGATGAATGGATAAATGGATAAATGAATGGATAAATGGATACATGAATGGATGAATCATAATGTTGAATGATGGAGCAGGGACCAAAGGCTGAATAGCCCACCACTGCTCTTATTTCTTGTGGACTTTTTTTTAAATGTAATTGCTATTATGATGCAGAAATACAGGGACAAAGCTGTGCACAGCAAGATCCCACAGAAAGAGTAATATGGCAGCATGGTAGCATAGCAGTGAATACTGCTGCCTCACAGCACCAGAGAGTCGGGATCGATTCCGATCTTGGGTCAATGTCTCTGTGGAGTTTGCATGTTCTCTCCATGTCTGCGTGAGTTTCCTCTGGGTGCTCCAGTTTCTTCCCATATTCCAAAGATGTGAAGGCTAGGTTGACTGGCCATGCTAAATTGTCACAAGATGTATAGGTTAGGGGAATTAGCTGGGTAAATACATAGGTTTCAGGGGTAAAGCCTGGGTGAGAGTGTCAGGGAGTCAGTGCAAATTTGGACTGAATGGCATCCTTCTTCACTACTGAGATTCAATGATAAGTAGTGTGTTGTATCATAATGATCAAAGCATTTGTTTGAGTGGTTTTCGTTAAGGATTTCTACTAGATAAGACAAAAGGATTAACCTACTCCTTCCACTTCATACAATCCCTACAGTATAGAATGAGGCCATTCAGTCCATCAAGTCTGAATCCCACCCAGGTCCAACATATTTACCCTACTAACCCTCTGTGACACCGGAGTCAATTTAGCCAGGCCAATCAACCTAACCCACACATCTGTGGGAGGAAACAGGAGCACCCAGAGAAAACTCACGCAGACACAGGGAGAACATGCAAACTCCACATAGACAATGATCTGAGGCTCGAAATGAACCTGGGTCCCTGGACCTATGAGGCAGCAGAGCTAACCACTGTGCCTTTGTGTCACCCCCTCTTTGAATTAGTTCCACGGGATCCTTTATATCTACTTAAGCGGACAGACGGGGCCTCAATTTACCTTCTCAGCTAAAAGACAGTGCCTAGATTAATTTTTGTACTCCAAGGGATTATCAACTTCGATGGTGCACTCTGCGGCATTGGGTGGGACTTAATCCCAGGAGAAATGTAATGGTCAAGCTCTTATACATTTCAGGTACCAAAGAATAGCAATGACCATAAACTCATTCCTGCATTTAATCCCCCGGCTCCATTTATCAGTGACAGATTAATAAACTGTTAGATCACAATCTCAGCAGTCAGATGGAAAACAGTAAGGTTTTGAAGTGTTAATCAGAACATTCAGATGTTTAATGCAGCAGTTCTTGTGTTTCTGCTATTAACATGAGCAATCTGGAAAAACAGTGCAAACATTCACAGTGCCTGCAGTGAACTGGTAAGCTTATTAAAATACAGTCCCTGTGCTTTTCAACAAAAATGACCCAAAGCTTTACTCACGTATGTAATTCAGTTCTTCCCTGAGCTGAGTGTGGTGGGCGTAACGTTAAAATGTGTGGTGTGCCAGGTTTCATTGTCCCTGTGATTTATACCTGAACTGTGACCAACAGTATTATTATTCTGAAATAAAAACAGAAGATGCGGGTGCAACTCAGCAGTTCTGTCAGCATTCCGTGGTGGGAAACAGAGAGGGTGATTCTCCGACCTCGCTGCCTCTCTCGCAGACCAAGTTGATCCCCAGGGAATAGCGTGCAGGCCTAAAAATCACTTTCGCACTCACCACCAAACAGTTTGTGATTATCACAGCCCCATTTCTAATGGTATGAATGAGATTGTGCCTATTCTGGGCCAGAGTCCAATCATTAAATTAGCATTTAAATATGCACAGACAACTCAAGAACCAGTGCACGGAATTCACCAGCCTTTAGGCGCAGCACTATAATGGCAGGAATCACTATTGGAGACCGGGTGTAATGGTCATATTATGAGGCTCAGAGGCCATGGAAGCCCTCTGACATACCAGGGCCTAGCCAAACAGTTCATATCTAGCTGTGTCTACCTGGTAGTACCAACCTGGCACACTGGCAGTGCCATTGGTAACTGGAAACCCCGGTATTCTTAGTTGGGAACGACCAGTGTGGCCGGGGCAGTTCAAAGGAATGGGGCACGAGTGTGGTCTATGATGATAGAGTTATGCAGCAGGGATTATATTGGGGGGGAGGGGGGGGTCATGATGGAGGAGAGAGGACATCGGGAGAATGAAGGGTGTGTGTCAGGGGTCTGGCGGGAGGACCAATCAGGAAGGTCCATTGGGGAAGGGTTGGGGGAACAATGGTAGCAATCAGTAGGAGGGAAGGCCCTGATGACTATAAGGTGATGGAGGGGATCTCCCAGTGTACTGTGGGATTGGAACCCTCTTGCAGAACAGCGTCTGAGTGCTCTGAAGACAGAGACACTGGTGTGTTTAGGTCTCATCCCCCCTCTCTTCCTGTACTGGTGCAAAACTCCCAACTCTCCAAAAAAGTGACTGGGTGTGGAAGGATTGTGGTGCAGAACGTGCCCAAGAAACCAACGCGGATCGCTCCATTATTTTCACAAAAAGATAACGCTTTGGATTGAAGTGACCTTTCTTTAAACTTACAATTTCTACAATATTATTATCCTGTTGGTTCCTAAAAGTATTCCAGACTCCCAAACAGGAAATCAAGAGAGTACAAAGCCAACATGTTCCCATAAAGATAAATGGTGTAACCAAAAACAGAACTCTGAATGTCAAGGGATGAGAGAAAAGGCAGATTCAGAGGGTCAAAACAATGATGCCCCAATGAAGTATGGACAGGGCAGGAGAGTACTTAAAATAAATTAAAGAGAATGAAAAGGGGGATTCAAAAAACATCGGTGAGCAAAATCCCATTCAATATAATCATGGATGATCTTGGGCTTCAACTTTATTTTTCTCCCCACTCCCAATATCCCTTGATTTCCTGACAGACCAAAGGTCTGTCTATCCCAGCCTTAAATACACTCACGAAGACTTCACCACCTTCTGGGGTGAAGAATTCCAAATATTCACAACCTTTTGAGCAAAATAATTCCTTCTTGCCTCAGTCCTGAGTAATTGGCCATCCATCCTGTGGCCCCGCATTTTAAATTCCCTGGGCAGTAGAAACAACCTCTCACCATCTCCCCGATCAGGCCCCTTTCCAAACCTCTGTGTTTTATGTACTGGAAAGCAGATGGTCTCTTCATTTCCCAAATGGTCGATGCTTGATTGCCAATCAAGCAGTATATTTTCCCATCTCCAATACTTTTACAATTAACCAATGGGAATATTCAAAAGCAAAAGAAAACATGCTGGAAAATCTCAGCAGATCTGGCGGCATCTATGAGGAGAGAAAAGATCTTGTGTTTCAGGTCCAGATGACCTTTTATCAAAGGGTCATCTGGATTCGAAATGTCATAAGAACATAAGAACTAGACACAGAAGCAGGCATCTGCTCCTCCATTCAATAGGTTCATAGTTGATTTTTCCTGGATTCTGCTCCATTTATCTGCCTGCTCACTATAACCCTTAATTCTTTTACTGTTCAAAAACTTATCTATTCTTGCCTTAAAAACATTCAATGAGGTCGCCTCAACTGCTTCACTAGGCAGAGAATTCCACAGATTCATAACCTTTTGTGTGAAAATGTTCCTCCTCAATTTAATCCCAAATCTGCTTCCCCTTATTTTGAGGCTATTCCCCCTAGTTCTAGTTTCATCCACCCCCTGCTTCTATCTTATCTATTCCCTTCATAATCTTAAATGTTTCTATAAGATCTCCTGTTATTCTTCTGAATTCCAATGAGTATAATGTCAGCTCTTTTCTCTCCTCTCAGATGCTGCTAGTCCTGCTAGAAGATTTTCCACCATTTTCTATAGTGGTTTCAGATTCCAGCATCCATAATAACTTGCTTTTATTCAATGGAATATTTAATAGAATGGAAAGAAAACTATTTGTTAACACCCTTGGGATTTTGACGATTATTTTTTCAGACAGTGGCCTGGGAATTAACACACAATTCCTTAAGATTTCAGGTTAATCAGAGCACGTCAGCGACCTTCTTTCCTATGCCCCCTCACCCCAGCAATCTCACGACCAAGGAAATTCCTGACAGCTGCAAAGAAACTGAGGAAAAAAGTTTGGAAAAAAATTCCTCAGTGACCTCTCAAATGATTGAACCAATCCTGATTCCACATGTGTTCCACGTGCATGAGCAATCACCTCCAATATTGTGAGGTCTCTGATCTTGACAAGAATCACCATCTCTTTCTTGAAGGGAAAGTAGTTAAAACCCACTGGACTAACACATTCCAAAGACTTGCTAGTCTCTGGGAAAGGCAGAAACACCAAGCATCTGGCCTATTTGTAACATCTTACGGGGTCCAAATGCATGACTCCTGATCCAACCCCAATCTGTCAAAGTTCTTATTCATCTTGTAATAAACAGTTTTCACTATAAGTACCACAGGCTGTTAAGCTTTGAAGAGAAATTGGATATTTCTTGCAAATGTGTTTCAGACAAATGACTTATTAGTTTATTGTCTGCTGTAGTGACTGGTTGGCAGCCCAATTGGAACTGGCAGTGTTTCTCCTGGTCCTCATTCACATGCATAAGGAGTTTGTACTTGTTCCAGATCTGCACATGTACCCTGTCAATGATGGCCGCAAGTTATCCCTGTTTGTCTAATTTTCTGTGACAGATTCAGTGCATGTTATAGCTGCCAGACTTGCAGCTGTGACCAAACATCCTGAAATCACCGCTTAAGGCTTCTTTACCTTGGAATACTGATAAATCTAAATTTAAACAGCAAAAGGAAAAAAAAAATGCCTTCCAGTTTTTTCCATCCCAAAGATAGTAATTACATTAGTAACCGTCCATTATTTAGACAATTTCTTTTTTATTTGTGGATACAGCAAGACAATATTCAATGCCCCTCTCCAGTTAACCCATGATTATAATAACAGTTACACAGCCTACTTGCTTGCTAGCCTGCTACAAGTCTCATTAACTTTTCCAGATGCACTGCAGAAAGCATCCTTTCCAGTTGTATCCAGCTTTGGTCTGGCTCCTGTTCTGCCCAAGACCACAAGAAATTACAATAGTTTGTGAAAGTAGCCCAGTCCATCACACAACCAGCCTCCCATTTATTAACACTGTCTACACTTTCCGCTGCCTTGGAAAAGCAGCCAACATAATTATAGACCCCACACATCCCGGACATACACTCTTCCACCTTCTTCTATCAGGAAAAAGATACAAAAGTCTGAGATCACGTACAAACTGACTCAACCAACTTTTGTCTCTGCCATGAGTGGACTTTTGAATGGACCTATGTTATATTAAGTTGATCTTTCTCTACACCCTAGCTATGACTGTAATACTACATTCTGCATGCTCTTGTTTCCTTTTCTATGAACAGTATGTTTTATCTGCATAGTGTGCAAGAAATAATATTTTCGCTGTATCCCAACCGATGTGACAATAATAAATTAAAAGAAATCAGACTTTGACACAGCAGTTGGGCTCTTAGACTAAATCCGCAAATTTCCCAAGCTGTCTGTATGATTCTCGCCCTCAGAGAGCCAGATTGCAACTGAATTCACTTTTGTGATTTGCCAGTTTGGCTTCAAAGTTAGAAGCAACCTGAATCACTGAAACCTTAATTTAACATCTTATCCAAATGAGCTCTGGCAGTGCAGCGCTCTCACGGCATTTTATTAAAGTGTCAATCTCGACCATGTGTCTAATTCGCAAGGCTCCCTTTCTGGCATGGACCCTCACTCTCAGCAATTGCAAGTCAGAGGACCAAGAGTTGATTGCAATTTCCTAATCTCTGCCTCAGCACGACCTTGTGAAATATATTGAAACACAAACAGCAAATGTGACAAATACTCAGCAGGTCTGGGGGTATCTGTGGAGAGAAGAACAGAGATAACGTTTCAGGTCAATAAGCTTTCTTCAGAACAGAAACCACAACCTTTAGGAAATGTCTTCCAGATTTCCACAAAGCTTTGTGTGAAATGCACTTTCTCATTTTTGGTGTGTTGACCTGTTCTGATTTCAAGCGTATGTTTAGGTGTTCTTGATTCCTCCAACAGATGAAGTACTTTCTTTGCATCCACGGTATTGAACATCTTTAACATTTCAAAGATCTTGATCAAGCCATCATTATTTGTATATACTCAAGGGAACACATGCTAAGTTTATAATTCAGCATCCAAAACTCCAAATAGCCAAGCTCCATGAATTGGGAAATCACGTTGCAGCTATTTAAAACTTTGGTTAGACTACATTTGGAGCATTGCATGCAGTTCTGGTCGTCACGCTATCTGCAGAGTGTGGAAGCTTTGGAGCGAATGCAAAGAAGGTTCACCAGGAAGTTCCCTGTCCTTGAGGGTGTTGGCTAAGAGGAGAGGTTGAATGAACTAGGATTGATTTCACTGGAAAGACAGAAGCTGAGGGGAGACCTGAGAGAGAGATCTATAAAGTTATAAGAGGCATAGACAGGATGGATAGTCAGAGGCTATTTCTCAGGGTGGAAGTGTCAATTTCAAGGGATCATAGGTTCAAGGTGAGAGGGGGAAAGCTTAAGGGGGGATATGTGGGGAAAGTTTTTGCACAGAGAGTGGCGGGTGCCTGGAACATGCTGCCAGAGGAGATGGTGGAAGCAGGCACATTAGCAATATTTGAGAGGCTTTTGGATGGATACATGAATAGAGAGGGAAAACAGAGATATGGACCAAGTAAGGGTAGAAGGTTTTTTAAAGTTTAAGGTATCATTGCCAGCACAGGGCTGAAGAGTCTGTTCCTCTGTTGTGCTTTGTTATTTGTTTTATTTGCCCCATTATCCTGGTGAATCTGCCTGACAAGTAAAGAACCCTTAAAAGATCAAGAATAAGATTATCCCCCTTGAACACAAATTGTGGATTGAATAAACATATCATCCGTTCACTTATGAAGACTAAGTAGACAAGATAGGAGGTAGACAAAATGGACTGGGAACAGATCCTTGTGGGAAGATTTACATCGGAGGAGTGGGAATCATTCAAAGAGGAAACAGAATAAAAGGCCAATAGATACCCGCAAAAGTAAAGCATGAGAACAAAAAGTCCAGAAAATCCCGGATGTCAAGAGATATACAGCATTGGATGAAAAACAAGGGAGACTTATGTCAAATACAGTGGGCTCAAAACTATTGATGCCCTGGAAAGGTCAAGGGTGGGGGTGATATTTAAAAAAAATAAATTGAGGAAATGAAAAAGCGACATTAAAACATTGGCCAGAAAAATCGCAAGGTATTTTATAAGGCGATAAAGAATAAGAGACATCGGTGAGTGTTATTGCCGCAGGGTCTAGTAACTTAGACAGTTAAGGTAGTGCCCTGGGTACCTTGATCTGAGACCCATTGTAGCAAATGGTAAAACTGAAACTTAATGCAAATCATAGAATCCCCACAGTACAGAATGAGGCCTATGAGCCCACAGAGTTTCTCTGACAGAGTATTTGACCCAGGCCCACACCCCGCACAATCTCCATCGCCCTATCCCTGTAACACCACACATTTACCATGGCCAATCCATTTAACCTGCACATCCTTGGAATGTGAGACTAAACCGGGACACCTGGAGGAAACCCCTACACACATAGGGAGAATATGCTAAAATTCCACACTGACAGTCACCTAAGGGCAGTATTGAACCCTCACCCCTTCTATTATGAGGTGGCAGTGCTAGCCATTGTGCCAACCCCAACTGGAATTAAAAGTCTAATGAAAATCATGAGACCATTGTCGATTGTTGTGATGCCCAATCTGGTTTAATAATGTCCTTTAAGGAAGGAAATCTGCCATCTGTGCCTGGTCTGGTCTACATATGAGTGCAGACCCACAGCAATGTGGTTGATTCTTAAAAAAGTACTCTCAAATATGATCTTACAAATCACTCAGTCCAAGGATAATAAGAGTAAGGCAATAAATGCTGGTCCAGCCAGTGATGCTCACTGTCCCATGAATGAATGAAAGTAATGGGTAACTAGGGAAAGAATAGGGCCCATTAGGGACAAAAGCGCCAATCTGTATGTGAAACGGGAAGATGTGGTATGGTTTGAAATGAATATTTTGCATCCATTTTCACAACGAAGAAGAGTGATGTAGGTGCAGAAAATAGAGAAGGGGGACTGTGATATAACTAAACTGATTTGCATTGAGAGGGAGGAAACCTTAATGGTTTTAGCAGACTTAAAAGTGGGTAAATCGTGTAGGGGGGGTCTGTTACTCTTTTACTATTCTTGGATGCATGTGTCTGTCCTGCAGGTGGGGGAAACGGGATAACTTTGCAGGTGGATGAGAAAGTGAGCCACTGTTTATGCCTGGCCAGTGAACCCACTTGGATGAGTGTTTTCGACGTGACCGAACCCCTACTGTTCTAGATATCAGAATTATGTTCAAGCTCTGTGATCAACCAGAATGAAAAGAGAGATGTATGGGTGCCACAAAAGGCCAAATTTTATTCAGGAAGGAATGAAATTAACCAAACTTGTCAACGTGCACTCATATAACTCATAATGACACAACGGATATTTTTAAGTTTACACAATTCCCAAGCACCCTTCCTCAACACTTGGCTAACTGGGGATTTCTGGAGACTGTAGATTATACTCATCATTCATGGGGTCAAACAGGCAATGCTGTCTTTAAGAAAAGGTCAGGGCCCATCTTGTTTTCAAGGCACAAGCATCTCGGTCTCATGGTCAGGTAAGTATAAAAATCTTTGCTATGCAATCCAAGCCTTTAGAACAAAGAACAAAGGACAAAACAGCATGGGAAACAGGCCCTTCAGCCCAACGAACCCGCGCCGTCACCTCGATGTTCCCACTTCTACCCATGATCCTTGTCATCCCTGTCTATGTTTATAGATCTATGCATTAGAACCAAATTTGAGACAATTTAGGGAGAATTTGTTCTGCCAATCAGCCAAAGAGCACATCTTTGGGATGTGGGAGGAAACTGAAGCACCCGGAGAAAAACCCACGCAAGCACGGGGAGAATGCGCAAACCTCCACAGACACAGGCCCAAATCCATCTATCTGCACAGAACAGCGATTGTCACTGAGCTGTCGTGTTGCCCATCAAATAGTCCAGGTCAAGCGTACACTAACGACATGAAGCACTAGGATACTCTCGAAAAAGATCCAACAGCAGCCCTCTCATGACCCATCGCATGTATGCCCCTTGTTAGACAATGCCGACTGAAGTACCTGTAGGATAAAAACAAATACATCAATATCATTATTTAGTCCAATGCTGTTGGCTTAGTTTGGGGTTGTGCCCAAAAATGCAGTTTCTTTCATCCTGGATCTTTGCTGGTAAATACTTGTTAATTCTTTTCTTTGGTTGTTGAAGAGGAATTTTAGAGTTTTTCCAGCAGTTGGAGAAAGAAGATTGCGGCTCAGTCAAAGTTGGTTTGTTTTGCTTGGAGAAGAGTCTTTGGCTGTCGTTGTGGAGTAGTGAACCACCTGTGTGCTCTGGCTAAAAGAATCTCCTGTCCTTTATCTTTATCCAATTTGAAAAAGATGCAGCCTTTGAATTCCTGGCAGGCTTTTCCCAATGGTCGGTCAAATTTTGATGGGAATGCTTATAGCTTGATGAAGGGTGAAATGGTTTTTGATCATCCTCAGAAGGTGTTGATCACTTTTCCATCAAGGTGGTTTTGCAAGACGCAGCCTGGGACCAAACCTGTCAGATTTCACAGACAACTTGGAATCTAAAAGATGTACTGTCCATAGGTGTTGTAATGGATAAAATTATTAGCCAGGCCTAGCAGGGCTAGTTTTTGCATAATTAGCAGGCTAGTTTTGCCATGACCCATCATCCTTTATCTGCATAAGCAACTCCTAGATGGATTTGATAAGAATGTGTATCTCTTTGTCTGTTGATGTCTTGACATCTTGTTTGCAGCCATTTTAAGGTTTGAGTTTGTTCGCATTTCACATATTCCTCATGTTGTATTAATGAGCATTAAAAAGGAGCATATACCTCATCATACAATCCCCAGGCCCAGATTGGATGTATCATCAGCTGCTGTGGGAGGCGAGGAAGAAGATTGAGGGATCTGAAACTAATTTTCAAATCCTCTCAGGCCACAGGAGTGATAATAAGTAGTCTCACAATACCAAAAAGCCCAACAGGTTTATTTGGTAGCACAAACCTTTGGGATGCTGCTCCTTCATCAGATGAATGCAGGATTTGGTTCACAAACAGGGCATATATTGACTTGCCTGGGCTTGCAAAATCTCACTAACTGTTCTAGCTTGAGACAGCTTGCAGCTCTTTAGCCTGTGTGTGTGTGTGTGTGTGTGTGTGTGTGTGTGTGTGTGTGTGTGTGTGTGTGTGAGAGTAAGTAAGTTTGGGTGTGGGCTAAATTCATGACATAATTTGGAGCTTCTGACCTTGCCCTTAAAAAAGTCATAATGAGTTGAGCCCAGCACTGATAACATAAGAATATAAGAACATTCAACATAGGAGCAGAAGTAAGCCATCTAGCCCTTCGAGCCTAAAAGCCATTCAATAAGATCATGGCTGATCTGAAGTGGATCATTTCCACTTTCCCGCTTTCTCCCCATAACCCTTAATTCCCTTGCCTAACAGAAATCTATCTACCCGTGACTTAAATATATTCAACAAAGTAGTGTCCACCACTTCAACGGGCAAAGAATTCCTTTGAGTGAAGAAGTTCCTCCTCAACTCCATTTTAAACTGCTCCCCTCCTTATTTTGATGCTGTGCCCTCTAGTTCTGATCCTTTTTACACACCACTCATTACAGTTTGCCAGCCCGATAATGACCCATTTATTTCAAGCTTTAGTATCTTGTTTGATAGCCAGTTCCCACTGGCTATCAAATGTTATGCTCACATTGGCATAACAGTGAGCTTTTATCTTGTACATTATCTTTTATGTGGTGCCAAGTTTCTACAGATAAACTCTTGGTGCTAAAGGGATCAAGGGATATGGGGGGGGAGGGGGGAAGGGAGAATCTGGATTTTGAATTTGATGATCAGCTGTGATCAAAATGAATGGCAGAGCAGATTCAAAGGGCCAAACAGCTTCTAGTTTCTGTTTCTATGTTTCTATCACCTATTGAATATCTTTTGGAAATCCATATATACTACATCAACTAGTTCCTCTGTTTCCATCCTAATGTTATATCCTCAAGGAACTCTTATTCAATTTCATAGAATCCTACAATGCAGAAGGAGACCATTCGGCCCATCGAGTCTACACCCAACCGCAATCCCACCCAGGCCTATCCCCGTAATCCCATGCATTTACTCTAGCTAGTCCCCCTGACACTAAAGGAATAATTTAGCATGGCCAATCCACCTAATCTGCACAGCACTGGAATGTAGGAAAAAACCGGGGCACCCAGAGGAAACCCACGCAGATATGGGGAGAATATGCAAACACCCCACAGCCAGTGACTCAAGCCAGAAATTGAATCCGCGTACCCGGGCGCTGTGAGGCAGCAGTGCTAACTACTGTAGCACCATGCCACCCAGATATGGTTTGAAAGTATGAGTAAATTAAACTGAGAAGTTGAAATTAGTGCCCTGTCTCTCTATGCCTATTGACAATATTTTGTCAGCCATTGAATTAGAGGCAAACAACAAACAGAATCTATTCAAAAAGAATCTCTACGAATTACAACAAATTCATGGCTGAAAGTGCAACACAGTCTCCTGCTGACAAAAGTTATGAAGTCACTAAAATACAATGTGTATGAACCATTAGGCAATACAAATTTTTGCTTAAGATCAATCCAGCTAACAGATTGGTCCCCAGGAGTTGTTGACAGAGGGAAATAACCCAAATACCTCAGTTGTGGTCAGGAAGATTGGTGCTATTCTCTGCAGTCTGTTTTTTTCATTATTTCTCTAATACACTTAAATCCCCTAAGGTTGACTTCTCAGGGAAAACAAAACATAATACATTGGAGAAAACTCCAGGAACTGTTCTCCAGACCCGTCAATCAGGGCATGCTATGTAACTTGCCAGTTACAAGTACACGGTTGTATAACAAGACTCTCTTGTCCCCAGCTAATTAGAAAATTGACAGGCCAAAATACAAGGACTTCACATTGCTGGAGAGAATGGGTTTGGTGTTACACAAGTTTCTATTGACATGTTACATTTAAGAAAAACAGAAATACTCTACAGGTGTGTCAACAATGTAACTGGAAAGAAGACAGATTGTTTTTTTCCACTGTGGATCCTCTAATATGTTAAAAAAGGGACTGGTATTTTTATTGGATAAATAAGCCAAAATTTTTATAGGAGAAATAAGCCAATGTTTTTCTGGGATAAATAAGTTGGTATTTTTATAAGACTGGACAAAATAAAAAGGGGAAACAAAATATCAAACTAATTTGCATCATTCCTGCAGAAATATCCAAGAATTAAAAAAGAATGAAAATCTCTCTCAGTAACAGATGATGTTGGTATGTGTGGGAACATCTTTTCCTGCACTATTTATCCTTTGATGTTTCTAATTTAGTCGAATTTAGTGCTCGGGATTAGCCTCCAGATCACTGCCGTACACAACCCACATGCAGCAAAATCATGAGGGCCAGAGAAATGATGGGCTGAATTTAGTCGCTTACCTCGAACTCTCGCTGTTGGGGTCAGGAGCAGGAGGTGGTTGTGTCTCAGTGGGCAGCAGGAGCCAGGGCTGGAGCATTGAGGAAGCACTCAATTAAACAGCTGTGACCTGAACAAAGAACAAAGAACAACACAGCACGGGAAACAGGCCCTTCGGCCCAACGAGCCCGCGCCGCCGTCCTAACGTCTTAATGACATATAGAGACCAATATAGGGACAATTTGTTACCCAATCAGCCCAAGAGCACATTTTTGGGATGTGGGAGGAAACCGGAGCACCCGGAGAAAACCCTGATAAAGCATCATCAGAAATGGTCCCCGAGTGTGTTCAACAGAAACTATGGGAGACAGGGCATCCAGGAGCTGCCAAGGATTTATTAATGCTACAAAACTATGTACAGGGAAAGATAAGCACAATGTTCCTTCCAGAAGCACCTCTCTCTCTGAGTGCGACAGACACAGGATCTGATGCCATTGATGATATGTATTTTCCATTAGCACCCAGAGACTGATTCTCCCATTAGGAGATTTCACCAGGACCAGATTCGCTCAATCCACACTGGACATCCAGACCCGAGCACCTGTCCCAGCTCTGGATTTCTAGCACAGTCAGCTCTGCGCTGGAAATAGGCACGGAGATGCATTAGGAATACAGGGCAGGGGGGTGGGGTAGTTGGGACATTAATGTTATTTTAATATGATAAGCGGGATGAGATTGGAATCTCTAGGCCTGCTAGCATTCCAAACCCACCTCCCCCCCACCCCCAACCAGAGTGTTTCATTCCCAGGGCTTTAGAGTAGTTCCCCACTTTCTGGGAAGTAGCAGCCTTATCCTACTGGAATGAAGAGGGCTATCAAGGCCCCCCCAGAGGCAGGGAAGCAGGGTGCACCCATTGCATTGACACACTGGCAGTGCCAGCCTGGGCCCTTGGGCACTGCCCAAGGAGCAAAGTGCTAGTGCCCAGGAGGCACCTTGGCACTGCCTGCCAGGCATGAGACAGAGCCAAGGAGGCGGAGCATGTGGGGGCAGAGTCTAGGGGGTGATCATGCCACTCTGCAAAGGAATCAGTGGGAGAGGGAGAGTGCCAGTAATGGGGGCAGGGGCAGTGTTTAGCCAGGTAGTGGGCAGTTAGCTTGCCCCTGGAACATGATGCTATTCACGCTCGTGGCCTCTGCAGTGCACAGAGTGTGGGATATTCTTCTCTGAGCTCCCTCTGAAAAAGAACCAATGTAAATTACTCCAGTTTTCAAATGAATTCAACATTTTGAATTTTTTCTGGGCGAATTCCAGCCCTCATCTATTAACTATTTAGATTAACAATTCATTCATCCAACTTCCCTCCAACAACTCTCTACACTCTACCTTCTCCACCCTTCTGCCCGCATTGTGACAAAGTGGTTAGCACTGCTGCCTCACAGAACCAGGGCCCAAATTCTGTGCGGAGTCTGCACATTCTCCCTGTATGTGTATGGCTTTCCTTCAGGTGCTCCGATTTGTTCCAACAGCCAGAAAGACGTGCTGTTTAGATATATTGGCCATGCTAAAGTCTCCCTTTGTGCACCCAAACGGGTGCTCAAATGTGATAATTAGGGGATTTTCACCGTAACTTCATTGCACCGTTAATGCAAGCCTACGTATGAAACAAATAAATAAACTTAGGGCAGAATTTTCCTGCCCCACCTGCCTCAGGAATCATGGTGGGTAGAAGCGAACCGTGCAAGGGTCCATGAGACCATAAACTAGAAGAGCAGAGTTGGGCCTACTTGTGAGACTAATAAACTAACTTTAAAAAAAATGTGACTGTTACAATCCCAGAGTCAACGAGAAAGAAATTTGCTGTTGTTTGATTAGTCTGATGGATCATGTTAAGACCATAAGACATAAGAGCAGAATTAGGCCACTCGGCCCATCGAGTCTGCTCTGCCATTCAATCGTAGCTGATATTTTTCTCATCCCCATTCTCCTGCCTTTTCCCTAGAATTACTGATTCCCTTATTAATCAAGAACCTATTTATCTCTCTCTTATAGGCACTCAATGACTTGGCTTCCACAACCTTCTGCAGTGAAAAATTCCACAGATTCACCATTCTTTGGCTGAAGAAATTCCTCCTAAACTCTGTTTTATAGGATCATGTTCTTTTTTTCCCCTTTGGAGGAGTGTCGGGGGCACAGTTTTCTTGTGGAAGGCCCTATGAAATATTGAGTAAGTTGGTTTTGTTCTCTCCCCCCGCTGGCCAGGTAATCAGCCCAATTCTATAAAATTAATCTGCTGTTAACACTGTTACAGATCACTCCTGCCTGAGAATGCCACGACCAGCCCACACAAGATAGGAGCATGGATAAATGGACAGACTGAAAGTCTGACTGGGTCGGTAGTGATCTCGGACCCAGGTAGAGACCCCTGACAAGATTACTGGTGGATCTTGTGCTTTCTGCTGACACCAGTATGTCTGGTGGCATGGCAATTGTCCTCATTTCTTTACACTTTTTCTATCTTTGTGACCTTATTTCTTTATTAATAGTGTCACCAGTAGGCTTAATACGACAATGAAATTACTGTGAACATCTCCTAGACACCCCTGTTTAGGTACACTGAGGGAGAATTTAGCATGGCCATTACACCTAACCAATACACCTTTGGACTGTGGGAGGAAACCAGAGCACCTGGAGGAAACCCATGCAGACATGAAGAGAATGTGCAAATTCCACACAGATAGTGACCGAAGCCAGGGATCGAACCCGGGATCACTGGTCTTGTGAGATGGCAGTGCTAACCACTGTGCCACCCTGCATCCCCAACTTGTTACTTGTGGTCACAACTATCATGGATGACACAATCAGTAAAATTGGAAATATGGGTGGAATTGTCCCATTGGCAGGATTTTCTGGTCCCACTGAAGTGAACGGAGATTTGCCTGAGTGTCAAGTCTCCAATCCTGCTTGCAGCAGTGGTGGGATGTGAATGGTTGGAAAATTCTGGTCCACGTCTTCAATATAGCTTTAAGAACATAAGAACTAAGAGCAGGGGTAGGCCATCTAGCCCTTCGAGCCTGCCCCGCCATTCAATAAGATCATGGCTGATCTGAAGTGCATCAGTCCCACTTGCTTGCTTTCTCGCCATAACCTTTAATTCCCTTATCTGGCAGAAATCTATCTACTCATGACTTAAATATATTTAGCGAGGTAGCCTTCACCATTTCAATGGGCAGAGAATTCAGAAATTCACCGCCCTTTGAGTGAAGAAGTTCCTCCTCAACTTCGTTCTAAACTGCTCCCCTTATTTTGAGCCTAGTTCTGTTTCCCATTCTAAGTGGGAAGAATCTCTCTGCCTCTACCCTATCTGGCCCTTTCATTATCTTGTAAATCCCTAACCTGTAGTCCTCTAAACTCCTAGTACAGGCCCAGTCTATTTAATCTCTCTTCATAAGCAAACCATCTTATCTCCGATATCAGCCTGCTGAACCTTCTCTGTACCCCCTCCAAGGCCAATATATCCTTATGCAAATAAGGGAGCCAGTTGCAGCTTCGCCAGTGCCTTGTACCATTGGTATCTTTGGAGATATGAGGCCAGCAGATTGAATTGTTGACCCTCTGCTGCACTTAGCGACTCCCAGCTGTCCCTGGTGTAACTATTGGAGAATGTTTAGTCTGGGAATGCTGGGAATGATTATTCAGTTGTTGTAGACTAATAACTCATCCATAAGGCCCAGGTGATAATGCTGCTCAAAGCATTGCTTCAGGTCACATTTGTAATTATTATTACAAAAGCATTCATTCCCATATTAGTGCTTGGTATCAATGCTTGGTTTTCTGCCGGTTTTCGGATGGACACTGGAAAGGACTCAGTCGAGAAGGAGACATTACACTCCACATCCTCAGCAAAGAGTATATCGTTCTATCCACACTTCCCCACAGAGATGCAGGATAATGCAACAGCTGAGATTTGGTGTTTACTCGGGACGTAGCCTCAAACTTTATGGACCGTAATCAAAAAGCTTTGAACGCGAGATTGTTTCTTATTAAATTGATTTAGTCATTGATGACTTTTGATTGGTTTGGATAGTAAACTTGAGTCCCTGATTATAATACAAAAATATAATACAAAGCTCATGTGACTGTCAGGATCTTCTTTTCAATGACAACATTTTTGATTTGATCTGATTTATTATTGTCACATGTATTAACATGCTGTGTCAAGTATTGTTTCTTGCGCTATACGTACACAACATACCCTACATCAAGAAGGAAAGGGTATGGTACAGAATGTAGTGTTACAGTCAAAGCTCAGGTGTAGAGAAAGATCAACTTAATGCGAGGTAGATCCATTCAAGTTTAATACCAAAAGCAGCAGGGAAGAAGCTGTTCTTGATTTGGTTGGTATGTGACCTCAGACTTTTATATCTTTTTCCCAGTGGAAGAAAATGGAAGAGAGAATGTCCAGGGTGCATGGGGTCCTTAATTATGCTGACTGCTTTTCCGAGGCAGCAGGAAGTGTAGACAGAGTCAGTGGATGGGGGTGGTTTGCGTGATGGATTGGGCTACACTCAGGCAACATTTTGTCATTTTTTGCAGCCTATGCCAGAACAAGTATCATACCAAGCTGTGATACATCGAGAAAGGATGCTTTCTATGGTGCATCTGTAAATATTGGTGAGAGGCATGGTAGTCATGCAGAATTTCCTTAGCCTCATGAAAAAGAGGCAATGCAATCTTTAAAAGAGCAATTTTGTGTTGAAGACAGAGAGAACAAAAGGATTCCTTGTTCTTATAAATGTATATTGAAATATGTTCTTTTTGTTTTGTTATTGCTTTGAAACAGTCAATACAATTGTTTTTGACTCATTTAAAGAGCAATTTTTAATTTGATTTTTTATGATTGAATATGATTATTATTCATTATTTATGAGTGGCCACGGGATTTGTTATTTGTTTTAGACCTGCGAAGCTACTATATAAATCTGCAATGTATTATTTTATAACTTGACGTGTGACATGCTAAAAGGTAGTCATATATTTTAATTTAAGATATTGCAATGTGGAGGTGATTTTTCCCTCTGTGTGATTTGTAACCACCCAAAGGGATATACTTCACCTTGTAATCTCATATGAGTGTGAGGGAGTAGGAAATTATGAGTTTTGGTAAATTAAAGCAGGATCTGATGCTCTAGATCATGAACAATTAACAGGTCTCTTTTTTTAAACTGGTGACAACCTTATTAAAACAATTAACAAACTGTATAAAATCCCAATGGAATGCTGCTCAAATATTATAAGGCTCCTTCAGGAATAATAAAATAAATCATTACAGAATTCAGTCACTCTCTACTAAAATACAAACAAGCATCCTCTGGAAGTACAAACTTTCTTCTGTAACGCTCACATCTGAACTACTTTGTGAATTGGTCTCTCTTTCTCTCTCTCTCTCTCTATTTAGATGATAATTTTATGAAGACATACATGAAACTGCAGCATTTATATGAGAGCCTCGCCTATGCTCCTTCCAATTCAAGATGTAACAAGCATATTCTGACAGTTATCCCTCTCATCTGGATTTATATATCTGGAATTACCTCATAGTATCCCTACGATCTGAGTGGCTTAAGGCTGTCAACAACCCTCAGGTTTGAATTCCATTGGTTCTGCATCTATATGTGCTTGCTTTAAATTAATTGGACCAATTCAAAAGCCTGTTTTAGTTAAGTTGGAACACTGACTGCTAAGCTTTGGTACTTTGGGCCTCATTTTACTATTTTGTTTCTAAGTGTTGGACAGACTTGAAACTGAGATTGTTTCAGATCTGACTTTTATACCCAGCCTCAGGCACCCCCATACACACCCTGCTTGAAAAAAGAATCAATTTAAAATCACACTGCACCAGCCTGTGGGCTGGGCTCAATGCACCCAAAACCCTGCAGCTCTAATTGTGCATGCACAGAGAAAAAGACAGAATACTGCTCCCTTGTCACATTCCCCCCCTTCACCCAGGCCGGATAATGCCTCCCCCTGGCTCGTACAGACATTGCCCGCCAGCACAACAATACTGACCTCCTTATCCCCCCACCCCATACCACCCAGATCTATCATGGGTCCCTCCCCCTTTCCCCTTCCCTGATCTCAGACAGAGAACTCAGTAAGAATTTAGCAACACCAATTATTAATCCAACCGATTTATTTGATAGTAAAAAAGCGAGCTTTCAACACTCCCGTGTCTTCATCAGGCAAGTGCAGTGTTCTGGTCTGCGATAGCACACATCAGCACAGACAGTCAGAGATTGCTGATTAGAATGCGAATCCTTACATCTAACCTGCTATTCAAGTGTTAAAGTGGCTAACAATGTGTGTGAAAGGGATCCTGAGCATTGTTAGAGAATTGTGTATTTTCTCCAGACAGCACAGTAAGTGAGGTTTTTTGCTAACCCAGGCAAGAGGCAGCAGACTCCCCTTTCCCCCTCACTGATCTCAGACACGGAGGCAGACGCAGATCACACTGTTGACATCTCATCCGACTTTCCAAATTTTTGTGCCCAAAACAGACGTAACACAAGGGTAATGCTGCAAAATCCTACATCTTCAGCCTGCAGTATGCAATTTAAAATCCACACACAGAAGCTCCTGTTTTGTTTAAAGAGGCAATGCAATATGATTTCTTCTTTTGGGTTTAGAATTTCTTTTCACTATTTACATTCGTCAAACACCACATTTTCAGTCTTGCATATGCCACTTCACAACCATATGGCAATTGAAAATTTAGTTGTGAAGAGGAGAATGCAGAATTTCATGAATGATGAGCTGATTCTTTGCTGCATGAGGCTGAACAGAGGAGAGTTCATATTGTAGGCTGTGGAAAATCTATAGCTTGTAGAAAACTTCAATTAATATCTCAGGAGCAGATATTGCACATTCATACAGTGAACAATAATGTATCTAGAATGCTGGATCAGGGTGAGAAGAAACTTAATGATTTAATGTATTCGCCAGCACTTGTATAGATCTGAAATAACTCCTCAGACATCCGGTGCCATTTTAGCAAATTCCCTTTAAGTACAAACTTGCAGAGATAGATAGGTTTGTGATTAATAAGGGGATCAGGAGTTATGGGGAAAAGGCAGGAGAACATGGATGAGAAAAACATCAGCCATGATTGAGTGGAGGAGTAGACTCGATGGGCTCAATAGCCTAATTCTGCTGCTATGTCTTATGGTTTTATGGACTCATTTCCACACCTAAAAGTGCTTCAGATATAAAGTCAGAATCCAAAGTGCCAGTAGACCTGACACTCCTCATTATACATACATATAAATGAGGATTTCTGATGGGAAAAGCAATTATGATCCCAATCTTAGTTTCTGACTGCAAAAATAAAGAAGGTGCTTGTTCTGCTGACATGATTGTTGGTGTGTCAAATGCAATCTTGATGTCTGTTTCCTAACTTTATGAGGTGCTGAAAATGCAGTGACATTGGGTGTGCTGTGAACTAACTCATTCAATGTAAATAAGACTGTCTCCTTGCTAACTCTGTTTGATTTTTTAATTGACACTTTTTATTGGTATACCTATGTTTTGTTTGCTTCAATTATATTATCCAATTATCTTTTTTATAAATGTTGTGTTTTGATGTTGCTATAAGACGTTTGTAGCAATGTATAAAATTTAATTGTAATGTTTATTAACAAAAAAAAATAAGTGCAAAATGTTGATGCCACATGAATGTAGAACTTAATGTTTGGCAGCTGCAGTTTGACATTTCTGTTAGTAAGTACCTCAATGTTTTCCAAGTAAAATATGTTTTTTTTTGCTTTACCACAGTGGTTTTGTGGTCTTATTTTGCACTTAGGAAGGGAGGGAGGGGAAGGAGTTTGGGAGGAAGGATATGTCGTTAACTTTAAAAGCTCAATGTCCAAAAGAGACAGCTGCCAGGTGATCTTAAATTGCACCTGCGTCAGACATGTTGTCTGACTCTTCATTCACGCCTACGCAGAAGCCTCGAAAGAACTTCAGTGATTTTAAGAAGTAAAGCCAAAAGTGTGATGTTACAGGATTGAAAATACTCCAGATCAACTTTTGAATCTGCATTGGATTTTGCAATAGCTGTCAGAGTGATAGTTCACTTCAGCTTACAGGAGGCTTGCATATGTCAGCTAAAGCATTAAACTTTCCTGAATCATTTCAAGTTGCCAAGCTGAATATTCCTCACCGTATTGTACCAAAATCACTACTTAAGAGGCTTGTAAGGATCAACATTATATCAAGGAGGCTCTTAAGACAGAAATAAACAACAGTGCTTGAAATACATAGCAAAATTCAGATGAGCTTTCACTGAAACTTATTGCAGCCAATCTAAACCCACTTTGTTATATATGAAAGCAGTTTTCATGGAATTAACAGCTTCATGACAACACAAAGTTTAAATATATACATCTTCATTTCACTTTTTGTGCATTTTAAACATCTCTCAAGCACTTTTTCAAAAGATTAGCCCACCTCTGCCCTTGTCCTTCTAGATTACATGAAAGTCCAGATGCATGCACATGCAGGCTCAAAGCACACCGCGTTTAAATTCCTGACTCAATTTTGTACACAACAGAAGCATCTCTTTGAGATACCTCCTGTCTCTGCTCACTGCAACCAGGGCAGAAGAAAATTTTTGTAAATAAACAGACGTAAATACTTTGATTTGATTCGATTTATTGTTGTCACATGTATTATTATACAGTGAAAAGTATTGTTTCTTGCACACTGTACGGACAAGGCATACCATTCATAGAGAAGCTAAGGAGACAGTACAGAATGTAGTGATACAGTCATAACTAGTGTGTAGTGAAAGATCAACTTAGTGCGAGATAGGTCCATTCAAATGTCTGATGGCAGCAGGGAAGAAGATGTTCTTGAAAAAGTTGGTGCGTGACCTCAGACTTTTTTATGGTTTTCCTGATGGAAAAAGTGGAAGAGAGTGCGTTTGGTATTTATGGAGTCCTTCATCATATTGGCTGCTTTTCCAAGGCAGCAGCAAGTGTAAACAGAGTCAATGGGCTGGTTTGTGTAATGGACTGGGCTTCATTCACAACCCTTTGTAGTTTCCTGTGGTCTCGGGCAGAGTAGGAGCCGCATCAATGCTTTCTATGGTGCATCCGTAAAAGTTAGTGAGAGTTGTTGCGGACGTGCCAAATTTCCTTAATCTTCTGAGAAAGTAGAGGTGCGAGTGGGCTTTCTTAACATAGTGTTGGCATGAGGAGGTTGTTGATGACCTGGATGCTTAGAAACTTGTAGCTCTCGAGCATTTCTATTGAACATCGGACGAAGCAGGTGAATTTAGCACTATCCATTAAATTGGTTCTGCTCGGTGTTTCCACTGTGCACAAAATTGAGTCAGGAGTTTAAACGTGGTGTGCTTTGAGCCTGCATGCGCATGTGCCTGGACTTCCATGTAATCTAGAAGGACGAGGGCAGCACAGCCATGTAAGTTCAAGTCACTAACCATCCTGACTTGGAAATATATTGCCCTTTCTTCACAGTCGCTGGGCCAATGTCCTTCAGTTCACTCCTTAACGGCGTTGTACGTCAATCCACAGCACATGGACTGCAGCATTTTAAGAAGGCAGCTCACCACCACCTTCTCAAGAGCAATGAGGGATAGGCAACAAATATTGGTCCAGACTACAAACATGTACCACAAATGAATAAATAAAAATATACACTGTCTGCTCAGTTAAAGTTTTAATGGAACTTATGGAGTGTCAGTCTGACAGCCTTCTGTCAGTGTCTTCTCCATTTATCATTCACTGTTTTTTGCCTTGCCTGTGAGGCTCTTCATTTCTGGTATGAGTGCTCAAGTCTCAAGAATGGAACCTGAGCCCCCACCTTGCTGAATCAGCGCTTGCAGCTTTTCCCTGCTGGCACGGAACTTGTACAGTATTTCGACCTAGCAATGCAGCTCCCCACGTGCGCATGTCCTCACGTGGATTGAGAAATTCAAGGCCCAACGAGCATTTCCATGTCCCAGGTGGCCTGATAGGAGGTCAAGAGGGGAAAACCATTGGAGATTCCTTAAAAACATAGGGCCTAGGGAGTTTAAAAATGATCAAACTTTGTAGATTTCTGAAGGAAGTGGACTGCCCCTCCTAGCTCCACCACGGAATTGTTTACTTTTCACAACATGGCCCTCCCTCTCCCAATTCCCCTACCCCATCTCCTGAACTTAGTGCCATTTGAGATTGGTTAGGGCTGAACCAGCAACCTGGTATCAGGACCCCCAGTGAGCATCCATAACTTGCCTGCACGATAGTGCAAGCCTCCAGCTGGATACAGAATTGCTTCAGTTTTTCTCTTTTCCCTGAGGAAGCTTCTCAAATCTTACCTTTATAACCAAGCTTCACCAATATCCCCTCATGTGGCTGGGTGCAAAGCTTTGTTTGATGAAGTCCCTGTGAAGGGCTCTGGGATGTTTTGTCAAGTGACTGGCCCTTTAAAACAGGAATGATCTCAGGAAGATCTACCGTTATTCTAAGAAGTTTGCATACACGGAGGGCTGTCAGAAGATCAATGGCCTATGACGTGAAGAGGATTGTGTTGTCATTTGCTTTGCATGTGATGGTGATGTCCATTAGTATTCTTAAGTGAGTACTGGGATAGACCAGTAGGGATTTCTCTTCCTGAGGCGATCTGCTAACTGTCTGAATATTTCAAAAGCAAATCAGAAGACTATTATCTGAAGTGGTGCATTGCCTTTAAGGCAGTTCACAATGCATAGTTCATTTGTTAGTATCTATGGTACTTAGTTCCACATTGAGAGTAATGAGTGCTTAATGACATTAAATTTTTAATTTCTATACATGTAAGAAATGGAGAGATGGATTTCTTTTATAAGGAATTAGTTCATTCTCAACTCATTGATTTTGCCTACTAAATCTCTGTGAGACAGTTTGAATTAAGAAAAATTCCAGCCTGATGTCTTTAGCTAATAACACCTGGCCTACACAAGAGAAAATGTGTGCAAGGAGGCGCACAAGAGTAGTTATTTCAGAGTCCAACAAAGCTTTGGCCAGCCAATCTTCTATTTTATTTATTCATGGGACACGGGCTTCGCTGGCTGGGTCAACATTTAGTGCTCATCTCTTGAACTGAATATCTCACTCGGCTTTTTCAGAGGGCAAGGTGAGAGTCAACCACATTGTTGTGGCTTTGGACTCCCAGCAAGGCCAGACCAGGTAAGGATGGCAGATTTCCTATCCTAAAGGGTCTGAATGAACCAGATAAGTTTTTCTGATAATCGATAATGGTTTCATTGTCATCAATGGACTTTTGATTCTAGATTTTTTTTATTGAATTCAAGTTCATTCATCTACCAATTTGTACCATTCCGCAAGAAATTAGTTGAGTTTCTGGATTAAAAGTCTAACAATAATGCCACTCAGAACATGGAAACATAGAAGATAGGAACATAGAACGTAACATTAATAAAATTAATGTCTAAAATGCATGGATACATAGACTTGAGCACTCAGCTTCTGAACATAGAAGACAGCCTTATCTTGCTTTCCCCTTTGATCCCATAACTTTTGATCCTATTCATCCCAGCCGCTTCTTGGATACGTGTAAGAAGACCATCGTCTCATCTTAAGTTCAAAACCTGTAACACAGTGAAATCTCTGCTATCTTGTGCCTGAAGTACAGTTGTATGCAGCATTAACATTAACAAGAATTATGACTGTTAATGTGTGATTACCGATAATAACAGCTAGCATTGTACGACTAGTGTTGTTGAAAAGAGTTTAAACCGTGTTGGCAAGGAGCTTGGCGGCCAGTATGTAGAAACAGAAGATAAAGTGCATGTTGGGATGTTATAGAAAAGCTATCGGACCATATTGAACAGCAGCAGCCTAAGCAGGGCTATGAGGAATACAAAAGCATTTCTGGAAACATTTAAATTGCAACGAATAGAATTGGTGAACTATAAAGACAAGTTACCATTTCAGAATAAGAAACAGTAGGAATAATGGAAGTGTGGCTTGAGGAAAGTGAGGGATGATGATTTAATATTCATAAATAAAATTCATGTTTAAAATGCATGAATACATAGAATTGAGCACTCAAGCCAGGCTTCTGAGTAATGCTGAGGATGTGTTACAATATCAGATGTGCCACCTCCATAAAAGAGAGTAAAGGAAAAAGGAGAGATGTAGTCGGTGGCAGTACTGATTAGAGTAGACATTGTAGCTTTTAGAAGGAAAGTCAAAATTAATTTGTTTATTAAGAAGTAAAGTGTGGGGAGCATTTTCCCTAAGCCCATAAGACCACAAGACAAAGGAACTGAATTAGGCCTCTCAGCCCATCAAGTCTGCTCTACTATCCAATCATCTCCATTTACCTGCCTTTTCCCCACAACCCTGACCCACTTATTAATCAAGAACCTATCTACTTTTGTCTTAAAGACACTCAATGACCTAGTCTCCACAATCTTCTGTGGCAAAGAGTTCCACAGATTCACCACTCCCTGGCTAAAGAAATTCCCCCTCATTTCTGCTTTAAAGGATCGTCCCTTTAGCCTGAGGTTGTGCCCTCTGGTTCCCAATTGTGGAAATATCCTCTCCATGTCCATTTTATCCAAGCCTTGCAGTATCCTGTAATTTTCAATAAGACTCCCCTTCATGCTCCTAAACTCCAACGGGGACAGGTCCAGAGTCCTCAACCATACGACAAGCCTTTCATTCCAGGAATCATTCTTCTGAATCTCCTCTGGATTCTTTCTAAGGCCAGCACATCCTTACTCCAAATGAAGTTTGACTAGAGCCTTATACAGCCCCAGAAATACATCCCAGCTGTACTTGTATTCTAGCCCTCTCAGCATGACTGTCAATATTTCTGCTGCCTTCCTAACTGCTGACTGAATGTGCAAGTTAACTTTAAGAGAATCTTGAACAAAGTCTCCCAAGTTCCTTTGTGCTTCTGATTTCCTAAACATTTTCTCATTTAAAAAATAGTCCTCCATTCCTCCTTCTAAAAGTGCATAACCTCACACTTTTCCACATTGTATTCCATCTGCCACTTCTTTGCCCACTTTCTTAGCCCACTTCCTCTTAAAGTTAACTTGCATATTCTTTTGCAACCCCTCTTCTTCCTCAATACTACCTGCCCCTCTATATATCTTTGTATCCTCTGCAAACTTAGCAACAGTGCCTTCAGTTCCTTCCTCCAAATCATTAATGTATGTTGTGAAAAGTTGTAGTCCCAGCACCGACCCCAAGGCACAGCACTAGTCACCACATGTCACCCTGAGAAAGACCCCTTTATCCCCACTCCCTGCCTTCTGCCAGTCAGCCAATCCTGTATCCATTGCCAGGATCTTACCCTGAACATGATGGATTCTTAACTTATTTAACAGTCTCCTTTGTGGCACCTTGTCAAAGGCCTTCTGGAAATCTAAATAAATCATATCCTTTGGCTCTCCTTTATCTACCTTCCTTGTTACTTCCTCAAAGAACTCTAACAGATTTGTCAGGCATGATCTGCCCTCGATGAAACCATGCTGACTCAGTCCTATTTTGTCATGCATTTCCAAGTACTCCATGGTCTCATCTTTAAAATGGACTCTTAAATCTTGCCAATGACCGAAGTCTGGCTAACCGGTCTATAATTTCTCATCTGCTGCCTCCCTCCCTTCTTAAGTAACAGTGTTACATTAGCTATTTTCCAGTCCTCTGGTACCTTCCTGCCTCTGGAAACTCCTGAAAAATCACCACCAGTGCCTCTTCAATTTCCTCAGCGATCTCATCTCAGCCTGAGTTCAATTTCCTGCTTGGGCCACTATCTATGCAGATTCTGCATGTTCTTCCCATGTCTGCATGGTACTCCCCCCATGCTCTGGCTTCTTCCTACAGTCTGAAAGATGTGCTGGTTTAGCCATGCTAAAACTCTCCCCCAGTGTACCTGGAATGTGGCGACGAGGGAATTTTTTTACTGTAACTTCATTGCAGTGTTAATGTAAGCTTACTTGTGACCTGAATAAATAATAATTTAAAAAGTTTTTGAATTCCATCTTATCATTGCTATCTTGTTGAATAGCTTATTCACTTTGCAATTCAGAACAATCTATTGGCGAATGTTTGATTTTGCACCATTCACGAGCTCAAGATACACCAGGAAGTTTCATAGCCATTGAGGCCCTTGTTTTTTTCACATATTTAATCAATTGTAGGGCATGTGGTGACATAATTGCGAACAGCAACATTCCACAAACAGCGATAAAATATGAAGTAGATAATCTCTTTTTAGTAATTGAGGGAGAACAATTGGCCAGCATACCTACTTCACATAGCTCCATTGGATCTCTTATCTTCAATTGAGAGTGGGCAAATGGGACCTCAGTTCAACAATTCATTTAAAAGATGATTGGAGCAGTTATGCAATTTATTATTTATTTATTTATTAGTGCCACAAGTAGGCTTACATTAACACTGCAATGAAGTTCCTGCGAAAATCCCCCTAGTTGCCACACTCAGGTGCCTATTTGGGTACACTGACGGAGAATTTAGCACGGCCAATGTACCTAACAAGCACATCTTTTGGACGGTTGTGTGCTTGAACTCCTGATATTTCTGGAGTGTACAAACCTCTGACTTTGAAAATAGCAATTTCACTCACAAACCACTTTGGGATAGGGATAGGAGAAGACGGGTTGGAGAAAACTCTCAAGATGTTGAAGGGGCAGTTCGCTGTTGGGTGGAGACTTGAAAGGGGAACAAAGACGTTTGGTGGTTGACTAAATTCGGAAGGAAAAGCAGCTGAGATTGCTTCATCAAAAATATTGCTAAAAGGGCAAGTATTTAATGCAGGCTCACTCACACTTCCTGGAAGAAATCTATCATTGTCGCCTCTCTACATAGCAGCAAAAAACCCAAGGGGAGGCTCAGTGCTAATCATCTCTTAAATTATCTCAGTGAAATAACTGAGTAGAAGAGAGGAAAAAAACCATCAGTGATTGATAGAAAAATTCAATCATAAACCATCTCCTGCCTTTTAAGTCTTCAGATTGTAGATGGAGAGACTTATGAGTCAAATTAAACAAGTCAACAATTTTAAATGAAATATATATGCATTTATGTATGTAAATGTATACATTTACAGAGTTTGAAATGACTGTTCCATGTGATTATTTTTCCCTGACTATGAGTAATGCCTTAATTATTCACCCTTAATTTAGTGTAAAAAGTTAGTGCAGATTTATATGAACCATCGTAAGTTCGTTCCCCCATGGGTTCAGCAGTACTGAACAGAGACCTTAAATAGAACAGAGAAGCACACCGTGAAATTCTCCTGTTGCCATTTTGAATGGAAGAAGGACAGCCACCAATGGAACTTAAAACCATACCATAAATCAAATTGTTTGCACGGTCCGACTGAATTGGGAAAATGGAGCAATTTTCTTCATTCAGATGAGAATTGATTTCTTTCAGTCCTCTGGAGTTATTTTAATGCCTCAGACACCCAGAACCCCATTTTTTTCCAACATGTTTTCTTATTACCGTCAACAACCGCAATATATCATTTTTTTTTCTTCTCTTGATAAAGTCCAGTGATGCCCAGAATATCAACATGTCGCAGCCTTGATTGTGCGAAAGGCTGTAACCAAAGTAACTACAGCTGAATTGCTGTGTTATCCCGCACGTTTACAAAATCTGTTCAGGCACGGTTACGTAGGGGCAGCATGATAGCACAGTGGTTAGTACTGCTGCTTCACAGCGCCAGGGACTTGGGTTGGTTCCCGGCTTGGGCCCCTGTCCATGTGGAGTTTGCACATTCTCCCCGTGTCTGCATGGGTTTCCTCCAGGTACTCCGATTTCCTCCCACATTCTGAAAGACACGCTGGTTCGGTGCATTGACCCGAACAGGCTCCGGACTGTGGCAACTGGGGGAATTTCACAGTAACTTCATTGCAGTATTAATGCAAGCCATTGTGATGCATAAATAAACTATACTTGACTTTATACAAACGGACTGGTTAAATCGTCAAGTGAAAGTTGCTGCTGATGCAGCATGGTATCACTACTCTAGGTTAACCTGGAGGCAGAGTTGCAGTTATTACTTTTGCTTAATCCTTTCATCAAGTAAAGTGTGTCTTAGTGTGAGCTACACACTTAGACAGCAGTGAATGCCACAGTAACTGGTATCCTTGTTACTAAGACTTATTTTGAGTAACAATAAGCAACAGTTCAAATGAATACAACGTTTTAATCTGGTTCGGTACCAAGTCACCATTCTGGGCAATGTTCATCAAAACAATTCTTCCTTGCCTTTATGTTCTTCCGTATGGATGTCTTTCGCTTCTCCTGACAACAATACTGTTCACTTTCCTTTCTCCACGGTTTTAAGGCAGTCTGATGAGTTCTAAATAAGGAGACATTTCATGCTGAGCTTTAGTGTGAAGCCCAAAGTTGTGACCTTTCCCTGTTCTTTGTTGATTTCCTGCTTTTTTTTTCGTTCACCAGCAGGCGAAAGGCTGACTGTTTGCAAGCCATGCCTGGGCTCCTTCCATTCGCCGCTAAATCCAAAGTTCATCATTAGCTTTGCTGTTTGGGACCTGGCGTTCAATCAGCTTCACCTAATGAGATGAAAATGTTCTCCTTTTCTCTCTCTGCTCTTTGTTACACTCAGTGGGAAGTGAAAGAGTCTCTTTCATGTTTCAGACATGACTCAGTTGGTGACACTCTTGCCTCTGTGTCAAAAGGTTGATGTACATGAATCCTGCTTCAGAGACATAAGAATAAAATCCAAATTGACACACTATTGTGACACTAAGGGTGCACAGCACCCTCAGGGGTATGGCCTTTCACACGTAACGTAGAACTGAGGTTCCTTCATTGTTTCAAAGAACAGTAGAACATTTTGAGTCTCCTTGTATTTAGCCCAACATCACAAACAACGGATTATCTAGTCATTACCATATTGCTGTTTGTGGGATCTTGCTGTGTAAAAATTGTTGGTCAAAAGAACAAAAGAAAATTATAGCACAAGAACAGGCTCTTTAGCCCTCCAAGCCTGCACCAATCATGCTACCTAATGAACTAAAATTCCCTACCCTGCCGGGGATCATATAGAATATAGAACACAGAACATTACAGCGCAGAACAGGCCCTTTGACCTTCGATGTTGCGCCGACCAACTAAGAAAAAGCAATGACCCTCTAACCTAAACCATTCCCTTTTCATCCATAAACTTATCAACTAACCTCTTAAACGCCACCAAACTTGGCACATCTACAACTGCAGCAGGCAGGGCATTCCACTCCCGAACGACCCTCTGGGTAAAGAACCTACCTCTGACATCCATTCTACTTTTATATTCCTTCCCTTTGTAATAAACAACAACATTCTTTTGCCTTTCATGTACTAAGACACTCAGATACCCCTCTACAGCCGGGTTCTGCAGTCTCTCTCCATTTAAATAATTTGTTACTTTTCTATTCTTCCTGCCAAAGGGGACAAGTTCACATTTTCCCCACACTGTACCTCATCTGCCAAATATTTGTCCGCTGTCCCTTTTCAGACTCCTCTTCACAATTCAGATTTTGATCTTTGTGTCATCAGCAAATTTAGCAACCAGGCATTTGGTCCCTTTATCCAAGTTATTTATAATAAATCATAATTAGTTGAGATCCCAGCACTGATCCACAAGACATTACTCATCTTGCCAACCCAAAAATGACGCATTTCTCCCCATTCAAAAACCCAGAACATTACAGCACACTACAGGTCCCTCGGATCTCAATGTTGTGCCGAGCTACCTCCAATGCCAAGATCAAGCTATCCCCTCCCTATCGTATGTCCCCTAGTAACAGCAATATCCATTTGAGGAAATAGTCTCTACATGTCCATTCTATCAATCCCTTTTAGCAAGGCGTTTGATAAGGTTCCCCATGGAAGACTACTGCAGAAAATGCAGATGCATATCCCTCTATTCACATCCTATTCAAGTATTTGTGCAGACACCATTAAAACTCGCTATTGTACCTGCTTCCACTAACTTCTCTGGCAGCGACTTTCAGGCATCCACGATCCTCTGTGTAAAACCTTGCCTCATAATCTCCCTTAAACCTTGCCCCTTGCACCTTAAACCTGTGCTCCCTAGTAATTGACTCTTCTATCCTAGGAAAAAGCTTCTGACTATCCAATCTGTCCATGCCTCTCATAATCTTGGAGTCTTCTATCAGGTCACCCCTCAACCTCTGTCGTTCCAGTGAGAACAAACCAAGTTTCTCCGACTTCTCCTCGTAGCCAATGCCCTGTTGATCCTACATTTCAACAGTGACTATGAGTGAGATTCTTTGCCTCCCCTCAGTGGTGGGAGGCCGTGTTCTATTTGCTGGTGCTGGAATCCTCTGGTCCTGTCACCGTCACTGGGAATTCCCTTTGAAGCCACCACCGGGAAACTCGCTGCAAGGAGAGGCGTGCCACTGGTGGGATCAGAAAAATCTGCTGATGTGAACGGCTGGAGAGTTGCAGCCTAAATTTCAAAAGACCATACAGCATTCTAAGATGTCCTGAGATCGTGAAAGTTGAGGATGAAAGCAAGTCTTTCTTTTTTCAGTGATCTGAATCCACAGCATACTGGTTCCCCAGAGTCAGAGTAAATTCCACCAACTGATGTGAGAAACTGCAATGAAACAAATGTGACTTGTGTGATAAAAACTGCTTTGGGATTAAGAGTGAATTTATCCAGAGCTGTGGCATGGAGACAAAGCAACATTGCATCACATTGATATTCCAGTTAGATTCTAAATGCAATTTAAATCTGGCACTGCACTTGTTTATGGAATGCTCCTCAAATAATTCTAACTGCTGAATTTGCTGGAAAACTGGACTATTTCACACTGGTTTGTTCAGTGGGAGTTCACACTAGAATCGCCTATACTCTGCGCACTGCAGAGATCACGGACATGAGCATCATTTAGATTTGGAGCTTGTTCCCACCCAAGAGGCTGAAACCAGCAGACTTTTACACATGCGCACTCGCCCTGAACTGTCAGTCTCCCAGTTGCTGGCCAGCTCAATCCTGGTCATCCCAGGAACCCCGCAGTGCTGCCCTCCAGCTCCCCATGACCCGATCGTGTCTGCCCCCTGCCCCATTCCCAGACTTATTCCAACCCACCCCCACCCCTCTCCTGGCCTGCCCCAATCTCCCTAACAGTGATACCCTTTCCGCAGCGCAAACTCTCTAGGTGGCAGACTCCCCCAGCTGACCTCACCCGTACCCCCTGGCTAACCCCACCCACTCGCTCCCTGGTAGATCCCTGCCCTGGCTGACATCCCCAATTGGTTGAAACCCCTCCCAGGTTGAGCCCCTCCAGGTAGACACTCTCCTCCCCAGCTGACCTCCCACACACCCCCATCCCCTAACGCATACCTGGCCATGAGATTCTCCCACCCCTGCTGCACTAGAAAAATATCATGGCGGTGTGGGAGAATTGCCTCCCTATAGTATTTGGATATATGTGTAGAATTTGGACAGAATTTGGACATATTTTTCACACTGTGTGAACTAGCTTCCATTACCTCAGGGAATCAAAGAAGAATTTTCTCAACTATTTTCCTCAAATTGGCCAAGGTGCTTCTTCTATCTGCTTCTTTCCTTTTGATCTGAACCATTTTGATCTTCATTCTGCCCTACTCTTTAATTCCTTTCAGCCTTGTAACACTCATAGAATCCCCTTCATGCCAAAGGAGGCCATTCGGCCCAACTCTTCTACACTGACACAGCATTTTACTCAGTCCCACCCCATGCTATATCCCCACACATTTCGTCTGCCAATCCCCCTAACTTACGCATCTTGGGACACTAAGAGGTAATTTAGCATGGCCAATCCATCTAACCACCATATTTTTGGACTGTGGAAGGAAACCAAAACACCTTGATAGGAAACCCATGCAGGCACTGGGAGAACATGCAAATTCAACACAGACAGTGACCAAAGGCCAGAATTGAACCTGAGTCTCTGGTGCTGTGAGGCAGCATTGTTAACCACTGTGTTACTGTGCCTCTCATCTCTTTAAGTATTTCCACTCATTAGAAACATTTGTCGGACCTGACCCAGTCATGTTGAGGTGCACCTTGCCATCCGACTTTATGGGAGATGGCAATTAACAATGGGAGAGTCCTTAGGACTGACCAGTCAGAAACCTTGCTAGACAGGTGGTTTCTACCAAAAGTGATGGAAAGAGAGAGCAGCCTCAAAACAGAGGCACAATCAAACAGCATCAAAGTGAATAGAGCTACACAGACTATCAGTATGGACTGGGCATCCCTAAGCAAGAAAGTGGAATTAAGCCCTCAATGAGATCAACCATGAGCTTAGTGAATGGCAGACAAGGCATGATAGGCTGAATGGTCTACTCCTGCTCTTTTTTGTCACAATGGTGTATTTTTCCAGCCTTGCAAACTATATGAAATCATAGAACATTTACAATGCCATTCAGCCCATTGAGCTTGCACTGATAACATCCCCATCCAGGGTCTATTCCCATAAGTCCAATCTATTTATCTACCCTACTTCTTGCCCTCAAACTAGGGTCAATTTAGCATGGCCAATCCCTTAACTCGCACACTTCTGGAATGTGGGAGAAAACCGGAGCACCCGGAGGAAACCCACGCAGACACAGGGAGAATGTGTAAACTTCACATGGACAGATCCCCGGGCTAGAATCGAACCCAGGTCCCTGACGTTGTGAGGCAACAGTGCTAACAACTATGGACACCAAGCTGGTTCTAAAGACAGTCCACTGGGCTTGAAAAGCTCTACCCTATATCTTTTCCATTGTTGATTCAGGTGCTTCACACCAGCCTCAATCAATGCCCTACAGTGTTGTTGGAATTCTACCACTATTTATCCAGATTTTTCACCAGGTCAGACTGAGTAATCCTTCAGCCAACATCCTATTTCTTATTCTTTATGAACCCAATTTGCTCAGTTCTTCACAGGCAAAATCGTATGTCAGCATTTGAATCTATATGCTGTTAATTCATGCACCTGACAATATCGAGTTCCCAGTTATGTCCCATATTTTACAGATGCGACCACGGATTTTCATCATTGCCAACAGATCATAGGAAGAAGTCTCAGAACACCAGGTTAAAGTCCGACAGGTTTATTTGGTAGCAAACACCATTAGCTTTTGGGGCTCTGCCCCTTTGTCAGGTGAGTGGAGTGTTCTGATACAAACAGAGCATATAAAGACACACACTCAGTTTACAGAATACTGATTAGGATGTGAGTCTTTACAGCTAATCAGTCTTAAAGGTGCAGACAATGTGAGTGGAGATAGCATTAAGCATAGGTTAAAGGGATGTGTATTGTCTCCAGGCAGGAGAGATTTTGCAAGCCTAGGCAAGTCATTGGGGTTACAAATAGTGTGAAATGAACCCAAGATCCCGGTTGAGACCGTTCTCATGTGTGTAGAACTTGCCTATCAGTTTCTGCTTAGCGACTCTGCACTGTCTATCATGTGTTGTGAAGGCTTCCTTGGAGAATGCTTACCCAAAGATCAGAGGCCGAATGCCTATGATCGCTGAAGTGTTCGCCAACAGGAAGAAGTGATTGCCTGGTGATTGTTGAGCAGTCTTCTCCAGATCTTCAACATGTCATTGATGAAGACGAACATCTCGCCAAGGCCATTCCCACATCCCTACTTCTTGCCTTCAAACAACCACAGCAACCTCAACCAGACCATTGTTCGTAGCAAACTATGGGAGAACAGTGAACATAACATCACACAACTCTGCCACAGCAACCTCTGCAAGACATGCCAGGTCATTGACATGGATGCCATCATCTCACATGAGAACACCATCCACCAGTTACACGGTACATACTCTTGCAACTCGGCCAAGGTTATCTACCTCAGACACTCATTTGAGGGTAGAGTGGGACTTGTTTAATATCATTTGGCAGGCTTCACACCAGTAAAAGCCTTTTTTTATTAGGAATATAATTTAATAGTCCACAGGTTTTATCCAATTCCATCCCTTGACACAAAGTGGTAATTTTGGGGATAAAAAGGGATAAAAAGACATCAATGTAATGGCAGGAATTTCCACTTCCACCGAAGTCAAGGGACTTCATGTTTTACATTGCACAATGGGTCTGTAAAATTCTGTACTTTGTTACAGTGAGAGAGAAAAAACTGTGTCTGCAATAATGAACTGTGGAGTATTTATCCTTCAGCTTCTGGGGAACACTTTCAATGAAATAATGGGATTTTCCATCCTCACCTGCCACCAGGATTATCCAGCCCCACCCACCACCGATATCAAACAGCCCACTGAAATCAAAGGATTTTTGACTGAGCTGCCAAAACTCTTTGGTGAATCCCGCCCGGGTGGGAATGGAAAATCCTGGCTGATCTTTTGTGTTTTTTTTTTGTTTCAAAACCAGAGAACTATTTCTGTTTTGAACAGAGTAATACATATTTGCATTTTCAAGCTAATTGAAGACAAATGTAACAGCACACTTGCAAAACAAAAAAAAATTAAAAATTTGCAGAATATAGCTTTTTAAATGTGAAAACACGACATCAAATTTACATGGTTGGTGCTGATTGAATGCAAAAAAACCCTTTCAATTTATGCAAATTTTATAAATCTGAGCAAGAATGAATGAATTTTATTTTTGTTACTGAATGCACTCGATGGCTGTTAGTCGTAGTGGAATCTGTTACACTTGATTGATTCTGTACATTTAATTACTGACTGGTTGGTTTGACAGTATCAAATATCTCCATTAAAGTTATTTTAATGACTTACTGTTCATCGATGGATAGATTCTTCTGTAACCTGTAAATCAACAGCACTCAACATTTTTCGTGATATGTGCTATGAATGTTAAATCATAAAACTTACATTGTGAGAAGTTAAACCGAGACCCCATCTGTTTTCTCAGGTGAATTTCAAACACTCCACGTACTATTTGAAAATGAGCAGGAGATTTCTCCCAAGAATCCAAGCAAATTTAATCCCCCAACCAACCCCAAAAAAAGCAATGATCTGGCCATTTTTTCCACTACTGTTTATGGGATCCAGCTCTGCGTCAATTTCTCACTGTGTTTTCCTACATTACATCAATGACAAAGTTTAAATGTATGGCATTTGATGGCAGCATGGTGGCACAGCGGTTAGCACCGCTGCCTCACAGCACCAGTGACCCGCGTTCAATTCCCAGCTTGGGTCATTATGTTTGGAGTCTGCACTTCTTTTCGTGGGTTTCCTCTGGGTGCTCTGGTTTCCTCCCTTAGTGTGAAAGGCATGCATTGGCCACACTAAGTTGTCCCTCAGTATACCCGAATAGCCTCTGGAATGTGGTAATTAGAGGACTTTCACAGTAACTTCACTGCAGTGTTAATGTGAGCCTATTTGTGATATTAATGAATAAATTAACATTTTGGGGCTGCTTAAGATCATGAAAGATGCTTTATTAATACAAGTCCTCTCTTTTTCTCCATATCACTAAGTAATATAAACAAAGGACAACACAGTACGGGAAACAGGCCCTTCGGCCCTAGAAGCCCGTGCCGCCCATTTTCACATTTAGTGAGTGCCTCATTCCCATCTTTCTTCTACCTATGACTTTTGTCTATGCCTCTTGGACTCCAAAATAAAGAAGTGCAAATTTGGAGAATTATATGTGCTCCGGATTAAAGGAGGTCTATCCTGTTTTCAAATACTTATTTGTTTGTGGTTCATGGGAACCAGGTTGTATCTTCAAACACTTGCTCTTTCCACCATTAAAGCACCGTGGCAGCAGTGCATATACAATATTGGCTTGGTGCACTGAACCAACTTGCCAAGGCTTCTCCTACGGAAATTAAGTTATAACAGCTATGGCAGGCAATTCTGTCAGCAAGAATGGAAAGTGCTTATTCTCAGACAAGACCTCAGATGAGGTGAGCAGTTACATATTCAGGGAAGAGACTCATCTAACCTTGTGTCAGTTTCATGAACATTGCATTCCCAGCCTCAGGCACAAGATGTAACAAAGACAAGTTACCATGACAGATGCCAAAGAACAAGATATGATGACATATTATGCTAATGAAGAATTAGAAGGAGTCAGGTTTCTACTGGATAAGAAAAGCAAAAATCTGTACTACAATTGGTGGACGACGTTTGCAAATGAAGTAAATTGCTTGTTTCTCGTTTGTTGTAATTAACTATAACTGCTAATTATCTGTATGAATTGACAGAACAGCTTGCAATGCATTGTGCTGAATGTGTATTCTCCTCATGCGCAAGTAATAAAGCTTGGAAGTTTGAGTTCTTTTGATGCCTAGTGTTGATTGTACCCAAGTTGACGACACTCCCACATCAACTCCCAAAACTGTCACTTGCAAGATCTAATCCTGAATATCAAGGGCAGCAAATGCATGGGAACTTTTGTCACTTCCATTTTCAACTCCAAGTGCCTACTTGGGTCAAAACATGGCGCTCCCTCTCTAACAGCACGATGGGATTGCCTTCACAGCTGTGCAAGAACAAAGGTCAACCAAAAACTTCTCATGGTCAATGTTCAGGCTAATTAGGATACCATCACTTCCAGTTCCATCACAAGCTTGGTTATGTGTAACACCATTCATTCAGTGTCACAAATTAATATATTAAAATTCGTTGCCTGACTCACAGTTATGAAGTCACACCACTACAAGACGACATCTTCGCAAAGACCTAGGATCACTTTCTCAAGGACAATTATGGATGGGCTATCCTGCCAGCCATGTATCCGAAGAGCAAAAGTCATCTTTTTCCAAGTGCTAATTTCTTCCCATATAATTAACTTCAACTGTTTTTTATCAGCTGAGGTGAATCTAAACACTTCAAAATTTCTTGTTCTTGATCAGAGATTAGAATCCTGATAATACAGAAGGAAGCCATTCAGCCCATTGAGTCTGCACCAATTCTCTGATAGAGTATTTTACCCCAAGCCCATTTCACCAAACTTATCCCTGTAACTCCACACATTTACCATGACTAATCCATCTAACTGACATACCTTGGGACACTAAGGGGCAATTTGGCAAGGGCAAATCATCTAACTGGCCCATCTTTGGACTGTGGGAGGAAACTGGAGCACTTGAAGGAAACTAGAGCACTCAAAGGAAACTCACGCAGATACATGGAAAACCTGCAAATTCCACAGATGTAGTCACCAAGACTAGAATTGAATCTGGGCCCCTGACGTTGTGAGGCAGCAGCACTAACCACTGTGCCACCGTGCTGTCCTGTTTCCTGTATTCTCCGTTTTATCTTTCCACCCTATGTCGCCACTGTTCCTGCTTCTTTTTCCAACAATTACGAATAAATGATGAATAAAAGCTGACCACTTAGATTTTCAATTGTCAATCAACACCCTACACTAAATCGAGTTACTTGAACATATTCAGTGAGCTGGTGGAGGCTTCCTCGCTGAATATGTTCAAGTCAAGAGTGGATAGGTTTTTAATTGACAAGGGAATTAAGGGTTACAGGGAGAAAGCGGGAAAGTGGTACTGAACCACTACAGATCAGCCATGATCTTATTGAATAGCGGGGCAGGTTTGAGGGGCTGGATGGCCTATTCCTGTTCCTCTTTCTTATGTTCTTATGTTTTTATGAGTGAGTTAACTTCCCCAAGCCAGCACTACTGACTATGTCCAATGATTTCCATCCAGCTTCTGAATGAATTTGGAATCAGTGAAGGGAATTTTCCCGTCCCGCTTGCCATAGGGGGCATATTGGGCAAGAGTCGGGGTGTACCATATAAGAGTACATTGACCTTGGGCAGGATTTTCCAATTTTGGAGCAAGTGTGACCCAAAAATCCCACCTAGTAACTCCAGATTGAATTCCCTTTCCCTTCCAAAAGAACGAGATTTTTTTCTGGTGCTTTGGAGCTTCGTGTTATTTTTAAAGTCCACACGCTTTAGCGATTAATGGACTCATTCTCTTCCTGGTGAAATGTCTATTTCTCATTTGCTGTAAATAGGTCAAGTTAATACCCCGTTTCTCTTTAACAGTTTGTTACTCTGCCACTATAATCATCTTAAGTTCTCTAAAGCTTTCCCACTTGTGAGAAATCCAGGAGAATTCATTTCAATAAATTACGAATTTGGGCTCCAACATTCTGCATAAATACTCCTCCTGTGTATAGGCGGGTGAAACATGCTGTATGAAATATTAAGGAAAATCAGTTATGCACACAGGGAGTGTCAATGTTTCTTTCTTCTTCAAGATTCGCAGCCGCCCTCTGATTCCTCCCAATCAAAAGAATGTTGCATTGAGTTGTTAGACTTAGAATTTGATAAGAAAGAGCTGGAATGATGGGCAAAAGTTGAGCAGGAGGAATTAGTCAAACATGGGGAAGGATAAATCAGAAAGCAAGAAGGTAATGAAATAAAAAAGAAAGCCACCCTGAAAGAATCAAAAATTAAAATGTATGTAATTCAATGAGCATCAGATCACAATTTAAGCACTAGGCTCATTGATTAAAATAGAAAATGATATAACGGGAGTAATAGTTACTTGATTACATCCAAGCCATGATTAGTAATTGAATATTCAAAGCTCGAAAGTCCTATAGAGTAGGCTGAGATGAAAGCAATCATGCAGAAGCAATGTTTCGAATTATAGGCCGGAATTCTCCGGCCGTTCACAGCAGCAGGGTTCTCCGATCCCACCGGCAGTGCACCCCTACCCCGCGGGTTCCGTGTGAGTGGAATGACATGATGCTGAATGTCTTCTTTACCACTTTGTCCATCTGTGATTCCAATTTCAAGGAGCTATGAACTTATCCCCCAAGATTTCTTTGTTCTGTCACTCTCCCCAGTGCCCTACTATTAACTGAGTAAGTCCTGCCCTGGATCAATCTACCAAAATGTATTGTCTTGCAATAATCTAAATGAAACTCCATTTGTCATTTGTCAACTCATTTGCCCAATTGATCAAGATTCCATTGCAATCCCCGATAACCTTCTTCACTGTCCACTTTGCCACTAATCTTGGTATCATTTGCAAACTTACTTACCATGCCTCCTACATTCTCATCCAAATCATTAACATAAATGTCAAATAATAGTGTAACCAGCACTGATCCCTGAGGCACTCCTTGTTGCAGGCCTCCAGTTTGAAAAACAACCCTCTATAACCACCCTTTAACTTTGTCATCAAGTCATTTTTATATCCAGTTGGCTACCTCACCCTGGATCTCATGAGATGTAACATAATACAGCAAACTACCATGCAGTATCTTGTCAAAGGACTTGCTAAAGTCCATATAGATAGCATCAACTGCACTGCCCTCATCTACCTATTGATTACTGCTACAAAAAACTCAATCAATTTTGTGAGACATGATTTTAAGGTATGGAACATGCAGCACATGAGTCTAAAGCCATCACAGTATCAGAAAACTGCCAGTGAAAACTGCTGTTTATCATAATTTCCAAAAGCTTTACGAATGTGATCCAGGGAATGGAGCCTGCCATGGTAAATTGTTCCACATTCTGTGCTTGATAATCAATGCACCCAGTCTAAGGTGATAAAGAAATACAGTCTTGCCAACGATGCCCATATCCCAGCAACAATACTTAATTAACTGTAATAGCTAGATTAGAAAAGTGTGCAATGTTAGAGAAGCAGGAAATATTAATTAGGCAAAAAATAGAGCAGAATGAAAAAAACATTTGTGGTGAGAATGGAATTTTTTTTTAGGAACATGTCAATTATTATTTGTTAGAAGATTTAGAAGTAATTATTGTTTTGCAAAATGTTAGTTTCTTAAATATATCTGATCTGTTATTTTAAATTCCCTTGAAATATTCGTTCCATCCTTTTTGCTATTTTTAAAGAGCACAGTTGTGATAGATGTAAAGTAATTCAAGTCATGCTACAAAGGAAGTTTACACTCCGAGGAATAAGACAGAGCATTTATCATTTATATTCTATTTAACAAACTCCAACTCCCTGCTGCATTCTTGCCATTTGTATCAAATTAGGTACAAGCTCAGCATTGTATTGTGCAAATTTGGTATAATGCAATATGACAGTTCTTCTCCAATTAGCTGAGCATGTTTAACATATTTGACAGGTTTGCTTGGCTTAGCTCAAAGAATAAATATCCCAAATAGTTCCCAGCCTTAGCGAGCTGGGGCATGTTAGAGAGAACTTCCATTTCATTTAAGAAAATGGCTTCCTCCATTTTTGGGCATGTCAACAAGGCAAATGGTATGTTAGCCTTCATCTTGAGATGATTTGAGTGTAGGGATAGTGATGTTTTACTGCAATTTTATAGGGCATTGGTGAGGCCACACTTGAAATATTGTGTGCAGTTTTGGTGTCCTTATCTCAGGAACGATGTCCTTGCTATAGAGGGAATACTGCAAAGGTTTGCCAGGCTGATTCCTGGGATGGCAGATCTGTCACATGAGGAGAATCCAAATCAGTTAGGATTATGTTCACTGGAGTTTGGAAAAGTGATGCTTTGTAAAATTCTAACAAGGTTAGACAGGGTAAATTGAGAAAGAATATTCCTGATGATGGGGGAATCCAGAATTCGAGGTCATACTTTGAGGATAAGGGGTAAACCTTTTAGAACTGAGATGGGAAGAAATTCTTCATCCCTGAAGCGGTGAAGTTATGGAATTCACTGCCACAGAGTGTAATTAATGTCAAAATGTTGTGGGATTTTAAGAAGAAATTAGATGTAGCTCTTTATACTAAAGAAATTAAGTGATGGGAGGGGCAAGGTGGGATCAAAAAATTGAATTTGATTTTCAGCCATGATCAAAATGAATGGTGGACCAGGCTCGAAGAGTCGAGACATTCCTTTCTCTAACTGTTTCTCAGTGTACCTGCTTTATTTTGCATAGCAGGTTCTTCTGCATGAACAGACTGCCTCATAGGGACAGAAGTAGGTCATTCTGTAATTTCAGCCTAATCCCACCATTCAATTAGATGCTGCTTGATCTGCCTCTTCGCTCCATCTATGCATTATTTTTTTGGTGAAGTGTGTCACCGAAGAACAATCCATTAATCTCAGCTTCAAACATTTTGCCTGACCTCTAATGGCCTACTGGGGAGAGAGTTCCTGATTGTCTTTGTCTTTTTTGTGTGGAAGTATCTCTTGAAAGCTGAATGGGCGAGCTCAAATTGTAAGCTCATGCTCACTTATTAAGGAATTGTTTTCCTCCTTTTGTTAACTTCTTTTGATCATGGTCCTTCATTTCTATACACGTTAATAGTGACAAATAGTATTGAGATTGAGCTGGATTTTCTGCCCTCTTTCCCATCCTCCTCCACGCATTGTGGCATGATTAACAGCAATACAAACCATTGGTCAGCAATGGAATCTTCTAGTCCTGCCACTGTCAATGGGCTTTCTCATTGTTCGCACCTTCCAGGGAACTAGCGACAGGGGCGGGCAGGGGTGAGAGTGGGTGTAGGGAGTCCACCATCAGCAGGACTGGAAGATCCATCAGTGTTCACAGCTGAAAAATTTTGGCCATTGTATCTTTAACCTCATAAAGTATTCCAAGGTATTTCGCAAGAGAACCATCCATTAAAACTTGACAGCCTGTCACACCAGGAGATATCCAGCCTGGTGACTGTCAAAGAGTTCGGCTTCAAGGAGTGTTTCATAGCATTAGAGAGACAGGTAAAGGCAGAGAGAGGTATAGGAAAACAATTCCAGATTTTAGGGCCTAAGCTGCTGACAGAGATTACGCCAGGATGGAGCGTAGGAGATGGGGGATGGATGTGAGGATATAATTGGGCCATTCTGAGTTGGCTGGAGATTACAGGGATGGAGATATCTGAACACTCAGATCAAAATGAAGCTAAATCATATTTGTTGCTACAACTCGCAATCACTCACTGAGCTTTTGCATTCGTTAAAACTGACTGCAGCTCAGTCTGAGAGGTTCATTTCTATGTAGAGACATAGAGATACACAGCACGGAAATAGACCCTTCAGCCCAACTTATCCATGCTGACCAGATTTCCTAAACTGAACTAATACTATTTGCCAGTGTTAGGCCCAAATCCCTTTCTTATCCATGTACATGTCTCTATCACTCCTCTGACAGTTTATTCCATATACGCTCACCTTCTGTGCTAAAGGATGGTTTCACAGGTCCCTTTTAGATCTTTCTCCTCTCACTGTAAATCAACATGCTCGAGGTTTGGACTCCCCTTCCCTGGGGAAAGGACCTTGACTATTCAGCTTATTGATACACCTCATGATTGTAGACACCTCTATAAGATCATCCCTCATTCTCCTACTCCCCAGGGAGAAAAGTCTCAGCCTATCCAGCCTCTTATAATTCAAAACTTACAGTCTCAGTAACACTGGACATTAGCTTTTCACTGAGCCACGATCCCTCAGGAAGAAGAGTAAATCTCAGTGCACAATTTTTTTCACATACCTTGCTGACTGCTAAATGTTCATCGCAGGTTTTTGAAAAGATTTAGACTGAGATCTCTGAAGTGACAGTGGGTATACATTTCATCTCTTGAGGCAACATACTTTTAATGAGAGTAAGCAACACATGAGGCTCACAAAACTGAGCATTTTTTTTTAGAATTACATTATGCACAATTTTGCTTCAGTTAATTTTCCCGCATATTTTAAGATCTTCTGAAACTTGATGGAAAAGAGAGGAAATGGATGCTTTAGAATATAATTTAAGAATCTTGCATAAGTAATGTCTGCAGTGATTCCAAAACTCCTCCACAAGTACAGATGGTGATAAATAGTATGAAATTTTCTGCAGAAACAGACCTATGTGGGCTGACGTGAATGAGGAAATCAAATAGAGAGAGAAGGAGACAGATAGGGACAGATTTGCCAGGCTGAGTTTCCTTTAGTATGCCAACTGCCTGCCTGGGGAAGTGTCCAGGTCATTTTGCAGCCTTGTTGCTATGTAGCAGACTGTAGAGTTAATCCTAACCATAGGACAGTCTCCCCTGACTTGAACTGAATACTTTTTGGTTCAGTGTCATGTTAATAAGCCCTATTTAAGCTGCTGTTTGTTTTTACGTGTGTTCCTGAGAGGCTGAACCAATCCATTTGTTCTGACACACTATCAGAGCTAGTATTATAAAATTAGATGCATGTTTGTGAAAATGATATTTTGTGAAACATGTCATCATCACAATTGTGTGTTTCATTAGTTAATACATAATATTGTGAGTCATAGGGTAATACAACACGCAAACAGGTTCTTTCAGCCCAACCATACTATACCAGACATGATGCCTTCCTAGCTAGTCCCAATTGCTTGCATTTGGCCCATATCCCTCGAATCCTTTCCCATCCATACATTATCCAAATGTTTTACAAATGTTGCTGCTAAACCTGCCTCAAACACTTTCTCTGGCAACTCATTCCATATACACACCACCCCCTATGTGAAGAAGTTGCCCCTCAGGTCCCTTTTGAATCTTTCCACTTTCACCTTAAACCCATGCCCGCCAGTTTTCAATTCCTCTTCCTTGCAAAAAGACTATGTGTGTTCATCCTATCTATTCCCCTCATGATTTTGTACACCTCAATAAGGTCACCTCTCATTCTGCTACTTTTCAAGGAATAAGATCTCACCTAGCAAGCCTCTCCCTATAACTCAGGCCCATTAGTCCTGGCAACATCCTTGTAAATTTTCTTTGCATTCTTTCCAATATTTTTCCTATAACAAGGTGACCAAAACTGTCCACAAAACTCCAAATATGGCCTCACCAACAACTTAAACAATTGTAACATAACATCCTAACTCAGTGCCCTGACTGATGAAAGTCAGAATGCTAAACTCTGTCTACCTTTTGACCACTTTCAACGAACAATGTATTTGTAATCATAGGTCTCTCCGTTCCTCAAAACTCCCCAGAGATCTACCATTCTTTGTATACATAAATGCACAGAGAAAGATAGAGAGCAAGAGAGGGAGAGAGAATGAGAATGAACTGGATAAAGGGAGGGAGAAATACACAAAAAGGAAAAGAAAGGGAAGGAGCATGGCATGGGAGAAGAAGAGATAGAAAGATAAGGGCAGCAAGGTGGGACAGTGGTTAGCACTGCTGCCTTATAGCATCAGGGACCCGGGTTCGATTCCGGCCTCGAGTGACTGTCTATGCAGAATCTGTTCATTCTCACTGTGCCTGTGTGAGTTTCTGCTAGATGTTCTGTTTTCTTCCACAGTCCAAAGGTGTGGATTGGGCATGTTAAATTGCCCCATCGTATTTGAGGATGTGTAAACTGGGTGGATTAGCAGGGTGAATGCATGGAGTTATAGGAATAAGGTCTGTGTGGATGTTCTTCCAGAGAGAAGTACGGATTTGTTGGACTGAATGGGCTGCTTCTGCACTACAGGGGTTCTATAATTTTTCTGTGAAGAAAATCAGTAGAAGTGATTTAAATTTAAGCTTATTTATTAGTCGTAAGTAGGCCCTCACTAACACTGCAATGACGTTATTGTGAAAATCCCCCAGTTGCCACATTCCGGCACTTGTTCAGGTACACTGAGGGAGGATTTAGCATGGTCAATGCACCCAACTAGCACATTTTTCAGACTGTGAGAGGAAACCAGAGCACTGGAGGAAACCCACGCAGACACAGAAAGAACATGCAAACTTTGCACAGTCAATGACCTGAGCTGGGAATCAAACCCAAGTCCTTGGAGAGGCACAAATAAAGGAAGGACGAGAGAAAGAATGAAGGAGGGGAAGAGGAATGAAAGGATCAAGAATGGTTGGTGAGGAGGGAAAAAAAATCAAGATTTGTAGAGGAAGAAACGCAAGGAATGGAAAAAGAATAGAAATCAAGAGATATTCAGGGAAGAGTACCAACAACGAAATTATGACTGAGGTAGTTACTTCTATTTCTGTTCATTTTATCAATTACCTCAATTAAATTTTATCAACTTGACATGAGGGAATTTGTGTTGTTAATGTTTTGCAGCAAATTGACTTTGCTCCTCCTCTGCCCTTTTAAAAAAAAGATTAAATTGCTTCTTTCTCTCCTAGTTAAAGGCTTTCTGTACACAAATGTAGTATTGACAGTCAGAATGCTGTTTAAGCCCAGCATGTCACCTACACTGAGAAGTGACTAATGCATATAATATTGATTGTGAGGTTTTAGAAATGAATCATTTATTCAGTAGGACATTGGCTGCTTCGAGCCCACCTTTGCTATAAGTCTCCTGGGTTTAACACAATATCTCAGCGCAAAGCCTGCTAATTCATGGCTCCTGGTGATTTTGATGTTAGATTTGATGGCCTATTAAGAAATGATTACTATTAATGTTGCTGCAACAGCGTTTAACAGCTGGAGGTACCCATGGAAACCACCTTCTTAAGAGTTTTGGTGTCTCAAGTGGAGATTTTCTCAGCTCTGTCAGCCGTGTCTCTGCTGATATCACTGTTGCCACTGAATCATGAGTGGGTGTCAGGGATTTGAGCACAGAATCGAAGCTGACACCATGGTGTAAAACTGAGGGAGTGCCGCATAGGCAGAGGTGCCATTTCTTGGCAGAGAACTTAAACTGAGATCCTGTCTAATTTCTCAGAGGGATTCAAAAAATAAAATCACATAGCAATTCATGGAAAAAGCATGAGGGTGGGGGTGTCAGTTCTCTCTACTTCTCTGGCCAATATTTGTTCTTGTGTGTCTCCATTGAAAATAAGCAATTAGTGTTTGCCTCAAATTAGACAGCTTTAGACAGCCCTGGTCTAACATCAGTCTGTATCAATAAATGTTCTTGTCTCTCTCCTCTCATTCATTGAATAATGAGTGGTCTCACAACACCAAGTTAAAGTCCAACAAGTTTATTTGGTAGCATGAGCTTTCAGAATGTTGCCCCTTCATCAGATGAGTGACTGTGCCCACCCCAGTACAATGCTGGCAACTCCATATCATCTCTCAATGGTGTTCAATGTATACAGTGGTTGAATTCTCCCAACATCTCACCTGCAACATCTTGCAACATCTCACTTACTGTCCTGTCTGGAGACAATACACATCTTTTTAACCGATGCCTAATGCCATCTCCACTCACATTGTCTGAATCTTTAAAACTTGAATAGCAGGTTAGCAGCAAAGATTCACATTCTAATCAGTATTCTATAAACTGTGTGTGCCTTTATATGCCCTACTCTGATCAGAACCTTCCACACACCTGACGAAAGAACACCATTTCCCAAAGCTTGAGGGATTACTATCAAATAAACCAGTTGGACTTTAACCTGGTGTTGTGAGACTTCATACTGAATTCTCCCAAACAGCCCAGTGGGTCACTGACTGTGCCAAGTTTGGTGATGGGCGACTATGCTGAATCTGGCAGGAACCAAAAAACTCAGAAACCGGCCAATATAAAATCATGTTGTAATTCTCCCAATGGTGGGTTAATGGTGAGTTGCTCTTCTCAATGGCAGGTGGTGCAAATACCATTTGCATTAGTTTGCATCTTATGCATGCTCATTAAAACAGCTGGCTGCTGGCATCCCATCATACCTTTTAATTTGGCACCATGTTATCAGGAAATCTTATTGGCATCAGACTTCATTGGTAAAGAGTGGCATAGGCAAGGTGGCCCTCAGTTCACTGGAGAAGGCGAGAACATCAAAGCCTTTCTGCCCTAGGGCTGTGCTGCTCCTGATGCACTGCTTATCTCTGCCAGGGCACACTGGTTCCTGCCCTCCTTCTCCATGCCCTGCTGGAGCATGGACTACACCACACTACTGGACCCATGCACCTTTCTGTGTCACTGCCTCAGGTCAGTACTGGGCTCGGGGTTGGGGAGTACAGCGTTTCCTTCTCCCCCAGTACCACACACCAGGGCCTATCTGGGAAGCACTGTGCTGAGAGACACAAGGAGCCATCACAATATAGGTTCAAAGTTCAATCTGCTAGAATGTACTTCTGACGCTGTATAAGGTTCTGGTCAGATCCCATTTGGAGTATTGTGAGCAGCTTTGGACCCCATATCTAAGGAAATATGTGCTGATCTTGGAAAGTGTCCAGAGGAAGTTTACAAGAATGATCGCTGGAATGAAGAGCTGGCCGTATGAGGAATGGTTAAGGATTCTGTGTCTGTATTCGTTGGAATTTGCAGCCTCAATCAGGGAACTCATACTCCAAGAGACCTGCTCCATGGACCTTGCTGAGGTCATTACAATCAATGTAGCTTTTCTGTCTCAAGTATTTTATTTCTCAAGTGTATCTGTATTATTTACTTCAATTACTCTTTGTTTAAATTTAAGATTATTTATTTATTAGTCGCAAGTAAGGCTTACATTACACTGCAATGCATTTACTGTGAAATTCCCCCAGTCGCCACACTTTGGCGCCCGTTCAAGTAAATGCACCTAATTGGCATGTGTTTCAAATTGTGAGAGGAAACCGGAGCTCCCAGAGGAAACCCATGCCAAAACAGGGAGAGGGTGCAAACCCCACACAGACAGTCACTGAAGTTGGAAATTGAACCCAGGTCTGTGAGACAGTAGTGCTAACTACTGTGCCACCCTGTCGCCTCCGCGCTGGTACTTATTTCTGAGGTAAAATAATTTCTCCTTTTTTTTGGATTTATCAGCAATAATTCCAATCATCTTCATACATAAATGCATATTCTCTACTTTTGTGCTATTAAGATCCTTCCTAACTTTAGGCATGTTAACAAAGCCTTAAACTGATATAACAATGGAAACATGTGTTAAATATTACTGGCTGAATATTGCTGTAGGTTTTATTGGATTGCTACTCATACTTCTCGCCCGTGTTCTCATTGTTGTAAGTTACTGGTGTCATTCATCTGAGTCCTAAAGGAATCTGGAAGTAATTAAGCTATGTTGCTGCTGGAATTTTTTGCACTTATTCTTCGTATGTTGCTGACAAGGTCAGCGTTTGTTGCCATTCCTTATTCACCCTTGTGATAAGTGGTTTGCTGGCTACTTCAGAGGCCAAGTTATGAGTAAAGCACTTTGTTGTGGGTCTGGAATCACATGTTAGCCAGGCAGGGTAAGGATTCCAAAGGACATTATTGAACCAGATGACTTGTTAGAGAAATAGATTTCATAGTCAACATTATTGAGACTAATTTTTATATCCCAGATTTATCCATTGAATTCAAATTTGATTTGATTTGACTTATTATTGTCACATGTATTAACATACAGTAAAAAGTATTGTTTCTTGTGTGCTATAAGGCAAAACATATCGTTCATAGAGAAGGAAACAAGCAGAGTGTAATATTACAGTTCTGCCATTCGTTCATGGCTGATATGCTGCCCATTTCCATTTTCCTGCCTTCTCCCTCATAAACCTTCAATCCATTATCAATTAAAAATCTGTCTAATCCCTCCTTAAATTTACTCACAGTCCCAGCATTCACTACACTTTGGGATAGTGAATTCCACAGATTCACAACGCTTAGTTTAAGCTGAACCTTTCGAGAGGTGTATGTTGGGGCAGTCAAATGTTGTCAATTTTCATTGCATGTTTCTCTGGAGTTTTCATCACATGATTTCCCCCCCCCCCGCCCCTCCGTCCCCCAACCTAGTCAAACAGTTTACCCTTGTTTCCTGTAGTTCACTTAAGAAATTTTCAAAAAGAGAAAACTTAAGAAAAACAAGAAAGTTTACATTTTCGAGGAATAGATTTTTGCTATGCAAGGATTTCAAATGACATGTAGAGAAGGTGGATGGATGGTGTTAAGATATAGCTTTGATATGATCCCATTGCATGGTGGGTTAAGCCTCAGGACCTGAATGGTCACCTCCTTTTCCTACGTTCTGTTCATCTCAAACACCTTTTATAAAAAATATGTCATTGAATAAAAAAAGGCACAAATTTTGAAAATGTTTGCAACTTTTCTCCTGGAGCAGTGTCTGAAGAGATGGATCTTTAATTCCTGTGACTCTTGCACAATGTTAGAGGGTTGCCAGCTGTACAGAAATGATACAGATTGGTTATTGATTCTTTGATAAATCCATGCCTGCTTTCTTCTACCCCTAATAAATGGGTGTTGTCAAAGTATTGGATTGCAATAACTGGTGACCAAGGATCAACAATAATCAGAGGTTTATTGATAATACTGAGCAGCTCCAACATACTGCGTATCTGCCTTGTGCCCAGAGGAGAAGAATCACCCTTCCAACACTGGAGAATCCAGAGCTTCAAATTTTAGTGTCCAGATACCCAAAAACCTACCCTGGTCCTCCTCATGCCAACAATATAGCTAAGAAAGCCCACAATGCTTCTACTTTCTCAGAAGACTAAGGAAATGTCAGCTGTGATTCTCACCAACTTTTACAAATGCACCGTAGAAAGCATTCTTTTTGGTGTATCACACCTTGGTATGGCTCCTGCTCTGCCCAAGACCGCAAAAGGTCGTGAATCTAGCCCCATCCGTCATATAAACCGGCCTCCCATCCATTGAATCTATCTACACTTCCCATTGCCTCAGCAAAGCAGCCAGTATAACTAAGCACCCCATACACCCAAATGTGGGGTGTTATAGAACATAGAACACTACAGCACAGAACAGGCCCTTCGGCCTTCGATGTTGCGCCGACCAATATAAAAAGCAATGCCCCTCCAAACTAAACCATTCCTTTCTCTTCCATATACTTATCAACTAACCTCTTAAACGCCACCAAACTTGGCGCATCTACAACAGCTGCAGGCAGGGCATTCCACTCCCGAACCACCCTTTGGGTAAAGAACCTACCTCTGATATCCGTCCTATAACTATCACCCCTTAATTTAAAGCTGTGTCCCCTCGTGCTAGCTTTCTCCATCCTAGGAAAAGGCTATCACTGTCCACCCTATCTAAACCTCTAATCATCTTATATGTTTCGATTAGGTCCCCTCTTAGCCGCCTCCTTTCTAACGAAAACAACCTCAAATCCCTCAGCCTCTCTTCATAAGACCTGCCCTCCATACCAGGCAACATCCTGGTAAACCTCCTCTGTACCCTCTCCAAAGCCTCCACATCTTTCTTATAATGCTCTCTTCCACCTTCTTCTGTCAGGAAAAAGATACAAAAGTCTGAAGTCACACATAACCGACACAAGAACAGCTTTTCCCCTGCAGTCATCAGACTTTTGAACTACACCATAACTATGAGTGTAACACTACATTCCGCACTCTCTCATTCCCTTCTCTATGAATGGTATGCTTTGTCTGTGTAGCACACAAGAAACAATACGTTTCACTTTATACTAATACACATGACAATAGTAAATCAAATCAAATTGAAAAGAGAACTGCCACCCTTCCAGCACCGGACACCTTCTGTATTTGCATTATCTCAGTGTCCACATGACTACCCAGTCCACCAATACAAACAGATTGTGCAGCAATCCAAAAAAATTCCTCTCTTTTTCACTAATGAATTATTTAATGATATCACTTCGAACAATTTCAACCTCCTAATGTTTTGCAAATCGTCACTTTGAATTTGTGGGTCTCCATTATTCGCAGAATACAGAATCATCACAGCAGAGAAAGAGATCATTCGTCTCTGCTCTCCAAATAAGCAATGAATTTAGTTCTATTCTCCCTATAACCTTGAACATTCATCTTTTTCAGGTAACATTCCAATTCCCTTTTGATTGCAATTCTCTTTTGAGGGCAGCGCTGTGGCACAATGGTTAGCACTGCTGTATAATAGTGCCTGGGACCTGGGTTTGATTCCTGGCTTAGGTAACATTCTGTATGGACCTTTCACATTCTCTCCATATTTGCGTGGGTTTCCTTTGGGTCTTCTCATGTTCTGAAAGATGTGTCGGTTCACTGCACCGATCCAAACAAGTGCCGGCTTGTGGCAACTAGGGGACTTTCACAATAATTACATTGCTGTGTTAATGTAAGTCTTACTTGTGACTAATAAATTAACTTTAAATTGGACCTGTCTCCACCACACTCAGGCAGTGCATTCCAGACCTTTACCATTTGCTGCAAGGAAAAGTTTTACCTCATGTCTGTTTTTTTATCAATGACTTTATATCTGTGCTCATTCATTCTCAATATTTTCACAAGTAGGAATAATTTTTCTCTATCATCTGAGTCCAGAACTTTCATGGCTTTGAATATCTCTGTCTATTGCTCTTTATGTTCCATGCAATTTGCATTTACAAATGGAACACATGATCATTCGCAATCATTCACACCATACATGAATTTAAAACTATAAGAGACCAATCTTCACCAGTTGGGCGTTTGCCTAAATCTTGCCTCATTTGGAATGAGAATTGGTTAGGGTTTGTAATACATGGAAGATCCATATACCAACGAATTGACCACCCCAGAAGGTGAGACTTAATGCCCATAGATTTGGTGAAATTTCTTCCACGTCAGTGTGAGGGTGTCTATGCCTCATCCAGTTCCATGGGGAGAGGGTGGTAGAGGTGGAGGGAGAAGGGAGTACAAGCTGGATGTGGATTGAAGCAACGTTTTAATATTCACTCGCCAATGCTTCTCAACCTCACCTTTGAAACCTATCTTTTATATTTGATGTGACACGGGAATTTCCAACTCGGTCTTTGTTTATTGTCCTCACTGATTGCCTGGAGAAAGTGGTGATGAGCCATCTTCTTGAACTACTTTAGTCAATTGACTTGATGCAGTTAGAGAAGGAGTCTCACTACTTTGGCCCACCAAAAACAAAGGAACAGTTACATCGTTCAAATCAGAATGAGGTGCAACTTTGAGGGGAATTTGCAGACGGTATATTCCTGTGCATCTGCTATCCTTGTTCCTTAGCCAAAAAGAACATAAGATGTGGGAGCAGAAGTAGGCCGTTCAGCCCATTAAGTCTGTGCTGCCATTCAACAAGATCATAACTGATCTGATAACACAATCCTCAACAACACATTCCTGCCTTATCTCCATAATCTTTGATTCCCTTACTGATTATAAATCTCTCTATCTCAGCCTTAAACATATTTAGTGACCCGGCCTCTACAGCCTCAATGGTAATGAATTTCACAGATTCCTCCTCATCTCTGTCTTCAATGAGCAATACTCTTACTCTGAGATTATAGTCCCTACTCTAAGACTCTCCCATAAAAGGGAGGCTATCCCTCAACATCTGCATTATCAAGCTTGCTGAGAAACTTATTAATCCCAACAAGGTCACCAATCATTCATCTAAATTCTAATGATTACAGGCCTAACTTACTCAACCTCTCCTCATGAAAAAAACCTCCATACCCAGTATCAACTCTGTGAACCTTCTCTGAATTGCTCCCAATGTCAGTATATCTTTCCTTAATAAGAAGTCCAAAACTGTTCACAGTATTCTGGGTGTTGTCTAACTTGTAGTTTCAGTAAGACTTCCTTATTTTTATACTCCATTCCCTTTGAAATAAAGGCCAACATTCCTTTTGCTTTCCTTATTACCTGTTGAACTTGCATGCAAGCTTTTGTGCAGGGCCTGGGTGGGATTGTGGTGGATGGACTGAATGGCCTCCTTTTGCACTGTTGGGATTCTATGATTCTATGATCTCTAAATCTACTGCAGTTTTATGCAGCCTTTCTCCATTTCAAAAACAATCAGCTCCTTTATTCTTCCTATCAAAATGCATAACTTACACATTTTCCTATCTTAATTTCTATCTGTCAAGTTTTTTTCCCCCTTTTATTTGGCCTGTCTATATCCTCCATGACTATCTGTGCTATTCTCATCCACTCACCTGTTTTTGTATCATCTGCAAATTTGACCACAGTACATTCACTTCCCCCATCCAAATAATTGTGGATCCAGCACTGATCCCTGTAACACTTCATTGATTATAGGTTGCTACCTTGAAAATGCCAGAACTTTACCAGCACATCTGCCTCAATTTTGGGGGCTGACAAGGCCTAGAGAGTGGCATTCTCTGTTGGTGTTGGATGGGATTGTATGAACCTTGGAAGGATGTGCCAGTAAAATTCCCATCCTCTGTCCTCTATTAGTTAGTTAATCCTCTATCTATGATTCTAGGTGGCAGAAGTCTGAATATGCTGACAAAGGAAGGGTTGCTGCAGTGAAGCCTGTTGACACACTGCTGCCATCATTTGTTGCTGATGAATGGAGTGAAACTTTAAATAGTGGATGGGATGCCAATCAAATGAGCTGCTTGTCTTGGATGGCATCCAATTCTTGAGTGTTGTTAGAGATACACACTCATCCAGGCAGAGAGTATTCCTGACTTGGAACTTATAGGCTTTGGAGAGTCAGGTGCTGAGTTACTCACTCCAGAATCCCCAACCTCTGACCTGCTCTTTCAGCCACAGCGGCTTGTTCTGTTAAATTTCTAGTCAATGATAATCCCCAGCATGTTGATAGTGGGTGATTCAGTGATGGTTATCCCATTAAATGCCAAAGGGAGTTGGTTAGATCTTCTCTTCCTGGAGATGTTCTTTGTTTTTCCCTTGTGTGGTATGAATGTTATTTGCCACTTACCAATCCAAGCACTTCATCCTGCCTTGATCTCAGAGGCAGTCTTTCTCACCTTATCCCTGATGATCAGCTCTTTTTTTCCAAGTTTACAGAAACATACTGAGATCAAGGACTAAGTACTTCGGGTGGAATGCAGCATCACTGGGCAAGTTATTGCTGATGAAGTGTCACTGTAGCATTGTTGATGACCACTCATCGCTCCACTGATGATCAAAAGCAGACTGATGCGGGGCAATAGTTGATTAGGCTGGGTTTGCTCTGGTTTTTGTAGACAGTACATATTTGGGCAATTTTCAGCATTGCCAATATTGCAATGGTAATGGAACACGGCTAATTCTCGAGCACAAGCATTCATCGCATTCTATTGCTGAAATGTTGTCAGGGCCAGTAGCTTCAGTCTTTTCTTGATATCGTGTGGAGTGATTTGAATTGGCTGAAAAGGGACATCTGTGATTCTCGAGACCTTAGGAGCGGGTGTCCCATTGAGTCAAAGAACAAAGAAAATTACAGCACAGAAACAGGCCCTTCAGCCCTCCGAGCCTACACTGACCATGCTACTCAACTAAATTACAGCCCCCTACCCTTCCGGGACCATATTCCTCTATTCCCACCCTGGGTCATTTATTCGTCCAGACATTCCTTAAAAGTCACATACTTTTACTTGCCAAACGTGGCAAAATCATTATCGGTTTTGTGCCAAAGATTGACACTCAAGGGGGGAAACAAGCTTATAATCACTCCAAGGCCATGTAATGAAAGACCCTCCTGTTTCAACCCAGAGAAAGGAAAGATAGTTTCATTCTGGACTGAGTTGAACTCTGATCCCAGAGCACTGAGATCATGGGCAAAGCAATTATATCGCTTGATGCCCTGCAGTATTTCAATTATTAGCAGGACACAGGTGGAGCAGGAGCTGTTAGAGGTTCCTTAGCACAAACCCGAGTCTTTAACTGAACTCCGAGACTGCTCAGTGTTTGGTGACCTGGAGCTGAACCAGACTTGCAAACAGGTTTTGTAGGTTTAATGGGAGATTGGCAAGGCAGAAATTTTCCGTTGTCAAGTGTAACCAATTAAAGTGACTCAGGCTGCTTTGTAGACAAGAGGAATATAAACAGACTTTGAGAAAGGGGAAGTAAATCCTCACACAGAGTGTACAGAGCACTTGAGATTTGGCAACCAATTCATTCATTCTGTACTGTTGGTTTATATGTATAATTTAAGTGACAGCTTAACTTAATTGGCAACAGCCATAACTCTGATTTGGAAAGTCCCTTCAAAAATAGTCCAGTGCTTGAGAGAGCATTGCATTGTCAGAAGTGAGACCTTCTGTCCTCTCTCAGGGGAGTGCAAAAGACAATTAAAGAAGAACAGGAAGGTTCTCACACCTAATAACAGTAAATTACTGCGGATGCTGGAATCTGAACTGAAAAGAGAAAATGCTGGAAAACCTCAGCAGGTCTGGCAGCATCTGGAAGGACAACAAAGAGCTGACGTTTCGAGTCCAGATGACCCTTTGTCAAAGCTAAAAGGCATCGAAAATGAGAAACATTTATACTGCAGGATGAGGGAATGAAGGGTGTGTCATAGCCACAGAAACCAGGGGAAAAGACTGTTAAAGCTGTCTACCGAGAGAATAAAGGAAGTGATTGGCCAAATGAAGCTAAAGTGAAGATGGTACCAGGGGGTTGTTGAGGATGGAGGAAGGGAGAAAAAGTTCTCACAACTTTTTGACTAACATTTATCCCGAATTCAATAATCTGAAAACATATTATGTCGGAAGGAGCACATTGCTGTTTGGGCTAGTTTGGTGTGTGCCTGCATGTTTTCTTGGCCATGATGGACTGCACTATAACAATCCAAAGATGTGCAGGTGAGGTTGACCTAAATTGATCTTATTGTCAGGGGGATTAGCAGGGTAAATGTGCTGGGTTACAGGAATAGGGGCTTGGGTGGGACTGTGGTTTCTGCAGACTTGGCCTCCTTCTGCACTGTAGAGATTCTATGATTTTATGAATAATCAGAAACTACTTTTCAAGGCGTTAAGAGTCTGAAACATTGAAACACCTCTGATGGGTGTGTCTTGGATTGTCTCCCCACAACCTTATGCGAACAGTACATAAAAAGCTAAAAAAAAATAAATGCTGGCAGTCTCCTTCTAGTTTCTTGCAGTCCTAGTCAGATCAGGAACCATAGCAAGCTCTGGTACATCTGGAAAGGATATTTTCTATGGTGCTTCTTGTAAAAATTGCTGAGAGCCAGTGGACATAAGAAATTTCATTAGCCTCCTGAGAAGGTAAAGGTCTTGGTGAGCTTTCCCTAACTACAGTATCGGCATGGGGGGAGCAGGACGGATTGATTGATGTTCTGGATATTGAGAAACTTGGAATTTTTTGACCATTTCCACTTCATCACCATTGATGTACACAGGGGCATGTCCCCCACAACATTTCCTGAAATCAATGAATAAACTCCATTTTTATTGACATTGAGGGAGAGATTATTGTTGTCGTATTCTTGCTGTGAAGACAGTTATTTTCCCTTGATTGTGACATTTTGGATAGGTTTCCAGGTCAGAATCAGTCGCGGAATGACTTTGAGCACCAGCTCCAGTAACAGTGCAGATCCCCTGTAAGGGGTATCTTTAGGAAGTGTGAGATAGCTTCAATCAATGCCAGCCTCTCACATTTCGGAAGCATCCTGCTGAAAAGTGCAGCCACTGCACAGCACCCCTTAGCACTAGACTTCACACTGCAATCGTGTTAATTAGCAGACAGCAAAAAGTTGATGTGAAGCCTGCACTGGTCTGGGTTAATACCACATTGCGACCTCCATGTCTGTTTACAGGACCGTGGAGTTTTTCCCACTCTAATCTCTTAATTCTACCGGGCTTCTTTATTCCGACTGTTACAGTTCTCTTTTTAAAACAACAGCAAAAAATAAAGCAAAAATGAATCATGCAAAATGGATTGTGCTTTTTTCTGTCTAAGTCTAAGGGTGCTTGGAAATAGATACAGCAATAATAAGTACCTCAGTCCTTGACTTCTGCCCTTCGAGCATATTTGCCAGTTAATTGGTAAGTGGGTATGTGCTGCTGTGAATCACAGTGTGATATCACCATGAGTGAGAAGTGTCTGTCATTTTCATATGCAGCTTGGCACTTTAAAATTTTAATTAAAATCATCTCGAAGTCAGGAGATGAAATGTCAGGATAGAGATCAGGAAAACAGCAAGGCCCCTGAAGTTCCTTGTCTCCTGATCCCAATGATCCCTGAAGCTGTTGGATGCTGTACCCTTCAGCAGTCATGGTGTTCAGCTGGAGGACATCTCCCAGTCTCTGATACAGACATGTCACAGCTACTGGCCTGCACACAACAGATGGAGAACTCTCTATGCTCACTGCATTCCCCCTCCCCATCCCCTCTTCTATCCACCCCCCAACTCCCACACCTGCCTCCGCACTACTCCTCTGTGCATATCCATGTTCATTAAGTCTTCAATCCCTTCAGTAAGGCAACAAACAATCAGGCAGCATCTGTTGCTCACCACGGGGATTGGGGTGTGCTATTGACTCCATTTTATCAGGTCTTGATTTGATACTTTAGGTGGAATTTTACTGGCATGTCCACCCGAGGTTTGTACAATCCAGCCCAGAATGCTGATACCTGAGCCTCGCCCAACTCCGGAAACACCAGCCTTTAAATTTCCTTTAAGATTTGTTTTTTGTTTCAGGTGGTCCCCACACACACTTCCACCGATCCTCTCCCCATGCCAAATCCTCCCCCTTGCCCTCCCCCCCACCTTTTGGGGGCTGCCCATTTTACTCTGTTCCTCAGGTTGTTTAATTTAGTTTCATTTCTTTGCCTAAAAGAATGGCGGCACATTGATTCTGAAATCCTCATCCTTCTTTTCAAATTGATCTGTGGCTTTGCTCCTCTATATCTCCTTTTAAATTCCCTCAGCCTGACAAACCTTCCATAATTTCTCTATTCTGCTCATTCTTGCTTCTCATGCACCCCTAATCTTTTTTGCTTCATACTAATTCATCCCAGACCAACAACTGTTTGAGTTGTGAGCTCTAGATTTCATTCCCTAAACTTCTTCAACTCTTACCTCACTTTCTCATCCTTTAAAACACTCCTTAAACTATCCTTTCAACCCAAATGATTTCTTATGGGATTTGGTGTCAAGTTCTGTTTGGTAATATTCAGCTGCTGCACCTCTGTTTTGGAGTGGTATGCAAAATACAGGTTATTTTGTTGCTGTGTTGTTACTATCTTCATTTCAGTGAAAAGCCATGGTGTGCTCCTCATGCTCCACGTGGGAAACCATAAATCTTTCCAACGCATAGGACCTGCTTGTGTGCAGGAAGTGTCTCCAGGTGCAGCTCTTGGCAGCCCAGGTTTCAGAGCTGGAGTGGCAGCTGGGGACATGGTGGAACATCTGCATGGTTGAGTGAATTGGGGATAGCAAGTTTAGAGAGGTAGTCACATTGCAGGCTAAGACTTCTCAGGCAGAAATGGAATAGGTAATAATTACCTGGGGGCATTGTGAAAGAGATCTATGGAAAATTGGCTGTTGTGTTCAGAACGGAGTGTTATCCTTGAAAATTGTGCATGTTTGTCAAGCTAAGGAGGGAATAAAGGGGTATTGTATCATGATCAAATATTTCATATTTAATGAATGTTGTTTTCCTGTGACTCTGTTCTTCCAAGTGTTCTGCGGTCATTTGAACCAGGATTCCATTCTTGGATCTTCTATTCAGCAGTAACACAAACTGGGATTGGAACATTGGCCACAGGAGAAATATTCATGATATAGCCAAATCTGGCACATCTGTGTGGGTTTCCTCTGGTGTTCCAGTTTCCTCCCATATTCTAAAGATGTACAAGTTGGTTGGCTGTGCTAAATTGTCCATTATTGTGAGGGAAAATAGCAGGATAAATATGTGGGGATATGCAGATGGGGGCTGAGTCAGGTTTGTTATTAATGCAGGATTGATGGGCCAAATGGCCTCCTTCTGCAATGTCGGAATTTTATTATGATTGACCTAACAACCTTTCCAACATACTCATGGCAGATGGTAAGAGAGCTCCTGATTCCTGGTCAGAGATGTTTGATGCAGAGTGGTGTTCTAATTACTTCTTCCCTCGCTGTAAAGGCAGTGAGAGGTATCCTCTGTCCTTTGCAGACCATGGCTAATTGGGGAAGGATGGAAGATTTGAGATGAGACAAGAATCAGAATTTTCTCATTCTGCCTGCCACGGATGGGGGTGGGGAGTAGGCTGGGGGATGGGGCGAGGGAGAGGGGGCAGAGGGGGAAACAATCCATACAAAGACCTGTTGACTCTGAGGGTAGTTTTCTGGTTTTATGGCGAACACAGCTGGAAAATCCCACCCATTTTTTTTACACAGTGGTTTGTTCTTGACTGGAATGCATGGCCTGAGGAAGTGGTGAATAGTGACTCTCAACAGAGATACAGATGAGTACTTGAACAGGAGAGATTTGCAGATCTGCAGGGAGAGTGCAAGAGGAGTAGAGCTAATTGGATGGTTAGCCACAGGTCCAATGGGCCAAACGACCTCCTTCGAAGCTGTCTCATTCTTCAATTCTATGACATTTTCACAAATATTCAGTTTAAGAGTAACTGCCACCATGGTTAGAATCAGTGGTAAGAAGTCTCACAACATCAAGTTAAAGTCCAACAGGTTTATTTAGTAGCAAAATCCACTAGCTTTCGGAGCGCTGCCCCTTCGTCAGGTGAGTGGGTATCTATTCAAAAACAGGGCATATAAAGACACAAACTCAATTTACAAAATAACGATTGGAATGTGAGTCTTTACAGGTAATCAAGCCTTAAAAGTACAGACAATGCGAGTGGAGAGAGCGTGAAGCACAGGTTAGAGAGATGTGCATTAGAGCAGGGTTACCGAAGAAGGAAGTTAACATGAGGTTCATTATTAGAAGTGCTAATAGATATACAGCAGAAGATGATTCCTCCCCCTTGGTAAATTGGTAGCAAGGGAGCAAGTACTCATATTGGTATGAGGAGCAGAACGGTGAAAATTAGAACAAATTTTTCATGCAGAGCATATTGTACTTATTAGCATAGGCAGCCATTGAAGCAGCCTTAATCACAACATTTAAGAGGGATTTAATTAAACACTTGGAGGAAAAAATATTAAAGGACATTTGAAGAAAAGAGCAGGGAATTAAGGTTAGAATGCAAAATGTTGGGTCTTAATATTTGCCTTTACTGCAATAATCTGGTGGGTAATCCGACTATTATGGAACCCATTTGTTTTTATTCCCTTGAGATCAATAATATTCTCTCTCTTCCTCACACTCACTCACACATAGACATGTTGATGCAGCAAGAGTCAGCTGGAGTAATTAAAACAACTGCATTCATTCTGCAACGCAAGTGGTTTCATTGAAAGTAAGGCAGTGCTGCCACTGAATGTCAAATAGGATGACACTTTTAAAGATAGAGAGGAAGATAGATTAGCATTTCTATAGCACCTTTCAAAATCTCAGTGTCGCAAAGTCACTTACAGCTACTTCAGCCTCCTCGTGGCTGGGTGGCCTGTCCTCTCTAGAACCCATCAACGCACCACACTGAATATGTCAAACAACAAGCCCCCTATTGTGCTGACTGGCCAATCTTAATTACTAAGCCAGCCACTGCGAGTGAATTTGGAGCCAATCTCGTTTTCAGATCAGTGTCAGCTGGGAGCTTTAAAGGCTATCTGTCTGTATCTCTCTCTTTTAATCCTTCAGTCACGGCAAGGTTTCAGAACAGGTTAATGTAATGTGTTTAACAGAAAAGTGGGCCTCCCTAAAGTCAGAACTCCATGTCCAGGGACTACCAGCAAGCTGCAGGGGGAATTTATATTCATATTAGAGACTGCAGCCCCCTTCAATATTCAAACACAATGTGGATTCCATTAAAAAAATCAGGATTAGCATTACTCAGGATATGTCAATAAGAATTGCCTTGCTAAACAATTTCCTTTATTCATTTCTACCTTGTGAACTTTCCTTTACTCTTTGCGAGAATTTACAGAGCGATATTCCTTACTTGGTCACAGGGGAACAAAGAACAACATAGCACAGGAACACACCTTGGGCCCACCAAGCTAGGTAGTTTCCATTCCTCGATTCTGCTCCCATTCATTTGTCCATCAAGGTATCTTGAATGTTGCTAATGTGCCTGCTTCCACCACCTCCACTGGCAGTGGGTTCCAGGTATCCACCATCGTCTGTGTGAAAAACTTGCCCTGCACATCTCTCCTAAACTTTCCCTCTCTCAACTTAAACCTGTGCCTTCCTGTAGTTGAACTTTTCGCCCTGGGAAAAAGCCTCTGACCATCCACCCTATCTTCTCCTTTCATAATTTTACAGGCCTCTGTCGGGCCACCCTTCACTTCCATCTTTCCAGTGAAAACAATCCAAATTTATCCAACCTCTCCTCATTCCTCAAGCCATTCAGACTAAGCGACATCTTGGTAAACCTTCTTTGCACCCTGTCCAATGCATCCACGCCCTTCTGGTGGTGCAGCAAGCAGAATTGCACACAATATTCCAAATGCGACCTAAATAAAGTTTTAAACAGGAAAAGGCCATTATAATCTATCTGGCTGTCCCAGTGTCTGGGAAAAACCATGTTGCATGATTTCTCTCCTCCCCCAGTAACAAGCGTTCCAATTACTGATTGAAATCCCTGTTGAATTTTTTTGTTCCAATCAGCCCCTACTGCTTTCTCAGTCAGCTCCCTGAACACATTCACAGATCTCTCTGCAGAAAGTAAGCATATCTAAACTGTTTTTGCAATTTCTCTCTGCTACATTGAAGGTTGTGCTCTCCCGCAGTAGAACATGTAGTTGTGTCAAGCAAGCTGATGTTTGTCTTGCCTGGAGTAGCTTGAATATTTCTGTAAGGTTCCCTCCGGAGCTTCCTGCACTGTAAGGAGTCCCAGCTCAGTTGTAAATCCTCTTTGTGGCATCCTTTCCAATCCCAGGGTCACTGCCTCAGACAAAAGGTCACAATATTGTGTTCGGTCCCACAGATGAAATTGAACAATACTCTTTAAAACTCAGAATCACTTCCTCAGATTTGGACTCTGTAACTTTGATTATCTTTTCTCTCTATTGCTACCACGCTGTGCTCAATGCTCCAGTAATTGAGGGAGTAGCCCCCACATATTCTCTGCTGTGTGGTGTCCTGTCCAATGATGTAAATTATCTTAAATTACCATTGCTTGTGATCCTTTTCCAACCTCCTGACTTTACATCTGTTCACACTAATTAATGTCCGAAGCTTGTTGGCCAAATTCCATAAGCAACTGGGTTAAAGACATCAACCTGAAACATTAACAACTTTTCTCTCTCCATGAATGTCACATGACCTGTTGAGTGATACCAGCATTTTCTTTCAGATTTTCAGCAGCTGCAGTATTTTACTTCTGTGTCTAAACCATCCACTTCTCTCTGCAATTGAGTTACCTGCTTCTTGTCAACTTTCCTCAATTTTGTTCCATTTGCAAACACGAGGATCTTTGTTTCCATTTCCATCTCCAAAGTTGTGGACATGATAAAGAACATCAGGGAAAGCACTGACTCAGGACTCACTCCACCTTGTCTTCTTCCTGGTCCATCCAACTTAGTGTAACAAGTACTCCTTGCTGTCTCTGTTTTTGGCCAATTTACAACACATATAGATCATAGATCATAGAATTCCTACAGTGCAAAAAGTGGACATTAAGTCTGCACTGACCACAATCGCAGCCAGGCCCTATCCCATAACATGATGTATTTACCTTGCTAATCCCCCGGCACTAAGGGACAATTTTGCAATGGCCAATCCACCTAACCTGCACATCTTTGGACTATGTGAGGAACACAGTGAGAAGTCTGATAAGACCAGACTTCTCGCTGTGTTTACCCCAGTCCAACACCGGCATCTCCACACACTGATGAAACCAGGGCACCTGGAAGAAACTCGCGCAGACACAGAGAGAACGTGCAGATTCCACACAGGCAGTGACCCAAGCTCGGAATTGGACACAGGTACCTGGTGCTGTGAGACACTAGTGCTAACAACTGTGCCATCAATCAGAGACCTTTGTTGTGCCTTCCAACCCAGTGGTCAAATTTCTCATGGGACACTCTATCAAAAAGTTTTGCTGAAATATTAACAATAAGCAATTTCTGTCCATGGAGTTTTATATCTGCAAAAGCTGAGGGGAGGCAGTGGCACAGAGGATTTGTCACTGGATTTGTAGTCCGGAGAGCCAGAACAAAAGCTAGGAATCTGGGTTCAAATCCTGCCACTTGTCCAGATAATTCAACATAATTCAATAAAAATTTGAAGTTAGATGTCTAATGATGACCATGAAACCCATCTGATTCACTAATGTCCTTTAGGGAAGGAAATCTGCCATCCTTACCTGATCTGGCCTACATGTAACTCCAGATCCACAGCAATGTGGTTGACTCTCATAATGCCTTTGAAAATGGAGGGCAGTTAGGGATGGGCAATAAATCCTGGCCCAGCTAGCAATGCACACGTCCCATAAATGAATAAAAAGGTGTGATCTCCCAAGAAGCTGTATTGACCATCTCTCTGCTTGTTTCATATTAACACAAGTTTTGTATCATTCATTCTTCAACATGTTATCCAATACTTGCCCCACTATAGATGTCAAGCTGAAAAAGTCCTCAGGTTCCTTGTGCAGTGGTTTCCTTCTCTTTACAGACTACCATCATGTTTCTATTTCTCCAAATATCAAACTCATTCCTGTTCTCAAACATCCCTTGTAGAAACCCTCCAAAAGACATTCATTTTCAGTGGGCAATCCCATAAATTGGCAAGATTTGATTTGCTAACCAATCTGCATTCTTTTCTCATATAGTATAAATTGTTATTGCCTTTGAAGTTTGGTATTATTGAAAATCTGTCCTGATCAGTGAAAGACGAAAAGCTTCAACAGCACGTCTCTTTGACCGACAAGACTTAGAGAAATATAGAAAATAGAAGCAGGAGGAGGGCATTTGGTCCTTTGAGCCTATTCACCCATTCATTTTGATGATGGCTGATCATCAAATTCAATATCCTGATCCCCACCTGTCCCATCATTTCCTTTGATCCCTCTATCCACAAACTCCATATCTAATTTCTTCTTGAGATCACACAACTTCTATAAATTCTTCACAGTGCAAACTGTAGGGCAGCACAGTGGCACAGTATTAGCACTGCTGCCTCACAGTGCCAGGAACCCAGGTTCAATTCCTGGCTTGGGTCACTGTGTATGGGGAGTCTGCACTTTCTCCTTATGTTCGTGTGTGTTTCCTTTCGCAGTCTGAAAGATATGCTGGTTAGGCGAATTGGCCATGCTAAATTCTCCTTCAGTGTGTCCAAACAGATACCGGATGTGGTGACTGGGGGATTTTCACAGTAACTTAGTCTTCTTGTGATACTAATAAATAAACTTTAAAATGCCTCGAAACAGTGCCCTTATTTCTGTTAAAATTTTCATTTCTCTAATTCCCTCCGTTTTTCTTTGGATCTTATCTTTTTAGGTGCCAACGATGTTTCAATGGGTAACAATGCCTCCAATGGGTCAAAAGTTGTGCTTTTGAACCTCACTCCTAAGACTTAAGCATATGGTTTAGACTGACACTTCAGTGTAGTACTGAGGGAGTGCTGCACTATTGGAAATGCGGTCTTTCAAATAAGACATTAAACTAATTCCCTCTCTCCTCCTAAGGGAATGCTTTTCAAACTTTTTCTCCCCACTTTAACACTTCTGGCTTGGTGCATTCCAGTTAAAATTGGGTTATGAGGCAGTTGTTGAGTTGTGGGAAAAGGCTAGGAGGAGTTAACTGGGGAAGTAGAGGGTAGGGGAGTTCAAACATCGAGAATCACAGGCACAGGAAAATAAATCAGGCATCTATCATTTTGCAGATTTTGTTACTGTCAGCAATTGGACTTCACAGCTCACTACATTAGGGCGTTAGATCTGACAAAGGGTCATCTAGACTTGAAATGTTGGTTCTATTCTCTCCTCTCAGATGTTTTCAGACCTGCTGAAATTTTACAGCATTTTCTGTTTTTGTTTCAGATTCCAGCATCCTCAGTATTTTGCTTTTACATTCAGGCATGCCTGCCACACATATATCTCAGTAAAAGCCAGAGTAATCAAATCTCAGTCTCCTGTCCCCCTCTACCATTGCTCTCACAGAACTCACCACCCCAGTTGCTTGGGGACCCCGATTTTAAGGCAGACACCAAAAATCCAAATATAATATTTCTGAGTTTGTGGTGATAACTGAAAGCTAGGTGCGAATATGTGTTGTGAGAAAGATATAAAGCAAAGGGATTTGGACAGATTTAGTGAGTGGGCAAGAACATGGCAGATGGAATTTAATGTGACGTTATCCACTTTGGTAGGAGGAACAGATGTGCGGAGTATTTCTTAAATGCTGCAAGATTAAAAAATGTTGATATACAAAGGGATTTGGATGTCCTCATCAATAAGTTATTGAAAGCTAACACGCAGGTGTGCAAGCTATTAAGAAGGCTAATGGAACGTTAACCTTAATTGCAGAAGGATTCTTAATAATTTGTTCATGGGATGTGGGCCAGCATTTATTAACCATCCCTGAGGGCATTTAAGAGTCATCTGGAATCACATGTAAGCCAGACTAAGTAAGGACAACAGGTTTCCTTCCCAAAAGAAATACTTTTCACTGCGCCCCAATAATAAATCAATTCTAAAGGACATTAATGAACCTGATGGTTTTTCCTCACGACAATAGCTTCATGGTTGCCATTCGATTTTTAATTCCAGATTTCTAATGAATCTAATTTCACCATCTGCCATGATGGGGTTTGAACCTGGGTCCCCAAAGAATTACCCTGCATTATTGGATTACAGGTTCAGTGTCAATACCATTATGCCCCTGTGAGCACAAGTGTAAGTAAGTCACACTTCAGTTGTATTCAGCTATAGTTAGCCCACACCTCTGGAACATTGTGTGCACTCTTGGTTCCTTTACCTTAGGAAAGAAATTATTGTCACACAGGGAGTGCAAGAAAGCTTCACCAGATTTGTTCCCAGGATGATGGGGAGACCTATGAACTAAACTTGGAGAAACTCTACCTGCATCCTCTAAACTTTTGAAGAATGAGAGATGACCTCATTGAAACCTACAAAGTACTTAAAGGGACAGACAGGGTAAATACAGGTAAGATGTTTCCCTTGGTTGGGGAGTCTGGAACCAGGAAACACAACTTTGAATTGAGGAAAGCCACTTGAGATCAAGATAAGGAGAATTTCTTTTGTCTGGAGGGTTGTGAATCTGTGGAATGTCTCTACCCCAGAGGGCTATGGAAGCTCATTCATTGAGTACGTTTAAAGCAGAGATTGACAGGTTTCTAAATTACAATAACAGAAAGGGATATAGGGATAATGTGGGGAAAAAGGCACTGAACTGGATGATTAGCATGATTTTATTGAATGGGGAAGCAGGTTTGATGGGCAAAATGGCTTCTTCCTGCTCCTTTGTTCCAACATTCCTATCCAATGGCACAATTCGGAGAAAAATTATGGATGTTCTTCCCACTTCTTATCCCACCAGCCAACACCAATAAAACAAATGATCTGTTTTGTTTCTTCTTTTGTGTATTAACAATATTCTACTCTTGAAAATGTTTCTACTTTTTTTCCATACACCTTCCATCTAAAATACATGCATGGATCACTTTTCAACCTGTTTTCTGTGCTCTTACTTTTGGAAATTGAGTGTTTCAAATTTTTCTTTTTTGCTATAGTGCAGGTCTTCTCTGCAACCTCACCTCACAGTTTCAGTGTCACTTACTTATCACACAAAATTGAGACTAATGACACTGGATTCCTTAATCAGTTGGGTTACGTCAGAGTTCCTTATCATTATCAGATGTGTGCTTTCTCTCTTGTTACTCCAATTATCATCCTTCCAATTTATCCCTGTTAAACTGAAGTCCCTCATCATTTTTGCATTCGATTCCCCCATGTTTGAGTCGCAGGTCCAATGTTTCCTCTCGAGTGCTGGCCTGTAACAAATTCCAAGTCATTAGTTTCTTCTCTTTAATATCATTGAACCCCCTTCAGATCATGTCTGCCTCATCAATACGTTCTTCCAATTCATCTACCTCCTATTCGTATAAGACGAATATTAGAGGCCAGTTTTTCACACAAAGGGTAGTAGGGGTGTGGAATGCACTGCCGAGTAAGGTGGTGGGAGCAGGCACGCTAGGGTTGTTTAAGGGTCTCTTGGACAGCCACATGAGCGGTCTGCAGATAGAGGGATATAGCAGGACTGTTTGAATATTGCGAGGACCAAATAGTAGTAGACTATCTTTTAGTTTTGTCTCGGGAATGTCTTAGTTTTTTTTAGCATGTTTAATTAAGTCTTATTTGTTTCCGCAGGCAATTCGGTCCACCTTGTTGAGCAACAAGGGGCATGCATGCAGCATGTCGTGCGAGAGCTGCTCTTGGAGGTTGCTTCAGGAGTTGCCTAGTGCTTCACCTCGTCAGTGTATGTTTAAACTGGACCATCTTATGGGCAACATGACAGCTCAGAGACTATCGCTGTTGCTGTGCTGACACATGGATTTGGGCCTGTGTCTGCGGGAGTTTGTGCGTTCTCCCCGTGGTTGCGTGGGTTTCCTCCGGGTGCTCCGGTTTCCTCCCACATCCCAAAAATGTGCTCTTAGGCTGATTGGGTAACAAATTGTCCCTATATTGGTCTCTATATGGGAATGTTCAACAATAGGCATAGCTTAAAGTCAAGGATATGTCATTAAGACGTTAGGACGGGCTCGTTGGGCCGAAGGGCCTGTTTCCCGTGCTGTGTTGCTCTTTGTTCTTTGTTCTTTTTCCAGATGTCTAGTCTCCCCCATCAGTTTTTCATGTTGATGCTGACAGTCCAGAGTATTGCAATCTTGTACTTCATTCTGTATTATTATTGACTCATGCCTGTAAGATGCCCATAATGGCATTATAGCAACATGGAGGCACAGTGGGTAGCACTGCTGCCTGACAGCGCCAAGGACCAGGGTTCGGTATGTTGTGCCTGCTGCACAGTCTCTTTTAACCCTTATGCGATAGACAAAGAACGGTGAGTAGATGTCTTGTTAGTACAACTAATATTTATTTAAAACACACAATCAATAATCACTCACCCAACCAAATCTTACAGAAAGTACTAAAGTTCAAGTCCAAAACAAAACCTTGACTTAACTTTGCATGATTGGCAAGTACTCAAGCAGATATTGACCTATATCCGTGCGCTGGTCTCGGTCATTCTCTGCGTAGTCCTGTCCTTCGGTCTGGTCTGACACTTTGGCTCTGGTCTTCTTCATTCTCGGGTGAGGTGGCTTTCCTCGTGCTGGTCGCCGTTGTTGTAGCTTGTTCGTAGGGTCAGAGAGAGAGATTCTTGATTGCACAGCACTTTTTATACCTCATTGGGTTTCATGCCCTTTTTGGCCATTGTCAATCAATCAATCAGGACTTAGAACATAGAACATAGAACATTACAGCGCAGTACAGGCCCTTCGGCCCTCGATGTTGCGCCGGCCAGTGGACCCTCTAACCTAAACTATTCCAATATCATCCATATGCCTATCCACCGAACATTTGAATGCCCCCAAAGTAGGCGAGTCCACAACTGCTGCAGGCAGGGCATTCCACGCCCTCACCACCCTCTGTGTAAAGAACCTGCCTCTGACATCCGTCCTATAACTACCACCTCTTAATTTAAAGTTATGTCCCCTCGTGTTGGTCATCACCATCCGAGGAAAAAGGCTCTCACTATCCACCCTATCCAATCCCTTGATCATCTTATACGCCTCAATTAGGTCACCGCGTAACCTTCTTCTCTCTAATGAAAATAACCTCAGGTCCCTCAGCCTTTCCTCATAAGGCCTTCCCACCATACCAGGCAACATCCTGGTAAACCTCCTCTGCACCCTTTCCAATGCTTCCACATCTTTCTTATAATGCGGCGACCAGAACTGTACGCAATACTTGATCACCCTGATTGATAAAGTCCAATCTGGTGCTGCCACACCATGTCCATGCTGGTAATTACCAGTACCAAAGATCACTGTTCATTTCTCATTGGAGGAGGCAAATGGCAAGGGGGCCAGGGAATGGTGCCAAAAACCCGCCAATTGTAATATATTTTGCATTTTTTCATAATCATTACGTTGCTGCCCGCTATGGGCAGAAACATAGACAGGGTTGGCAGTGTAGGTTGGGTAAATCCGGGGATACCCATCAAGAATCCTGATTTTTGGTTGACGCCCCTTTCAACCAAACAATCCTGCCCACTGCCTGACAACGTTGGAAAATCCTGCCCTCTAAAGGAATGTGAAAATTGAACAGTTTAGGATTTATTTATTAGCATCATAAGTAGGCTTACCTTAAAACTGCAATGAAGTTAGTGTGGAAAACCTCCAGGTTGCCACAGTCCAGCCTCTGTTCGGGTACACTGAGAGAGAATTTAGCATGACCAGTGTACCAAACCAGCACATCTTTCAGACTATGGGAGGAAACCGGAGTACCTGGAGGAAACCCAATCAGACATAGGGAGAACTGCAAACTCCACACAGACAGTGACCCAGGCCAGGAATCAAACCCAGGTCCCTGGCGCTGTAAGATAGTTGTGTTAACCACAATGTCACCATGTTATCCAGTCTTCTGAATTTCAGATTACTCATAGAATCTCAGAATCATAGAAACCCTACAGTGTAGAAAGAACCCCTTCGGCCCATCGAGTCTGCACCGAACACAACCCCACCCAGGCCCTACCCCCATATCCCTACATATTATACCCACTAATCCCTCTAACCTATGCATCCCTGGACACTAAGGGGAAATTTCCTAGCGTGGCCAATCAACCTAACCTGCACATCTTTGGATTGTTCATCAATTTGGCCTGTTTGGGCTAAATGTCCCAATTCTAGGCTGTAAGCTATCCTTTGTATTCTGCTCGTGAGAAAATTTGAATTTTGCTGACAAGAGGCAGGTAGTGAATGGATGGGAGGGCTACAGATCACGTAATGCTATTTGAATTATAGATTAGAGTGATTATGGTACCAATCTTATCTGAGAGTTCAGGCAACAGATGAAGATTTTTTTCCTCCCTTGTTTTATAATGTGTTCAGCATAATGAGTCCCAGATGTCCGTTGTTCTCAATATAATAATTTACTTCAGTGATGAGGATCAGATTAAAGGTATCAGGTTTCATTCATTATCTTTAATGTTGGCCTTTTTTACCCCAACCTTCAGAGCGAGAAGTAGACTGAACACAGATTAATATCATTACGAAAGAATAGGGAGAACATGCTGCAAAGTAGGAAGATGATAATTCTATCAAGTGCACAGATGATGGGGAATCATGGATTATGAAGGTGTGCAGGGATATGGGGGGATGAAACGTGATCACAGCAAGTTATGGTGCAGGTTTGAAGGGCTGAATGATGTCCTCTTATCCCTAAACCCTATATTCCTTTCTTTTCCCCCAGGGGTGGCACAATGGTTAATACTGCTGCCTCACAGCATCATGGACCCAGGTTCAATTCTGGCCTTGGGTCACTGTCTGTGTGGAGTTTGCAGGTTCTCCCTATGTCTGATTGGGTTTCCTCCGGATCCCTCCCACACTCCAAAGATGTGTGGGTTAGATTGATTGGCCATGACTAAATTGCCCCTCGTGTTGAGGTTTAGCAGGGTAAATGTGTGGGCTTGGGTGGGATTGTGGTTAGTGGAGATTTGATGGGTCATATGGCCTCCTTCTGCACTGTAGGGATTTTATTGTTTGGATTCAGAGAACAGAGCCACCGATTTGAAGTGAGAGTAAAAATAAAGATTTTGTTTCAGCATATCATCAGAGTAGAAAGAATTGGATTTTTGATATCAATTCTCAATTTCTGGATCTCCTTAAATGCTTTCAAACATTAATTACTTTTGAATAGCAGTCAGTGTTTGATGTAAGAGTTACAGCAGCCAAAAATAACAATGGGGGTAATGAAAGTTTAAGTTTATTTGATATAAAGTTTACCTATTTATTTATTCATCACAAGTAAGCTTACATTCACATTGCAATGAAGTTACTATGAAGATACCCTACTTGCCACACTCCAGTGCTTGTTCAGGTACACTGAGGGAGAATTTAACTTGGCCAATGCACCTAACCAGCACATCTTTCAGGCTGTCAAGGGAAACTAAAGCATCCGGAGCAAATGAGCACATGCAAACTCTGCACAGATAATGACCCAAGCCAGGAATCAAACTCAGGTCCCTGGCATTATGAGGCAGCAGTGCGAACCACTCTGCCACCTCAGAGTGGTTAATTTGAATTTATAGTGATTTTGACTGAGAGATGAATATCAGCCGGAAATCTAGGGTTAATTTTGCCCCTAATCTTCTCCAGAATGCCATCATGGAGTCTTTTACATCCATGTTTTTTTTATTCATTCATGGAATGTTGGTGATGATGGCTGGGCCAGCATCTACTGCTCACCCCTAATTTCCTTGAACTGAGTGGCTCGCTGGGTGGGTCAGAGGGCATTTCAGAGCCTGCAATTACATGAAGGCCAGCTAGGATAAGATTGGCTTTGCTACAGGATGTTAGGGAAAACAGATGGGTTTTTATAACAATCGACAATGGTCTTAATTAGATTTTTAATATCAGAATATTAACAAATTTCATCATCTGCCATGGTGAGATTTGAACATGGGTCCCCAGAGCATCACCCTGGGTCTCTTCATTACTAATCCAGTGACAATACCACTATGCATCGCTTCCTCTGAGAAAGCCAAGAGGGACTTGGTTTTAAATGTGCTTCTAACAGTGCATTGCACATCCACCCAGTTACACTATTGTGTCAGACTAAACTTTGATGTTATAATTCCTGTGGTTGGACTTGAACTGACAGTTATCTAACTCTGAGCTGCGAATACTACCCATTGTCCCATTGCTGACAATAGCGGCACCTGTGATACTGTGACACGTTAGGGGCAAGCATCTGTTAGACTTTATTGGGAAAATAAACACTTATGAAGTAGATTTAGTTCAGCAGCACTGACATCCTCTTACCTTTAAAGAGTACAAATTCTGCTGCTCATCCCCTCTCTCCTCCTTGGGAGAAACATACATTTTCAATGCAAGTTCCCTCAGGTACAGGATGATGTGAACTGTAGCAGGAGAATTGAGTTCAGAAAAATCAACTGGTGAATGCAACTTGAAGCACAAATCACAGCAAAATAAGCAGCAGAGTATCTCTATAGATTCACATGGCGCAGAAGGAGGCCATTCAGCCCATCAAGTCTGCACTGACTGTAACCCAGGGCCCTATTTTCATAAACCCTTGTATATTTGCACACTGCTAATCCCCCTGCTGCTACAAGTCAATTTAGCATGGCCAATCAACCTAACCTGCTTACCTTTGGAGTGTGGGGGAAACTGGAGCACACAGAGGAAACCCACCCACTCATGGGGAGAATTTGCAGACTCCATACAGACAGTGAGCCAAGGCAGGAATTGAACCCAGGTTATTGATGCTGTGAGGCAGCAGTGCTAACCACTGCTCCACCAGGCCACCCGAGACGGCCAATGAGATTATAACAGAGAAGCTATTTCCTGATTTGAATATCTCAGTTTAGAATTGGGGGGGGGGGGGGGGGGGGGGGGTTCAGAACTCAGCAATCTGATCCACAGGATCTTCTCTCTTGCTGATTGATAAACTGTGGTTGTGTGATCCCTTTAAGGGGGCAATCCTTTGCGAGCCATGTGATCAGGCTGATCCCGATGGAGTGGCCCCATGGGATAGATTCAGAATCTCTGTGATTCAGAACCCAAAAGGGAACCATCAGGGACTCACAACTTTACAATACAAATGGCTGGAAATAATCAGTGATCTCTGACATGGGTTAATAGATTGGTTATTATTTTACAGTGTTTGCATTTTTATCTCTCTTACATTTTAACTACATTTTGCCTTGGTACCCTTTTGGTTTAAGCAAATATTTTTATTCATTTCTGGTTCATGGATGTCACTGGCTGGCCAGTATTTATTGTTCAGCCCTAGTTGCCCTTGGAGGGCAATTGAGAGTCAATCACACTGTTGTGGCTCTGGAGTCACATGTAATCCCAGATTTCCTTCCGAAAGGACGTTACTGAACCAAGTGGATTTTTTGGCAATCGATTCGTAGTCATCAGGAGATTCTTAATTCCAGATATCTTTTATTGAATTCAATTCAATTCCAAATTCCACCAGCTGCCGTGGTGGGATTCGAACCCAGGTTCCAGAACATTAACTAATTTGCTGGGTTAATAGTCTAGCGATAATGCCACTAGGCCATTGCCTCTCCATAAACAAATCAATGGAGTCTTGAGCCAAAGTGGGGAGATGCATCAGTTACAATTTGATTAAAGCACAACTATGAAATATGTTTTTTAAACATTTCTTGAGCAAAATTTTTAAGTTTGAAGTTTAAAAGTTAATTTATTAAAGTTAGTTTATTAGTCACAAGTAAGGCTTATTGCAATGAAGTTACTGTGAAATTCCCCTAGTCGCCACAGTCCGGCACTTGTTCTGTTTAGTGCACCTAACCAGCACATCTTTTGTACAGTGGGAAAAGAACCAGAGCAGCTGGAAGAAACCCAAGCTGACATGGGGAGAACATGCAAACTCCACACAGACAGTGACCCAAGCCAAGATTCGAACCCATGTCGCTGGTGCTTTGAAACAGCAAGCTGACCATCATATCAACATGCCACCCAATTGTCATAAGTAAGCTTACATAAAGTTACTATACAAATCCCGTAATCGGCACACTCCACTGCCTGTTCGGTTACACTGAGGGAGAATTTAGTATGGCTAATGTACCTAACCAGTACATCATTTTGATTGTGGTGGAAATTGGAGCATCCAGAGGGAACCCATGCAGACACAGGGAGAATGTGCAAACTCCATACAGACAGTGATGCAAGCCAAGAATCAAACCTGGATCTCTGGCGCAGCAGTATTAAATATTGCACCACCATTCCATGGCCAATAAATCCAGACATATGATTGGTGTTCCATTTTTAAATTATTAATGTTATTTTACTTTCCCTATTCAGTTGAACTATTTTTCCTTTTTATCTATTCCTTCATGTATAACTGCTTTTAAGTTACAATTTCTCTGTTTTCATTGTCCTTGTTCTTGTCCTCTGTTCTGTAGTGGGAATATAATTAAAAAAAAACAAAATTTTCATTGGCTGAAAACTGATTTAAATAGTCTGTTTCCCAGCCAATAAAATAATCCATTATATAATATCCTGTTATGATTCAATTGACGAAACTATCGAGTCAGAGGTCATGGGTCAAACGATATCCCAGAGATACAAGCACACATCTTCACTGATGTTCACTGAGTATTAAAGGAGTATTGTACTGGTGAAGGTGATGCATTTTGTTAATATCTTATCAGTTATATTTTTAAGGTTAAGAGAAACCAATAATGTGTATTAATTCTCTCTGAGCACACATAAATAGGGGATAGCTGGGACACTGGGTTGACTGGGAGCAAATTTTTGAGATGGAATATGTCAATAAACTCTCACAATAAGGAAACACTCTGTAGGGGTAAACTTACTGGCTTATCCCACTGGTTGATCAGCACAGCGAGCTGGTAAGATCGGGAAAGAGGCAAAAAAAGTCAGCTTTTTACCTCACTTCTCACCTCTTGCAACTGGCCCCATCATGCTGAGGAAGGGCACAAGTGTACATCTGTGCACAGTACACTAGAAGATTGAGATCTCTCTCTCTCTCCTTGCACTGTCTTGTAAAAACTTGATTACCTGAAAAGATTTGCATCCCAACCATTATACTGCATTTGAGCCTTTGTCTATATATGCCATGTTTGTGAAACCTACCCCTCTACTCACTCGATGAAGGAGCAGCGCTCTGAAAACTTGTGATTCCAAATAAATCTATTGGATTTTAACCTGGTGTTGTGAGATTTCTTACTGTTCCTTCACTATGTACAGTATGCTCTGTGTTTATAGAGTGCAAGAATCAATACTTCTCATGCATACTAATACATGTGACAATAGTAATTCAAATGAAATCAAAAGAGTTTTTGTTTCATCTTGGTGGTAATCTTTCAGGAATCACTGGCAGCAGGAAGGGTCCCAGAAAACTGGAAAGTAGCTAATGTAACAGTGCTGTTTAAGAAGACAGGGAGGCAGCAGATAGGAAATAATAAGGCAATTCGCCTGACTTCGGTTATCGACAAGATTCAAGTCCATTATTAAAGGTGACATCATGGAGAACTTGGAAGTGCATGACAAAATAGGACTGAGTCAGCAGGGCTTTCTCCAGGGGAGGTCACCCTGACAAATCTGTTGGAGTTCTTTGAGGAAGTAACAAAGAAGTTAGATAAAGGAGAACTTCCAATAGGCCTTTGACAAGGTGCCACATAGAAGACTGTTAAATAAGTTAAGAGCCCATGATGTTAAAGGCAAGATCCTAGCATGGGTAGAGAATTGGCTGACTGGCAGAAGGCAGAGAGTGGGGATAAAATGGTCTTTTTGAGGATGGCAGCCATTGACTAGTGGTGTGCCTCAGGGGTTGGTGCTGTGACACAACCTTTCACATCATACATTAATGATTTGGAAGAAGGAACTGAGGCCACTGTTGCTAAGTTTGCAGATGATACAAAGATGTGTAAAGAGACAGGTTAGATTGAAGAAGCGGTGGGGGGCTGCAGAAGGACAGCGGGCAAAGAAGTAGAAGATGAAATACAGTGTGGAAAAGTTGTGAAGAAGTTATGCACTTTAGAAGGAGGAATGGAGGCATAGACTGTTTTCTAAATGGGGAAATGCTTAAGAAATCAGAAGCACAAAGAGACTTGGGAGTCGTTGTTAAAGATTCTTTTAAGGTCTTAAGGTGGGTATAGATAGAATGAATGCAAGCAGGCTTTTTCCACTAAGGCTAGAGGAGGAAAAAAAACAGAGGGCATGGGTTAAAGGTAAAAGGAGAAAAGTTTAAAGGGAATATTAGCGGGGAGGGGGCTTCTTCACACAGAGAGTGGTGGAAGTGTGGAATGAGCTGTCGGATAAAGTGGTAAACACGGGGTCACTTTTAACATTTAAGAAAAATTTGGACAGGTACATGGATGAGAAGGGCATGGAGGGATATGGTTCAAGTGCAGGTCAGCGGGACTAGGCAAAAAATTGGTTTGGCACAGACAAGAAGGGCCAAAAGACCTCTTGCTGAACTGTAATTTTCTATGGTTCTATGATTCACATACAGGTTCAGTCAGCAGTTATGAAGGCAAATGCAATGTTAGCATTTATGTTGACGAGCTAAATACAAGGGCAGGGATATATTTCTGAGGCTGTATAATACTCTGGTCAGACCCCATTTAGAGTATTGTGAACAGTTTTGAGCCCCATATCCAAGGAAGGATGTGCTGTCCTTGGAAAGGATTCAGAGGAGGTTCACAAAATGATTCTGGAATAAGAGCTGTCATATGAGGAATGGCTAAGCACTCTGAGTCTGTACTCATTGGGATTTAGAAGGATGAAGGGAGATCTTATTGAAACTCACAGGACACTGTGAGGCTTGAATAGAGTCGACGTAGAGAGGATGTTTCCACTAGTAGGGAAAAACACAATCAGAGGGCACAATCTCAGGCTAAAGGGATGATACATAAAACAGAGAAGAGGAGGAATTTCTTCAGCCAGAGAGTGATGAATCTATGGAACTCTTTGCCGCTGAACGTTCTGGAGGCCAGGTCATTGAATGCCTTCAAGAGATAGACAAGTTCTTGGTTATTAAGGGGATCAAGGGTAATGGGGAAAAGGCAAGAGAATGGAGAATGAGACAAATATCAGCCATGATTGAATGGCGGAGCAGACTCGATGGGCCGAGTGACTTAATTCTGCTCCTATGTCTTATGGCCTTCACCCACTGGCTTGGCTTATATTAACATCTGTTCAATACGACATTAGTTAGATCCAATCTGCCCTCTTAGCTAGAAGCAGAACGTTCCATGGTATTATTCTGAAGAAGAATGGAAGGTATCTCTAGTATGGAAGCCAATATATATTCCTTCATCAAGATCACCAGAACAGATTATTTGGTCATTATCACATTGCTGTTTGTGGTAAATTGCTTGTACGTATTGACATGTTACAGGAGCAACCACAATTCAAATGCCCTGAGGCCCTGTAAAGCACTACATAAGTGCTAAAAGTTTTTATTTGATTTGTTTTCACTGCTGAAAACAACAAATCTCTGTTCCTTCACTGCATCTTTCAAAGACTAGCATCAGTGAGACAAGAATCTGGAGGGTTAATGTAGATGCATTGCCTTCAGCTGTGATGCATCTGCTCGGAGTTCTGCCTTCTCAAGCATTCGTTCCATCACTTGCTGTCAACTCAATTGGTGGAGCAATCAGTCTGAGGATCACAGCAGTGTGTTTTCTGGCAGGGATACAGTTGTTCTCAGGTCAAGCTGATGATCTTAAGAGTGCAGGACATTCAACAGATCACTGAGTCCTTGAGTCAAAGTGAAGAGAGGCAGCAATTTCACATCGAGCTCACTGTTTACGGCAAGTGGGTTTCAACACATTTCCTTTCCTCAAGCTGCCAGTCAGCTATTTCAATGGGGAACTCCGTGTCCAGTTAGAAATCACTGCAAAGTTTTTACAGCCTTGATACAGGCAGAGACCCAACTGGTCCATGTTGACATTCATGGTCTTCTCCCACCCTTATTTCACTTAACCCTAACTGCATATTTTTCCACTCCATTCCATTTATTTTCATCCGTCTAGCCACTGCTCAAATACCTCTGAGCTATTCACCTCAATAGGGGATTTTTGCAGTCATTTCATTGCAGTGTTAATGTAAGCCTGCTTGTGACATTAACAAATAAACTAAACTAACCGGTCTTTGTGGCAGTTAGTCTCAGATCCTCACACTCTTTGGGTGAAGAAGTTTTTCCAGAATCTCGTACTGGAATTATCAGTCACTGCCTTGTATTTATGATCTCCAGGTGCTTTCTGTGGATGAGGATTGCACAGTTGATGCGAGGAGAATATGAGACAATTTTTGTGAAGTCAGTGTCACCCTGTGACTTGGGAAAGCCCATAAGGCACGCAAACTCTGATGTTTTCTCCTCCAGCTCATGCTTGGCAAGTGAGAATGATTTGTCAGTGTTCATGCTGGTATAAGGAGGTTGTGTGATCATCCACATACACCAGCGCAAGCTGTAAGGTGTGCTTAAATCATGAACATTTGGAACAATAATGACCTTAGCAGCCACAAACAGTGCTGTCTTTGCCTTTCTTTGTGTTTTCAGCAATTAACAAATTTCAATCACTTTATTGCTTATGATGCAAGGGTACTGCACATCCATCTCCTCGATGAAGCTGAGGTAAGGCGATTGTCCCTTAAGATCTCTATGAATATTATCCCCTGCTGAATGCCATATTCTCTCTCTCTCTCTCTCTCTCCTCCTTCTCCTCATTCTTCATGCAGCTTGTCTGGGTCTGCATGGTCATGGAATCGTAGAATTCCTACAGCATGGAAGACCCATCAAGCCTGCACTGACTCTCTGATGGAGCATCTACCCAGGCCCAACCCCAGCTCCGTCCCTGTAACCTTGTGTATTTGCCGCAGCTCATCCCCCTAACCGGCACATCTTTTGACACTAAGGGGTATTTAGCATTGCCAATCCACCTAACCTACACATCTTTAGGCACTAAGGGGCAACTTAGCATGGCCAGCCCACCTAACCTGCACATAGAATCTCTACAGTGCAGAAGAAGGACATTTGGCCCATCGAGATTGCACTGACCACAATCCCAACTAGGATTATTCCCATAACCTCACATATTTACCCTGCTAATGCCCTGGCACTAGGTCAATTTAGCATGGCCAACCAACCTAACTTACACATCTTTGGACCGTGGGAGGAAACCAGAGCACCTGGAGGAAACCCACGCAAATACTAGGAGAATGTGCAAACTCCACACAGACAGTGAACTGAAGCCGGAATTGAACCTAGGTCCCTGGCGCTGTGAGTCAGCAGTGCTGACTACTGTGCCACTGTGTCACCCCTTGCACATCTTTGGACTCTCAGGGTTATTTAGCACGGTCACTCCGCCTAACCTGCACATCTTTCATCCCGCTGTCATGCTGTCATGTTCTAAGCAGGCTGCCCATGATGCAACTTCCTGAAGCACCATAGTTCAAAAGCCACAAGGAGAAAAGAAGCCCAACTATTCAATGTCTAAAAATTGATATGGCTTAACCAATAAAACAGGTACAAGTTGACCAGCAGCTGGAATAAATAATTCAACAATTAACTTGTAAGTGCTGTAAAGATGATGTGAATGGTTCTTCACATCATTTAACATTCTGTTCTTCTGAGTGATGAGAAAATGACTTGGGGAATTGGTAAATATTGTAGGAGAAACAAATATCAGAATTATAGCAAAAAAGCCAAGGAAGGGAACTAACTCCAAAAGAGCTTGTGCAAACCTGATGGGCCAAATGGCATCCTTCCATGCTAGTATTATCTGATGATTCTATAGTTCTGATCTCACACAAGCAGAGAGAAAATCTTCTCTATGTCACCCCTATGAGTGCACTTCATAATTACTGCTGCATTCATTCCAAAAATAAAATGGTTCTTTCCAATCCTGAAATTGCCAACTCCAGCTGGGCTCCATTTCCATTGGCACTGAGCACCCTCTGAAAATTATACCCCTGGTTATTGGCCAGCAATGAGTAAATGAATCTGCAGCCACTCTTCGTGAGAGAGCTGATGTTTCTCGTTCCTAACTCCAGATACTGAGGCCATAATGATAACTTAAATGAATTGAGTTATCCCTGCAAAGATTCGAGATAAGATCATAGATCTAGGAGCAGGAGTAGGCCTGCTCCTAGAGCCTACTATTGAATAGTGGTACAGGCTTGAAGGGCTGAATGGCCTATACTCGCACCTATTTTCTATGTTTCTAGGTTTCTCTAAATTGTTTATATGGAGTATGAATGACAGATCCAACAGGAAACTTGAAGCATGCCACTGGTAACAATGTACCAACCACACACCTACACATGTCAACTAACCATATACTAAATATATTTTTATATACTCATACCTTTATTATGAGCTTGCTTCCTACATAAAGTAACCTATTATGTCAAATGACTTCCTGAAATCAAGGTAAATAGCATCCATTCTCTCTCTCCAATCTATTAAATCTATCATTTAGTAAATTGGAACAATAAATAAAACATTATTTCCTACTGAAACATTGCATCATGCCTGAGTTTGTAATATGTGACTTGTTTGTGAATTTACTGCCACGACTGCTCAATCATTCCACTGCTGTTGTATTACATGAACACCAAGATGGTAGAAGGTGAGCAAAACAAAACCTGTTTTCTCTTGGCTACCAATTTTTAAATTCCTTTCCGATCAGATAGACTGCAGTCTTTTTGTGCCTATGTGTTCCCATATTCTTGTTTACCCCAAGATAGAACAATATTTTTCCATTTATGGGTAGAATTGACATTCATATGCAAGCCTTTTCCTGAAATACATCATAGTCTGCAATTTGATTCATAAGGGAAGATAAGCTTGATTGTCAATCATGCCTGAAATGCATCTTCAAGTGCTGTGCCAGCAATTGCCATAGCTAGTCTATGGACAGTAAGGTCCTACAATTAACGATGAGTGAATGACCCATTAACTTTCATTCAGTGTTAATGGCTGAGACTCAACAAGCTGAACAGAACATGACATTTGTCGAATTGGCAATTGCATGTGACTAAGTCCGCGCAGGTTTAAAACCATGCCCATAAAACCCACCCAGTCAGCCTGCAGTGTATGCAAATACGCCTCACGCTGTGAATAGGATACACTCACAATGCAAGAGATTTCAGTCTTTCTGATTGCTATCGTGTTAGCAAAGAAGGTATTAGCGTGTTTATACAAAATTGTTTTGTCATTGAAGGGCATCAACCTCTTTGTTTTAAAAGCATTAATGCTTTCCCACTAAAAGCCAACAGTGGAACCTCATCAAAACACATTAATGCACTCATTTCCTAATACTGCTCACGCTAACTTTAAGATATCTGTGTGCAATTACCGTTACATGTACGCATTTGTACCACGAAATAAGCTTCTTTTGAACTTGTGGGAGCTTTTCAGCTACCAATAAGACATTTTACTGAACATTAATTGCAGAAGGAACATAAATGTCCCATTCTGTCACAGTCTGCTTGTAAATGACTTCTCAAATCTGTCGCAGTCTGCTGCAGATAGTAAGATTCCACTGTAAGCACCAATTTGCCTTAATGTCATCTCAAAAGAAATGTACAAAGCTATTGAATCTCAAAGGAGCCCAGCACCTTTATAGAACTAGGAGACTCTTACTCAGTCATATCTTATCTTAGTATATGCAAAATTAAGAGCAACATTAATCTCATGGGCGTGAAGCATTGCCCTTGAGGTATCTTTTTCACTTGAAGCGAGAAATGTGCATACGGAAACTCCTAGCATCCTTTGGGGAGTTAAGCTCCAGGTATTTGTGGAGAGTAATTTAGTTTCAATATGATGAAGCATTAGGTGTAAGTGAAAGAGAATGTAGTTTTATTTTTCCCTTCCTGTGCATGGCTCTCTTGTACTTGACACTTGAAGCTGAAAGGGTGAGGAGTGCTGCATAGACAAAATTGGTATTCTCTTGTGCATAGATGTTTTAAGGTATGATCTAACTGAGGGGCTGAAGATTCAAGGACATGATCGGGTAGAAAGCTATTTCCTCTGGTGGAGGAGTCCAGAATTAGGACCATAGCCTTAAAATCAGATTCAGGTCCTATGGGGAAGATGTCAGGATGCTCTTCCTCACACACAGTGTAGTACTGACCCCAAGAAAGCTCAAATGAACAGTTCACAGATTCATAGAATCCCTACTGTGCAGAAGGAGGCCATTCAGCCCATCGAGCCTGCATCGACAACAATCCCAACTCGGCCCCTATCCCGCAACCCCACGCATTAAATTTATTTTACTTGTGTCACAAGTAGGCTTACATTAACACTGCAATGAAGTTACTGTGAAAATTCCCCCAGTCGCCACACTCTGGCATCTGCTTGAGGGAGGATTTAGCATGACCAATGCATCCAACCACTATGTCATTCAGACTGTGGTAGGAAAACCGGAGCACCTGAAGGAAATCCATGCAGACATGGGAAAAAAGTGCAAGTGCCACACAGACAGTGACCCAAGCCAGGAGTCGCACCAGGGTCCCGAGTGCTGTGAGGCAGCAGTGCTAATCGCTCTGCCACCATGCTGTTCAGAATGAGACTGACAGAATTTTGCTCGGCAAGCATATGGAACTGAGGTGGGGAGATGGGGTTAAGATGCAAGTCAGCAATGATCTAATTGAATGGTACAATACACTCGAGGGGCCTAATAATCCGCACTCGTCCTGAAGATGTTAACTGGGGGTGCAGGGTATGGCGGCCACAGAGGATATCCATGGTGGCACTAGCATTATCCCTGGGCAATTTTCACCCATGACAATTGAGTAGCCTGATATTGACACACCTGAAGTTGGCATTGTGCATGCAAAAGTTGCAGGGACATCGCATATAGAATCATAGAATCTCTATGGTGCAGAAGGAGCCCTTTGGCTAATCGAGTCTACATCCAGTCTCTGTAATCCCACTAATCCCCCAAATCTACACTTCTTGAGACACAAAGGGGCAATTTAGCATAATCAGTCCACCTAATCTGCACATTTTTGGACTGCAGAGGAAATTAGGACATCTGGAAAATAGTCATGCAGACACGAGGAAAGAGTCACTCAAGGTCGGTCGTGAACTCAGATCCCTGGCGCTGTGATACAGCAGTGCTAACCACTGTGCCATCATGCCACGTATACAGCAGTTTTTATTTCTGCCCTTTCAATGGAATACCGCAGCAGGCCAAGGGAAGACATGTTGGCACGGAGCAAGATAATGAATTGAAGTAGCGAGTGACCAGAAGCTTAGGTCATGCTTGTGGCTGTGGCATCGCAAGGTTGCACAAACAGCAATGTGCTAATGATTAGATAATCTGCTTTGTGACCTTGATTGATTAATGGCCAGGGCAACAACTCCCCTGCTCTTTTCAACATGGTGCCATGGGCAGTACGATGGCACAGTGATAAGCACTACTTCTTCACAGTACTAAGGATCCAGGTTCGATTCCCAGCTTGGATCACCGTCTGTGTGGAATTCGCACATTCTCCCCATGTCTGCATGGGTTTCTTCCCACATTCTGAAAGACATGCTTGTTGGATGCATTGACCCAACCAGGCACCAGACTGTGGCGACTAGGGGAATTTCACAGTAACTGCATTGCAGTGTTAATGTAAGACTTACTTCTGACTAATAAATAACTTCTAACTTTAAGTTAATCTTGTAGGTCCATCTCAGGGGACGGTAATTGGTCGAACATCTCCCCCAGAAGGTCAGCACATCAGAACTGAACTTGAGTGTCAACTTAGATTTATTTGTTCAAGTCTCTGGCTTGGATCTTTAATGCACAACCTTCTAACCCAGCGGCAATAAGCACTATTCACTAAGCCGCAACACTGAAGTACAGATTTACGGCAAGATAAAGTTCTTGCTGCTTCTTCTTAATTAGAAGAGCACTACTTAGTCCAGTGGATGCATCATTTTTATTTCACACACCAGTTATCCTTTTGGGATCTTTGACTAAGGCTCCTGTCTAATCCCAGTTAATGCAGATTCAGTGGATAGGTTTAGCTCCAGCCTCACACTCACTCGGAAATGAGCTCAGAGTGGCATCAAAACCATTTCCCTTTGGACTGTTGTCAGAGAGAGAATGTGTTTCATCCCAATAGTGGCAACTAGGTTTGAATTCAGCTTCCAGAGATGAAAGGACAATATTTCTAACAAATCTAGTTGCTTGCCAAGAGAGTTTTAATAGAATTTTGCAAGACTGGAGAATGTTGATGCATGCTTAACATGGCTTATCCAAGTCAAGAGCAGGAAAAAATGTGGCAACCTTTTCATTCAAAGGGCTGTGCTGCCTTTCAACTGTAGCTATTATTACTGTTGCTCTTGGCGACAGCATGTTCCTTCAGCGCCAAATCAGAACTGTTTTATACGCATATGTATCAGAAAGTATTCAAAACAAACAAAGGCTTCCCTTAGTTCAAACTTCATTACAATCAGCCCTTACTGCATTGTCAATGACTGTTTCTGCACAGAACTGCTGTCTGCATAAATTATAACCACTCGAACTCAGCAATCTGAATTGTTCGAAGGGTCAATAAGCCTTACCTTTAGATTAGGTTTCATGTTGCTACAAGTGTTTCTGTAATGTAAATTCGATGCAGATTTAAAATCGGTGCAAAACAGTCACTTCATTGATTTGTTTGTTTATTGCTGTAATATTTTACATTTCCCAACTTGATTTTATATGATATTATTCAAAAGCCCGATAAATATAAGATGAACATTATCTGTTGCTCGTAGCCCAATGGGATATATGTAGCTTATTTATTAGTGTCACAAGTAGGCTAATGTTAAAATTGCAATGAAGTCACTGGGAAAATCTGCACTGTTCGAGAACATTGAGGGAGAATTTAGCATGGCCAATGCACCCAATCAGCATGTCTTTTGGACTGCAGGAGGAACTGGACCATCAGAGGAAACCCACTCAGGCACAAGGAGCTGATGGGGTGGGGCGGGTGAACCAAAATGCTTTGTCCACCTGGTGGGAATCACCCCAGTGGCACATAGAGCAGGTAAATCCCTCACATGGATGCCAGCTAATAGAACCCAATGGGTGGGACTTTACAACCTCGCTTGAACGAGATTGGAAAATCCTGCCCAAGGTCAACGGACATTTCCGTTGTCCATCCCTTGCCTGCTCCAATTCCCTGACCGGTGGGGCAGTAGAGTTCCAGCCAATATCTCTACAGGGAAAATGCTGGAGTCTATTATAAAAGAGGTAGTAACAGGACAGTTAGAAAATATACACAGGATTAAGCAAAGTCAACATGGATTTATGAAAGGAAAGTCATGTTTGACAGACCTATTGAAGTTTTTTGAGGACCTAACCGGTAAAATAGATAAGGGAGAACTAGTGGATGTGGTGTAATTGAATTTTCAGAATGGTTTCATAAAATCCCACATAACAGGTTAATATACAAATTTTAAAAACACATGGGATTTAGGGTATTTTGTATTGGCAGGGATTGAAAATTGGTTTGCAAACAGGAAACAGAAAGTAGGAATAAATTTATCTTTTCTGAAGTGGCAGGCAGTGGTTGCCACAGGAATTAGAACCTGCTATTCACACTGATTTGGATGAGAGACCAAATATAATACTTCAACAAATCTGATGATACAAAATTTGGTGGGAGTGTGAGTGGTAACAAGGATGTAAAGAGCTTCAAGATGATTTAGACAAGTTGAGTGAGTGGGCAAATGCATGGCGGATGCAGAATAATGTGGATAAGTGTGAAGTTCTCCACTTCATCTGGAAAATCAGAATGGCAGAGTGTCATTTGAATGGTGATAGATTGGAAAATGTTGATGTACAAAAGGGATTTGTGTCCCTTTGCAAGAATGCAGGCACAACAGTTAGAAAGGCAAGATAAATGATATACTGGCACTGGAGGAGATGCAGAGGAGATTCATTAGGTTGATCCTGGAGTTGAGAGGATTGGCTTATGACGTGGGATTGAATAGGCTGGGATTATACTCCTTGGAATTCAGAAGAATGAGGAGAAACCTTATAGAAACATATAAGATCAAAGCAGGGACGTTCTTTCCACTGACAGGTAAAACTAGAATGAGGGAGCATGACCTCAAACTAAAGGGAAGCAGATTTAGGACTGAGTTGAGGAGGAAATTCTTCACCCAAAGGGTGGTGATTCTGTGGAATTTCCTGCTCAGTGAAGCAGTCTATCTCACTGACTGTTTTTAAGGCAAGGATAAGTAAGTTTTTGAACAGTAAAGGAATTAAACCAGGGGAGGTGGGTTGGGAGAAGGGGGGGTGGTGGGGTAAATGGAACTGAGTCCACAAAAAGATTAGCTGTGATTTTCTTGAATGGGAGAGCAGACTCGAGGGGCCAAATGGCCTATTCCTACACCAAATTCTTACATATGTTCAAATGGTATGTTGAACTTAATTGTGAGAGGACATGAGTACAGGAATAAGGATGCCTGACTGCACAGGGCTTTGGTGAGAGCACACCTGGAGTTTTGTGCGCATTTTTGTCTCCTTTCTTGGGAAAAGATATATCTGCCATAGGGGGAATGCAGAGAAGGTTCTCTAGACTGATTTCTGGGATGGCAGGGTTGTCATCAGAGGAGAGATTGGATCAACTAGGCCTGTATTCACTGGAATTTAGAAGAATGGCACGGAATCTAATTGAAAGAGAGAGAAAATTCTGACAAGATTGTACAGACTGAATGCAGAGATTTCAATTCTTCTGGCTGACGGAGGTGAGTGTGGGAAGGAGGGGGATCTAGAATAAGTCTCAGGATATAGAGCAGGCCATTAGCCTTGAGATGACATGAGGAAAACCATCTTTACTCAGAGAATGATGAACCATATGGAATTCTCCAACACAGAAGAGTGACTAAATATATTTAAGAAGAAAATATGTATATTTCTAGATTCTAATGGTACCAAGGGAATGGGAAGAGTGTGGGAATATGATGAGATAGAGTCAGCCCCAATCATATTGAATGGTACAGCAAGCTCAATGGCTTATTTTCTATGTTTCTCCTTCTCAACTTGTTGCTCGATGGTGACTGTATTAAGTTTTAGCTTTGCTTCTTTTCCATTATTAGCTTGCCAAAACAGTAAGGCAAAGAATGCTTTTTTTGAGCTACATCAGTGACTATTGTCCCTCATCAATTTTCTCTTTTTGTATAGCAAGAACTAGTATATGGTCTATATCGCCAAACGTTTGTAGCGGCATGACTAAATTGAGAAGCTCACTTGGCTAGATGTTTATTGATATGGCACCCATTTAACAGCTGCAAAATTAACTCTTCAGCAGTTGACCAGATTGCCTGCATACTACACAGGGTCAGTCCTTACAATATTTTTCTGCTCCTCTTTTCAACATAGAAAAGGTGTTCTATTGGCAGCTTAACACTGTCCTATCAAAATCCATCTTAAGCAACAATAATCCAATGGGCATCTTATTCTTTACTCACACAATGATATTGGAAGCTGACTTAATGCTTGAACTTCTTTCTACAATTCCATTACTTCTGGATATTATAGATACTTTTTTAGCTTTGTCAGCACATAGAGACATAGAGAATCTAGAAGCAGCCCTTTGAACCTGCTCCACCATTCAATATGATTATCACTGATTCTCTACCTCAATGCCGTATTCCCACTTACACCTCATATCCCTTGTGCCAATAAAATCTTAAAGATATCAATCTCTTTCTTGAATCCATTCAGCAACTTGGCCTCTCCATATAATTCTGTGTTAGGGAATTCTACAGGTTCACCGCTCTTTGAATGAAGAAATATTTTCTCATCATTGTCCTAATTAATCCACCCTGTATCCTGAGACTATGTTTCCCTGGGTCTAGATTCCTCAACCAGGGGAAACCTTCTCCCTGCGTCTAGCTTGTCTCAGCCCAGTTATAATGTTATATGTTTCAGTCAGATCTCTTCTCATCTTTCAAAAATTTAGAAATACTGTTAAGCCTCTCTGTTGCAGTCCAGTAATAAATGATGATGCAAGTCCAGCTTCTTTACAAACTGACCCTATTCTCTTTTACAACTCCACATACGCACACCCAACACCCAGTGTCTCCTGTCACCCTGTATATATCCTGGTGAGTACTATTAAACAACTAATTCTAAAGTGGAAGGTTGCAGTTAATCCATTCCGAATAAAATATACAGCTCCAGTTGAACCAATCTCTCCTCAGTTGTGCCAACCCCATTATCACCCTGGTGAACGTCCTCTGAACTCACTCTATACGAAGTATATCCTTTCTTAGGTAGGGAGGCCAACAGTAGCACTACACCAAGTGTGACCTCACCAAGGCCCTGCATAATTGCAACAAGACATCTCTACTTCTGAACTCAGATCTTCGTAAAATGGCCAACATACTATTTGTTGTCTCAATTATTTGCTGAATCTGCCCCCACTTTCATTACCTACAGTCCAAGGACATCTAAATTCTTTTGTACATCCATACTTCCAAGTATATCACTATTTAAAGAATGCTTTTCCTTTCTGTTTTTTATCATCACATTTAGCTAAGTTGTACTGCATCTGCCATGTGTTTGCTCACTCACTCAACTTATCCAAATCACCTTGAAGTCTCCTTGCACCTCCTCACAACTAAATTTTGTGTTGTCAATAAACTTGGTAATGTTACATTTGGTTTCCTCATCGGGGTCATTTGTATATATATATATATATATATCATGAATAGCTGGGACCCAAGCACTAATCCCTGTGATACCTCACTAGTCATTGCCTGTCACTTGGAAAGAGACCTCTTCATTTCAACTCTTTGTTTCCTGTCTGTCAACCAATTCTCCATCCTTGCCAATACATTGTCCCTATCCCAAGTACATTAATTTTGCCCCCTCATTCTTATGAGGGACTCTATCAAAAACTTTCTGAAAGTCCAAATAGCTACATCCATGTTCTCTCTTACCTGTTCTGGTAATTAATTTGAAGTACATTTGTTAAGTGTGATTTATCTTACGTAAACCTATGCTATCTATGTCCAAACCTGCTATGTTTTGATATCATACTTTGAAAATAAACTCTTCCCCAGTACTCACATCAGGCTGACTTATCTTTAATTCACCCTTTTTTTTCTGCTGCTCTCTCTCTTTTTAAATCGTGTGGTTGCATTTACCACCCTCCAATCTTTATGAACTATTCCAGAGTCTATAGAATTTTGGGAGATGAATGTCAATATATCCGATATTTTCAGAACTAAGATTTTTAATACTGTGGAATTTGGACCATGGTGACTTGTTAGTCTTTAACCCCATCACTTTCCCCAGCACCATTTTCTTACCAGAACTGATTTCGTTTGATTCCACCCACTCACTAGACTCTTAACTCCCTAACGTTTCTGAGGGGTTATTAGTGCCATCTTTGGCGAAGACAGAACTGAACGATGTGTTCAATTCTCCTGCCAGTTTTTTCTTCCCCATTATAATATCCCAGCTTCTTATTGTGAGAGACTTTTACGAATCTTTTTCTCTTCACATATTTAACAGTAGCTTCCAAGATAATTAAGCAATCAGAATTCCTCAAACTATTCACTTCTTACCAATTATTGTTTGATAAATTTGAAATATAAAGAAAGCTAATAAACATGTACTATTAATTTCTCTGTATTTCTGAAGAAGACAATCTCTTACATCCACAGAATTTCTATAGTCTGCACCATGTATCTGACAGAAAGAGTCCTCCGCATTGCTGTACCCCCATGAATTTTGCATTGGTTAATCCGTCTAACTTACACTTGTTTGACTGTCAGAGGAAACCATACCACCCTGTGGAAACTCATTAAAGTTAATTTATTAATCACAAGTAGACATACATTAATATTGCATGATGTTACTATGAAAATCCCCTAGTCGCCACACTTTGACGCCTGTTCGTGTACACTGAGGGAGAATTTAGCATGGCCAATTCACCTAACCTCATATTGTTGAACTGTGGGAGGAAACTGGAGCATCCAAAGGAAATCCATGCAGACACAGGGAAAGTGCACAAACGCCACACAGTCACTCAAGGCTGGAGTCTAACCCAGGTCCCCGCTACAGTGAGATAGCAGTGCTAACCATTATAGTACTGTGCTACTCCATCATTAACAACAGTTTATCTCTTTTTTTTCATTTTCTAGAACACCTAAATTAGATTAATCTCCGTAATTCTGTATTAGAATCATCCAAACAGACACTTTGGCTTATTAGATTTACCAAAACATAATGGTCATAATGTTACAGCCCCACCTGCCACGGGAATCGGAATGCGTGAGGGGCGGACCATGGAAAGGTCCATTGATCTTGGGCAGGATTTTGTGGTTTTGGGACAAGTGAGGCCGTAAAATCCTGCCCTGAGGCTCAGACTTTGAATCAAAGCAAAACATAACATTGGCGGATGGCTTTTTTCTTTCAATCACATTTTACAACCCTTAGGTCTCTTGCTAAATGTATTGTACCCTATAATCTTGTCTCTTGGTAAGAAAGAAAGGCAGCCTGGAAACTACCTCAAGCAAAAAGCCCTGGGATTTTTCTCAAAACATCCATCTCCTCCCCTCAGTAACATTGGACAGCTTTTGCAAATCTCTACCAAAACGTTTGCTTAAATACAGCATGGTGACACAATGGTTAGCATTGCTGCCTCACAGTGTCAGGTTCAATTCTGGCCACAGGCCACTGGAGTTTGTACATTCTCCTTGTGTCTGCGTAGGTTTCCTCAGGGTGCTGCAGTTTCATCCTACAGTCCAAGGTGTGCAGGTTAGGTGGATTGGCCATGATAAATTGCCCCTTCATGTCAGGGGGAATAACAGGGTGAATGTGTGGGGTTATTGGAATAGGGCCTAGGTGGGACTGTGGTCTATACAGACTCAATGGGCCCAATAGCCTCTTTCTGTACTGTTGGGGTTCTATGGTGATTCTATGAAATCAGTCAGAAATATGCAGCATGTTAAAACTCAAAATGCAGAATGATTAAAAGTTTTAGCTGTAGAAGATTGGGCACGTAATTAAACATAAAAACTAGAAACAGGATTAGGCCGCTCAGTCCTTTGAGCCTGCTCCACCGTTCATTTTGGTCACAGCTGATCATCAAATTCACTATACTGATCCCTCCTTCCCCTCCATTTCACTTGATCTTTTAGCCCCCAAGAGCTATGTGTAATATCTTCATGAAATCAGTCAACGTTGTGGCCTCAACTATCTCCTATGGTAGTGTGGTCCACACATTCATCCACCCTCTGGGTGGAGAAATTTCTCCTCACCTCAGTTCTAAAAGCTTGACCCTTTACCCTCAAACTACGACCACCTAGTCCTGGACTCCCCCCCAATGGGAACAATCTTTCTGAATGTAACTTGTCTAATCTGGGGGAGGTAGTGGAAGCGGATACTGTAATAACTTTTAAGACAAATGTATGAATAAGATGGAAGTAGAAGAATATTGTCCCCGGAAGAGTAGGGAGTTTAGTTAAGTCAGGTAGCATAGTTCGTACAGGCTTGGAGGGCCGAAAGGCCTGTTCCTGTATTGTAATTTTCTTTGTTCTTCATTGTAATCCCGTCAGAATTTTAATAAGTTTCTATGAGCTTCCCTTCTTACTCCTGTAAACTCTGATGAATGCAATGCTAACCAGCTTAGTCTCTCAATACAATCCTTAATGACTTAGTTTCTCTGTACTTTTCTTTGTTGCTGTTTTGTGTCTGTCCCTGGAGTCTTTCTGGACTTCTCACACCTGTCTCGTTCTATTCCTGGACTGTGACTGGAGTGTTTCTGTTCTGCCTTTAGTTTGTCTCTACTATGTTTTAGTCTCTGCCTCTCTGGTCCATCTCGTCAAGCCTGCTACACTACACTTGATCTTAGCCAAAAGGCGAATAATGTTTGCTTTCTAATGGAAACACAAATTTCTGCAGGGATGCTTAAAATCAGGAGAAACAGAAAGCATTAAATGCTGGAAGTACTCAGAAAATCTGACAGCCTCTCTGAAGAGAGAAACCATATTTTCAGGTCTGTGACCATTTTCTCCCCATGAATGCCGCAAGAACTTAGAGTATTTTCAACATTTTCTGTATTGATTTGCTTTCATGCCCTCCTTGCTGTTAGAAGAACTGTTTTCCATTCTCCTTCCTTCCTCGTGTTCTGACAAGCTGCTGCTACAAGAAAAGTAATAGCATCTGATATTTATGATGTTTTTTTTTTCTACACACTTCTAAGGCTGGACATGGAGCTGTCTTATCTTTAACCTCACCTGTTACCTTCATGAAAGTGCATTATCTCTGTTAGCATTCAACAGTGTGAAGCAATAATAGTACCTTTCAACTTGGTCAACATTTCCAGCATCCCATCTTGAACAGTCAAGATTAACAGTTGTCTGATCTTCCTTTTGATATCAATAATATTAACCAAATTCTCCTCTTTTTAGCAAGTCATCAATCAAACGACCTGAGCCCATCTTTTTAGATGCCATGTTTCAATTTGCCCACACGATGCACTTGGTGGACATTGGGGTGGCATGGTAGCTCAATGGTGAGCGCTGCTGCCTCACAGTGCCAGGGACCTGGGTTTGATTCCCAGATTGGGTGACTGTCTGTGTGGAGTCTGCATGTTGTCCCCATGTTTGTGTCGGTTTCCTTGGGTGCTCCAGTTTCCACCCACAGTCCAAAGATGTACAGGTTAGGTGGAATGGCCATGCTAAATTGGCCCTCAGTGTCCCAATATGTGTAGGTTAGGGGGATTAGTGGGGTAAATGTGTAGGGTTACAGAGATAGGGCATGTGGTGGGCCTGGCTAAAATGATCCGTCAGAGAGTCAGTGCAGACGTGACTCAAGATGAGGTGTGATGTGCGGATTAGTGGATTGGCCATGCTAAATTGCCCCTTCATGCCAAGAGGACTTCCGAGGTTAAATGCATGGAGTTGTGAGGATGGATCCTAGGCAGGATCGTGCAGACTTGATGGGTCAAATGTAGGCGACACTTTGGTTACCCACTGCCAGGAGCTGTGTGCAGTGCTGTCCATGGGAATTTATTGTTTATTTATTACACATTAAGACAAAGTGACGATTGGTTGGTGTCCTCCCATTCTATCCTTTGACTCTCTCTCATTTCTCATCTTCATGCCCACCAGAGACATTGGGCAGGATTTTATGGCTTCACCCATCCTGAAACCAAAAGATCTCACCCGAGGTCAAAAGACCTTTTCCATAGTTTGCCCATCGCTCCATCACATTCCCATGGCCAGTAGGATAGTAGAATTCCAGCCATCATCCAAAAACAGTTTTATTTTTCACACAGTTATGTTGGCAGCGCACAGTTCCACCATTCCACTACCTCTTTCGATTCCTCTGCCATTGCTACGTTTTGTGGGCGGCATGGTGGCAGAATGATTAGCACTGCTGCCTCATAGCACCAGGGACCCAGGTTTGATTCCTGGCTTGGATCACGGTATGTGTGGAGCTTGCATGTTCTCCCCATGTCTATGGGGGTTTCCTCCGGGTGCTCCATTTTCCTCCCACAGTCCAAAGATGTGCTGGTTAGGTTGACTGGCCATGCTAAACTGACCCTAGTGCCAGGGTGGATTAGCAGGGTATATATGTGGGGTTATGGGAATAAGGCCTAGGTGGGATTGTGGTCGATGTAGATTCAATGGCCTCCTTCTGCACTGTAGGGATTCTATGATTCTGTGATTTATCTGACTGTTTATCTGAATCCAGGACTGGTTGATCAGGAATTTCTCCAATTAATTATTGAGAAGATAAAGCCAGTGTCTTCAGTTCCTGCTCTGAACTCTGTTAGTAGTTTCACAACACCAGGTTAAAGTCCAACAGGTTAATTTGGTAGCAAAAGCCACTAGATTTTGGAGCACTGCTCCTTCATTACGTAAGTCAGTTCTGTCCTCTGTTCAAACTCTGTTTTCCAACTAATGATTCCATGTGTCTCTTGTGCAATGGTCTGACAGTAAAATCTGCTCACAACCTCGGTGGTATACTTAATCCAGGGATGTACTTCTGATTATATTTGCAACATCACAGAGACTAGATATTTCCACCTTCATAGTATTGTACCTGCATCAGCCTAAGAGCAGCTGGAACCCTCAATGTGCCTCTGAGACTGCGAGACTTAAATATTCTTTATTGATTTATTATTATATTATCACATATATCAGTTTACAGTGAAAATTTTTTTTTGTATGCTCTAGACAAATAGAGAAAGAAAGGAGGGAGCGCAGAATGTAATGTTCCAGTCATAGCTAGGGTATAGAGAAAGCTCAATTTAATATGAGATAGATCCGTTCAAAAGCCTGATGGCAGCAGGGAAGACATTGTTCTTGAGTCTATTGGTGTGTAGCCTCAGACATTGGTACCTTTGTTCCAGCAGGAGAAGGTGGAAGAGAGATTGTCTGGGGCTTGTAGGGTCCTTGATTATGCTGGATGTTTTTCAAGGCAGCAGGAAGTGTAGATGGAGTCAATGGGTGGGAGGCTGTTTGCAGAATGGACAAGGCTTCGTTCATAATCTTTTGTAATTTCTTGCGGTCTTGGAAGAGCAGAAGCCATACAAAACTAGCCTCTATCGAAGTTTTTTCCTTATTAATAAATACCCTTTGCGTTCCTGACCAAGTCTGTTAGCATGCATCAACACTCATCTTTGCACATGTGAATCACTTTGGTTCAATTACAGCAACCACTTCAAGAAGTATCACAATACAGGTTAAAGTCCAACAGGTTTATTATAAATCCTGAACTTTATCAGGAAGGAGCAGCGGTCTAAAAGCTCATGATTCCAAACAAACCTGTTAAACTTTAACCTGGTATTGTGAGACTTATTACTGTGCCCACCCCTGTTATAGTGTTAATTTATCAAAATTCACTGGACTCTGGGGTGGTTCCTGCAAATTGGAAAACAGCAAATGTGACACCACTGTTTGAAAAAGGAGGTAGACATAAGGCAGGTAATTATAGGCCAGTTAGCTTAAGTTCTATACAGAGCAAATGCTTGAATCTATTATCAAGGAAGAAATAGTGAGACATCTGGATATAAATTATCCCACTGGTAAGATGCAGCATCGATTCATGAAGAACACGTCATGCTTTACTAATATAGTGGAATTTTTTGAGAACATTACATGCACAGTGGACAATGGGGAACCTGTGGATGTGGTATATCTGGATTTCCAGAAGGCATTTGACAAGGTGCCACACCAAAAACTGCTACATAAGATAAAAGTGTACTGTGTTACGGGTAATGTATTAGCATGGATAGAGGATTGATTAACTAACATGAAACCAAAGAGTGGGGGTAAATAGGTATTTTTCTGATTGGCGATTAGTAACTCGTGGTGTGCCTCAGGGATCAGTTTTGGGACTGCAATTGTTTATGATTTACATAGATGGGGACCAAGTGTAGTGTTTGCGGATGCCACTAAGATGGGATGGAAAGAGCAAATTGTGCATAAGACGCTGAAAGTCTGCAAAGGGATATTTATAATCTAAGTGAGTGGGCAAGGGTCTGATAGATGGAGTACAATGTTGGTAAACATGAGGTCATCCATGTTGGTAGGAATAACAGTAAACTGGACTATTATTTAAATGATAAAATATTACAGCATACTGCTGTGCAAAGGGACCTGGGTGTCCTTGTACAGGAATCTCAAGGAGTTGGTTTGTAGGTGCAGCAGGTAATTAAGAAGGCAAATTGAATTTTGTCCTTCATTGCTAGAGGGATGGAGTTCAAAAACAACGATATTATGTTGCAGCTGTATAAGGTGCTGGTGAGGACACACCTGCAGTATTGTGTACAGTTTTGGTCTTCTTACTTGAGAAAGGATATACTGGCACTGGAGGAGATACAGAGGAGATTCACTAGGTTGATTCTGGAGCTGGGAGGATTGGCTTATGAGGAGAGATTGAGTAAACTGGGACTATAGTCATTGGAATTCAGAAGAATGAGGGGAATCTTATAGAAACATATAAAGTTATGAAGGGATGAGGTAAGATAGAAGAAGGGTAGTTGTTTCCACTGACAGATGAAACTAGAACTGGGGAGAATAGCCTCAAAATAAGGGAAGCAGATTTACGACTGAGTTGAGGAGGAACTTCTTCACAAAAGGGTTGTGAATCTGTGGAATTCTCTGTCCAATGAAGCGGTTGAGGCTACCTCATTGAATGTTTTTAAGGCAAGGATAGATAAATCTTTGAACAGTAAAGAAATTAAGGGTTATGGTGAGAGGGTGGGTAAGTGGAGCTGAGTCCACGAAAAGATCAGCCATGATCTTAGTGAGGGGCAGCGCAGGCTCTCGGGGCCAAATGGCCTACTCCTGCTCCTAGTTCTTACATTCTCATATCAGTCTAGCATCGGCATCCTTGCATCATAGCAAGCAGTTTCCAGTTAGGTGGTTTAATTTATTTCCGGCTTAAGGTGACAAGTGTAATATTGAATAAGGATATTTGCCCTGAAAATGTTCCCAGTGTCACAGGTATATTATAAAAGTCTATATTTATCTGACCTACATCGCAAAACTTAAAACACATGAACTGAACTATAAATTTCTCTCTCAATTCTAGAAAAAGCTTTAAATATTAATATTGTGCCTCTCAGTTGCTTCCATACTGCCTTCATCATTACAACTATAAAATATAATACTCTGAGCAGAAGCTCAAGGCAGGGAGAAATTCAATAGATTGCAGTGGTTTCTATCTGGATCAAATAGGCACTGAAAATCTGCAACCTCGTTTGTGATTGGGATTCTCCACAGCCCCTGCAGTGTACGGAACTTTGGCTGAGGACCAAATTTCCCTTTCCTGCTGCTTCTGGGGGTGGAATGAAGGACATCAGAGAATCTCATCCAAGATGCCCATTCCACTGCTATAAGGTCTGGGTTGTTGTAGAAAGAACTGACAAGAATCAGCAACATAATGGTAATATTGGCATGGTTAATGATCCCAGAACCAGGATTCCTGATCCAAAGACACGAGCTTCATGCCAACTATGGAATTAACATTACAACAGCCTTTGACCAGAAGCAGAACAGAAAGGAAAGTAATTTCTTTAAAAGGCCTGTCAAATCTGTAATTGCCATTAAGAATGTTTGAAAAGAATTTTTAAATGTTTGTATCAATTATAAAGGGATTGATTTTAATTTCCTTAGATAATAAGATGTACTGGGCCATGTGACCTGGAAGTAAGTATCAACAGAAAGGAAGTTAATAAAGAAGCCCTCAGGCCAGGCACAAAGGTCAGCTATAGACAAGGGGAAGTGGTGACATAATGGTATTGTCACTGCACTAATGATCCAGAGACGCAGGGCTAAGCAAGCCCAGATTTTAAATCCTACCATGGCAGATGGTGAAATTTGAATTCAAGAAAAATCTGGAATTAAAGTCTAATGAAGACCATGAAACTATTGTCAGTTGTTTAAAAAAGACATTTGGTTCTCTTGTGCCCTTTAGTGAAGGAAGGAAATCTGCTGTCCTTACCTGATCTGGCCTAGATGTGGCTTCAGATCCACCACAATATGGTTTGACTCATAAATGCCCAGCCAGTAATGCACGTACCCTATGAATAAAGAAAAGGAGAGCTGCAAACCCAAGTGAGAGAGTTCTAAGGAACTCTTTACTGCAGAAGGCTGTAGAATCCAGGTCATTGAGTGTCTTTAAGACAGAAATAGATAGGTTCTTGACTAATAAGGGAATTAGGGGTTATGGGGAAAAGACAGGAGAATGGGGATGAGAAAAATATCAGCTTTGATTGAATGGCAGAGCAGACTTGATAGGCTAAGTGGCCTAATTGCGCTCTTATGTCTTATGGGAGAAGCAAAAGATAGCACGGTAGCTTAGCACTGCTGCCTCACAGCACCAGGAACTTGGTCAATCCCCGACTTGGGTCACTGTCTGTATGGAATTTGTGTGTTCTCCCTCTGTCTGCGTAGGTGTCCTCCGGGCGCTCCAGTTTCCTCCCACAATTCAAAGGTGTGCGGTTGGCCACAATAAATTGACCTTAATGTCGGGGGATTAGCAAGGTAAATATGTGGGGTTATGGGAATAAGGCCTAGGTGGGATAGCTTATGAAGAGAGATTGAATAGACTGGGCCTGTACTCGTTAGAGTTTAGAAGGCTGAGGGGGGATCTTATAGGGACTTACAAGATAATGAAGGGGCTAGATTGGGTAGAGGTAGAGAGATTCTTCCTGCTTAGAAAGGATAGCAGAACTAGAGGGCACAGCTTCAAAATAAGTGGGGGGGGGGGGGGGGGGGTGTGCAGTTTAGAATGGAGTTGAGGAGGAACTTCTTCATTCGAAGGGTGGTGAATCTCTGGAATTATCTGCCCATTGAAGTGGTGGAGGCTACCTCGCTGAATATATTTAAGTCATGAGTAGATAGATTTCTGATAGACAAGGGAATTAAGAGTTATGGGGAGAAAGCAGGAAGGTGAAACTGATTCACTTCAGATCAGCCATGATCTTATTGAATGGCGGGGAGGCTTGAAGGGCAAGATGGCCTACTCCTGCTCCTATTTCTTATGTTCTTATGTTCTTATTGTGGTCGGTGCAGACTCAACGGGCTGAATGGCCTCCTTCTGCACTGTAGGGATTCTATCCTATTCTAAATGGATCAGCAAATTGGAGAATTAGGAGGAGGCAATAAGAGGAACACAGAGAATTCCTGCCAGCAGATGAAACAAATCACCCTCAGAAGGAAAGTTTTTCTGTTTTTGCAGAAAAGGAACACTTGCGGTACTTGGTTAAAAAAAAATGTCTGGTAGGCTACACCATCAGCACTGTCATGACCCGAGGGACAGGGGATTGATAGAACAATGCCTCACTGATGATAATCATAGCCATGAAACTTGAAGGTGAAAGCTGTTGTCAGATGGAACTCCTGACCTACCCTGCATGAATAAAGAATAGGCTATCATGGAACCTTTGATGATACATTGTGCCACATTTGTATGGAGAGAGATGTGAATGTTTGTGGATGTGTAAGATATCTGATTGTATCAAACATTCAAAGTGATATTTAAAAGTGGAATACCACTGATGTTGAGATCTGAAATAAAAACAGAAAGTGCTGTAAAAACTCAGTAGATTTATGGGGACAGAAACAGATGTTTCAACTCAGGAGATGTAGGGATATGATGTTGCAGAAGAAGGGTGGGACAGACAGGTGGCGCAATGGAGAAGGTTAGGGATAGATTAGAGGGTAGTGGCGATTAAATGACAATGCTGTCTTGAAACATAAGGCAAAGGGAGGGATGATGAAAGTATTAAAAGCACAAAGCATTAGCCCAGAGTAAGTGTTTGTAACAAAAGGTATGAGAACAAGATACAGACTGGCACTTCATAGAATCATAGAATTACTTCAATGCAGAAGGACGCCGTTTGGCCCAAAAAACATACACTGATAACGATCCACCCAGACCCTATCTCCCATAACATATGTTAATCCCTCTGACACAAAGGGGCAATTTAGCATGGCCAATCTTTGGAATGTTGAAGAAAACCAGACACTTGGAGGAAATTTATGCAAGCATAGGGATAATGTGGAAACTCTACAAAGACAGTGACCTGAAGTCAGAACTGAACCCAGGCTAACAACTGTGCTGCTCACTTTGAGAGAGGAAATTCAAAATGGAGATGCATGGGTTTCCTCCAGATGCTCTAGTTCCCTCCTACAATCTGAAAGATGTGTTGGTGAGGTGCATTGACCTGAATAAGTGCCAGACTATGGCAACTAAGAGAATTTTGCAGTGACTTTATTGCAATGTTAATGTAAGCCTTGCTTGTGACTAATAAATTAACTTTCCTTTAACTTTACTTTCGAGTTCATGGTCTGAAGTTGTTGAACTTAATGTTAAGTTCAGAAGGCTGTAAAATGCCTAACTGGAAGATGAAGCACCATGCATGTATTGGGATTCACTAGAACATTATAACACATTGAGGACTTGTGAGCATGAGAGCAAGATGGTGAATTGAAATACCAAGTGACCAGAAGGCCAGGATCATTCTTACAGATCACATGAAGTTGTTCCACAAAGCAATCACTTGGCCTCTGTTGGTCCTCCCCATTGTAGAGGAGGATGCATTCTGAGAAGCAAAGAAGTGCAGATAAAGAACAACAAAGAACAAAGAACAACACACCACGGGAAACAGGCCCTTCGGCCCAACGAGCCCACGCCGCCATCCTAACGTCCTAATGACATATAGAGACATAATTCATTGTTTCTCCTGGAAAGAATGTCTGGGTTCGGATAGTGATGAGGGAGAAGGTAAAAGGACTGGACTTACACCTCTTGAGATTGCATGGGAAGATCCCGTGATAAAGAGATGAGGTGCTGGGGATGATATAGAAGTGGACCAGGGAATCATGCAGAAAATGAGCCCATTCAAAATGCTGACAGTAGAGGGAACTGGAAGGCATATTTGGTTGATGGCTAGTGATGGTGAAATTGGTGAAGGATAATTCTTTGAAGTCGTATGCTGAAGGGAGTGAAAATGAACCCTCTCATGGTTCTTGGAGGGAGGAGTAGAGCAGGTTCTTGGGAATGAGTCAGGCAAACCCACTCCCAGATTGGACGGTGGAATCCTCAGCTGAGGAAAATAAAAGCAAGTGGGAAATGCCTTTGTGGAAGATTGCATCATCAGAACAGGTGCAATGGAGATAGAAAAAATTGGAGAACAAAGTGGAGTCCTTTCATAAAACAAGGAGTGAGAATATGGTGTGAAGAGATAAAGTTGAGGTAGCTTTGGGAGTCAACAAAAGGAAATGTACCTTTTAATTGGAAGATATTATCATTTGGGTGCCATGGTAGCACGGTGGTTAGCACTGCTACCTCCATAGTGCCAGAGGCTTGGGTTCAATTCCAGCCTTGGGTGACTGTCTGTGTGGAGTTTGCATGATTTGCCATATATCTTGTATGTTTCCTCTGGATGCTCCGATTTCCTCCCACACTCCAATGATGTGCAGGTTAGGTTCATTGGCCAGAATAAATTGACCCATGGAGCAGAATTTTTCCATCCCACCTGCCATGGGAACCATGACAGGCAGGGCTGGAGCAAGCGAGGGTCCATTGACCTCGGGCAGGATCTCTGGCTTTGGGACGAATGTGGCAGGAAAGTGCGGGCCTTAGTGTCCCAAGATGTATACGTCAGGGGGATCAATGGGTTAAATAAGTGTGGTTGTGGGGATGGGCCTGGGTGGGATGCTCTGTTGGAGAATTAGTGCAGAGTTGATGAACCAAATGGCCTCTTCCAGCACTGCAGGGATTGTATGATTTGCCTCTTTGTTTATGTGTAATTTGCATTGATTCTAATTCATGTTAAAGTCTAAGCGACAAATAATGGAATCTTCTTGGCAACCTCTTCATTTCAGTAAAACTGATTATTTTGGTTAACGATTTCCCTTCGGGGATTATAGCAACATTCAATTCGGTCTGTAAGTCTGGAAACAAACATTGTTATTAGTAAAGAAAACGTCTATATTGTCACAAAAAAACCCCCATGTGGCTCATTATCCCTTTTGAGAAGGGAATCTGCCCTTGTTCCATAACCTGCCCTTTATGTGATTGTAGACTAAAAGTAATGAATCATAGAATAGAATCCTGACAGTGCAGAAGGAGGCCATTTGGCCCATTGAATCTATACTGACAACAATTCCACCCAGCCCTTACCCCCTCAACCCCAGTATTTACTCTGCTAAATCCCCTGACACTAAGGCGCAATTTAGCATAGCCAGTCAATTTATACATCTTTGGAACGTGGAGGAAAGCGGAACACATGGAGGAAAGCCATGCAAACACAGGGAGAACATGCAAGCTCCACCCAGTCAGTGACCGGAGACAGGAATTCAACTTGAGTTGTAGCGCTGTGAGACAGCAGTGCTAACGTCTGTGCCACAGTGCTGCCCAATGACCAAGAGTCCCTGAATTGTTCTTTACAATAGTCCAGCAAGTCACTCATTTAAAATTAATTTGTGTTGAGCAATAAATGTTGGTCTTGCCAATGATGAACGTCCTGTAGCTGAATAATAAAAACAGGCTAATGAAGGAATTTGCAATTTTCTGACATTTCCAAATCGTGACTTTATTCATTAGCTTCATATCAATCAAAACACTATTCACTTCTACCAGAACAATGTATTAATAGAACAGCTTTTATAATTTCAGTATATTCCAGAATGCTTTTTCCAATGAAATGATTTTATGGTGGAAGAATAAAGAACAATACAGCGCAGGAACTGGCCTTTCTGCCTATCAAGTCTGTTCTGGCACAGATTCCGGTCTAATCTAATAGTTTCTTGCCTCTGCTTGGTCCATGTCCCTCGATTCCCTGCCTATCTATGTGTCTATCCTGACGTCTCTTGAATGGTGTTATAAAATCTGCTTCTACCACCTCCTCCAGTAGCACTTTCCAGACATTCACCACGCTTTGTGTGAAAAACTTGCCCCGACCTCTCGTTTAAGCTTTCCCCTTCTCACTTTTAATCTCTGTGCCAAGTAATTGACCTTTCAAAGCTGAGAGAAAGTCTCTTACTATCCATGCTATCCAAACCTCTCATAATCTTGTAAACCTTTATAAAGTCTCCCCTCATCTTCTGATGATCCAATGAAAACAATCCAAGTTTGTTTAACCTTTCTTCATAATCCATATCGTCCAAACCAGGCAATATCCTGGTAAATTTCTTCTGCACCCTTTCCAATGCATCAACATCCTTCCGGTAGTGTGGTGAAGCTGTAGCGTTAGTCATTCCTACAACGTAGGAATGGTGGGAGTCAATTTGTTTATAGCAGGTTCCAAAAATAAACATAATGATCAAAGTAATATATTTTTTTTTGTTATTTTGTTGAGGGGTAAATATTGACTTGGCCACTCTTCCTTTGTTGATCCCTCATTAATGAGACAATTGTTCACAAAAGAAACTCCGTGTTACTGGTCAGGGGTTCTGTGGGTCTTTGTGTAGCTGATGGCATGGTGACACAGTGGTTAACACTGCTGCCCAAAAGTGTGGGGGTCTTAGGTTCAAGTCCCAGTTTGGGTCACTGTCTATGTGGAGTTTGCACATTCTCCCTGTGTCTGCGTGGATTTCCTCTGGTTTCCTCTCACAGTCCAAAGGTATGTGGCTTAGATGAATTGGCCATGGTTAATTGCCCATTACTGTCAGGGGGATTAACAAGGGTAAATGTATGGGCTTATGAGGACAGGGCCTGGGTTGGATTGTGGAAGGTGCAGACATAATAGGCAAAATGTCCTCTCGTCAGATTCCACAATAGATCAGATCCTAGAACCACATCTTTTCCACTCGGCAGGCAATTCTGGGAGATGGGACTCAGAGGTCCTTTAACTCTCAACCTCTGAGGGTGCAAAGTTCAGCACCCTCAGAGGAGAGGGACATACCCAGACAGTGCTTGGCAATATCCCCTGGCAACGCCCCTGGGCACAGGGTGCCAAGGGACAATGTCAGTAACTATCTGGAGGGAAGGAAGTCAATGTCAGTAGTGATTGAGTAGAAAAGAGTCCTTACCAGCAAAGACCAGAGAAAGTATGGTGATTGTTGGGCATCTCAGGATCAATGGGGATTGCAGGAGGTCACAGATACTTCTGTGATGGTGGGGGAGGCTAGGTGGGGGGAGTATTTTGTTTTTCCCCAATGATTTAGAAACACTTTAAAACGGTGCCCAGTGGAGCTGGTTCCCCGGTTCCCAGCTTGGACAGATAACCCCCACCACCTACTTTCCCCCACTCTCCCCCACCCCCTTACCCCCACCCCTCACCAAACAATGGCACAAACCATACCCACTCTTTTATTTGGAAGATAAAGTCACAAAATCTGGAGAGAAAGCTGGCCGATGGAGCTAGATTGTCCCAGGCTAGTTTTCTCACCAGAACTGCCACCCTGACAAATTCCCATCAGATTCTGTTTCAGGTCAATGACAATTCCTTACAATGAGAGACGTAATCACTTTGAGTAAGAGGTGAATAGAATAAGAGCATTGTTTACGATAGGATAACTTTTCCCAGTTCTGATGGAAATTTTCACCTTGGAACATTCGCTCTGCTTCTTTCCTGAGATGTCACCATCATTTGCTGAGTATTTCCAGGATTTGCTGTTTTTATTTCAGATTTCAAGCATCTGTCCTATTCTGCTTTTCAGCAAGGCCTTTGGGATGCAGTCTTGTACAGGGTCCTTCCTTGTAGATCCTGAAGTAAGACCTGAAGACAAGCAAGGGAACTTTATCACACCATAGGAGCAGAATTAGGCCACTCAGCCCATCGAGCCTAGTCTGCTATTCAATCATGGCTGATATAATTCTCTTCCCCTTCTCCTGACTTTTTCCCATAAGCCTTGATCCCCTTATTAATCAAGAACCTATCTATCTCTGTATTAAACACACTCAATGACCTGACCTCCACAGCGGTGTGTGGCAAAGAGTTCCACAGATTCACCACTCCCTGGCTGAAGAAATTCCTCCTCATCTCTGTTTTAAAGAATCATCCCTTTAGCCTGAGGTTGTGCCCTCTGGTTCTACTTTTCCCTACAAGCTGAAACATCCTCTCCACATCCATTCTATCCAAGCCTCATAATATTCTGTAAGTTTCAATAAGGTCCTCCCCATCCTTCTAAACTTTGTCCTGGCTCTTATTTATTCCTCAAGCAACATTCACTAGGACAGATTATCAGGATAACTACCATATTGCTGCTGATGGGATCTTGCTGTGTACAAATTGTCCGTCTGCTGCGATCCCTACATTGCGTCAGTGGCTATACTAAAGGTACATTCAGTGGGCTGTAAGTCACTCTGAGATTGTGAAAAGTGCTATGAGAAATTCAAATTATTCCTTATTTGTTTTATTGGCGCTGCCTTGCACTGTATAACTTGGCTTTCAACAATGTTTTGCAATCAAAAAAGGTCTATTAAACCAAAGGGAATCATGGTTCGGATATATTTGCGTGAGTTGCAATGCTCCAAAAAAAAATCTTGCAAATATAAAGCCTGTCATTATTTCCAATTATCTGTCATGATGATCTTTTGAAGGCTGTTACCATTAGCATACCATTTAACGAGATACATTAACAGTTATGACAGGCACCTGCAGTTGGATTGTTCTATCTGGCTGCTTCTGGAGAGAACACAACACAGCCAAATGTTATCTCACGCTGAAAATGCACGCGAGGAATGGGCTCCACAGTCAAAAAGTTAATATTTATGTAGATTAAGTGCATAACCTTATCTACAATCGTTCACCAATTTGGACTTGATTATTACACACATTTATGATCTGCTGATAAAAACAATTTGAATGTTTTTTTTTAACATCGCAATGAATCACAAAGGGGAAGATCCATTTTCTACTTTAAAAAGGCCTCACAATGAAGTGGTTGAGAAAAAACAAACAAACAGGGTGACACGGTGGTACAGCAATTGGCACGGCTGCATCACAGTGCCAGGGACATAGGTTTGATTATGGCCCGTTCACTGTCTGTGTGGAGTTTGCACATTCTCCCTGTGTCTGCGTGTGTTTCTTCCAGGTACTCCAGTTTCCTCCCCACTATCCAAAGATGTGCGGGTCATGTGGATTGGCCATGATCAATTATCCCCTAGTGTCAGGGAAATAACAACTAAATATGTGGGGCTGCAGGGATAGGCCTGAGTTGGGTTGCTATTGGTGCAGGCTCAAAGGGCTGAATGGACTCTTTCTAAACCAAAGGGATTCAAAAATAAATTGTTAATGTTCAGGAGAAATGAGAGGAATGCCTGAAGTGACCAAATGAATGAGCATGTTAAATGTTAAAGTGATTGTTTGGGTCAAGAGAGGAGAGATAAACAGAAATCTCTTCCCCTTCTTTCCATAATTTGTGTGTGTACGCATGTGTATATGCATGTGTGCATGCATGTGTGTCTATGTATGTGAGCGCATGCATGTGTATGCATGTGTTTCTCATCCCTTCATTAGTGTAGACAATTTAAAACTACCAGTCTTCTACAGGTTTCGACAAAGAAAATTATTGATACTCATCCCAAACAAATCTAATCGCCATGTCAGTCACAAACCATGCACTCAGTAAGGATATAATTGAAAACCGTGCGCTTCCACAAGTGTTCACCAAAATAATAGTTAACAGTTTGGCTGTCTTTGTGAGTCCAGTGAAGAAGGAGACATTTTCCCCCTTTGAACTGCGGTTCACCTAAGTTCAGCTGACTGGGGAGACTTAGATCAGGATTACTTTGAACAGAAGAATGTTCAGCAGACCATGAAGTCAGGTACCTGGGACTGTTCAGGAGGTTCATTTTTTTTCCAGGTGAACACAGAACTTTGGATCCAGGCCAGGGGAATGGTAGTGATGGGGGGATTTTTTTTAAAGGACTTTCAGTTGTTTTAAAAAGGCAATGGTGACATAGAATCCTAACAGTGCAGTGGAGGCCATTCAGCCCATTGAACCTATACAAATATCAATCCCACCCAGGTCCCTATCCCCATAACTTTATGAATTTACCTTAATGATCCACAGTTTTATCTTTATAATTCCCTTGACACTAAGAGTCTTTCACTGCAGCCGTTGTCTTTTTGGTGCTATTCTACAACTGCCCAGGTCTCTTCCAAGTTTTAGGTTTTTGGGGAAACTATTATCACCCATGTGACCAATAGCATCAGTGGTCTTTCACACTGAATTTGTGGATAACTAGTCTCATCAGCTTTCTTTCATTACAACACAAATCTGGAAGTGGAGTCCCCGCACTGTTGTCATTCTAGTTAATCTTTTTATTGCATCTGTTTTGGGGTGGCATTGTAGAACAGTGTTTAACATTACTGCTTCACAGCTGCAGGGACCTGGATTCAATTTCCAGCTTGGGTCACTATTTGTGTGGAGTTTGCACATTCTCCTCACGTCTGCGTGGGTTTCCTTTGGGTGCTCCGGTTTCCTCCCACTGTCCAAAGATGTGCGGGTTAGGTTGATTGGCCACACTAAATTGCCCCTTAATGTCCTGACATCTGTAGGTTAAAGGGATTAGTGGGTAAAATATTTCGGGATATGGGAGTAGGGCCTGGGTGGGATTGTGTTCAGTGCAGGTTCGATGGGCCGAGTGGCCTCTTTCTGTAATGTAGGCTTTCTATGATTTCTCTGATATCCATTTATCCTTTCACAATACAGAAACCAGAACCACTATCAGTGATCCACATGTAGTTCAAAAAATGCAAGTTTAACATAATTTATTTGTTTTTTCAGTTCAAACTCTCTAGAAATGAGCCTCAGTATTTTGTACTGCCTGTTAACTTGTGTCATTACTTGTATTTGTTTATCTGTACCCCTCTCCCCAATCCTTTTACTGCTCTATCTAATGTGAATACTTAGCACAAGATGTTTGTGACTCCTTATTCCTCCTGCCAAAATATACCATCTCATATTTGTGGAGACCTTTCAATCCTTTTCCATACCAGTTAAATGGCAGTAGTTTCTGGCCATTCATGCCAGCAGGATTCTCTGTTCCTGCTGCAGTGAATGGGGATTTTTCTGAGTGTCAAATTCTCTATGCTCGCTTGCGGCACTGGCAGGGTATGAATAACCAGAGAAACCTCCCCTGTTTGGTATTCTATACAGCTTCCTAATTTCAAATGTTTGTCCATGTATTTCTTTCTCTGCCTTTCCCTCTGTCTGTTTGACTTCCTTATTGGAGCATGGACTGGGATTATTCTGTCTTTTTGTATCAAGATAACTTTCCCCTCAAGAGATTGAAAGCAAACTCTTTGAAGGAGTTACATGCATCATAGATAAAGGGGAATTAGTAGATGTACTGTACTTGGATTTTCAGAAGTCATTTGATATGGTGCCACATCAAAGGTTATTGTGGAAGATAAGCTTTCATGATGTAGGGGGTAACATGCTGGCATAGATAGATGATTGGCTAGCTAACAAGAAACAGAGAGAAGGCATTAATGGATCTTTTTCTAGTTAGTGGGATGTGACATGCGGTGCACCTCAGGAATCAGTGCTGGGGACTCATTTATATAAATGAATGAGTTCGACGAAGGGATTAAAGATAAACTTCTTAATTTGCTGATGACACATAGGTTGGAAAGTAAATTGTGAAGAGGATATAAGAAGGCTACAAAAAGGGCATAGATAGGTTAAGTGAGTGGACAAACATGTGGCAAATAGAGTGTAATGTGAGTAGATATGAAAATGTCCATTTTGGCAGAAAGAATCAAAATCAAATGCATTATCTAAATGGTGAGAAATTGCAGGACTCTGAAATGCAGAGGGATCTGGTTGAGATGAATTACAGCATGCCAGTATACAAATACAGTAAATAATTAGGAAAGCGAATAAAACATTATCATTTACACTGAGGGGAAATGATTACAAAAGTAGGGAAATTATGCTTCAGTTGTACAGGGCATTGGTGGGAGCACATCTGGAATATTGCATGGGCAATTGGTCTTCTAACTTAAAGAAAGATGTAATCGAGAAACAGTTTAGAGAAGGTCTACTAGAGTAATACTTGGAATGGGCAGGTTGTATCCTGACGAAAGATTGAGCAGGTGAGGCTTGTATCAACTGGAGTTTAGATGAGTAAGAGGAGACTTGATCAAAATATTTAAGATCCTGAGGAGTCCTGACAGGGTGGATGTGGAGAAGATGTTTCCTCTTGTCAGAGAATCTAGAATCCAGGGTCACTGTTTAAAATTAAGGTGTTGGCTCATTTAAAATGGAGATGAGGAGAAAGATCAGATGGTCATGAGTCTTTGGAACTCTTACCCAAAAGGTAGCAGAAGCAGAATCTTTGACTAATTTTAAGGCAGAGCTAGATAGATTATTGATGAACAAGGGGATGTAAGGTTATTGGGGTGAGCAAGAATACAGGGTTGAAGTTACAATCAGATCAGCCATGAACTTTTGAGCAGGCTCGAGGAGTCAAGTGGCCGACTCCTGCTCCGATTTCGCATGTCCATATGTGTGAAAGCTTCTTCTCCAGCAACTTGTGAAATGGAGTTTATCGGTTAAATTGTCTTTTCTTGTTTCTTTTATATATCTAGAACTGTTCCTTCACTGTTACTGGGTTAAAATTCTGGAAGTCCCACCCAAACAGCACTGCGGATGTACCCAACACCACATGGGTTGCAGTTATTCAAGAAGCCAGCTCACCACCACCTTCTCAAGGGCAATTAAGCATAAAAATAATGACTGAGCCAACAAGCCCACATCCCATGCAGGAATAAATACTAAATGACAACTATGTTCAGAGTGATATAATGATGATATAATGTAGCATATGAAAATCATATAGAGTTGCACATTCCATTAAACGCTGTCAACTACCATTTAGTTCAAGTCCTTATCAAGGAGAATCAGAAGTGATAAGAATGAAAGAAGATTGGTGCAGTTTTGCTGGTACAAATCACGTCATCAAAGAACATCAAGATATTTCACGTACCTTTTGAGTGACAATAGATTAATGTGTGACTTGGTGTTAATTTTTTTTGCTGTCTATGAAATGCCTTTGGACATTTTATTACATTAATGACACTACATAAATGAAAGATGTTGTTAACATGTCAGCCATTCTCCATGAACAACATCCCGCAAACAACAGTGAGATCAATGACAAATTAATCTCTTGTCGTTAGTTTTGAATCGACTATGAAAGTTGTCAGGAGAAAACAGAGCTCTTCTCCAAAGACTGTCAAGGGATTTGTAATATCCTCAGTTAAACACATTAGGCACAATTTTCCTGTCCTGCCCGTCACGGGAATGGTAGTGGGTAGGGGGCAGAGCATGTAAAGGTCCATTGACCTCGGGTGGGATTTTCCAATATTGAGGCGATCCCAGCCTGGAACTCCCATTCCATGGTGCCACCTTCCACCAGTGGGGCAACACATAGCTGAGAGTCTTGCCTCATATCATGAGACAATGCACTTGTCCACTTCATTGACCTGAAACCTAATTCTGTCCATAAGTTGTATTTATCAGAATACTGAAAGGTCGGGATAGGATGAATGTGGGAAGGATGTTTCCAGACGGAGAGACTTCCATCTAAGTGCACGGCCTCAGAGTAAAGAATTGACCCTTTAGACCCAAGATAAGGAGGAATTTCTTCAGCCAGAGGGTGGTGAATCTGTGGAATTCATTGCTACAGAAGGCTGTAAAGGCCAGGTCATTGATTATGTTTCAAACAGAGATAGATTGGTTCTTGGTTGGTAATGACCTGAAAGGTTACTGGGAAAAGGCAGGAGAATGGGGTTCAGAAACTAATAAAACATGGTGAAGCAGCCTCGATGGGCTAAATGGCCTAACCCTACTCTGAAATCTTTTGGTTTATGGTCTTATCTGCTGAGTATTTGCTGTTGTTTATTTCACACCAGCCATAGTATTTTGCTTTTGTCTTTATTATGCAAGTTGCTTTCAGTTTTTAAGGTGCAGGGTCTGAAAACATATAAAAATAAAAAGCAGCTGAAAATATGGGTTCAAATTCAAATGTGAGGCGTAAGTCCATAATTTATTTGCTCACAGTGAAAGAAGCTCATGCTGAGCTGATAGATAAATCTTACCATTATACATTTGTATATCAGAATTCCTCATCTGTGCTGGTTAGAAATCCATATCTCACATTGACTGTCAACCACATTGTTGTGGACTTGGAGTTATATACAGGCGAGACCAGGTAAAAGTGACATTGTGACACAATGGATAACAGTGTAGCCCTGACACTGCTAAGCACAAGGGTTCGATTCCAGCCTTGGGTGACTAGGTGACAGTGGAGGTTGCACATTCTCTTATGTCTGCGAGTGTTGTCACCCTCAGTCCAAAGATATGCAGGTTAAATGGAGTGGCCATGCTAAATTCCTCCTCAATGCCCCAATATGTGTAAATTAGGGGAATTGATCATCTAAATTGCCCCTCAGCATCCAGAGATGTGCAGGTTAAGTGGATTGGCCGCTATAAGTTGCTCCTTAGCGTTCAAAGATGTGAAAGTTTAGTGGATTGGCAATGTAATATGATTGGGATTATTGGAGATGGAGGCTTGTTCTTTAAAATTCAACAGTCTTAAATTCTATCACAAATTCTATCACAAATGGATGGCACATTTGCACAGTGGTTAGCGCTGCTGCTTCACAGCTCCAGGGACCTGGGTTCGATTCCTGCCTTGTGTAACTGCGTGGAGTTTGCACATTGTCCTCGTGTTTGTGTGGGTTTCTTCCCACAGTCCACAGCTGTGTGGGTTAGGTTGATTGGCTACGATAAAAATTGCCCTTAATGTCCTGAGATGTGTAGTTTAGAGGGATTAATGGGTGAATACATAGGGATTTGGGGATAGGGTCTGGGTGGTATTGTGATTGGTGAAGACTCGATGGGCCAAATGGCCTCTTTCTGTACTGTGGGATTTCTATGAAATTGTTCTTTTGGTTCTTGCCTCACCTTCTCCATTCCCCTGCCCTTGTAATTGCTTACAATTTGTCACATCTTTAAATCTGTCCAGTTCTGGTGAAGAATCATAGGCTTAAAAAAAACTCTTCTATAAAACAGCAGATTTTCACTGGCTGACAATCACTTTTGAAAACTATTGTCAACAAGCTGGAAGCCTTGATGTGGAAGACTGTCACATGATGTTTCAGAATAAGCAAATGTACCTCAAAGGAAGTGAAATCTTCGACATTCCCCAGTTAACCAATCTCTATAATGCTGCAACATCCCTTGCCAGACACGGAAAAGTCACACGATGTTTAATCAGTAAGATTACCGTGGTAAGTTCCATTCCCTGGTAATTGGTTTAATTGTTGATTTAGAGTGTTATGCTAATGTATTATGTCTGAAAGCAATTAGCACAAAAATGCATGTTAGTGATAATAATCACAAAACTGCTTTTCAGACCTGCATGAGCAGTCTTCAAAAACATCCAGACATATGAATAATATTACAGCCTGTAACAGTCCCAGATATCTATTATTCTGATCCAATCGATCAAACTCCAGCCTGTTGTGCAGTTGAAAGTATTCTTTATATAAACTATTTGAGCCCCTCAATTAAATTCCAGCCTGTATGCCATTCCTGGGTATCTAGTGATCTATATATAAACCATCCAATCTCTTCAATCAGATTCTAACCTACATTCCTGGTATCCTACCTAACTACCTGAACCGACCTCATATTAAGTTGAGCTTTTTCTACACCCTAGCTATGACTGTAACACTACACACTGCACTGTCTCATTTCCTTCTCAATGTATGGTATGCTTTGTCAGTATAGTGCACAAGAAACACTACTTTTCACTGTATCCCAAAACAGAGAAAAAGAAGAATGAAGAAAATTGCAGCACAGGAACAGGCCCTTCAGCCCTGCAAGCCTGCACCAAACATGCTTATCCGAATTAACTAAAACCTCCTCCCCTTCGGTGGACCATATCTCTCTATTCCCATCCTAAAAGAATACACGTGACAATAATAAATCAAATCAAAAACAAATCCATTATTCTATACATAAAGTGCCTGAATGTTTTGATTGAGCTCCAGATTTTAACCAATGCTAAAGATACATTATTCCTTGACAGACCCAATCATAAGTTTCTGTTAAATGTCAGTGAAAATTAGTAATTCCTCATTTTTTTCTGTATTTTAACTTTTAATAATCAAAACATTATTTTGAGAGAGCAATTTGACTCTTTCTACATAAATTTCTCTCCTGTCTCCCGTTTATTAGTAAGTATCCCAAGAGGTCCACTACCTCAGGACACTACCTCACTTGTCTTTAATCAAGTGTGATCAAGGGCTTTGGATCTCTGAAGTTTTGAAGAATGAGATCTCATATAAAATTCTTACAGGACTCGACAGGGTAGATGACGTAGGAAGGATATTGCCCCTGGCTTTAGAGGGGACAGAAAGGATAGCAATGGGGGACATAATCTCAGAACAAGTGGCAAGCTTTTTAGGACAAAGGTGAGGAGGAATTTCTTCATTCAGAAAGTAGCAAGACTGTCATTGAATATATTTGGGGTTGAGATCAATAGAATCATAGAATCTCTACAGTGCAGAAGGAGGCCATTCAGGACATCAAGTCTACATCAATTTACCTATGCCCTCTATCCATAACTTCATGTATTTATCCTTTTCATCCTCTAACCTACATATCATTGAACATGACCAATCCACCTAACCTACACATCTTTGGACTGTGAGAGGGAACTCACACAGACACAGGGACAGCATGCAGACTCTGCACAGACAGATGACTGGAATGAAACCTGTGTGTCTGGTGCTGTGAGGCAACAATGCTAATCTCTGTGTGCAGCCATATTTTCTATGTGTTAAAAATATCAAAGGATATGGAGGTAGTGCAGGAAAATGAGGTTGATCAGAATAGTCATGTTCTCATTGAGAGAGCTTAAAGGGCTGTATGGCCCATATTTTGCATGCAGCAAGCTCCCTCAAACAGAAAAAATAACCAGATAATCTTTTGTTCACAATACCGTTGAATGATAAGTATTGACCAGGAAGCTTGGAAAAATGCTTCTGTGCTTTGAAATATTGACCTCGGGATCTTTCACAGTGAGAAGAGAAATTATCCTCCATTTAATATCTGATGTGAAAAACACTATCACACTCCCTCAATACTACTTGTTGTGCTTAGTTTCTGAAGTGGCTAAGTGCTACTGACTAAGCCAGGACTGAGCCAGGAATGAGTTAATAGCAGACAATTGAAGCTTGATTTGATTTATTATTGTCACATGTATTAGGATACAGTGAAAAGTATTATTTCTTGCACATGCTATAGACAAAACATACCATTCATAGGGTACATGGAGAGAAAGAAAAGAGAGGGTGCAGAATGTAGTGTTTCAGTCACAGCTAGGGTATAGAAAAAGGTCAGCTTAATATATGTTACGTCCATTCAAAAACCTGGTGGCAGCAGCGAAGAAATTATTCTTGAGTCGATTGGTACATGACCTCAGCCTTTTGTATAATTTTCCCAATGGAAGAAAATGGAAGAGAGAATATCTACAGTATATAGGGCCCTTAATTATGCTGGCTACTTTTCCAAGGCAGCAAGAAGCGTAGACAGTGTCAATAAATGGGAGGCTGGTTTGCATGATGGATTGAGCTATATTCAATCCATCTGTTGGATTTATGTTGTAGTTTTATTGCGGATTATGTCGGAGCAAGAGACACACTAACCTATGATACATCCAGAAATGATGAATTTTATGGTGCATCTGTAAAAATTGGTTAAGATTGTATATGGGGCATCATAGCTGATTTTCTCAGATTACATCCCCCCCCCCTCCCCGCACACACACAGACATGCAATTTCAGCAGTAAGGAGCAGGTTACGTTGGTCGAAACATTGAATACAAGAGTTGGGATGTCTTGTTGATGTTGTACTACACATTGGCAAGGCCACACTTGGAGTTTTGGTCTCCCTCTTACAGAGAAGGATGTTATTAAACAAGAAAGAATACAGCAAAAATTTATTAGGATGCTACTGGGATTTGTTTGAGTTATAAGGAGAAACTGGAATAGACTGGGACATTTTCCCCTGGAGCATAGGAGATTTTGGAGTTATCTTATAAAGGTCTACACAATAATGAGGGGCATAGATAAGATCTAATGTAAGTCAACATCTTTTCCCAAAGAGAGGGGAATCTAAGACTAAAGGGCATAAGTTTAAGGTGAGAGATACAAAAGAGTCCAGTTTTTCTCACAGAGGGTAGTGAATGTCTGGAGCAAGCTGCCAGAAGTACTTGTAGAGGTGGGTACTAAAAAATTTTATCTTTTAAAAAGCATTCAGATAGTTACATGGGTAAATGGGTATAGAGGGAAATGGACTAAACACAGGCAATTGGAACAAACTTAGTGGCTAAAATAGAAGCAAAAAGGGCAAGTTGTTTCCATGTTGTAAAACTCTGTGACTCTATGAATTTACTTTGCCACGAATCATACTGTGTTCAATCACTCCTGTCAGCACTCCAGTCAAGATGAACACAACCCAGGTGCTTTATGTCAAACATTTTTATGCGTTGCAACTTTAAAGAGGCTGCTAACACTTCCCATTTAAATCTCTGCTTAGTATGCAAGCTCAACTCCCTTTGGAGCATCAGAAACATTTGCAAAATAATTATATATGTGTTTCAGAGACAAAAAATTAATATGTTGATGACTCCTTGACAGAGATGGTCCAGCTGGAGTCAGAGTTAGCAACAGAGTTAGTCTATTTCAGGCAATTCAACCGATTGTACCATTTATAACTAATTATCCACCAAGAACCTCAAACTCTGGCAGACGCTGTGAAATTAGTAATTAGCTCTTTCTCTGTCATTAAAAAAATGTAATTATTGCTGGAGTGCAGATAACAATAGTACACAATTTAATCGCTTCAAAGGAAATATATTTCAGGAGGAGCTGACAAGGAGATAAACATTTGTCCAGCATTGGTATCTTTGTCCTCTTTAGATGTGACCTCAGCTTGTCTCCTCCATTTCAATGCCATCAGGTGAATCATAGAAAGGCACTACACTGAAGGCGACCATTCACCCCATCATCTCAATGCTAGCTCATCAAAACAGCTATTCAACCGGTCCCACTCAGAATAAAGAGGAAAAAATATTACAACATAGGAACAGGCCCGTCGGCCCTCCAAACCTATACTGACCATGCTGCCTGTCTGAACTAAAGCCCCCTACTCTTCTGGGGGCCATTTCCCTCCATTCATGTATTTTCCTAGCCACCCCTTAAAATTCACTGCTGTATCAGCTTCCACTATCTTCCCCAGCAGCAAGTTCCAGGCACTCACCATCCTCTGTGTAAAAACTTGCCTTATACATCTCCTTTAAACCTTGCCCCTGCACCTCAAACCAATGCCCCCTAGTAATTGACTCAACCACCCTGGGAAGAATCTGAGAATTGTTATGGCTATGTGACCCATCGTGTTCACACCATCTTTCCAAATGTCTTTGCCCCATCTCTTGCACATTTTTCTCATTAAACAATCATCTAATTCCCTTTTAGCTGCCTCAGTTGGTCCTGCCTCCACCAAATTTCTGGGCAATGTGATCCTGACCTAAACCATTCATTGGCCGGAACTCCCTCACCTTGCCCTCCAAGGAATCAGAGTGGGGAGTGTCTGACCACAGAAATCTCTGTTGACCTCAGCAACAATATCTGATCTCACCTGAACACAAAATCCTGCACATTATGTGAAAAAACTGTTCCTCATGTCACCCTTTGCTTCTTTTGCAACTCAGTTTAATTCTCTGCCCTCTCATTCTTGATCCTTTTAGGAGCAGGAACAGTTTCTCCGTATTTACTCTGTCCAGCCCCCTCATGATTTTGAATATCTCTATCAAAAGTCCTCTCAGTCTTCTTCTCTCCAAGGAGAACAGTTCCAACTTCTCCAATCTATCCTCATCATCGAAGTTTCTCATCCTTGGAACTATTGTTGTAAACCTCTTCTGCATACTCTCCAATTTTTTCAAACCCTTCTCACAATGTGACATCCAGATTATTCCAGCTGAGGTCTAACTAGTGTCTCATACGATTCAGCATAACTTTCTTGCTTTGTACTCTATGCTCCCAGTAATAAAGCCCAGAATTCCAAATGTTTAATTAACAGCTCTCTCCACCTATCCCATTACCTTCAACGACCAATGCACAGATGCATCTAGGCCCTTCTGCTCCTGTCTTTTGGAATTTAAACCCTTATTTTATTTTGTGTCTCCATGTCCTTCCTATCAAAATGCAACACCTCACACTTGTCCGCATTGAACTTCATCTGTCACCTATCGGCCCGGTCTACTAATTTGTCTATGTCCTTTTGGTATTTGACACTGTCCCCTTCGCAGGAAAAGTTATGCACTTTAGTCGCGAAAATAAAGGAGCTGAATATTATTCACATGGAGAAAGACTGAAGAAATTGCATCGCTAATGAACTTGGGGCTCTACATACATAAGTCATGAAAGATAGCAAGCAAGTTCAGCAAATAGTAAGGAAGACAAATGAAATGTTGGCCTTTATTTCAAAGGGAATGGAAAACAAAAATGAAAGTCTTGCTAAAACTGTACAAGGCACAAATTTACCAAGACCTCAAATCCTGTGAACGATTTTGATCTCCTTACTTGAGGAAATATACTGGCATTGGAAGCAGGACAGAGAATGTTCCCTTGATCTCAAATATGGTGGGATTTTCTTGTGCAGAGAGGTTAAATAGGTTGGGTCTGTACTCATTGGAGTTGGGAAAAATGAGCTGTGACCATTTTAAGACATGTAAGCACTTGGGGGCTAGTCCCATTTGCCCATGTTTCTCTATATCCCTCGATACCAATCTTAGCCATGTAATTGTCCAAATGTTTTTTTAAAAAAATGTACCCATCTCTATGCTACCTCTGGCAGCTCATTCCGGACACTCATCACCTCTGTGTGAAACAATTTCTCCTCTGGATCTTTTACTTTCTCTCCCCTCTCACTTAAACCTATGACCTCTAGTTTTAGACTCTCCCACCTTTGGGAAAAGTTATTGACTATTTAGCTGATGTATGCCCCTAATTATTCTATAGACCTCTGTAAGATCACCCCTAAGCCTCCTACACTCCAGGGAAAAAGCCTCTCCTTATAACTCAAACCACTGAGTTCTGGGAGCATCCTGATAAAAATCTTCTGCACTCTTTTTAGTTTGATAATATCCTTTCTGTAATAACTGTACACATTATTCCAAGTGTGACCTTATCAATGTCTTGTGCAGCTTCAACAAGATGTCCCAACTCCTGTACTCAATGTTCTGACCAATGAAACCAAGCATACTGAATGCCTTCTTCACCACCCTGTCCACCTGTGACTCCACTTTGGAAGAGTCATGAACCTGTACCCCTAGATCTTTTTGTTCCAAAACTCTTCCAATGCCCTGTCATTAACTGAATAAGTCGTGCCCTGGTTCAAGTTACCAAAATGCATCACCTCACATTTATCTATATTAAACTCCAGTCTCCATTCATCAGCCCACTGGCCTAATTGATCAAGATCCCGTAGCAATCCTAGATAATCTTCACTGACCACTGTGTCATCTGAAATCTTGCTAACCATGCCTTCTAAATTCTCATCCAAGTCATTAATATAAATGACAAGTAACATTAGACCCAGTACTGATCCCTGAAGCACTTCACTGGCCACAGGCCTCCAATTTGGAAAAAAACCTTCTTCAATTATCCTCTTTCTTCTGTCATCAAGCCAATTTTGTATCCAACTGACTACCTCAGCCTGGATCCTGTGAGATTTGATCTTATGCAACAACCTACCATACAGTAGCTTGTCACTTGGAGACCGAGATATAATGATGAGGGTGAAAGGAACAGAAGAATATAATGGTAAATAAGATAAATTAGGATTGGGAAGAGGCTTATGTGGAGCAGATGAGCTGGATGGTATTTTCTGCGCTGCAGATTTCATGTAGTTCCTGCAAAGACTCTTTGCCAAGGCAACATTTTTGTAATTAAACATTAACTGACATCCCATTTATTAATGTGGACATATTTATTATGGCTTCTGCTAATGCCAGATTACAAAGAACATACAACATCTGTCAAGTCAGTGTTAAAAAATTACAGTTGCTTTGAAAATAGGCAGCTAAATACTGTGTTATAATATCCTCAAAGGAATAAGCTCTTATATATTATGTCACATCATATGTTCTTGAATTCAAATAGATGTTTTATAGGAATATCTAATAATTTGCTGTTTTGCAAACACCTAGGCATTCATTATTTATACAAATATATTTACATTGTCCTGTAGTTACCGTTCAAAATCAGTAACCCCAGAGCATAATCTCTACAGGCAATGATGGAAGCAGATTGCCACAGCTTGACATTCTTTAGATTTGCATTGATTTCCTGCAGAACATGCTCAAAGGTAGGGAAAGCTTTGTGTGAAGATGATTTTCTAATTCACCGAGAGATTATTAAAAAAAAGTTTTTCTGTGTTGGGGAGCTGGGTTTTTTGTTCACTCTTAACTCATCCTCACTTGATTTGGGTTCCAGAATCCTGATCATCTTCTTACCATGGAATGGTTATAGCTCATAGGAACCCATTAAGTCCATCATATTGATGCTGAGTTAAAAGAGTGATTCATTGAGTGCCTTTCCACTGCTGGTTCCTAATAACCCTGCAAATATTTTTCAAGATAACACCAGAGAAGTGACTTCTTGCAAGCTGTACATAGCCTGCCTTCAAATTTTATCTTTAACACTTGTTCTTTGCTTCTAAAACTTAATTCCAACACTTTTAAACTCTCTACCAACGCTATACCCTATCTATGACTGTAACGTTGCATTCTACAGTCTCTCATTTCTTTCTCTATGAACAGTATGCTTTGTTTGTATAGAGCGCAAGAAAAAATACTTTTCACTCTACGCTAATATATGTAACGATAATAAATCAAATCAAATCAAATTCTTCTTTTGCAGATAATGATCCAATTCTCTTTTGAAAGCCATATTTGTATTTGCCTGCAACACATCCGATTCTTGGCTTAGGTCACTGTCTGTGCGGAGTCTGCATATTCTCCTCATGTCTGCGTGGGTTTCCTCCAGGTGCTCTGATTTCCCCCCACTGTCCAAAAGATGTGCTGATTAGGTGCATTGACCAGGCTAAATTCTTCCTCAGTGTACCTGAACAAGTGTTGGAGTGTGGCGACTAAGGGATTGTCACAGAGGCTTGATTGCAGTGTTAATGTAAGCCTATTTAGGACACTAAAAATAAACTAAAAAAAACTCTCAGAATATTCTGGATTCTGACATTCACTGTGGGAAAATATGTGTTTCCTCTGCCACTATTGCTTATTTGGCCAATTATTTTAAATCACTGCCCTCTGGTTCTCAACTGTTCCACCAACTGGAACACTTTCTCCCACTCTGTCCAGACCTCTCATGATTTTATTTTCTCTATTAAATAATCTCTTGGCCTTCTCTTTGTCAAGAAATATGAACCAAACTTCTCCAATTGTTTTTTATTAATTCATTTATGGGATATGGGTGTCATTGGCTGGACAGCATTTATTGCTCATCCCCAGTTGCCTTTCAGCTGGCGATGGTGAACTGCCTTCTTGAATCATTGCTGTCCATGCAGTATGCAGCCACACTGCTCTTGTGGAGGGAATTCCAGGATTTTCACCCAGCGACAGTGAAGGAACGGTGTCAGAATCGGAATTTGATGAGCGATTTGAAGAGGAAGTTCCAAGTGGTGGTGTTCCTAGGTATCTGCTGTACTTGTCCTTCCAGATGGTAATGGAAATAAAGTCACATCCTCTTTTTCTAAGGCACTAACTATTGTAAAGCAGGTCAGTTTCAAGGCCCCAGCCTCTTTGAAAAGCTGGGGAGAAGCTAAGTGTGTAAAGTCAGTGAGCAGGATGGTTGGGGTGGTGTGAGGTGGAAGGGGATTGGGATTGGTGGCTCTGGGTGGGGGATTGGGATTGGTGGGTCTGGGTGATCAGCCTGGGGGAGAGATAGGATAGGTTTAGAGGAATCGATTGGTCTGTCAAGGGTGTCAGGAAGGTAATGGAGTGGGGAGGGGCAGCAGGTGCAGGTACCTGCAGGGTAGTCTGGAATTGGCAGAGTAGAAGATGAATTGGGAGAGTAGGCAAAGGATAGGTGAGTGCTTGGGTATTCGGTGGTGGGTCAGGGTAGACATAACCACAGTTATCCAGGAGTAGGAAGTGTTTAAATCTTCTAATATTTCCTGGGTAATTACTCTGTGAAAATAATGGGAACCATCTGAAAGCTCTAATTTAAATTGGGCAATTGGATGGTTCACGATGCAGAAAAATTGCCCATTGCAAACTTGAAATTCGCAGCCAATTTCCATGAAGTTCTTACATGGGGACTTCTGGTGGGTAGGCAGAAAGCAATGCATTCTCTAGGATACTTCCCAACTATGTCTCTCATTCCCCCCACTTTGTACCATTAGCAACATTTTTTCCTCTAGTTTATATTGTATTGCTGCAATCTTCTGACCAAAATAAATCACTTTACACTTTTCCACAGTCAATTTCACTTGTCAGTTGTGCACACATTTCACCTGTCTGCCTTTGTTGTCTCTCAGTCCTACACTGGCCTCCTCATGGTTCACAATACTTCCATATTTCATATCATCCAACAGTTTTGAAATTGTGTGACAAGGTCTAAATCATTGCTATATATGTCAGGAACAGTGAGAGCCCTAATACTGTGCTCCGGGGACCTCCACTATAAACCAGTCCAAAAACCATCCATAAACCATTCCTCTTTGTTGCCTGTCACTCTGTCAATATCATATCCATTTCTTGAATGTCCCTGAAATAACTCCTCCGGGGTCGGTGTCCCTTCACCAAACTTAAGTTTACTTACAAGGTAAGAAGTATTCAGACAGGTACTTTCTCGTATAGAGTACAAACCCAAAATGTCAGTAATGCTGACATTCCATATTATGTACACAGACAGTGTATATTATGTACACAGACTGAACAATCAATTACTAGTTTAATCTGGGAGCTCATATTCTAAGAAGTCTATATCCTGGGTCTTGTTAAAGTCATTTCAGTCTCTTTTATTCCATGAGCTATAGAAGCGGCTTTATAAATCCTCAGACGCGGATGTCCCGTCACTCAAAATTCCTTTATGTACAAGATCCAACAACACTATACAGAGTGCTCTCAGTCTGTAGTTCCCACCGAGAGTACCAGAGGAACTGGCACTCCTGTTTAAGTACAGAGCATGAGGCTCCCTGATTGGACTATCAATTAGTTCCCTTAATCAGGGAGTTCATATTCAAGAAGTCAACCTCAATTGCGTGATTAAAATCATTGCAGCGGCACAATGCCATGGTGGCTAGCGCTACTGCCACGCAGCGCCAGGGAGCTGGGTTCAATTCTGCCCTTGGGAGATTGTGCGGAGTCTGCAGATTCTTCTTATATCTGCTTGGATTTCCTTTGGGTGCTCCAGTTTCCTCCCACACTCCAAAGATGTGCAAGTTACACAGATTGGCCATGCTAAATAGCTCCTGAGCATTAGGGAGATTAGCAGGGTAAATATGTGGGGCTCTGAGGATGGAACCTGAGTGGGATTATGGTCAGTGCAGATTGGATGGACCGAATGACCTCCTTCTGCACTGTAGGGATTCTATGGCTCCATAATTTTGCACAAGTTTGTCATGTTGCATTTTATCAAATATGTTTTAGAAGTGTAGATGCTCTGGCCATCATTTTCACAACTCCTTCAGACTCATGAGTGGCGTCAGAGAAGTGGAAAATTGTAAATGTCACTCCCTTTTTCAAAAAAGGGTGTAAAAATAGAGAACTACAGTTTAACACTGGTCTGAAGTAAGCTTCTTAAAATAAAGACTTAGGACAAAATTAATCATCACTTTGGCTAATGTGGATTAATTAATGAAGGGTAAACCGTGTTTAACTAACTTGCTTGAGTTTTTTTGGTGAAGTAACAGAAAGGATTGATGAGGGTACTGTCACTGATATGATACACATACGCTTCCAAAACATATTCAAAAAAATGCAACACAACAAACCCACAATTGAAGACTGAAGATGGACTTCCTGACAGTTATCTTAGATCTGTGGAAATACTTTAAGGCCAGAACATGGACCTCCTGAGAAAGATGTTGGATCTCCAGGAGCCCTCTGAGACCAGAAAATGGACCTTCTCGAAGCTCCACTTGTAAATGCCCCTGCCCGTACCCACAGCTGTAGTATTTGGATTGCCATGGCATCCATTCCAAATTCCAGAAGCAGCTTCAAGCACTGTTCAGGTGAATTCCAACATTGGCATGCCACCTTGTTCCAGATATATTTTCCCAATGACAATGTGGAGAATCAGGAATATTCCAGTCGGGTTTTCACCTGAATCTCATTAGCAGGATGCAAATCAGTTTCACATTGGCATCTGGTTGGTTTCTTGGTAATAGAACATAGAACATAGAACATAGAACACTACAGCACAAACAGGCCCTTAGGCCCACAAGTTGTGCCGAACACATCAAAATCTACCCAGCCATAGACCTATCTATAACCCCCAATCCCATTGGATCCCATATACTCATCCAGAAGTCTTTTAAAAGACCCCAGCGAGTTCGCCTCGACCACCATCGATGGCAGCCGATTCCATTCACTCACCACCCTCTGAGTGAAAAACTTTCCCCTAGCATCCCCTCTGTACTTGCTTCCCTGCACCTTAAATCTGTGCCTTCTCGTCGCGACCATTTCAGCCCGGAGAAATAGTCTCTGAGAGTCCACCCTATCTATTCCTCTCAACATCTTGTAAACCTCTATCAGGTCGCCTCTCAATCTTCGTCTCTCCAGGGAGAACAGTCCCATCTCCCTCAACCTGTCTTCATAAGGCATGCCTCCCAATCCAGGCAACATCCTTGTAAATCTCCTCTGCACCCTTTCAATAGCTTCCACGTCCTTCCTATACTGAGGCGACCAGAACTGCGCACAGTACTCCAAGTGTGGTCTGACAAGGGTCCTATAAAGCTGCAGCATTACCTCCTGACTCCTGAACTCAATCCCTCGATGAATGAAGGCCAGTACACCGTAAGCTTTCTTAACCACATCCTCCACCTGGGAGGCCGATTTGAGAGTCTTATGGACCCGAACCCCAAGATCCCTCTGCTCTTCAACACAGCTAAGACTCCTACCTTTGATAGTGTACTCATTCATCCCGTTGGATCTGCCAAAATGGACCACAACACATTTATCCACGTTGAAGTCCATCTGCCACTTCTCCGCCCAGTCTTGCGTCCTGTCGATGTCATGCTGCAACTTCTGACATCCCTCCAGACCATCCACAACACCACCGACCTTCGTGTCATCGGCGATGACCTTCGTGTTCTGCCATGGTGGGCCCCAGAGGAATACCACAGGAATTCATGCTGGCACAAAACTGATTTTCAGATTTGCACTGAATTCTCTCTCCTTGCCCGCGATTGAACCAGCCATTGGGGCCAAGAGAGAATTCTGCCTGTTGACACTGCCTCACTGGCAGGAGATTTGGTAATGGAAGGACTCAGATTAAAGGCTAAACAAAGCAAGTTATAATCTGGAAGGCACATCTTGTGGAAGTACATTCGACAACAATTTTCAGAAGGAAGTTGATTACATGCTGATGGAAAGAAAACATCTGCAGATCGACAGGGAGTGCAACTAATTAGATAGCGTTTTCAAAATGACAGCAGCCGTACAATGGGACAAATGGCCTCTTTATGTGCTGTACGATTCTGCAATTGATTATAAAACAGACCAAGTTCACACTTGGAGAAGACTTCTACTGATCACACATGGGTGGGAAAAGAGGCAGATTGATGAGGGTGCTGTGCTACTGGCGACGTTTCACCCACCTTCACTCCTTCCACAATATTACAGGTAGTGAGGGAGGCATGGACTGAGTCTTCCATCATCCATGATTTAATTGAAGTTTTTATATGGGTAATAAATGGCCAATTAGGGCTCTCATCCTGTCATCACTCCAATAAAATGGTGAGGGGGAGGGGGGATGTTGGCGAGAAGATGATTCCAGTGTATGACCCATTGGTTTAACCCTGCGCTGTGCTGGTCAGTGAAGCAGGGATAGTCTGCTGGTGCAGGATATGCGTCCTTTCCTGAATCCCTGTCTAAACTGAAGGCCTCCTCTAACATTTGTGCCTTTTCCACTTCCACCCTCCCTCTGTCTAACTCGCTTGGCCCCAGTGAGATCTCAGTCTCATCCCCTCAATTCCTGAATTCCTTGGCCCACCTGAATTTTTTTTTTTATTTATTGTTATCACATTTATTGGAATATAGTGAAAAGCATTATTTCTTGCACACTATGCAGACAAAACATACCCTTTATAGAGTACATTAGGGAGAAGGATGCGGAATGTCTTGTTATTGTCATAGAGCTTAAAAGAGTTGAGTTTTCCTCGTGTCTGTGTGGGTTTCCTCCAGGTGCTTCAGTTTCCTTCCACAGTCTGAAAGATGTGCTGGTTAGGTGCATTGGCCATGCTAAATTCTCCCTCAGTGTACAGGAACAGGTGTTGGAGTGTGGCGAACAAGGGATTTTCACAGTAACTTTATTGCAATGTTAATGTATGCCAACTTCTGACACTAATAAATAAACATCAATCTAGTTCAGTTTTAAGGATGCAAAATAAAGTAAAAGTTTGGATTTCAAGCTATGTTGGGGCAACTCACAAGAAATCACCTCACTCTTGCAGTACCGACAGTGGCCCCTGCTACTGCTGCGGTGCTGCTCTGTCTTCTTCCAGTTGGTCAGCACCTTCATGAGGTGGAATGTTCTCCTGGAGATAGACAGATACCTCCGACAAGTTAATAGGCTGGCACTCGAAAAAAATCAGGTGGGGGAATTCAGCCAAGAGGTAGTGGGTTCATTCCCAAATTTGAACAAGGGGCAATGAAAGCCTGCCCTCAGTTCAAAATAAAGCTCATGGTTACAGTCTGTAGAATGATCAATTTGATGTGGGACATCCCGATATCTAGGACTGAGATGTCCTTCTTTCTCAAGGAGAGGCAAATTGACCAGAGTGAACCAGAACTAAAGAAAACCTATCCAACACGGCATACAGTACCGAGCCCTTAATCATCCAGAATGAAAGAAATGTATTACCTTGGATCCAACAGATGAAAGCTCTTCTGCAGTTCCATCCTTAAGATGGTCCGAAAATTTTGTTTCCCCTCATCTCAACCCTAATGGAATTTTTGTAGTCTCAGTACAACGCACACTCACAGAACTGCACTGCAGCTTCTCGGCTCTGATCATCAAGATCCAAGCGTACTTCTTTTCATGAAATACACAGCTGCTCTGTGCAAATAATGACTAGAATGTGCTGTTGATGTGTGCACTGAGTGTTTGCCAGAATTCTGTAATCAATCCTGAGTAAATGCTACTGAATAGTAGCCACTAACTTGAGTCAAATCATTCCAGTTTTCATGTATAAAAGAAGTGATTGCACAAGTTTTGAAGTTAGATAGAACTTCTGATGATAAACAGTAACCAGAAGGGAAAAAAAAAGAACTTGTATTTACATAACGGCTTTTATAATATTTCACAAACACACTGGAGTTCTCCCCAGTGTCCTGGCCAATATTTATGGCTCAACCGCCATCACTAAAAACAGATTATCTCATCATGTACCTCATTGTTTTTGCTGGGAACTTGCTGTGTGCAAATGGTCTGCTGCATTTGTCTAATCTGCAACACTGACAATACTTTGAAAGTAATTAATTGGCACTTTGAGAAAGCCTCAGGTCGCACAAGACACTGCGTACATTAATGCTGCATGGTGGCACAATGGTTAGCACTGCTGTCTCACAGCACCAGGGATCCAGGTTCAATCTGACCTTAGATCAGTGTCTGTGTGGAGTTTGCACCTTCTCCCCATGTCTGCGTGGGTTTACTCTGGATGTTCTGGTTTCCTCCCACACTCCAAAGATGTGCGGGTTAGGTTGAGTGGCCATGCTAATTTACTCCTTAGTTGTCAGGGGGACCAGAAGGGTAAATATGTGAGGCTGTAAGGATGGAACCTGGGTGGGATTGTTGTCAGTGCAGGCTCAATGGGTCAAATGGCCTCTCTTTTCACCATAGATTCTTTGATTCTATGGGCCTATGTTTGATTCCTGTCGTGGGTCACTGCCTGTGTGGTGTCTGTAAGTTTTCCCATGTCTGCGTGTGTTTCCTCCGGGTGCTCCAGTTTTCTCCCACAGTCCAACGATGTGCAGGTTAGATGAATTGACCATGCTAAATTCTCCCTCAGTGTCATCAGAGTGTGATGACTTGGTGATTTTCATAGTACCTTCTCGCAGTGTGATTATAAGTCTACATGTGACTAATAAATAAACTTTACATTCACAATTTCTGTTTATTATCCCCCTGCATGGCTCAGAAACGCTCCCCAAAATAGCCCCATGCCAATTAATTATATGAAAAGTACTGACTGTCATTCTGTAGGTAACAAGCGATAACTATTTATGCATAACAAGATCCTTATAAATAGCATTGAGCTGAACAATCAGTTAGTCTGATTTTTTAAAAATTGATTTGTGGGACATAGCTTCGTTGGCTGGCCAGGATTTATTAGCCATCTTCATTTGCCCTTGAGAAGGTGGTGGTGAGCTGCCAATGACCAATAACTTGCCTCCTCCACCATAAGATGTGGTGGTGGGGGCGGGGCCGGAGGCGGGGGACGGTGGTGCGGGGCAATGTCTGGAAAATTCCATCACTGTTAAGGAACACACAGGTTATCGGAAATTTTAATGCCTTTTTCTTACCGATCAGCTCAACGCTGTGTGGATGTTATTTTCAGAAGATGAGTCATGCCATTGCCCAGTGTTCACTCCTCTGAGGTTCACTGTCAGTTTATAACAGCGTTTATGGACTCACATAGTGACCCCTTCAGCTCGCCCTCTATTTTGTTTGGTAACACAAGATTTTTTCTTTAATTTATCATTTAGCATTCCTGTACAGTGGTATGGACACCCAGTGCACAAGGGAACAATTTATTCCACTGAGTCTGCATCCACTGTCCAAAAGGGCATCTTAAGTTCCTTCGAGGGCTTAGATTCTTCACCTACATATCTTTTCACGGTAATGCTTTCTTAGTTTATGGGCAGAAATAGTATGAATAAAGGAATATTCTGTATAGAAACAGTGGGGTAGAAAGAGTGAAATGGGTGATATAATTAATTAAAACATTGTTAGTTCACAGCCGATATCTTGATTTCAAATCAAGCTGGTTCAATGGTCTTTCTGTCTTCATCATCCTATGATTGTTCTGTTGGGATCTACAATGGACATACATCTACAGCACTGATGGCCAGTTGCATGTCTGCTTCTGATAGAAAGCTTTCAGTTAACAAATGAAGAACTTGTGGAATATTTCCTTTATTTGCAGCTGTAATGGCAGGATAAACACATGTTTACCATACTAACAACAAGAGGAAAACTTTATTCGAATAAACTATTATAATTTACCACCTTTATTGAATTGAAATGATTTATTTTTGTCACCTGTATTAGTATACAGTGAAAAGTATTGTTTCTTGTACACTATACAAAGTATACCATTCATCGGGGAGAAGAAAAGGATAGGATACAGAGCAAGGCTGTAGGTTGGAGTTGGACTCCTCCATGCTCCTTGACAAGAGGCTGTCTGGCAGGTCACTTGATGTATACTGGCACCTTGGCGTGCATATCAAGTTATTTGCCTGCACTCTACCACATCCTGTAAGCTGGCAAATGGCCATCCCTTGTATCCAACCCAGCTGTGGCCCATTCGTGCCTGGTATCACACTTTCTTTGACCACCCTTGTGAGATCAATAGGGTGTTATCAATCCAGATCCTGAAGATTGGTCTCCCGCGCCTCTACTCCCTATTGTGTATGGCAGTTTTCCTAGCTCCCTGCAGCACTAATGGTGTCTCTTCCCCTGCACACCTCTATTATTAATGCCTCCAGTGTTACATCCATCACCCTGGCACATTGTCTCTCTGCCCGGGATGAAAGTTCTTCCATTCCACCTGCCGTGAAAATTGTACCTAGCAAGATAGAAAACGCAATGGGCCATTTAAACATCTGGCGAGTTTGGTCAGAATTTCCGACCTTGGGCACACGTGGCCCAAGAATCCTGCCCCTGGTGTTCCAATTCCTATTCATTAAATTGGAGCAATGTCATTTGGGGCAGCTTCCCTTTTAAGATGGATAGGCAGTGGCCAGGGGTCTCCCGTCCCACACTTCGCCAGAATCATTGCTGGCGAGATGTAAAACTCAGCACACCATTCTAAAGTCCGTTGAGTTCAGGATTTGGAGTGCGCCCTTACCTCCTCCCCATCTCTGACCCTACTAAGTTCAAAATTGGCCAACAATGAAGTAGATGCTTGGCTCAGTGCTACCATCATGGTAACTAAGCCAGGGTACCAAACATATGTGCTGCTCATCTATAACATAACTGGAGCTGGCAGCCATAAATGCACAAGAAATGGAAACTAAAAGGATTAGAGTCATACAGCCATAGAGTCATAGAGGTTTACATGGCGGCATGGTAGCACAGTGGTTAGCACTGCTGCTTCACAGTTCCAGGGACTTGGGTTCGATTCTTGGCTCGAGTCGCCATCTGTATGAAGTTTGCACGTTCTCCTCGTGTCTGCGTAGGTTTCCTCCTGGTACTCCGGTTTCCTCCCACAGTCTGAAGATGTGCGGTTAAGTTGATTGGCTATGTTAAAATTGCCCCTTAGTGTCCTGCTTAGGTTAGGAGGATTAGTGGGTAAACTATATAGGGATAAAGGGGTGGGGCCTGGGTGAGATTATGGTCAGTGCAGACTTGAAGGGCCTCTTTCTGCACTGTATGGCTCTATGGTCAATGGAAACAGGCCCTTTGACCCTTGTCCATGCTACCCCTATATTTTTTAAACCCCAAAGCTAGTCTCAATTGCCTGCATTTGGCCCATATCCCTCAGTACGTCTTAACCTGATAGCTATTTAAATGTTTTTTCAAAGACAAAATTGTATCTGCCTCTTCTACCAGCTTTGGCAGCTTGTTCCAGACACTCACCACCCTCTGTGTGAAAACATTGCCATCTGGACCCTTTTGTATCTCCCCCCTCTTACCTTAAACCTATGCACTCCAGTTTTAAACTCCCCAATCTTTGGGAGAAGATATTGATGATCTAGCTGATTTATGCCCCTCATTATTTTATAGACATCTGTAAGATCATCCCTCAGCCTTCTATGCAAAAAGCCCCAGTCTATCCAACCTCTCCTTATAACTCAAACCATTAAGTCCCAGTAGCATCCTAGTAAATCTTTTTTGCACTCTTTCTAGTTTAATAATATTCTTTCTGTAATAGGGTGATCAGAATTGCACACAATATTCCAAGTATGGTCTTACCAATGTCTTGCACAAATTCAATAAAACGTCCCAACTCCTGTATTCAAAGTTTTGACCAATGAAATCAAGCATGCTGAATGCCTTCTTCACCGCCCTGTCCACCTGTGACTCCACTTTCAAGGAGCTATGAACCTGTATCCCTAGATCACTTTGTTCTCTAACTCTGCTCAATGCCTGACCATTAACTGAAATACAGCTTTAGCAGAAATATAACTCCCTCACTTCTGACAGTTGCAGGATTCAATCAGTGCCCTGTTTGGGCTTTTGGATTGAATTCAAATTCAGTACCAAATGAATGAAAGTTTTCCCCTCCTGAAATCTGCAAAAGTCCCAAAATAAATAAATTTAGAGCAGTGTCAACTTATTTCACGCTGGTGTGGAGCAACACTCAAAATTACCCATAATTCAGTGCTAATTGCAGTAAAATGGCTCCCAGAGTCAGATATGTTGCAAAGATAGATAGCTTAGCAAATGGAAATGTTACACCAGTGCGGTAGACCAAATGGCTGAGATTAATTTTAAGATTTAACTTGTCAAATGTTCCATTGGCACAGGATATAAGGTGACACAATTAATTTGCAACTACTCAACTGTTGGAATTCACTCAGGAAGATTTGATGAAAATCACCTGCGTAGCATCTATTTTTTTTCTAAAGGTGCCAAGAATTTTAGAGTGTCTTGTGGCACAGTGGGTTAGCGTCCCTATCTCTGAGCCAGAGGTAGTTCCACTCCGGAGATTGATAGCCCAGGAAGATACATTCATAGCCAAAATGGCTGAGTCTCAACCTGCCAATCTTTCCAATGTTGCTATGGAAATCAAGTGGGAAAGTGTTATGGTCAGGCAACAGAAAACTACTGCAGTTCTTTATCAGGTGTAGCCATTAACCAACAAATGGAATTCCAGGTTGTCAGTCTCCTGGGACATGAAGGGAGGGAAAATAATGTACTTATAAGAGTTGGAAATATCATAAAAAATCATGGAAACCTAACAGTGCAGAAGAAAGCCATTCAGCCCATTGAGCCTGCATCGACAACAATCCCACCCAGGCCCTGTTCTCAAAACCCTATGTATTTATCTTTTTAATCCTCATAACACTAAGGGGCATTTTAACACAGCCAATCCATCTAAGACACATTTTTCGACTTTGGGAGGAAATTGGAGCACCTGGAGGAAACCCACACAGACAGGGGATAAAGTGCAGACTCTACACAGGCAATGACCTGTGTGGAGAACACCTGTGTGGAGAATGACCTCATGGAGAACACTGAGGTACAGGGTAGCAAACTGGAAGGTATCGAAGTAGATAGGGAGGATGTGCTAGATATTCTCGAGGGTTTGAAGTTGGATAAGGCCCCTGGGCCGGACGGGATTTACCCTAGGATTCTCTGGGAGGCAAGAGAGGAGATTGCAGAGCCTCTGGCTCTGATCTTCAGGTCGTCGTTGGTTACGGGTGTGGTTCCGGAGGACTGGAGGATAGCGAATGTGGTCCCGTTGTTCAAGAAGGGGAAGAGAGACCTTCCAGGGAATTATAGGCCAGTGAGTCTTACTTCTGTGGTGGGCAAAGTGTTGGAGAGAATAATTAGGGATAGGATTTATAGTTATTTAGAGAGTAATGAATTGATTGGAGATAGTCAGCATGGTTTTGTGAAGGGTAGGTCGTGCCTTACTAACCTCATTGAGTTTTTTGAAAAAGTGACTAAGGAGGTGGATGGGGGTAAGGCGGTTGATGTGGTTTATATGGACTTTAGTAAGGCGTTTGATAAGGTGGCCCATGGAAGACTTCTGCAGAAAATGCAGATGTATGGAATAGAGGGTGATTTAGCTAATTGGATTAGGAATTGGCTAGCAGATAGAAGACAGAGGGTGGTGGTTGATGGGAGATATTCATCGTGGAGTTCGGTGACAAGTGGTGTACCTCAGGGGTCTGTTTTGGGGCCCCTGCTGTTTGTAATTTTTATAAATGATCTGGATGAGGGTATTGAAGGATGGATTAGTAAATTTGCAGATGACACTAAAGTCGGTGGAGTGGTAGATAGTGAAGAGGGGTGTTATAGTTTGCAGAGGGACTTAGACAAGTTGCAGAGCTGGGCCGAGAGGTGGCAAATGGAGTTTAATGTGGAAAAGTGTGAGGTAATGCACTATGGCAGAAATAATAAATGTGTAGAGTATAGGGCAAATGGTAGGATTCTTAGTAGTCTAGATGAACAGAGGGATCTTGGTGTGTATGTGCATAGATCCCTGAAAGTAGGCAGTCAGGTCGAGAAGGTTGTTAGGAAGGCATATGGAGTCTTGGCTTTTATTGGTAGAGGGATTGAATTTCGGAGCCGCAACGTCATGTTGCAACTGTACAAAACTCTAGTGCGGCCGCACTTGGAGTATTGTGTGCAGTTCTGGTCCCCACATTATAAGAAAGATGTGGAGGCATTGGAGAGGGTACAGAGGAGGTTTACCAGGATGTTGCCTGGTATGGAGGGCAGGTCTTATGAAGAGAGGCTGAGGGATTTGAGGTTGTTTTCGTTAGAAAGGAGGAGGCTAAGAGGGGACCTGATCGAAACATAGAAGATGATTAGAGGTTTAGATAGGGTGGACAGTGATAGCCTTTTTCCTAGGATGGAAAAAGCTAGCACGAGGGGACACAGCTTTAAATTAAGGGGTGATAGTTATAGGACGGATATCAGAGGAAGGTTCTTTACCCAAAGGGTGGTTCGGGAGTGGAATGCCCTGCCTGCAGCAGTTGTAGATGCGCCAAGTTTGGTGGCGTTTAAGAGGTTAGTTGATAAGTATATGGAAGAGAAGAGAATGGTTTAGTTTGGAGGGGCATTGCTTTTTATATTGGTCGGCGCAACATCGAAGGCCGAAGGGCCTGTTCTGTGCTGTAATGTTCTATGTTCTATGTTCTATGACCCAAGGCCAGAATTGAACCCAGGCCCATGTCACTGTGTGGCAGCAATGCTTATCATTGTACCACCGTGCTACACTTTACATCTCTATAAGATGAATGGAATGGGGATAGAAATTGGTTTTGGTCCCATTTATGGGCTTTGACCATTCTCAAAATTTAGGAATTAAGTCTCATCATCAAAAACTAACAAATTGCAAACACACTGGGAAATCCAGAGGCAGTTTGCACAGTGGTCCCCCACCAATTTGAGCTGATTGTGACCTGAAGATGAACTTGCAGCAGTTTTGAGAAAGATGAGAGTGCGTGGATAACAATAGGAGGGAGATGGGCATTGGCTGGCAATAAGCCAGGAATAAAATACCTGATGTGAAGCTAAAAAGAAGAAACTTATCCTCTCGCTGGAACCTTGATTAATGATCACCCAATCCAGCTACAGGAAGAACAGGAAAACCAGATAAAACACATGATTTTTTTAAAAATCCATTTGTAGATCATGGATGTCACTGACTGGCCAGCACTTTTTGCCCATCTCTGGTTGCTTTTGGAGGGCAGTTGAGAATCAACCATATGTGGCTCCGGAGTTAAATGTAGACCAGGAAATGCAGATTTCTTTCCTTAAAGAGAGATTAGTGAATCAGATGAGTTTTTCCAACAATTGACAATTGTTCCATGGCAGATTCTCAATTCCAGAATTTACTGAATTCAAATTTTACCATCTATTGTGGTGGGTTTTGAACCCCAGCCCCCAAAGCATTAGCTGAGTTTCTGCATTAATAATCTAATGACAATACCCACAGGCCAATGCCTCTACTATAATATAAAAACAGAAAATACTGGGAAAACTTAGCATCTATGGTGAGGGAAACAGAGTGAATATTTTGAGTCCATGTGACTTTTCAAGACTCTTCACAAAACCATGCTGACTCTTCTGATTAGTTTGAGTTTTTCTAAGGGCCCAGGCTACAATCTCCTTTATTATTGATTCAAAACCTTCTCCATAACATAAAGCCAAGCTAACTGGCCTCAGTTTTCTAATCTCTGCCTTCCTCCCTCCCTTCTCAAATAGAAGGGTGATATTTGCCGACTTTCATAGAACATAGAACATAGAACATTAACAGCACAGAACAGGCCCTTCGGCCTTCGATGTTGCGCCGACCAATATAAAAAGCAATGCCCCTCCAAACTAAACCATTCCCTTCTCTTCCATATACTTATCAACTAACCTCTTAAACGCCACCAAACTTGGCGCATCTACAACTGCTGCAGGCAGGGCATTCCACTCCCGAACCACCCTTTGGGTAAAGAACCTGCCTCTGATATCCGTCCTATAACTATCACCCCTTAATTTAAAGCTGTGTCCCCTCGTGCTAGCTTTTTCCATCCTTGGAAAAAGGCTATCACTGTCCACCCTATCTAAACCTCTAATCATCTTATATGTTTCAATAAGGTCCCCTCTTAGCCACCTCCTTCTAACGAAAACAACCTCAAATCCCTCAGCCTCTCTTCATAAGACCTGCCCTCCATACCAGGCAACATCCTGGTAAACCTCCTCTGTACCCTCTCCAATGCCTCCACATCTTTCTTATAATGTGGGGACCAGAACTGCACACAATACTCCAAGTGCGGCCGCACTAGAGTTTTGTACAGTTGCAACATGACGTTGCGGCTCCGAAATTCAATCCCTCTACCAATAAAAGCCAAGACTCCATATGCCTTCCTAACAACCTTCTCGACCTGACTGCCTACTTTCAGGGATCTATGCACATACACACCAAGATCCCTCTGTTCATCTAGACTACTAAGAATCCTACCATTTGCCCTATACTCTACACATTTATTATTTCTGCCATAGTGCATTACCTCACACTTTTCCACATTAAACTCCATTTGCCACCTCTCGGCCCAGCTCTGCAACTTGTCCAAGTCCCTCTGCAAACTATAACACCCCTCTTCACTATCTACCACTCCACCGACTTTAGTGTCATCTGCAAATTTACTAATCCATCCTTCAATACCCTCATCCAGATCATTTATAAAAATTACAAACAGCAGGGGCCCCAAAACAGACCCCTGAGGTACACCACTTGTCACCGAACTCCACGATGAATATCTCCCATCAACCACCACCCTCTGTCTTCTATCTGCTAGCCAATTCCTAACCCAATTAGCTAAATCACCCTCTATCCCATACATCTGCATTTTCTGCAGAAGTCTTCCATGGGCCACCTTATCAAACGCCTTACTAAAGTCCATATATACCACATCAACCGCCTTACCCCCATCCACCTCTTTAGTCACTTTTTCAAAAAACTCAATGAGGTTAGTAAGGCACGACCTACCCTTCACAAAACCATGCTGACTATCTCCAATCAATTCATTACTCTCTAAATAACTATAAATCCTATCCCTAATTATTCTCTCCAACACTTTGCCCACCACCGAAGTAAGACTCACTGGCCTATAATTCCCTGGAAGGTCTCTCTTCCCCTTCTTGAACAATGGGACCACATTCGCTATCCTCCAGTCCTCCGGAACCACACCCGTAACCAACGAGGACCTGAAGATCAGAGCCAGAGGCTCTGCAATCTCCTCTCTTGCCTCCCAGAGAATCCTAGGGTAAATCCCGTCCGGCCCAGGGGACTTATCCAACTTCAAACCCTCGAGAATATCTAGCACATCCTCCCTATCTACTTCGTTACTTTCCAGTTTGCTACCCTGTACCTCAGTGTTCTCCATAACTACATTTACATCACCCTGCGTGAATACCGAAGAGAAATATTTATTCAGTACCTCTCCAATCTCCTCAGGCTCCACGCACAACTTCCCACTGCTGTCTATGACTGGCCCTAATCTTGCCCTAACCAATCTTCTATTCTTAACATATCTAAAGAAAGCTTTAGGATTCTCCCTAATCCTATCAGCCAAAGTCTTCTCATGTCCTCTCTTTGCTCTCCTCAATTCCCTCTTTAGCTCCCTCCTGGCTAATCTATAGCTATCCATTGCACTAACCGAGCCTTCAATCCTCATCCTGACATAAGCCTCCTTTTTCCTTTTAACCAGCAAATCAACTTTTTTCGTACACCAAGGTTCTCTTACTCGACCATTTCCTCCTTGCCTGACAGGGACATACTTATCAAGGACTCGCAGCAGCTCCTCCTTGAATAAGCTCCACATTCCAGATGTTCCCAGTCCCTGTAGTTTCCTAGTCCAATCTATGCACCCTAATTCTCTCCTGATGGCCTCATAATTACCCTTCCCCCAGCTATAACTACTGCCCCCAGCTTCATGCCTATCCCTATCCATCACTAAGGTGAACGTAACCGAATTGTGGTCACTATCACCAAAATGTTCACCAACTTCCAAGCCTAACACCTGGTCTGGCTCATTGCCCAGCACCAAATCCAATGTAGCCTCACCTCTAGTTGGCCTATCTACATACTGAGTCAAAAAACCCTCCTGCACACTTTGTACAAAAACTGACCCCTCTAACGAGCTAGAGCTATAGCTATTCCAATCAATATTAGTAAAGTTAAAGTCCCCCATAACAATTACCCTATTACTTTCACTCCTGACCAGAATTGACTTGGCAATCCTTTCCTCAACCTCTCTAGAACTTTTAGGAGGTCTATAAAAGATTCCCAACAGGGTGACCATATATATATGGCATATATATTGTGCATATACACACACAAACTCAATTACAAGATAATCGATGGAATACAAGTCTTAACAAGTCATCAAATCAATTTATAAACACACAAGTGGATCGTCAGTTAATTCTCACAACCTAAATACAATTAAATACTCTATTTTTATGAAATTCCTATCAGCTCCCGCCATGTAACATGTGTGCCATCATTTTGTTTTTAACTTGATGCTTTCAAAAGCTGTAACCAAATTTGATGTCAGAAATGAAATTCAACCCCCCCCCACGAAAAATCATTTTATAATTTTTACAGATACACAAGAAATGAAAACCAATGATTGTAAGGAGCCCAATGAGTCTTTACAGAATGGTGCAGGAAGGTGATGGAAGAGATTTGCAACCTTTATTGTCAGGCAAAAAGAAAATCGCTACAGTCCTCAATTGTTAGATATGTCAAAAGTATTCCTTGATTGTTCTATTAATATTTCCGAGGCACAGGATGTAAAATGGCAAAGATTTTCTGAAAGCTATAGGGAAGACTGGGAGATTTTATTGTTTTTTTTGTTTAAATACCAGAAACTGTCAAATCGATTGGTGCCAACTGAGAGAGAAGCTTTTGATCAGATGATGGAGAAAGAAGCTTTCAAGACTTGGTGGAAGTCTCAATTATCTGTAACTTGCAGGTGCAGGGCATGCTGTGTGTCCAGAAAGAAAGGTCATGTCTTCCTTATTATTGATTGTGAGGTTCTGGCAGAAAGGGTAAGAAGGAAAGTTGCGTTTTGCTGCAAATAGCTCAGGTCTCTGGTTCTAATCTTTATATAACGTGTATTGGACACATTATTAACACATAAATGCATGAAATATTTGTGGACCTGTACTTTGTGCATCATTTAAATGAAGGCTTGAATCATAATAAAGGGTAATTGAAATCGGCACAACAGGGCAGCAAGGTGGCACAACAGTTAGTACTGCTGCCTCACAGTGTCAGGAACCTGGGTTCAAATCTGGCTTTGAGTTGCTATAGATATGGAGTTTGTATGTTCTCCCTGGATCTATAAAGGTCTCCTCTGGATGCTCCGGTTTCCTATCACAGTCTAAAGATGTGTAGGTTAGTTTGACTGGCCATGATAAATTGACCCTAGAGTGAGTGGCATGGTGGCACAGTGATTAGCACTGCTGCCCCACAACACCAGGGACCCAGGTTTGATTCTTGGCTTTGGGTCACTGTCTGTGTGGAGTTTGCATGTTCTCCCCGTGTCTGCATGGGTTTCCTCTGAGTGCTCCAGTTTCCTCCCACAGTCTGAAAGACGTGGTAGTTAGGTGCATTGACCCAAACAGACACCGGAGTGAGGTGACTAGGGGAATTTCACAATAACTTCATTGCAGTGTAAGCCACACTTGTGACTAATAAATAAACTTTTTATTTACTTCTTAGTGTCAGGGGGAATAGCAGGCTAAATATGTGAGGTTATGGAAATAGAGCCTGGGTGTGATTGTGGTCAGCGCGGACTCGATGGGTCGATTGGCCTCATTCTGCAGTGTGGGGTTTCTATAACTCTATGATTTTAAGATCAGTTCAGTAAATCGGTTCAATGTGCAGACTTGGGGAGGCAGTGGTCATGTCACTGGACTAGTAATCCCAGACTAATAACCTAGGACGTGGGTTCAGATCCTGCCACGGCTGCTGGTGGAATTTAAATTCAATTAAATAAGAAAAAAGTTGGATTTGAAAACTAATTTTAGTGATGGCACTCATAAAACTGTCACTGACTGTCACAAAAACTCATCCGGTTCACTGATGTCCTCTGAGGAAGGAAATATGCCATCCTCACCTTATCTGGCCAACATGTAACTCCAGGGCAACTGCTCTCTGAAATAGCCAAACAAGCTGTTCAGTTCAAGGGCAATTAGAGATAGACAACAAATGCTGGCCTTATCCGTGAGGCTGAAATCTCATCACAAAATAAACAAAAACATACGCAAACATGTATAGGGTATGAACAGGAGAATGGGATAACACTGAGGGACTCCTGCGGATGTAAAACATCTCATACCACTGTTTCGAAAAAAGCAGGGCAGTTCTTCTCAGGATCTTCACAAATATTCAGCGCAGAAACAATATCACAAAAAAAAGGATTTTCTGGTCATTATTACATTGCTGTTTGTAGGTTCACTGCCACTTCAGAGAGTTTCCAACCCATCCTCACCAGCAACAGTGCTTGCTGCTGCCAGCACTAGGATCCAGAGTCAGCGCTAAGACCCGGGTTCATTCTGACAGCCAAAGTCGGATTCCATGAACAATAGCAACCCCCACCCCTCCCACACTCTCGCAGTCCACCCCCTTCCCAACAGAATTTTGGTAGATTATAACCAATACATCCATTATTCACACGACCACCTCTTTTGGTACCTTAGGATACAGATTATCTCAGTCAGGAGATTTATCAGTTTTCAATCCCATTAATATTTCCAGTACTTTTTTTTAACTAATGCTAATGTTTTTCAATTCCTTCTTCTCATTAGATCCTTGCTTCATTAACATTTCTGGGAAATTACTTGTGTCCTCTTCAGTGAAGACGAAACTCAAGTAGTTGTTTAATTGCTGTGCCATTTCCTTGTTCTCCATTATAAATGCTCCCCATTGGAATTGTAAGAGACCTAAATTTGCCTTCACTAATCTTTCTCTTTTTGCATATTTATAAAAGGTTTCACAATTCTTCTTTATGTTCCTTGCAGTTTGTTCTCAGACTCCATTTTTTCCCTTCTTAATCAATCTCTCAGTTCTCCTTTGCTGAATTCTAAACTGTTCCCAGTGCTAAGGCTTGCTACTTTTTCCAGCAATTTTATGTGACTCCTCTTTTGATTTAATGCAAGGTTTTGTTCTTTTGTTAATCATTGTTGGGCCACTTTGCCTGTTATATTTTTGTCTTAGAAAGGAATATATAACTGCTGCCATGCATACATTTGTTTCTTAAACATTAGCTATTGCCTATCCATCGTTGTGACTTTCAATGAAGTTAACCAAACTGTCACACACGGCCAAAGGACCCCTCAACCAAAGGAATTTCCTTTGTTTTGATTTAAGGTCCCAGTTTTGGATATAACTGCTTCGCTTTTTATGTCAGTGAGGAATTCTATCATGATATTGTGTGCAATTTTGGTCTCTTTATCTGAGGAAGGATGATGTTGCTCTAAAGAGAGGATAGAAAAGGTTTACCAGGCTGATTCCTGAGATGGCAATACTGACAGATGAGGAGACATTGAGTCGGTTAGGGTTGTATTCACTGGAATTTAGACGAATGAGGAGAGATCTCGTAGAATCCTGTAAAATTCTAATGGGATTAGACAAGATGAATGCAGGAAGGATTGTCCCAATAGTGGGAGTGCCCAGATCTGTTTTCAAAATTGCTCGATAGTTATTAATCCAGTTTTAATGGTTTTTAATTCGAAGAATGGCTCAATGTATTTCATTAGTTTTTTAATGCACTGATGACTTCTGCCTTGGTTTTGCAATGATGTGGAGATGATGGCATTGGACTTGGGTAAACAAACAGTAAGAAGTCTCACAACAGCAGGTGAAAGTCCAACAGGTTTATTTGGTAGTAAACACCACCAGCTTTTGGGGCTGTGCCCCTTCGTCAGGTGAGTGGGAAATTCTGATCATAAACAGGACATATAAAGTTATACATTCAGTTTACGGAATACTGATTAGAATGTGAGCCTTTACAGCTAATCAAGTCTTAAAGGTGCAGACAATATGAGTGGAGATGGAATTAAGCATAGGTTAAAGAGATGTGTATTGTCTCCAGACAATAAGTGAGATTTTGTGAACACAGGCAAGTCATGAGGGTTACAGATAGTGTGACACGAAGCCAAGATCCCAGTTGAGGCCGTCCTCATGTGTGCGGAACTTGGCTATCAATCTCTGCTCAGCGACTCTGCGCTGTCGTGTGTCATGAGGCCACCTTGGAAAATGCTTACCCGAAGATCAAAGGCCAAATGCCTGTGACTGCTGAAGAGTTTGCCAACAGGAAGAGAACAGTCTTGCCTGCTGATTGTCGAGCAGTGTTCATTCATCCATTGTCATAGTGTCTGCATGATTTCCCCAATGTACCTCGGGACATCCTTTCCTGCAGCGTATCAGGTAGACAATGTTGGCCAAATTGCAAGAGTATGTCCCATGTATCTGGTGGATGGTGTTCTCACATGAGATGATGGAGTCTGTGTTTATTTGCTACCAAATAAACCTGTTGGACTTTAGCCTGGTGTTGTGAGACTTCTTACTTGGTTTTGCAACACTGAAGAATTTCTATGGATAATGTTATTCTTCTGATCATAGGCCTAACCTTATCCTCTATACATGCATTCTATTTATACGGCATATTAAATGATTGGATAGATACTGAACAGATAGAAAATATTGACTTATGCAAGTTTTTTGGCTTTTTTTATCTTTCATCTGAATGCACAAGTTTATTAAAACATTGCAAACTGAACCTTCAAAACATTGAAATTTATAATGAGGATCTTCAGCTCAGTTCAACACAAGTAATACCTGTAAGGCACACCCTTCTTCCCTGTTCATAGAATCCCTACAAGTGCAGAAGCCATTTGGCCCATTGACTCTACACCGACCACAATCCCACCCAGGCCCTATTCCCGTAACCCCACATATAATCCCCCTGACACTAGCATCAATTTAACATGGCCAATCAACCCGCACATCTTTGGACTGTAGAAGGAAACCGGAGCACCAGAAGGAAACCCACGCAGACATGGGGAGAATGTGCAAGACAGTGAACCAAGGCTGGAATTGAATGCAGGTCCCTGGTCTGTGAGGTAGCAATGCTAACCATTGTGTCACTATGTTGTCCAATAATGTGGCAGCCAGAACTGCAGTGAATATTTTAGTCATGGCCTCAGCAAAGTTCTATATAACTCCAAAATTAGCCAGGATTCTGATTTAAAGATTTTCATTCCTAATTTCACAGATGTTAGCTCTGCACCATTTGCTCCTCAGCCGAGCATGTACAAAAATGTCTGAATCTGTGCCACCAGTTGTACTGAGCAGGATTGCTATTGCTACAACACTTGTATCATCCATAGGGTAAAACCAACCTGTTTCACGACAGGTTCTCAGAAGACGAAGGAAATTTGGCATGTCGGCCACAACTCTCAGCAATTTTACAGATGCAGCATGGAAAGCATTCTTTCTGGTTGTATCACTGTTTGGTATGGGCTCCTGCCCTGCCCAAGATGCCAGGAACTACAAAAGGTCATGAATGTAGCCCAATCCATCACGCAAACCAGTCTCCCATCCACTGACTCTGTCTACATTTCCTGTTGCCTCGGCAAAGCAGCCAGCATAATTAAGGACCCCACACACCCTGGACATTCTCTCTTCCACCTTCTTCCGTCAGGAAAAAGATACAAAAATCTGAAGTCATGAACCAACCAACTTAAGAACAGCTTCTTCCATGCTGTTGTCAGACTTTTGAATGGATTTGCCTTACACTAAGTTGATCTTTCTCTACGCCCTAGCTATGACTGTAACACTACATTCTCCACTCTCTCATTTCCTTCTCTATGAATGGTATGTTTTGTCTGTATTGCTTGCAAGAAACAATACTTTTCACTGCATGTTAGTACATGTGACAATAATCAATCAAATCAAATCAAAAGACGGTCTAAATCGAACTCAAATTCTCAGATGCCCATGTGTAAAGATTTTCTCATCGTGATAAATAAGCTCAAACTTATGACAACATAATCATGTTTGTGAATAATCCAATGATTTCTCTTATGGAACTAATGGACTTCTTTGGGGACTGTGTCCTATCTCAGAGACAAATTAGCTTCAGAAACATTAAATTTAATTCAGTCGGAATTGACACATATCATCTGTCATGACACAAGATATAAGAAGGCACATGATCAATAAAATAATGTTTACGGTAAATAAAGTTGAGACATGAGTAACATTATTGCTCTAGAGTTAGAACCAATAACATTCAACCAGCCAATGACTGAGATCAATTATAACCAAATTTAATCAGGCTTTTGCCTCAAATTGGGAGTAACAGTGTAAATAGCAGTGATAGCCAATCAGTTGTCCTCCATCTGTCTCTTCTAATTATTATTTCCAATTATTTCATTGAGTGATATATAACAGGCAGTTGAATCGATACCATTTCAGAATCAAAACTACCCTGAGCAACTCCGAATGTGTTATTGAGTCTCAATTTTTAAAGGCTTGAATTCTATTTTCTTTTGCTTTCGCGGGCTCCTTTACATCCCTGGCCACTGTTGAGGAAAATGTTGGTGTGTAATGCTTGATCCTTACCTCACCTTTAGCTTCCAAACTCTCGCAATGTCATACAATGTATTGATTTTATTATTCTTCTTTTAATTTTGAAGAACAAAGGGACATTGGTGTGTCTGTCCACAGATCTCTGAGGGTGGAAGGTCATGTTTGTAGGATGGTGAAAAAGGCACATACAATACTTGTCTTTGTCAGTCGAAGCATTGATTTGCAAAAGCAGATGAGTGACGTTAAAGTTGTATCGGACTTTGGTGAGGCCATGAGTAGAATACTCTCTGCAGTTCTGGTCATCACATTGTGTAGAAAAGATATGATTGTACTGGAGGAAGTGCAGAGGCGATTCACCAGGATGATGCCTAGGATGGAACATTTGCATTATGAAGAGAGGTTGAAGAGGCTTCCATTGCTTTCATTGGAACAGAAAAGACTGAGGGGTGACCTGATCATTGTGTACAGGATTATGAGGAGCATGGACAGAGTGGATTGTTCCCCTTGATTGAAGACTCAGACACACGAGGGGACAAGTTCAAGATGAGGGGCAGAAAGTTTAGGGAAGATGTGAGAAAGAACATTTCTACCCAAAGGGTAGTGATGGTCTGGAATGTGCTGTCCAGGTGGGTGGTAGAGGGGAGTTCTCAACTCTTTTAAAAAGAACCCAGATAAGCACTTGGCACATCATAACACTAAAGGCTATGGGCCAAATGCTGGAGAATGGAATTATGTTGGAGATCGGGTGTTTCTTATATGTGGGTGTAGACTCGATGGGCTGAATGCCCTCTTCCGCACTGTGTGATTCGATGATTCTAAATCAACAATGGTCATTGCTCCTCTGAACTTTCTTGTTTGAATTTCTGGTCAGCTCCAAATGGACTGACCCAGGCTCTCTTCACTCTCAATGCACAGTCACTATGCTGAAACCAACAAGATAACTTATCCAATTTGAACTGTAAGAACCTTGCCTACAATTTACCTTCTGTTAATAATTTTCAATCATATTTAGCACCATCAGCATTGACCCTGAATAAAAGTTGTCTCCAGGTGTTGCCTTCACCTGCTGCACTTTGAGGAATGGCTGCAGAACATCACAATTCTACTGAGGAAAGAGATGCCACCTGTTCCCCAGAACTGCACCTGCAGATAAAAGAAAGCTGAGGAATTGAGGAATTGTCCAAAAGTAGACATCATCAATGAAATGAGAAGAATGGGAGATTTAATATGTCAAGAAGAAATGAGATGGTAGCAAGCTTTAACTGCATGGGCCTTTTTGACTTTGGCTGATGATATGGGGTTGTCCGTCAAATGTTGAACAACTCTCTTGAAGTTGAGGATATTTGAGTGTAGGATTAAGGAAAGGCGTAAAAGTTTCCACAGGTATGAGCTACTGAGAACTAATTAATTACAACAGAAAACTTGATTTTAACACTGTGATGATGCTGTGGTGAGCCACCTTCTTCAACTGTTGCAGTCCATCTGGTGTAGGTAGTTCCATAAGGAAGGGAGCACTAGGAGTTTGACCCAGCAACAGTGAAGGGAAGGTCAATATGGTTCCAAGCCAGTACATACAGTGCAAAATAGATATGTGCACCAGAAATAGATATGCATCAGCTTGTCTGCAATAGAATCAGAGTGGGTGAGGTTCTGGGAACAGAAATCTCCGTTCACCTGAGAATTTCTATTCTCACTCAACTGAGGCCGTAAAATCTTGCACCTTGTCTCTTTTGTTTCAGTATAATCACAGTGCACTGGGGACAAAGAGTGCACAGGTCTTCCCACGTGGAACTGCTGAGAAATTGAAACAAGAAAGTTCTGACAAGCAATGACCATAGTTGATTAAGATAAAAAAATTAAAATCAGTGTGGCATGGAAAGAGACTTGGAGGTGGTGAAGTTACCATGTATCTGTTACTCTAGTGTCTTCTACTCTAGTCCTTCTAGTGGTCCCAAGTTTGGAAGGAGCCTCGATGGGTTCTGGCAATATATCTTGTACATTGTGCACACCAAAGTAAACTTTATTTATTAGTTACAAGTAAGGCTGATATTAACACTGCAATGAAATTACTGTAAAATTCCTCGAGTCACCACAATCCGGTGCCTGTTTGGGTCAATGCATCTAACCAGCCTGCTTTCAGAATGTGGGAGGGAACCGGAGCACCCGGAGGAAACCCACACAGGCATAGGGAGAACGTGCAGCCTCCACACAGACAGTGATCCAAGCCAGGAATCGAATCCAGGTGCCTGGGACTGTGAAGCAGCAGCACTAACCACTGTGCTACTGTGTCATTCCCACTACAGCCATGTTGCATCATTGCTGGAGAGATGGATGCCTGTCCACCTAACTTCACTTTTTTTAGAATCATCACCCCTTAAGACTCTGCGAATCTGCTTGAGATATTCTTCTCCATTACTTGGGCCTCTGTGCATTCTTTAAATTTTTATTTTTATTTATTTATTAGTCACAAGCAGGCTGTCACTATAATGAATTCACTGTGAAAATCCCCTAGTCACCACACTCTGGTGTTTGTTTGGATACACTAAGGGAGAATTTAGCATGGCCAATGCACCAAATCAGCACATTTTCTTTTTCAGACTGTGGGAGGAAACCGGAGCACCCAGAGGAAACCTACACAGACTCAGGGAGAATGTGTAGACTCCACACAATCAGTGAGCCAAGCCAGGAATCGAACCGTGACGCAGCAATGCTAACAACTGTGCCTCCATGCCTCTACCAGGCAAAGCTACAACATCCCCATTCCTTTAACCCCTGACTTTTAAATAACTCTCTCTCCTCTTTGGTCTGTGGCAGTAAAGCTTTCAGTCATCCAATCCCAACTCACAATTCCTCTCTCTATACCACCTGTCATTTCTGTCTGTCTCTTTCATTACAATGTTATTCCATGAACAAGTTTTTGATTATTTATTTCTGATATTCTCTATTTTGTTTCAATATTCATTATATTTTTCATTACACCATGATGGAGAAGAGTCAGACATTGTTCAATGGGAATGGTAATATGTACTTGTTGCTATAGCTTGGAAAAGAGACTTTTCCCCTGAATGCAACTTATAATATAACTGTGTGCAGTTGCTTAACGCAGTGACTTTCAATGCCAAAAGAAAAGAACATGCCCCCATTGTCTCACACTGACGTCAGCGGAAATATTGACCAAACAAATGCATGAAGTTAAGGGAAGTATCACTGTGGAAGTGGTACTGAATAAATTTCAGGCTGACAAGTTTCCAGATCCTGATGGACTTCATTGTAGGGTCTTAAAAGAGATGGCTAATGGGATAGTATTTGCATTGGTGCTAATTTACTAATATTTGTTAGCTTCTCAAAAACATTCCATCAAACTGGAAAGTATCAAACATAACTCCTCTATTCAAGAAATGAGGGAGGCAGAAAACACATCTTCCTTGGCATCATGTCCTGGGGTTGAAATCAAAATAAAAAGTTTGACAACACCAGGTTTAATTCCACCCAATTTATTAAACTTGGCGTTGTCAGACTTCTTACTGTGTTTACCAGAGTCCAACGCCAGCATCTCTACATCGTTGAAACCAAACCCAGAATGACTTGCTCAGAGACAGGGACATTAAGCCCAGGATAAGTCCTCCATTATAGACTGCCATCTTTTTTTTTTTGAAATCCATTGTAAATGGGAACAATTTCTTTATTAACAATTAGGAAGGAGATGTTTCCCAACTTTCAGAAATCATCCTGCTGTATTGCAGGAACGCATAAGGGTTTAGGAATTGGAGCAAACTATTCTGCTCTTGGATACCGTCCAGCCTTTTCATTAATGACTATTTCAATTAAACATTGTTTCATGTTGAAGTTACAACTAAATCTTTTAAAGGCACTCTGGCATTTCAAACCTAACATCACTAAGGTATAATATTACATTGTATCCCATGATTATATCAAAGCCATGTATCTTTTTCTTTGCCTATATAATTATACTTAATTGTTATGACAACTCTACAATGGATTTTTGAGAACATTAATTTCAGAGATCCTTATCAAGGCTATGAGAATATTTCCAGGCTTTTTTTTTCTATTATTCTTTCTGGGTTATTTGCTCTTATTTACCAAAAACAAAACAAAATAAAGACATGTAAACAGCTTCATCGAATCTAAACACAGAACATGGTCAATGATCCACGCAAACATTTATCTTTCATTCCTATAACACTTCTCATTGTCTTAGGATACAGAATCATAGAATCCCTACAGCGCAGAAGGAGGCCATTCAGTCCATTGAGTCTGCACTGACCACAATGCAACCCAAGCCCTATCCCACTAACACCATGCATGTGCCCTAGTTAGTCCTCCTGACATTAAGAGGCAATTTAGCATGGCCAGCCCACCTAACCTGCGTATCTTTGGACAGTGGGAGGAAACTGGAACCTCCAGAGGTAACCCACACAGACAGGGGGAAGAGCGTGCAGATTCCACACAGCTAGTGACCCAAGCTGGGAATTGAACCCATGTCCCTGGTGCTATGAAACAGCAGTGTTAACCACTGCTGGTTAGCTCTTCTACATAAGTAAATGCTCTTCGTACATAAGTAAATACTTTTTACAGTGTTCCTGATGCGGCACAGGAATGGCAGCAACCAAATTGTGCAAAGTAAGATCCCATAAGTAGCAATATGGCATTAGCTGGATAATCTGATTTAGTTATGTTGGTTGAAGGATAAATATTGGCCAGGCAGCTCATTTTTAAAATAACAATGCAATGAAGTCTTTCAATTCCAGTTGAAAGGACAAAAAGGCAACTTGTTTTAAAATCTCATTCAAAACATGGCTCTCTCAGTAGTGCACTGGACCTCAGCCTGGATTATAGTGCTGAAGGGTTGGATTTTTGCACAATCGGGGAGACCTCGTGGATCTTCAGAGTTGGCAGCAGGGACTCGATTTCAGGATTCCCAATCCCATTCCCGGGGTTTCCGACTTTCCCCAGGGTCATTTGCCTGTGGTCTTGAACCTACACCCTGCATTCCCACCCTAGCTGATTCCACCACATGGATTGGCATATCCTCATCCTCCATAACATTCATGGATTTAGGCTAAAATTTCAAAGAGTTGTGGTTTACAGCCCCTCAGCCATGGCCTACATATGGAAACCTTTTGAATGGAATGTTCAGGTGATTGTCCTCATGATCACTTGAAAATGCAGGCCCATCTCACCCACCAACGATGGGTCATCGTATCCCCATGTCCAGCTATGCCTATTCACCTGCCATGTAAAATAGGCCCAAAAATTTAACAGCCCCAAGGAAAACATTGTTTGAATGACAGTTCTGGCTGTCCGCTCTATGCTGTCAATTGTATTCATGCAAGATGAAGCAGTTTCAAGTATTTGCATTGTCTTCTATTTATACTTTAATCAGTCCAAAAGTAATTATTTTATTGGCCTGTCATAAAAAGAAGTCTTTTTTAAGTGGGAAAGTTATTAATCAGTTATTAATTTTTAAAAGCATTATGTTTTTACAAATCCTACAGTCCATGTAGAGATCAATGGCTCTATGCACGGTACAGTGAGTGAATGGTCATGGAAGTGATATTGACTGGCAAAGAGGGGCATGAGGGCCATAGGGTGTGTGGGAGGTATAAAGTGGCATGGATGGTGAGTTATGGGGAGGGAGGGGTGAGGATGTGTGGAGTGGGGGCTAAAAGGCCATATTAGAACATAGAACATAGAAAAACTACAGCACAAACAGGATCTTCAGCCCACAAGTTGCACTGATCATATCGCTACCTAACAGGCCTATCTATAACCCTCAATCCCATTACATCCAGAAGTCTCTTAAAAGATCCCAATGAACTTGCCTCCACTGCCACCAATGGCAGCCGATTCCACTCACCCACCACCCCCTGAGTGATTATTTCATTACTAGTGGACAAGTCCCATAGCACTGAGGTGAACCTGTTAAACAGCTTGCCTCAGGACTTAGCATTTCCTGCAGCTGCCTTTGAGCTCTCCCTATGTCAGCTGGCCTGACGACAGCCCCACCTCCAATACCCCACCCCCCTCAATGAAAATCCTGTTTTTGCAGGCATTTCTTCCAAGGTGTGCAGACCAGGCTGGAAAATGTCCTAACTCCACAACACGCCTCAAGGATAAAAGTCTTGGTCCCAAGATGATGATATCACAACCTTCGAATCCAGAGGTGTACGTGTTACCAACTGCACTGACAATACAGTCAGTAATAACACTGTGCTTGTGACGAGACCTCTGAGAAAGGCTTTGGGATGTTTTTCATCCTTAAAGGCGCTATATACATCCTGTTGTTATGGAAACAACAGAAAACTGGCCAATAGGAATGTATCTATGATAATATTCTCAATATTAAGCCACTAATTAGTCTCTTAATTGGTATAAATCATAACAATTTCCTTCACCCATCTGCAGCGAGTACAGTCCATTAGATAAAATATGTTGTGTTAATTGGAGAAAATTCCAGCTCTATCAGAGAGAGGAGAGCCTTGCTTCACAGCATTTTTAAAGAAACACAAATTCTACTGGCAATTGATAGACAAAAGAATAAGAAGCAGGCATTTACACAGCATCTCTATAAGCTCGGGACATCACAAAGTCTTTTACGGCCATTAAAGTACTCTGGAAGTGTAGACACCGCTGCAACAAGGTCAGGAGTGACTTGATAACAAGGCCCCACAAACTGCAATTTGATCATCATCAGATAATCTGCCTTAGTGATTGTAGAATCATAGAAACATCTAGATGGGAAGGCAAGGGTGGGGAGGGGGGAAAAGATCAGTAAGTTTGTAGATGACACAAGAATTGGTGGAATAGTAAATAGTGAGGAGGAAACCCTCAGATTACAGGATAATATAGATGTACTTCTTGGATGATAGAACAGCAGCAAATGGAATTTAATCCTGAAAAATGTGAGGTGATGGAGTTTGGGACGACAAATAAGGAAATACACAATGAATGACAAGGAAGTATAGCAGACCAGTGGACATTGGAGTGCATGAACATCGATCCACAAAAGCAGCAGGACAGGTAGATAACAAAGTTAAAAAAGGTATATGGCCTTTATTAGCCAAGGCATAGAATATAAGAGCGGAAAGGTTATGATAGAGCTATCATAAGGCTTGTTAGGCTATAGCTGGATTACTGTGTGCAGTTCTGGTCACCACACTATCAGAAGAATTTACTGACATAGGGTGCAGAGGATATTCACCAGGATAATGCCTGGGTCGGATAGTTTCAACTGTGAAGAGAGGCTGGTTTGGCTGGAATTGTTCTCCTCTGAGCAGAGAACGCTGAGGTGGAAGTGGAAAAATTATGAAGGATACAGATGGATTAGGTAGATTGGCCATACCCATTGCCCCTTAGAGTCCAAAGATGGATTGTCTGCAGCTGGCTTCCTGGTGTGAATAAACTCTGCTCACTCCCTCTACTGGTGAGAATCACACTTTGCTTATTTTTCTTCAAAGTGCCGTACGATTGTATCTGGGAGCTCCCTCAAAAAATAGGCATGATTCTTTCCCATTTTCACCCTTACTTGACATTTTGAGTATTTATAGTGAGATCACCCCTCACATCTCAAAAGTAGCTGTGGCCATAATACTCAATGGGATATTCTGAAGTCACAAAACGAGCTCATGGTTCTTGGCACGAGATAAATGCATCTTTTTTTTTTAGTTTTCTTTTTACCAATTCAATAACTTTATACATTTTCTCTCTGGAGCTTTTCTTTTGCTTTTTTTTTTCTCCCCTTCCCCCTACGCTACTTTGCCACTGAGTGCCGATGTTATAGGTCTGCAATTGAAAAATCTCAGTATGATTATTTTATAGATCCTGTAAGTTACCCCTCAGCCTTCCGCCTTCACACACTCATCGTCAGCTCTTCAAGCCTGAATGACTAACTCATTGTACAGTCATGGGATTTTTTTTTTGTATGAAATGTCCTTTCGGCCTCGATAGGGCAGCTAATCAGGCCTCTCTTCTTGAGATGAAGAGATGTTTGCAGAATTCACAAATGAATTCTCCCCGAGACTTGACTCTTGATGTTTGGACTGTGGATGCACTGTGCGCTAAGTGCATTCTGCCATTGAGCTGCAGGGTCCATTCTGTTCTTTTTTTCACACAAAAGCTGTCAATTTTTAATGTGTTTTTTTTCTCTCTCTCTCTCTCTTTGACTGACGTGCCCATCCTCAGCACACAGCACTCAGCCCAAGAGGAGAAAAAAAATCCTTTCAGCAGAGATGGATTTTTCAATGGGCGAACGACAGTTCACATTAATGCGACTGCGAACTGTAACCAAGATATTGCTAGAGAGACCATTTTTGCCCACTTAATATTTTATGCGGGGCAATTAGCATTCCTCTATCTTATTCCTGAAAGATACATTCAGCTTCTCTGCAGTTTTAGCCAGCTTGCTTCATATTGGAGTTAGCTGATCTTGGTGGGCGAGTTGGTAGAGTGTTATGACTACAATCTTTGGATATAAGCATTTATCATAGTTTTAAAGATTAAAGTTGAATTATTTATTGGCACAAGTATACTTACATTAACACTGCAATGAAATTAATGTGGAGATCGCCACACTCTGGTGCATATTTGGGTACACTGAGGGAAAATTTAGCACGTTTAGCAAGTTGAATTTCGCCAGTCCACCTAACCAGCATGTCTTTTAGACTGGGCGAGAAAAACAGACCACACGGAGGAAACCCATGTAGATGCAGGGTGAATGTGCAGACACCACACAGACAAACCGAGAATCAAACCCAGGTCCCTGGTGCTGTGAGGCAGCAATGCTAATCACTTGTGCGACTGTGAATCCCTACAGTGCAGAAGGAGGCCATTCCTATTACAATCCCACCCAGACCCTATTCGCGCAATCCCACATATTCACCTTTATAATCTCCTGACATTGGGGTCAATTTAGCATGCCCAATCCACCTAACTGCACATAGTTGGACTGTGGAGAAAACCGGAGCACCCAGAGGAAACCACACACAGACATGGGGAAAATGTGCAAATACCTCACAACAGTGACCCAAGGTTAGAATTGAACCTGGATCCCTGGTGCCGTGAGGCAGCCATGCTGAGTACCGAGCCACCATGCTGTATAACACCTGCAAAGGTTCAGAATATTCCAAACCATGCCAAAGCCAATGGAATTTTTTTTTGTCTCTCTGTTGTCTCATAGAAACACAGCAGGAAGTTGACACACCGGGTCCCACAAACAGAAATGAGACAACAGTTAGCCTAATTGAACAGTGAAACAGGTTTGAGAGCTTGAATAACCTGATGTTTCTGGGTAGCAATGCCGATAAAGAAGGAATTTGCATTTACAGAGATTTTTATAAGCCTTGGGATATCCCTAAGCACCTTACCAATCAATATAATATTATTAATATGGTTATAATGGAGGGCAGCCAATTTCCGCACAGCAAAGTCCCAAAAGCAGATAATAATCAAATAATCTGTCTTAACTGTGGAAACAATTATTCACCAGACCACCTACTGTTCTTCAAAAGAGAATCCTTCACTATCACCAGAACAAAGCTGTTCACCTGAAAGATGGTACTTCCAGCAAAGGACCACTCCCTCAGTGTAACACTACTATGCTGGCCTAGATCTCTATGCTGAAGTCTTCAGAGTGCAAATTTGGGAAACAACATTCAGAAACACCACTAACATTGCAGGTGCCATTATGCAAATGTTGCACTTGTTCATGGTTGAATAAGGCAGTTCTACCTTAGCCTATACAGCAAGGTCCACACGTTGTGCAATGCGCACTCATCCAAGTCTGACCTCTTGGTCACCCGCAATTTCAAACTTGTCCACCAATGACAGACATGCCTTCAGTTACTGAGGCCTGAAGCTCTGGAATTCCCCTCCTTCAGCTACTCTGCCTCTCCACCTCTTTATTCTCCTTCAAGATGATCCTTCAAAGCAAGCTTAATTTCAAATTGTTGTCTTAGACAGGAAAAGCAGAGAGGGCAGACCACCTGCTACATTGCCAGCTTTTCCCACTAAAAATCTCAAGCACTGTGAAAAAAGGGGTGATACCTCAGCATCATTTGATTTGATTCATTATTGTTGCATGTATTTGTTTATCGTGATAAGTATTCTTTCTTGTGCACTATACAGAGACAGCATACCATTCATAGAATAGATAGAGGAGAAGGAAAGGAGGCAGTGCAGAAGATAGTGTTACAGGCATAGTAGGGTGTGGAGAAAGATCAACTTAATATAAGGTAGGTCTAGTCAAAATTTGATTTGATTTGATTTATTATTGCCACATATACAGTGAAAAGTGTCATTTCTTACAGACATACAAACTAAGCATACTGTTCATAAATTAGGAAATAAATAAACTTAGCTTTTAGAACTAAGCCAAGCATTCATAATGGCAACAGTTGTCAAAATGTTGGTTTTCAACTCATAACTCCTGAAACTAAAAGAGAAGATGATCCTCCAACCTCACCCATGGATGTTATTCTTTAATGTTACTTTTATTTATTAGTCACAAATGAGGCTTACATTAACACTGCAATGAAGTTACGGTGAAATTCCCTTAGTCACCGCACTGTGGCACCTGTTCAAGTCAATGCACCTAATTAAAATGTCTTTCAGACAGTGGGAGGAATATGGAAACACCTGGGGGAAACCCACACAGACATTGCAGACTTCGTACACATAATGACCCAAGGCAGGAATCAAACCCAAGTCTCTGGTGCTGTGAGACCATCAGTGCCATTGCGGTGAATCAAGTTTTGGCTGAGCATCAAATTCTTCATCCTTGTTGGCAGTAGAGTGGCCACGGATTAGATCAAGAATCCCATCTGTTTTTTTTTTCCATTTCAAATAAGATTGCTTGACAATCAATTGACAGGAGCAAGTAGCCAGATGCTTCTTGTAATGGTCAACAGTGGGATTTATTTTTGAATTAAGAAATATCTAGATATTTAAATTTTGGTCCAAAACAGGATGGAATAGTTTACAACCATACTTTGCTATATTTTTAAATGCATTATGATACTTTATCCATTGTGTAAAGTATCATGCATGTTAACACTTATACAATGCTGGTCAAGGAAGTAGACAGCTTTTCTTTGTTCTCTGATGAAATAACTAGAATTATTGGAGACACATTTATGTTACAGTACTATATCTACAAGTGACATTTGAATGTGTCAAACTGGTTAATATTAACTTGTCAAAATGTTCCTGGCTCCGCAGCAGACTTTTCCCAGTGAATACAAAGTCTCCAAAAAGATTTTTTTTTTATTGTCAAAACCCACAACAGCATAAAAACAGCATAGGGAAGGAATTCAATTTTCCTGTGCTGTTCAGAATGGAACCTGTGTCTCACAAGAAGTGTGTGTGTGTGTGTGTGTGTGTGTGTGTGTGTGTGTGTGTGTGTGTGTGTGTGTGTGCGCGTGTGCATGTGTCTCTGTGTGTGTGTGCGTGTGTGTATGTGCGTGTGCGTGTGTGTATGTGCGTACGTGTGCGTGTGTGTATGTGCGTACGTGTGTGTGCATGTGTGTGTGCGTGTGCATGTGTGTGTGCGTGCGTGTGTACATGTATGTGTGTGTGTGTGCGTGTGGGTGTATACCTTGCATTCAAGGCCTTTCTGACCCATAGAAAAGCTGAATGAAAATAATTCAGGGTCAGGAAGATAGAGGAAATTTGTTTCTGCAGCCAGTAAAAGCCACAATTTCAGGTTGCTTGAATTGATTCCTCCCTCCATTGAGAATTGAAAATCCAGCCCTATGTTTATAGATCTAATGAATCAAAGACTGATATAGAGCAAAATGAAAATGGCCAGCCATTGGGTTGACTTATGCAATTAACCCCACTCCCAATGCTTTTTCTCCCTAAGTCGTTATTTTTTCCAATCTATTATCTTTCCAATTCTCCACTGAGTGAATTTGCTTCTATCAGTGCAAGCCAGACCTAAAACCAAATTGTACGGAATAAAATTGATGCCAACACATCTATTTTTCTTGTTTTCTCTGAATTTCGCCAATTTAAACCAATACAAAATTATGACTCAGGTCCATCAATACTGGAGCAGAATTCTGCACAATAAAACAAACAAGCAAACAAAGGTTGGCATGGTAGCACAGTTGTTAGCACTGCTGCCTTATAGCGCCAGGGACCTGGGTTCGATTCCCAGCTTGGGTCACTGTTTTTGTGGAATCTGCACATTCTCATTGTATTTGCATGGGTTTTGTCCCAGTGCTCCAGTTTCCTCCAATTGCCTGAAAGATGTGCATAAGAACTGCATAAAGAGGTTATGCACTTTGAAAGGAGAAATGAAGGCATGGACTATTTTCTAAATGGAAAAATGTTTTGGAAATCAGAAACACAAATTGACTTGGGAGTCCTTGTTCAAGATTATTTTAAGGTTATTGTACAGGCGCAGCCAGCAGTTAAGAAGGCAAATGCAATGTTAGCATTCATGTTGAGACAGCTAGACTACAAGAGCGGGGATGTACCTCTGAGGCTGTATAAGACTCTGGTCAGATCCCATTTGGAGTATTGTGAGCAGTCTTGGGCACAATATCTAAGGAAGGATGTGTTGGCCTTGGGAAGGATCCAGAGGAGGGTCACAAGAATGATCCTTGGAATGAAAAACTTGTCATGTGATGAAAGGTTGATGATTCTGGGCCTGTACTCATTGGAGTTTAGAAGGTTGAGGAGGGATCTTATTGAAACTTACAGGATACTGTGAGGCCTAGGCTGTGTGAACTTGGAGAGGATGTTTCCACTAGCAGGAAAAATTAGAATCAGACAGCACAACCTCAGACTAAAGGATGTTTTACCAGGATGTTGCCTGGTATGGAGGGCAGGTCTTATGAAGAGAGGCTGAGGGATTTGAGGTTGTTTTCGTTAGAAAGGAGGCGGCTAAGAGGGGACCTTATCGAAACATATAAGATGATTAGAGGTTTAGATAGGGTGGACAGTGATAGCCTTTTTCCTAGGATGGAGAAAGCTAGCACGAGGGGACACAGCTTTAAATTAAGGGGTGATAGTTATAGGACGGATATCAGAGGTAGGTTCTTTACCCAAAGGGTGGTTCGGGAGTGGAATGCCCTGCCTGCAGCAGTTGTAGATGCGCCAAGTTTGGTGGCGTTTAAGAGGTTAGTTGATAAGTATATGGAAGAGAAGGGAATGGTTTAGTTTGGAGGGTCATTGCTTTTTATATTGGTCGGGGCAACATTGAAGGCCGAAGGACCTGTTCTGTGCTGTAATGTTCTATGTTCTATGTTAAAGGGACAATCCTTTAAAACAGAGATGAGGAGGAATGTCTTCAGCCAGAGAATGGTGAATTTGTGGGATTCATTGTCACAGAAGGCTGTGGAGACCAGACTGAGTGTCTTTAAGACAGTGATAGATAGGTTCTTGATTAAGAAGGGGATCAGGGGTTATGGGGAAAAGGCAGGAGAACGGAGATGAGAAAAATATCAGCATGATTAAGGGTGGAGCAGACTCGAAGGATCGCATGGCCTAATTCTGCTCCTATGTCTGATTGTTTTATGGCCTTATGTGCTGGTTAGGTGCATTGGACATGTTAAATTCTCCCTCAGTGTACACCAACAGGTGCCGGAGTGTGGCGATCAAGAGACTTTCACAGTAACTTAATTGCAGTATTCATGTAATTCTAGTTGTGACATTAATAAATAAAACTTAAACAAATAGCAATGAGTCCGCTGCATAGAACAATTCCCCACAGTAAGTTGAACATTAATAATGTGGTAGTCCTCTGTTCCTTAAGAATGATAATGAGAGAGCTGTAGCTTTGTTAACAATGATCACTTCTAATTCCAGTCTGCCAGGTGAGCAAAAATGTGTTCTTATTCTTAAGAATCAAAGTCTCGCTTGAGGTGAAGATAGTGGAAAGCAATTCTTTGATTTGATTTATTGTCACATGGATGAGTATACATTGAAAAGTATTATTTCTTCTCTATACATAGAGCATACCATTCATCGAGAAGGTAAGGAGAGAGTATAGAATGTAATGTTACAGTCAAAGCTTGGGTGTAAAGAAAGATCAATTTAGTGTGAGGTAGGTCCATTCAAAAGTCTGATGGCAGCAGGGAAGAAGCTATTCTTGAGTTGGTTGGTATGTGACCTCAGATTTTTGTACCTTTTCCCTGATGGAAGAAAGTAGAAGAGAATATATCCAGGGGTCCTTAATTATGCTAGCTGCTTTGCTGAGGCAACAGGAAGTGTAGACAGAGCCAATGGATGGAAGGCTGATTTGCGTGATGGATAGGGTGACATTCACGACCTTATATAGTTTCTTGTGGTCTTGGACAGAGCAGGAGCCATACCAAGCTATAATACAAAGATTCTGCTATAGCATTCGCATTTTGAAGGGAAGGGAGATAAAATCAGTGCAACTAATTGGCTGCATTTGCATGTGGAATCATATCCCTCTGCTAAACAACACTTTCAATTCAAAAAGGGAGAAAACTGAAGCAAACACAACACAGAAAAGGGAAGACTATGGAATTTAATGAGAAATGTAACTTTCATTCATTCAGCCAGCTTCAGTATGGTTGCATTGATCCAGTGAATAGAATATTGGGACCATCATCTTGTAATCTGTGAAAAACGCTAGGAGAACTGTAATTGCGGCTTAGAGTTCTGTTTGTAAGACAGATACAGAATATTTGATTACCGATTTCTAATTTTGTCTTTGCAAGTATGGAAAAGCTGAAATGCAGTGAGATTGATTTCTGACGATGCAACATGAGAGACCCAATGCCGTCCCAACACGTGAATGTGCATATTTTGAAGCGTGCCAGAACCAATCAATAATCTGTGGGTTAGCACACAGTACTTAGGAATATCAAATGCTTTTAAGTTGACCTAAAAATACACACGTGTGCTACTGTATCATGCTTCATTTAGTTTTTAGAGGATTGTTTGAGATCCATTGAAGTCTTCAGTTGCTCAATAACCAAACCTCTTTGGTTACAGCTATTTCTCGCTGAGTGCATTCCACAGAGGAAAGAGCGGAATATAACACTCAATTAATACCTGACATTGGAGAGCCTGAGCTGCATTCTCCATCTTACTTCATGGAAGCACAACACCAAACAAATTGCAGTTCGCTGAGATTTTTGACAGCTGAGTGAAAAGCAAGCCAAATTCAGGCTTTTCTTCTTACAATATTGTGTAATTCCACGTGGATTTTCAACAACTTTGGAACACTCTTTGGCCTGTGGGCATCAAAGAACAAAGAACAAAGAAAATTACAGCACAAGAACAGGCCCTTCACCTTCCAAGCCTTCACCAACAACGCAGCCTGGTTGAATTAAAACCCACTCCCCTTCCGGAGACCATATCCCTCTATTCCCATCCTATTCATGTATTTGTCAAAAGTCCCTTAAAAGTCACTATCATAAGCGCTTCCACTACCTCCTCCGGCAATGAGTTCCATGTATGTACCAGGTATCTACAGGTACTTCGGTCCGCCTTGTTGCCTAACAAAGGGCATACACACGATAGGTCATGAGAGGGCTGCTCTTGGATTTTTCGACAGTAGCCTAGTGCTTCACGTCATTAGTGTACACTTGAACTGGACCAGTTGATGGGCAACATGACAGCTCAGTGACTATCACTGTGCTGTGCAGATACATGGATTTGGACCTGTGTCTGTGGGAGTTTGCACATTCTTCCCGTGCTTGCGTGGGTTTTCTCCAGGTGCTCCAGTTTCCTCCCATACCCCAAAGATGTGCTCTTAGGCTGATTGACAAAACAAATTCTCCCTAAATTGTCTAGCAAATCTTGTTCCAATGCATAGTTCTATAAACATAGACAGGGATCATGGGTAGAAGTGGGAACACCGAGGTGGCGGTGCGGGCTCATTGGGCCAAAGGGCCTGTTTCCTGTGCTGTTTTGTTCTTTGTTCTTCTAACAACCCTCGGCGTAAAAAATTTGCTTTGTACATCTCCTTTAAACCTTGCTCCTCATACCTTAAACTTATGCCCCTGGCAATTGGCTCTTCAATCCTGGGAAAAACCTTCTGATTACTCACTCTGTCCATGTCCCTCATAACCTTGTAGACTTTTGATCAGGTCACCCCTCAGCCTCTGTTGTTCCACTGAGAACAAGCCAAGTTTCTCCAGCCTCTCCTCATAGCTAATGCCCTCCATACCAGGTGACATTCTGGTAAATCTTTTCTGCATCCTCTCCAAAAGCCTCCACATTCTTCTGGTAGTGTGGCAACAAGAATTGAACTCTATACTCCAAGTGCAGCCTAACTAAGGTTCTATAAAGCTGCAACATGACTTGGAGATTTTTAAATTCAATGCCTCAGCCGATGAAGGCCAGCATGCCATTACTTTCTTGACTACCTTCTCCACCTGCATTGCCACTTTCAGTGATCTGTGTGCGTGTACACCCAGCCTCCTCTGCCTACTAATACTCTTAAGGGTTCTGCCATTTATTGTATATGTCCTTTCTGCATTACACCTTCCAAAATATATTACTTCACATTTGTCTGGATTAAACTCCATCTGTCATCTCTCCGTCCAAATCACCAATCAATCTATATCCTGCTGTATCCTCTGACAGTCCTCATCGCTATCTGTAAATCTTTATGTCATCCTCAAATTTACTAATCAAACCAGTTACATTTTTCTCCAAATCACTTACATAATTATTGTTGAGCTTATGCCTACATTTTTGGAAATGAATTTGTTGATTATGATGTTCGAAAGAGAAACAAAAGGTATTTTCTTTTAAATTGGTTCTACAATTTATTGGTGTTACTGAAATGTTTGGGATCTATTGCGCATCCCTGCCAACAGGTATGTTCCGATTCTAAACTATGTTTCAGTTTAGAATCTTCAAATTGTTTTATGGAACCTGCCGGAATCATAGGTTTTGCACCTTGAATTTGGCTAGGATAGTGTGATATGTTTCACTTCAGGTATGATTTAAAAGACCCATGAGGGAGCTTTTATCAAACAAAATTTATTTTAAAATATAGTTAACACATATAGTGAGAAAGTTTAGCAAGAACTTATATCAATTACAAACGAGAAACAAACAATCAAGATAATTATAATCTTTAACAAAGGTATCTTCAATGTTCTAATCAAATCAATCCCATAGACAAAATGTTTTAGTAGATTTAACACACACAGACTAATGCTCACATGATAATGGAAATTGGGTCCTTTGGTTGAAGTCTGCAGTCCTCTGGATTTATTCTGAAGAGAGTGAGGGCAAGACTGCTTTCTGAAACATCACATAGACTCTGGTCTAGCCCCCAACTACAGCAGATTTTTCTGCTTCAGAAAAAACATGATTTTGTTTTTAACTGACCAACAAAATTTTTAAAACAATAAGGAGAGAGAGAAAACCTTTCTTTTTAGCTTTGATGTACCAAAATGAACCATTACGCATTTATCCAAAGAACAAAGAACAAAACAGTACGGGAAACAGGCCCTTCGGCCCAACGAGCCCGCGCCGCCACCTCGATGTCCCCACTTCTACCCATGATCCCTGTCTATGTTTATAGTTCTATGCATTGGGTCAAAATTTGAGTTATAAGGAGAGGCTGGATGGATCTTTTTTCCTCTGGAGTGCAGGAGGCTGAGGGGTGATCTTATAGATGTCTATGAAAGAACAAGGGACATAGATCAGTTAAACATTCAATATCTTTTCCCAAAGATGCAGCAGGGGGTGGAGGGGGTGGGTGGGGGGGGGGGGAGGGTGGGGGGGTGGGGGGGGGGGTTGGTTCTAAAACTAGAGAGCATAGGTTTAAGGAGAGATACAAAAGTGTTCAGAGCGGCAATTTTTTCACACAGAAGGTAGTGAATATCTGGAACAAACTGTCAGATGTAGAGGCAAATGCAATGTTGTCTTTTAAAAAGCATTTAGACAGTTACCTGGGTAAAATGGGTAAAGAGAGATATAGGGCAAACGTGGGTAATTGGGATTAGCTTAAGCATTTTATAAAGACATGGACAAGTTTGGCCAAAAAGCCTGTTTCCGTGCTTTAGACTTTTATGACTCAATGACTCTATGACTGCTCATTGAAACTGAGCGACGACAGTTATGGAGCTGCCAACAATTGTTGTAAGGAGCTGTATTAGGAATTTAGCTCCTGCCAATTTCAACCCATGTCAAAAACACTGCAGATACTTGACAGAACCAACAAATAACTGCTAATAGGAGCATCAACTGCTGGTCAGACCTGGAGGAATTTTCCCAGGTGAAGGTCAGGTATTATAGGAATAACTTGAACACAGGTGACAGCAGGAGAACCAAGTACATTCCGCGACAAGAATATTACATGGACTGGGCTATTCATGTAGATACAATAAGTATTATTTATATAGAGAGGTTATCCAACACAATGGATAGGCTGGTATCTCTGATTTTTCTGATTTATGCTACTGTAAAGTTCCACTGACCCCAGTAGCTCTTTCAGGCAGCCAGCATTCATTAGAATAATTAACGTTATTTCCAAGTAACCTTAGGCAGCAAATGTTGGCAAAACCACCTTCAGTTACACAAACATACAGGCATTTACATGCATACCATCTTCCTAGTGTGTGTGTGTGTGTGTGTGTGTATGAGTGCCCCATAATATTGTGTGTTTGCATGTAACATATTTGCCTATGCAATCAACAGAGCAGTTAAGATAAAATCGAAGAAAGAAAATATTTATTTAATGCTTTTACTTTATATATATATTTACTCATGGGATGTGGGTGTCACTGGCTGGGGCAGTATTTATTTTTAGTGCAACACCTCAACAGCCAGGCCTCAAATCCAATCTTTTATTCTTGTTCTATGCTTTTAAAACTTAATGCGGAGCTGCCGGCATTGGACTGAGGTGGGCACAGTAAGAAGTCTCATGACAGCAGGTTAAAGTCCAACAGGTTTATTTGGAATCACAAACTTTAAGAGATTTGCTTCTTTATCAGGTGAGTGAGGTTTGCTTTCTTGCATCTTTGTGGAAACTTGTCTGTGTCAATATGCATGATCTTCTTGGAGATCCCGTCCACTTTGAGCCAATGGTTTGAAGTGTCGATGGTAGTCGTGATGTGGCTTTTGGACCTTAACCTGGTGTTGTGGCTCGTATCACCTGATGAAGGGGCAGCACTCCGAAAGCTCGTGATTCCAAATAAACCTGTTGGACTTTAATCTGTTGTCATGAGACTTTTTACTGTGTTCACCCCAGTCCGATGTTGACATCTCCGCATTAAGTTTTAAAAGCGTAGTGCAAGAATAAAAGATTGGATTTGAGGCCTGGCTGTTGAGATGTTGGGCTGGAGACAATTTTAAAAGGTGTTTTGAGCACTGACAACTTCTGCTCCTGAAGCCATTCAAAGGAAGAAGAATACTAAAGTTTTAGCTTGGATTATGTACTCCATAACTCTGTTATGTTCTGCCATGTCCTTCTAACTTGAGAAGGGTTTAGTTCCATTGAAGCTCTGCATCAGGAATCCACACCACCCAATTCTTTTCAGAAGGTTAGCTTCAAAATGGGGATTTTGCATTTGTTGAATTGTTTTTTGAAATCCTGGTCTAATGGAGCCGATATATTCCCAACATCTTGATTGCCAGGTAATACCTTCCTTGCAGAATCATCCCCATGGGGAGGAACGATTAATAATGGGTAAGAATTTGTGCTAATTCTCCTTGATGGGACTACTATATTCCCTGTAAAATTACAAAGATAATGGGCCCGCTACCCAACAAGGGGAAATAAATGATACAAGCAAACCAAACCACCCTCGCTTATGGTGCAAGTGACTGAGAGGGCAACCCAAATATCATCTGCTGCGGCTGCTGTGAGATAATTAATGGGCGGATAATTCTGGCAAGAGCCCGATAGACTGGCATGTTGCCACGGCATTGTCACTGAGAGACGGCGAGTGATAAAATGTTTGCATTAGCACCTCTTGTTCACCTTTCACCAGCTTATTTGCAAATTACTCGTTAAGAACCTGCCTTTGTAAACACAAATCACTGTCACTTTGCAGCTGTTGATCATTTTTTTTCCTCCCCCAGCTGTTGCAAAAAAAGCATCAGAGAGAAGAAAATCGGGGAACAGACCTCGCATCGGAAATTTAAGACCCAGAAAATGCCAGAAAAGCATTGCCTCTCTCAAATCGGTAGCCTGACTGAGGATGGCTCCATTTTGAAAAGGAATCGGGGAATTTTGGCTGCTTTCTCGTGAGGTCGGAAAAGTTGAGATGTTCCATCACCGATACCTACCCGAAACAACAAGCTGGCGCATAGCTAATGAATAGAGTGGGCAGCACCAACCTGCAGCTTGTATCATTGTTAATGAGGTTCTCAAAATGAATTCTGTTCTTTTTTATTCATAGTCACAAGTAGGCTTACATTAACACTGCAATGAAGATACCGACGGAAACCCCTGTTCGCCACACTTTGGCATCTGAGGAACATTTTAGCATGGCCAAAGAATCTAACCTACATGTCTTTCAGACTGTGAGAGGAAACCAGAGCATCTGAAGGTAATCCATGTAACTTAGACAATAAATTCAAATCTTATTGTTACATAAGCTGAGATAATAATAATTGATGGGAACAGTGAGCATGATCACAAAACTTTTGGATTATGAAAATAGAAATCATCTAATTCACTAATATTCCATCGGTAAGGAAACCTGTGATCCTTAACTAGTTTACCCTGTATCTGACTCCAGAACCACACCAACAAGGTCACTTGCTAACTGTTTTCTGAAGTGGCCTATCAAGCCATGCTCTTATACCAAGATGCAATGATTCACAAAGAAGGTCAGTCAGGGATAATCAAAATATGCCAACTTTACTAGTGTTGCCCACAGCCTGAAATAATGATTCTGTTTCATCATTTAATAAGTTCAAGACTGGTCAGATTGTGTTCTCGTATGCATGTTGTCCTTTGCTGACTTGGCCTCTCACTCTCTGGATGCACAGATGAAGAGTAACTGGTTGGTTAAACTAAAAGCTGGTAGAAAACATGTAACCATCCACCTCAACATGGGCCAGAGGAGGTGGAACACTAAATAACTGTTCACACCAGTAAAGAAAGTTTGACCATTTCCTTTGACTCGATGGGCAGAAGTGCCAGCTGAGAATCAGGTTGGGGTGAGCCACCTTTTTTCAGCCACTGAAGTAGCTGAGGTGTAGGTACATCCGCAGTGCTGTTAGAGAATCAGTTCTAGAATTTTGATCCAGTGACAGTGAAGGAACACCAACATATTTCAAAGCGTGACTGGAGGGGAACCTCTAGTTGATGATGTTCCCATACTTCCATTGAGCCAACACAGAAGTGGTTATTTGACCTATCAGATTTGGACAGATTTTCCAAAAGAACATCTTGTCCAGATCCTCCCACTGTGCTCTCTCCTCATCACACCCCCAATCATCAATACCTGACTCCTATGTGTAACTCCACGTGGACAGTTACCTAACCTACACACCTTTGGACATGATGGACAATGTTACAATGACCAATCCACCCAACCTGCACAACTTTAGATCATGGGAAGGTATCCAATCACCCATTGGAAACCCACACAGACATGTTCTTCTAGGTGATAGAGGTTGAGGATTTCAAAGATGCAGTTGAAGGCAGCATAGTGAGTTGCTGCAGAGCATCTTGTATGTGGTACATATGTGGTCACCATGTTATGATGGAGAAGGGAGAGAATGTTTAAGCTGGTGGATGGAGTATAATTCAAATGGGCTGCTTTATCTTGGATGATGTCAAGCTTCTTGAATGTTGGTATTAAACACATCCGGGCACTCATCTGATCAAAATGCCCCGTTCGTCTTTTACTTTTGCACCGTCATCTTTGTAATTTAGTTACTCCTAAATTAGGAGTAATTTAGGAGTAGTAAATTAGAAGGGTGTAGTTATCTCCTTCACCCAATCACAGATATTAGACGTTGTGCTAAGATCCATTCCCTACTCTTACCTCAGCTCCAGACTTCCTTGAAACTTGTTAAACCTCCAGTTCTTTTCAGTTCAGTTCAGGACAAGACGGTGACACAGTGGTCAGATTGCTGCCTCACAGTGCCGAGGACACAGGTGAACGTCTGTGTGGAGAATGCACGTTCACCCCATATCTGCGTGGGTTTCCTTTGGGTGCTCCAGATGTATCCCACAGTCCAAAGATGTGCGGGTTAGGTTAATTGGCCATGCTAAATTGCCATTTAGTGTCAAGGGGATTAGTGCGTATAATACTCAGGGTTACGGGGATAGGGCCTGGGTGTGAAGTTGTTGATGCAGGGTTGATGGGCTGAGTGGCCTGCTCCTGCACTCTGGGGATTCTATGATTCTGATCAAAGGCTAGAAACCTGATGATTCCGATCAACCTGAAGCATTAAACATTGCATCCTCCTCAGATGTTGGCTAATGCATTATTCCCAGCATATTCAGTTTTAATTTGAGACTGTCAACAGCCACAGCATTTTAATTTTGCTGTTGAGATTGTGTGTGAAACCTCGAGCTGAAAACATTGGGTGCTACGAAATGCGATGGTAATATTTTCAGTAAGCCAGATTGTTGATCCTGGCTCATTTCTGATCTTTCTGAAACTGTGGAGTGGCAGTCTTGGGAAGGAATGATTACCACCCCTGTCTCTGAGCCAGATTATCAACCTGTAAAACCTTCCAATACACTATTGCAGACAATGGGAGGGTCAGTGATCAGCAATGTTTAATGCGGAGTGGCACGCCTCAAGCTGTAGCTTCAGCTAATAGGCTAGCAACTAATAGGGAGGAAAAAAGTAGCTTTGGAAGCAGACATAGGATCAATGAACTTTGGTGCAGGTGTAAGGCATTTGGCCTTTTGAGAGTGCTCAATCATTCAATAAGATCAAGAATGAAATGATTATGAGCTCATCTCCACTTTCCTGTCTGTCCCCACCTCTCCTTGTAATGACCGAACTATGTGATGAGTTTTGAATTAAAAAAAATGTAGTTTGCGCATATGGGTCAAATATTACCATCCTGCCCACCATGGGAATTGGAGCGGGCGAGGGGTGGACCTGGAAATTCCCTCAGGCAGGCTTTTCTGGTTTCAGAGCGAGCAAGGCCAGAAAATCCTGCCTTCAAGTAACACAAAACAGATCTTTTAGAAGAGATGTTACCTGTACAGAGTACAAACTGAAATTAAAACAGCAGCCTGTGCAACATCACAATGACATCACCATCAAACCATATTACTGCTTCTTAAAGCTATCATGCAACTGCTGAAATATATAATGTTCCTATTCTGACAATACTGTATGTATAGTTACATGAATGTGTTTGTCATGTTTCTTGTACAGAATGTTTTAGCATTTGATTCTATTTATTGGTGTCTCTTTGTATTGACACTGCAGAAGCCTCTATTGACACTGCAGAAGCATAATTGGTCCTAATTGCTGGAATATTTGTTTTAATTTGGAGTTCTGTTAGTTTTGTGATTTGAGCTGGGGTTTTCCAGGGTAGGAGTTTGATTAGGTTGACTGACAGGAAATCAGGATTTGACAGGATGAGGTTGATTGACTGGGTGAGATCAGGCTTACCCAGAAAAATCAAGCCAGTTGCTGCTTGGGTTCATTCGAGAGAAGAAATACCCTCCATGTGACTCTGTCTCTCTTTTCATCTGGATACCGGGATCTAATAGGAAATGGGTTTCTTTGTCTGAAATTCCACTGTTTAGGAATGGATCTTTCTCTATAGTCTGCTCTATGGAGGTCAGAAAGCTGGTGTCATTCTGTGCTACCTAGAAAAGGTTAAAGGGCTAGAATGCAACTCCCATATGAGCATGTCTGTTTTTGTGCTAACTGATTCTGAAGAAAGCTGCCTGGGGGGAATATTGTTTACATCAGAATTACAGAGATAGATAGCTGTTAAGGATTATACCCTGTCATGTTTAAGTATTGCATTTGATAAGAGTTATGCAAATTCTTTTTGTGATATTTTAACTCTATTGTTCAGTAAATTTTGTTTTAATATAAACTTCCTAGTGGGCAAATCAAATTACAGTTGGAGTGTAACATTTTATGCTTGCCATGATACCAAAATCAGAAACAAAGCTAGGGTTGAGGCTAATTTCACAATATACCTTGGAGTTCCTGAACTGGTTCCTAACATTGATCTATCAAGATTGAAACAATAGTTTTGTCTGGATCTGGTTGAGGGAAGAGGGAAAAAGAAACCATGGAATCTTAGTTAGGCTTCACATAGAATATTGTGTAGAATTCTTTCTGCCACACCACCAGAAGATGTGGAGGCTTTGGAGAGGGTACAGAGGAGGTTTAGCATCCTGGTCTGGATTGTATTAGCTATGAGGAGAGGTTGGATAAACTTGGTTTGTTCTCACTGGAACAACAGAGATTGAGGGGGTGACTTGATGGAGAATTACAAGATTATGAGTGGCATGGACAGCATGGACAGTCAGATGCCCTTTTCTAAGATAGAAAAGTCAAGAATTAGGGGACACAGATGCATGGGGAAAAGTTTAGAGGAGATATGTGATGGAAGTTTTTTTTCCACAGAGGGTGGTGAAAGTTTGGAATTGCTGCCCGTATAGATGGTGGGAGCAAATATGACAGCGGCATTTTAGGGACAACTAGACAAATACATGAATAGGATGGGAATGGAAGAATACAGACTCCGTAAGTGCATGTGCTTTTAGTTTGAGCAAGCATCATGATCAGTGCAGGTTTGGAGGGCCGAAGATACTATTCCTGTACCATACTGCTCTTTGTTTTTCATGTGATATGAATTCAAATTCTTTCATCTTTGCATCTTTGTACTAAACATTAACCACGATTTCATCGCAAATCATGAATTTGAAGCGTGCAAAGCTGTTGAGACAATGTTCTTCATTGCTTTGAGATGAAAACCCTCAAGAGTTGTCTGCTCAAGATCACCGACTGAATTCACTCAGCTCTCACTGTTGTTGAATTTGATTTGATTTATTATTGTCACGTATTAACATATGCTGAAAAGAAAACATACTATTTATAAGAAGAAAATGAGAGAGTGCCAAATGTAGTGTTAAAAAATGTATGGTGTAGAGAAAGACTAACTTAATGTAAGGTAAGTCCATTCAAAAGTCTGACAGCAGCAAAGAAGATGTTATTCTTGAGATGGTTGGTCCGTGACCTTGGAGTTTGTATCATTTTCTCGATGGAAGAAGGTGGAAAAAAGAATGTCCGGGGTGAATGGGGTCCTTAATTATACTGGCTACTTTGCCGAGGCAACAGGAAGTGTAGACAGAGTCAGTAGATGGGAGGCTAGTTTGTGTGATGGACTTTGCTTCATTCATGACCCTTTGTAGTTCCTTGCAGTCTTGACAGAGCAGGAGCCTATACTCTTGCTCTGTCAAGCACCATAGAATGCTTTCTATGGTGCATCTATAAAAGTTGGTGAGAATTGTGTGTTGGCTTTGCTGGTGAAGGAATGGCTGTGGAGGTACAGAGATGCCTAAAAATTATTATGAAGTGTAGGTACGTAAGAACACAGGAATTCGGAGTTGAAGTGGGCAAATTCAGCCCTTCAATCTTGTTCCACTGTTCAATCAGATCATGGCTGATCTCTCATTGAACTCAAATCCATCTTGCCAGCTGTTCTCCATATCCCTCTTTCCCTTATTTTAATATAAATGTGTCTCCCACCTTTTGAAACCAATCCACCATGATACCAATATTAGATGCATGTGAGTTTAGCCTATTAATCTTGAGCTACTAGTGCACTCTTCCTTCAACTAGAGCCTGAATCAAAATGGCATGCTGGAAGGACACAATTAACATTATATTTGCTGCCTCTTACAATTGTCTTTGATCAACAACATAAATATTTTACAAGGGTTTTTGACAAGAACGGCTAGAAGTCTGAATAAACATCCCCGGTGAGTTAATTAATGTCACGCTAACACTTGATCTGCAATAAATTAACCAAATTCTATAGACTAAGTTGCTGAACTGGCTGACAGCTTAGAAATACTTAACTGATCAAGAAATGTGTTCAGACCTGCCTTTTGACTGATCATATGCAATGTATAAATTAATTAGTTTTGAGCAAAGAGAATTGGAAAATAAAATTAACAATCATTAAAAGAAATTAATGCCACAATAAGTTAATGGAATCCCTGATATTTAATGGTTCTTTATTGACACTTCATTTTTTTCCAAAATTTTTACAAGCACACTTAATTCTGTTGTGTCTGCACAACATTATTTTAGCTTTTGGATGATGCAGCACACCAAATTCATTGACAAAGCAGTGCTACTAAAGAGCTGGGAGTGGACGGGACTTACGATGGTGGTTAGCACTGCTGCCTCAGAACAGTGAGTTGACAGGGTGACTGTCTGTGCAGAATCTACATGTTCTCCCCATGTTTTCCTCCAGATGCTCAGGTTTGCTCCCATAATCTGAAAAGCGTGCCTGTTGGGTGCATTGGCCATGCTAATTTCTGCCTCAGTGCAGCCAAACACGCAGCAGAGTGTGGCTAATGAAGGTTTTTCACAGTCATTTCATTGCAAGCTCACTTGTGACACTAATAAATAAACTTTAAATTTTGTATAAGACTTGCGCCAACTAATGTATTTCAGCTTTCCACCTATTGACACTGCCTCAGCAAAACAGCCAACATAATTGTGGACCCCACACGCCCTGGACATTCTTTCTTCCACCTTCAACCTTCGGGAAAAGATACAAAAGTCTGAAGTCACATACCAACCGACCTAAGAACAGCTTCTTCCCTGCTGCTGTCAAACTTTTGAATGGTCTTACCTCACATTAAGTCGATCTTTCTCTACACCCTAGCTGTGACTGTAACACTGCGTTCTGCACTGTCTTGTTTCCTACTCTATGAATAGTATGTTTTATTTGTATAGCGTACAAGAAACAATATTTCTCACTGTTATGTTAATATGTGTGACAAAAATAAATCAAATCAAATCAAATTTCACGACAAAGTCCACTTATCCATAAATCTTCTGTTTAAATATTGCATTAGAGCAATCTACAGAGTCCATTGCAAATGTCCCTACAAACTACAGCAAACAATACTCAGGACTGAAACTGCAGCCACATCTCCTAACACACAGTAATTTTGTCAGCAAAATTCAGTGAGCAGAACATAGTCATAAAATACAACTTCTACAAAATTGCACAGTACAGATAGAATTTTTGCATACAAACCCAATTCCAGTCAACTTGCTCTCCATGTGTGATTGACGCCTGATCATCTTCATTCTGTCTGGGAATCGTGGTGCCACTCGACGCAGCCAAGGTGGTATTGAATTATTTTTCTATTGATATGCACTAAAAAAGCTTTCAGCTTTGGAAAAAGAATGTATAATCAGCAATAGACGTAGCTCATTGCAGTTGGCTGAATTTTCACACCGGCAGGATTCTCTGGTCCCGCTGCTATGGACAAAGACTTATCTGAACTCCAGATTTTACGCCTGCACTTGCAGTGGTTATAGGGTCTGACTGGCAGGAGAAACCATTCCCTTATGTATACAGTCCAAAACAGTTTTGAGAAAGAGCTTTTGTGCAAAGTCATCTGGAATCAAAACTGCAGATCTTTTCTCTCCTTACAGATGCTGTCAGACCTGCCGAGATTTTGTAGCATTCTCTGCTTTGTTTTCAGATTCCAGCATCTGCTACAAACTCAGGAGGAGGGAATTTCCAATCGTGTTCACAACAAGATCGGAAAATCCTGTCCAATAGATCTTTGCATGGTCCGTGTCCTGCCCGCTACAATTCCTGTAAAATTCTTGTAAAATTCCACTCAGGAAGTCGCAAAGCAGTTTCTAGTTCAGTTAGTATTTAGACCTCGTTGTCACTGGTGTACTGCAGGAAACATAGCTGCCAATTTGCACTTAGCAATCTCCCACAAACTGCAACATGATAATAACCAGACAACCTACCTTTGTGATCTTTGCTGAGAGATAGATATTGGGAATGATACTTCCCCTGATATAGTGGCATAGGTCTGTTACTTCCTTGTGTGAAGGTAGATGCGGTGTCAGG